>CM074718.1:603620104-604360729 GCA_037306005.1 Rhinophrynus dorsalis
TTTGTCTCCTGTGGTACGATTCATTTCCTACAAATTGCTCTTCATCTCTTTTCTGCATATGGTCCATAAAAACTGAGGGTGGGGAATTCTGGGATAAACCATCTAGACTATAGAGGACTACTAAAAATTCACAGAAATTCCATTGCTTTAAAAGGGGAGTTTAACCCCTTGAATGCTAGATAGGTCTCCAACACATTGATTAGCAATGCATTGGAGACCTCTGTAGCATTCAAGGAGTTAAAAATCATTGTTTTCCTAGAAAATACCATTTTGTATAAATGTACAGTTTTTAGTTATCCCCTATAGTGCGAATGGTTTGCCCCAGAATTTCTCCACTTTTTTTTTGAACATATGGCCCTTAAATGGATAGTAATGTTTCATAATAGAAACAGCTATAATTAATCATCATAGTATTTGGACTTTGGAGAGTGTTATTTCAATTCTGTCAGAGATGTAGTTCCAGAGTAATTCAATGACAAAGTGTCCCCCTCCATCCCCTTTTACTGATGTCACACTGTTCAGCCAGAGCAGAAGGGAGGTGCCCAGGTAGATTGCAGAGAGGGACAATCTTCAATTAAGATAAGGGAAAAAACCTGAAAAGCTTGTCAAGGGGGGCATGGCTTTCATTGTTTTCATTGTAAGAAGATTGTCCCCTGCTGTTATCTGTCTGGTCTTACAACTAGATCCCCATCTGAGAAGAGATGGCTTACACTAGGTAAAAGGGGCAGGAGGGGGAAACTTTGCTTGTGAATATCTCATAACCCATAAAGGTTTGAGAGATAAGACTTATATCATTCTTCATTTTTTTTAATGCCTACAAAATAAAATAAAGTTAAAACAAAGTATTACTATCCCTTTAAACTAAAGTTCAGTGGTAGTCTGTATCAACAACATTACATCTACCGAAAGTATACAGTATACATGTCTTTATCTGCGTGGTGCAATCTGCCCTATGCAGAGGAGAACCACTACAATGCCAAGATTAGGTCATAAGTGATTAAATACAGATGCAAAAGATTAAAAAATGCTAACCCCTTAAGAAAGAACAGGCCGCTTGTGTACGTGGCCGGCACTTAAGGACCACAGAGGTTTTTTTTTTTTTCCTCCCTGATTTACGGCTCCCCAAATGACATGTCGCCGCACGGGGAACCCTGAAATCCATGATGGTCCTGGCACATCATGAGTCCTTATCGCAAGTTGGACCCATGATGTGCCAGGACCTTCATGGGTCCTTAAGGAGTTAAAGGGCCATTATCACCAAACAATTAAAAGGGCCCGAATCCAGTAAAACATTGTTTTTGTAGAAAGCATTTTTTTTCTTTGCTGAGAAAGTTCTAAACTCTTTCAAAATAGAAGGTAAATTGGCCAATCTCTATCAGACCTGTTAAAATACTGATATAATGATACATGCTGATAACAGTTTTGAGATTACAACCCACCCAGTTCACTTCATCCAAATGCTTATCTAATTTGTTTATCTAAATCTGTGTTCCCTAAGTTAAGCCCTAAGGGCTAACCAAGAGTGTAGGTTTTCAAAATATCTACTCTACTTATTAATGGGCGGATAATCAGCCATCTGAGGGATAGCCTTAAACCCTTAAAGGGGAACTTTCACATATAAAAAACTTTTGGCCATGTGCTTAAGTTAGTAAAACTATATTAGGATTTGTATTTGTTTTTTATGTTACTTACCTGCTTCTTAAGATACGCAGTTTGCAAGCTCAGTATGATAGTAACCGGTGCTTTCTGTAACGATAGACCAGATAAATACCACTACAAAGGGAAGCGTGAACGCGCTCCCTGGGTCAGCTGGAAGGGCAGTGGGAAGGCCTGCGCCACTATATTGAAGACACAAGTGTGCCGCAGAATGTGGAAGTGCCTATTATGAACTCTGCATATCTTAAGAAGTAGGAAAGTAACATAAAAAATACCCATAAATCCTAATCTAGTTTTACTAACTTAAGCACATGGTCAAAAGTTCTTTATATGTGAAAGTTCCCCTTTAAGGACTGGCTGCCAAGAGGCATTTGCTCAGCAAACTGCGTGTAGCCCTGAATTCCATGACGTGCCAGGACCGTCACTGGTCCTGAAGTACACGACAGCTGTGATGGCCCTGGTACGTCATGGGTCCTTACGGGTTTAACCATTTGAATGCCAAAGTTGTATACAACATATTGTGAAGTAAGACGTTATGATCAACAGGTTAAAGGGATAGTAATGTTTCATAATAAAAGTAGCTCTGATTAATAATCATAGTATTTGAGTGTTATTTCTATTCTATTTCTATTGAGTTGTAGTTCAAGAGTAACTGAATGATAAAGTGTCCCCCTCCTGCCCCTTTTACTGATATAACACTTCTCAGCTCAGAGCAGCAGGGAGGTGTCCAGGTGTCTTGCAGAGAGGGACAATCTTCAACAAAGATAAGGGAAAAAGCTGAAAAACCTGTCAAGGGGGGCAGGGTTTTCATTGTTCTCACAATAAGAAGATTGTCCCTTGCTGCTATCTGTCTGGTCAAGCAACCAGATTCCACATCTGAGATGAGCAGTATTACACTAGGTAAAAGTGGAAGGAGGGGGATACTTTATCATTCAATTACTCTTGAACTACAACTCTGACAGTATTGAAATAACACTCTCTCTATGGCTCAATTGGAGCTGCTGTTTTTGTGAAACATTACTATCACTGAAAACCTGATCTATTGGTGTGTTCCAAGGACTGGAGCTGAGAATCACTCCTCTAAATCATACATACATTATCACATTGTCCTTATCACTTGAATAAATAGGGGTCAAATGGTCAGACACAGCTACCTCCAGATGAATAGGGAAAAAAGCATTTTTATGATATATTAAGAAATAGTTTTGCAAATGCTGGCAAAGAGTTATTTAAAATATTATGGACCTTATTCATTTTTAAGTGATAATGTTTCTTAATAGCGTTAAGTTATTTGTCCTCCTCTACTAAGATGACCATGTGGCTCTGTATCTCTACTGATTAAAGGGATAGTAATACCTCAATAAAACTTTAGCTCTGATTATTCTTTACATTTTTTTAACATGTTGCTGTATACATAATTATATATTTGTAGTTCAAATGTTATTCAAGAGGAAAGGATCCTCCTCCCGCACCTTTTGGTTACCTCCCCTTAGATCTGTGATCTGGTCATGGGACCGGACGGATGCAGAGAGGGACAATCTTCAGTCAGTAAGTATAAGAAAAACCTTTCCCTCCCGAAGGAAGGGAGGATTTTCCAGTTGCTTTCTGAAGCTTGTCCCTTACAGCTCTCCATCTGGACCAGACTGAAAAGCAGCATAATGTGGCCAGAAGAGGAGGGAGAGGGATCATTTCCTCTTGAATAGCGTTTGAACAACAAATATGTAAATCACTATGGATAGCGCAAAATGTTCCAAATAATTGTAAAGAATAATCAGAGCTAAAGTTTTATTGAGGTATTACTATCACTTTAAATGCCTTTAGCCCCTAAAGAACCAATGCCGCGCTAAGTCTGTTATCGGTGAATTTGACTTAAGGACCAATGACGGTCCTACCGCGTCATTGTTTTTTATTTTTCGGGGGTTTTTTTTGCTCCCAGTGTTCCTGCAGGAGAGCTGTGACCACTATCGGAGTCTGAAACTGCCAGCTCCAAGACCCGAGTGGTCAGAATTAGACCCATGTTTGGTGAGCTGGCACATGTGATCAGTCACCTGTGCCGGCTCACTGAATGAGATTAAAGCAGTCCTTAAGTGGAATCATCTCCCCAGGACCACCGTTGCTGCCGCCAGCTGGTCCCCGGACCGGGATGTCCTGCTGACGTCAGGAGAAGGGGAGGGAGGGGGAAACTTTGAATGCGAATATCTTTCAAACCATGGGATTTGTGGCATATAGTTAAAATTTTTAACCTCTACAAAACTATAAGCAATTTTTATGGGACATTACTGTCCCTTTAAAGGGGATGTATTACCTTAAAAAAAAAAAAAAAAAATTACCATACTTTTTGTTAATACAGTAGTAGTAGGAAAGCAGGTTTTTTTTAAAGTAAATAATTTAAAAGATATTTCATCTTCACGCTGTGCTGGTACCACGCTGAATCATTGGCACAGCTCTTCTAGACTCCCTAGTTCTCCTCCCACCTCCCTCCCAGCTGCCCCAGGGAACATGTTCAGGCTTCCCTTCGGTATGCTGTGAATGTCTTCTATCGTTATCAAGCTCCGGTTAACATTATACTGAGGTTACTGAGGAGAAGAAGAGCTCTGCTGTGCACATTATGCAGACGTGCACAGCAGAGAGGAGACAATATATTTAGAAATACTTTTAGAAAAAAAAACAGCTTTCATTCTACTTCTGTATTAAAAAAACGTATGGTAAATTTTTTTTAGGTGATACATCTCCTTTAAGACCAGATTCCACATCTGAGGGGAGGTGGCTTACACTTAGGCTGACCATATTTCCTTGAGACAAAAACGGGATGGGGTGTGGACAGAAGGACAGTGGGACTCCATCACTCAGAGTCCGACTGTAGTAAGCTGCAAGCAGCGAGAATGCGTTTGCTCCGTCTCTTACTAGCAGTGTTCTCTCTCTCTGGCCTGAAAGCCTGCCCCTGAAGTAAATCAAAACTTCCTCTCTTTGTCACTCACACTAGTGGTTTTACTGTGTTTACTGTACGCATTGATTACCATAGTCTTATGACTCGTCGTCATATCGCTGTCTAAGAGACTATTGTAATTTACCATAGACTCGAGAGTCTTAGACACTTATGAGTCACTCGATTCATAATACTCTATGGTAATCAATGTGTACAGTAAAACCACTAGTGTGATGAAAGGAAGTTCCGATTTACTTTATCTGATGAGAAATAAACAAACCGTGCTCAGTTTTTTTTACAAAAAAAAAATAAGAACTAAATAAGTTATATTAAAAATGGGACAAATTGACATTTATATAAAAAAAGATGGGACGGTCTGTAAATATGAGAAAAAACGGTACTGTCCCTTTTAAAACGGTACATATGGTCAGCCTACTTACACTAGGTAAAAGGGGCAGGAGCGGGATACTTTATCATTCAATTACTCTTGAACTACAACTCTGACAGTATTGAAATAACACTCTCCATGGCCCAAATACTATGAAGATTAATTAGAGCTGCTTTTATTTTGAAATATTACTATCCCTTTAAGCAGCTGAATAGATGTTTACACTGATTTGCTTCACAGTGTGTTGCAGACCTCTCTAGAATTGAAGGGGTTAAAATTTCCATTTAAATCAATGGGAATAGTTAGTTCTCCCCTATAGTGCAGATGGTTGAGAATTTTTAGGTCTCCTCTACAGTACAGAACGCCTCCACTTTTCTTTTGATCATACGGCCCATAGTCTATAATAGGAATTTTTGAGATGAAGCCCTGTGAGAACCTTTTCAGAGATAACAGAATTCAGCCTATAGACCTCATTCTTTTGTGTCAATCTTTCCTTGTAGTTGCAGCCAGTCTTTGTCACTGAACCTTTCTATAAAAACACACACTGCATGACTATCTGCTCTGTTTTTCACCTGGAATTTCAAGAATATAGCAGCACATTATTATCTGACAACTGTGACAATATTAGGAACATTCTTTATCGAGCATCCATAGTGGCCTTTCTGTTTGTAACAGGCAATACAACCAGGGAAGTATAAATTCTGGTTTTGTTATATTTGCTGCAGGATTCAGTATATTTTTATTGATTTTCATCACAGTAGATATTACTGTCTTCTGATATGATGAGATGTTTCTGGAATGTTTTATGTGAAATGAATAACTTACGGAGTAATTTAGAGGTATACATACAATATGAATTGCATGTTCTATTGTCATAGATGTGTCTCTGACCAGTGTTCCCTCTACAGCCGGTATGTCATACAATAATACAGTAGAGAGCTGCATACTCAACATTTCCCTCCAACGTTGGCTAGTAGGGTCCGAGTATATGTGTGTATATTTATATATATACCTATACACACACAAATGCGTGCATACACATGTACATACTCTATGTACCAAGGCAATGCCTGTGGCCTCCGTTACCTTCTATCATAGTGTTATCATGTTCAGTAAAGGAAGAGAGGGCTGTATGTAATGGAGGAAGGTGGCCTCTCCCCTTCTCCACATCACTAGTCTGTGAGGGTGTGTGTAGGTGGGAAGGGGAGTGAGATGAATAGGCGTGTTGACCCGGCAGGCAGGAGGAGTGAAGAGGCAGTAATACAAAATAGAGTTTGAGCTTACAAGTAGTACCCCTCACCAGAGGGACGACTGCTTTGCATCTTCTCTTCTCTTCATCTCTTTTGGATTGCTATAAAGCAGCAGCAAAAACGTATCATGTATGGATTAAAACTTCATCCACGTAGTCTCATTAGTTATAGGCAACACGCTTCATAATAATCTTGTACATCCCATTGATACACTACCATTTAACCCTTAAGGGCAGTAGGGGAGTAAACTAAGTACTTCAAAACAGTGCCCATCACATCCCCAAGAACCATAAGGTGCCGAGTGTGCAAAAACTAAAGTGATACAATGCAACAGAATTATTAAGCCAAAAGCAGGAGACTAATATAGTAAAGATGAAACCTTTATTGGCTATTATTACTCTACTAGTCTCCTGCTTTTCCAATGGGTAACACAGTACAATGCTTTACCCATAAAAACAGAAGGTCTTGCATATGGTAATCTATAAGCCCAGCAGCTTTCCGCGTGCAATAACATGCATCTCTATCACCACCTCTGACTGGAGAATAGACCCTTTCCAGGATTATAAATGAAAGCTCCCATTGATTACTCAAATGCAAGTATTACTCAAGTAAGCAAATATTTTTAAACCTTTGAGTGCTAGCGGAATGGCCTAACTCCTTGAAACCGACAAAAGATACTGATCCCTGATGTATTCTATGTACCCTTATTCTGTATAGTGGTTTTCCCAATATAAATAAAATCACAGCTTCACTTCAGTGAATACTCTGCATAAGTAATATGTCAGTTGGAAATAACTTCCAGCCTGTATGTGAGGGGCTCCATGCTTAGATCATTTGGGGATTCCAGTAATAGGTGAGCTTTACATTTTGTATTGCTGTTAGTTACATAGTGCCAATATCTTGTCTTTTCATATTAACTTATTAAGGATCCATGCTTCCACATTATTTATTCCTTTTCTAGTAACATATTCTTTCATCTTAGTAATTTATCAGGAAGAATATCACCTGTTTAAATTCCAGAACTAAGGAGTCACATTCTTTCGAGAACTGTGCTCTGTGTGCACTTAAAAGCTCTTGTGCAGAGGATGCATTTTCCAGTAATTACTAATCTGCTTATTTTGCTATCTGAGTTAGTGAATCAGTGGAGGGTGAATGTACATAATAGCATTCAGTATTTGATGCACTTGTCTTAGTGGGTGGTGTTTTTCTTATTTTTTTTTTTATTTATTTAGCTGCCCCTGTGTTTAAATGGTCCCCCTCTAAATTAAAGAATTTAGTAATCTAATGAAGAACAAGGTATGTTTCTTTAGAGAGACTCCAAAATAAAAGTTTGCTTTCCAAAGTGTTGCAAGTGCTACCTTACAGTAATTGAGTATTCAGTTCAGTGATTGACTGCTGAAGTGCAATTATTTAGCACATATTTTAACTAAAGGAGTAGAGAAAGCGAGAGTTATACTTTTCATCTTCACCTATTTTTAAATTTGGCTTTCCCTGACAGTAATTTTCCATAAATTTGTCAGGGACTGTTATGTTACTCCTCCTCATATATTAGTTCCCTTCTCATACAAGGAATATTGCTAATCATGTGCTGTACATTTGAGTCTTCTTTAAGGGATGAAGTTGGTGCTGCTGGTTTCTCTCCTTTTCGTTTTTGATGTTACTCGTATCTTTCAGTGATTGGCTGACCCATATGAACATTTGCCAGTAATAGATTTCCATTGCCCACCAGGCCCACCCTTATGACAGCCTCACCCTCATGGCAGGGGTAAATTAGCATGTGCTAAAATGGGGCACAGCCAAGTAACTAGTGGGAACGAAGCCTTTGGGTGATATGTACCCTTGCACATGCATTGCCTACGTGTGGCAGTTGGTGCAAATCAATAGCCATTTTGTAAGGTATGGATCATAAAATGGGTTAATTGCCAATGGATATTTCAATTTTCCTGTTTCTAATTGGTGCATGCCTGACTAATATTTCTGTACTGTACGGGGAGGAAGATAGAGAACAATATGTATGCTTCAAGTAAGGCAAAAGCTATCAAACCAATTAAATATCTGATTACATTAATATATTGCTCTAGGCTGTGCTGAAGCAATAATTGACAAATGCCAACTAAATAATTTTAAAGTAAGTGTACAATTAGAAGTAATTATGCCAACAGTTTGTGAGTCACCCATTACACATTTTCCCAATTAGTACTGTATAAGAACAACAGCTTCCTACATATTCTCCCAACAGGAAATCTATCTATCCGATATGTCTTTAACGGAACACTATAACATAAAAACACATTTTGGTGATTTTTACAAGTGCTTTTACAATCACGTCTGTTAAAGCGGAACTAAAACCGCTAACAAACGTTGTCTTTAATAATTCCCTATCTGGCGACTAGCGCCTGCTCTGTCAGTCCCTTCCGGAGCCGAATGGTTCCTAGCAACGCCTCCTACAGCCGTCTGGGACTGACGTGCGGACGTCTGGGACTCGCGTGCGGACGTCACTAAGGCAAGATGTCCGCGCTCCGTCCTGCCTGTCAGCCGAGGATCACTTCAAATTTCTTCATGAAGAGGTAATAATTCTGGGTACTAGTGCTACTAAGCATGTAGTCGCCAGGTAGGGAATTATTAAAGACAACCTTTGTTAGCGGTGTTAGTTCCGCTTTAACTATTTTATTTAGAAAATGCTTTTTAGATATTTGGATTTATAGACTATGCTTATTAAAGCATACCATACAGGCACACCCTGTCTTAGCCCTAGATTACCTTGCCCACTCCCTATCACTTAACCCTTTAAGTACCGAAGGGTTGCGTACCCCTCTGGCAATCAAAGGGTTAAATGTAAGGGAATGTGGTCAATGCAGTGTTGAGCAGCGTCAGTGAATGGGGAAGTAATGTACTTCTTAGACAAGAGCTCAATAGCATCACATTTTAGCTCTCTATTGCCATTACAGAGGAGAAATTTCCACATACATATTAGACTAAACCTGCCCATAAGGGTGGTCCAGATCCAAAATGATGGGCAAGTCCCCTCTGCACGGGAAATACTAGCTAACCCCAAATGGATGTTTTGGCCTTGTTTGGGCCTCATCAGCGAGGTGCATAGAGGTTTAATTGTTTTGAGTTTGTAATGGAACATCATAAGCTCTGACACAAGGTCATGTTCATACAGGTGATAATTTTGTAAGAATAATGGAGTAATATAATGGAGTAATGGATTTCTGTATCATTGAGTGGACTAAAGCAGCTCACGTGTTCAGTTTCAGAGTCCTGTGCAGGGAGATGCAACATGTTGACACACATTGCAGTGTGTTTAAAGGGATAGTAATGTTTCTCAAGAACAGCAGCTCCAATTAATCTTCATAGGATTTGAGCCATAGAGAGTGTTATTTCAATACTGTCAGAGTTGTAATTCGAGTAATTGAATGATAGTTTCCCCCTCCCTCCCCTTTTACCTAGTGTAAGCCCCCTCTCCTCAGATGTGGAATCTGGTCCATAGACCGGACAGCTCACAGCAAGGAACAATCTTCTTACTATGAGAACAATGAAAACCCTGCCCCCTTGACAGGTTTTTCAGCTTTTTCCCTTATCTTAATTGAACATTGTCCCTCTCTGAGGTGAGCAGTGTTATATCAGTAAAAGTGGTGGAAGGGGGTACTTTATCATTCCATTACTCTTGAACTATAACTCTGACAGAATTGAAATAATACTCTCCATGGCCCAAATACTATGATGATTAATTAGAGCTGCTAGTATTATGAAACATTACTATCCCTTTAACACACTTAGGACAAAATTAATCAAGCTACATATGGTCATTGCTGGATATACTATACTGTCCATTGCTTATTCATTAATAACGATGACCAGGTAGATCCTTTCACTACCTTCAAGCAGGTGGATCCCATTATTATCAATGAAGAAAACATGCACACACATACTACATACTACATACTATCTTTTTCTCTACTTCACATACACAACACAGGTAGGGTTGCCACCCAGCCGGTATTTTACCGGCAGGCTGGTAAAAAATTGGCTTCTGTCCAATGTTAAGTCTATGGAGGGAGTGCCATGGCCGGTATTTTTTTTGAACAAAAGGTGGCAACCCTAAACACAGGAAAATCTGATAGATCGTTGGTGAATAACCAAATGTATTTGATCAGCTGGTATTCTTGCACTTTGATGAATTTCAGCCTGAGGCAGAGGTATTAAGTAGAATTGGATCATTTCTGTGGCAAACTTCTGCACCATATGAGTCAAATAAACATTGTCTTGACTTAAGTGGAAGATGAGGATAAGAGGGTCTGACAATGATGTTGATCCCCAGCCACTTAGAGGAGCCTTATGTGGCCCACTAACCACTTGTAGGATGTGTAAGCTGCAGTCATATTAAAAGGAAAGCCCTTATAATACTGAGGCTCTGAAGTCACTTCTAAGAAGAGTTGGAGGTTTGGCACATACTAAGCTTCTCTCTCCATCAGCCTTTGTCTTCAGCTCCCTCGCTCCTCCTCCCCAAGTTCCCCTGAGAATCTCCCTCGCTCTTTCTCTCTCTGTCACTCTCTTAGACTTCTATCAGACACCTTCTCTTGTCTGCCCATGAGATGGTTTCACTTCCTCCCAGAGACCCAGGAAAATCCAGATGCTCTACTGATTGGTACGGAGATCTCCATGGTTACAATACTCCATGGAATTCTGGGGAGAATTGCAAGTCTGGGCAAACCAGCTTCATCATAGGGGACAAATAAAATACCAATTGATATAAATGGGTCTTTTAACTCATTGAATGCTAGAGAGGTTTCCAATACATTGCTTTGCAGTGAGTTGGGATCCTCTCTAGCATTCAAGGGCTTAAAAAGACCCATTTAAATAAATGGCAATCTGAGGGATTCTTATGTTCCCCCTAGGGTGCAGTTGGTTTAGCCCAGAATTACACTTCTCCACTTTAGTACATACGGCTCTATGTCTAGAGGGTATAGTAAGGCTGACTCCAAGACGGAGACAGGTAAATGCTTGATTCAGTGTGTTACAAACCCATCTGACACTCAAAAGGTTAAACACCCTTTTAGATGTGTATCAATATTATTGCAACAAAAAATTGCCTATGCGAACATAGTTTTAGAACACCAAATTACATAAATATTTTAGGGACGGTAATGGTTTGCAAGCACACTTATTAGACCATTCCTGAGAAGTATCTCTTTTTAAATCACGCTATTGCGGCTCTACTGAAGAGCCTCCTCGTGTTGGCTGACACAGATCTCCTGTCAGCTTTACAGCTGACATCAAGAGAAGAGGAACTTTAATGGAGGATATCTCTCAAACACTATGGCATATTGTTTATTTTTTTAATATCTACAAAACTCTACGTATTTTTTATGGGACATTACTGTCCCTTTAAGTGACATATTCAGACACCTAAAGAGGATTAAGGCTGGAGAAAACCAGTTCAAATCTATGGGGGTAATAAAAATTCCCTTTAGTGTAAATAGGGAGTTTTAACCCCTTAATGGAAACCAATCTAACATTTAAGGGATTAAAAGTCTCATTTTAAACAGATGGCTTTTTTTGGAGTTATTCTGGAGTATACCAACTGCACAATCGAGGACAAATAAAAATTCCTGTTAAATAAAATTGGGCTTTTAACACCATAATTGCAAGGGAGATCTCCAATGCATTGCAAAGCATTCAATAGATTTAAAAGCTCAGTTCAAGGGAATTTAGGATTTTTTTTGTTTGTCTCCTATGGTGCAGTTGGTTTACTCCAGACTTACTCTAGTTTTTATAAATATGGGACTTTGCTGCAGAATCGCACATCTTTTTCTTTCTATATAAGGTCCTTAGTGCAGTTTTCAGTAAGCTAAAAAATGCAATTCTGAAGTAAACCAACTAATCGATTTAGCACCTTAATGACCGTCCGAAGTGGCGCACAGACTGCCTTTAAGGATCATGTGTCTTTTTTTTTTTTTTTTTTTTTGTCTTAACGGATCCCGGGGTTGCTGAGCGTCGTGCAGCCTCACGGCGATCCTGCAATTCCATGACATGCAGGACTGCCACCGGTCTTTAAGTGCCGGAACTGGAGTGATGGTCCTGGCACGTCAAGCACATGAAATATATTTTTTTATATGTCCTATGGGAGACATATAGGCAGAGATTTTTTACAAGCTGTGGCTTGCATTCAGTTGCATTTTCTAAGTTTATCTCTGGCTTTATCTACAATTTTCACCTTAGACATTAATTTAGTCTAATCTCGGTACATGAACGGCTTTAGCTCTCCATAAACAATTTACCACGTTACGTCTATGTAGAACAGTCTACACTTGTATTAAAGGTGCAAGATTAAGATAGAGTTTCGAGATTCAACATAAAATAGCTACATTTTATAGATGTTAGCAGAAAATACATGACATTTGAAATTATATAAGTTAATTCAATTTTTTGGTGTTGACGTTCCTTTAAAGGGATAGTAATACTTTTATTATTACTATTCCCCATATTGTATATATTTGCATATATATATATATGAAGGTAAAGTTCCCCCCTTCCTCCCCTTTCTCTGAAGTCAGTGTTGTACTGACTGCAGGGGAAGTCTGTCGTACGACAGGCTTGTGGCTCTGCAGCTGAGCCGAGATCGCGTTAGTGAAAAAGAATTATTTCACTGAAACGGTCTTCTACATATGCTTGGTTTGAAAGCACACATAGAAGACCGTTTCAGTGAAATAATTATTTTTCACTAACGCGATCGTGGCTCAGCTGCAGAGCCGCCTGATGAAAGTCAGACTGGATATCTCTGCAGTCAGTACAACGCTGACTTCAGGGAAGGGGGAGGGGGGAACTTTGTCTTCAGTTATCTCTCAAACCATAAAGGTTTGAGAGATGAACCTGGGGGCGATTAAATTCTTTTTCAAATATCTACAATATGGGGAATAGTAATAATAAAGTATTACTATCCCTTTAAGTCTGTTTCTGCACCCTTACCCCTTTATGCTCTTCTCTCTCTCACTCACTATACTCTTCCCCATCCCTACACTCTGCTCCTTCTGTTTCCTTCTGCCCACTTCTTTCCCAACTAGAATGAAATCTCTTCTTCAAACTTTTTCATTGGCTGCTCCTTGACTTAACCCTTTGAGGGTCAGGAGCCCTAGTCAGCCTGTTGACTAATCTGGCCCTGTTAACGTGGTCACCAGATGAACGACTATAGGGAGTGTACTTAACCCTTTGAGTGCCAGAGGGGTACACAACGCATTGCTTTGCAATGCATTGTGTACCCCTCTGGCACTCAGAGGGTTAAGTACACTTCCTATAGTTGTTCATCTGATGACCACGTTAACAGGGCCAGATTAGTCAACAGGCTGACTAGACACTGGTCTAGGGCTCCTGATTTTCAGTAGCACCTGGCAATTGCCATAAATTCAATTAAATACATGTGGTGCGCCTATGAGGGTGCTTGGTTTCAATTTAAATTAGTGACCGTAATGGTGCCTGCACCTCCCCGTGTGGGCCAGCCTCCTGTGACTCAGTGCTTCTTTATTGCTCCCCTGATTTGCTGGATCTGATTCTTGGCTGTAATGTGACCATCATGATGTCACATGCTCAAACGTCCTTCATCACTGCATAGATTACGCAGGATGTATATATAGATTGCCGAAACCAGCTATGCATGTGAATTTTGCAGTGCGTAGCTGGTGAGACTGTGCGACTGTGCACAGGCAGGTAGCGGTGAGTGAGTGACCAGGCCACACCACTGATGAGCGGTGGCAGTGGCAGCAGCAGCCCCTCAGTAGCCAGGCATATATTTACTATATGTGTGTGTTCCCTCCTACAACTCAGAATTTGATGAAAAATAATAAATGTTTTCTCCATTCCAAATAACCCACTCAAGCAGTTGATCTGTCTTATTCAGATTATTATTTATGACCCAGGCAGGAGCCTTTTCGGATAACTTTAAGATTTAAAGAGACACTAATGGCCCATAAAAAATTATACTTGTTATATAGGGGTTTGAGAGATAGCATTTGTGCCAAATAACTTTTTTAAACGGTTTGAGAGAGATTCGTAAGTAAAGTTCCTCCCTCCCCTTCTGACAGCAGGAGATCCTGGTCTGGGGACCAGCTGGCAGCTCTTCAGCAGAGCCTAAATTGCGTTATTTAAAAATAATTACTTCATGGGAAAGGTCTACAAAGTATGCCTGGTTTGCAAGCACACTTTGTAGACCGTTCCCATGAAGTAGTTCTTTTTAAATAACACGATTACAACTCTGCTGAAGATCCTCCACGAGTCGCATGACTACAAGCGAATAGCTGTTTGAGAGAGATGATTTCTGCCAAATAACTTACTTTTTAAACCTCTACAAAACAAGCATAATTTTTATGGGTCATTGCTGTCCCTTTAACAATGAGGATGATGTGATAGTAATTCTGGGGAAAAACAGATGTACCATAGGGGATACATTCTAATGCCCATTGATTTAAACTGGACTTTTAACCCTATGAATAGAGACCTTTCTAGCATTCAAGGGGTTAACAACTACATTTAAATCAATGGGCAGTTGGAGAAAAATATATGCTCCCTATAATGCAAATATTTTTTATTACAGGCAAGGCAGTGGACATCCTGCTCGATTTATACTTTTTTATTTTTATTTTATTTTTTAAACCAACCCCGCAGGCAATCACGCTGTTAAAAGAAGCAACATGAAAATCTTGCGCTGATATGCAGGGCGAGATTCTCATTTCTCCTTTTTCAACAAGGCGACCTACTTAATGCGGCTCCAAGCCACGCGCTCTTAAAAATGCTGTATTTTAAAAGGATACCCAGGACCCCATTAGCATAGTTTTATTTAGTTATTACTACTCTTTCTGTGTAAATGACAGTAAGGATTATTTAAGATTATGTTGTAATCCTTTTAATATCCTGTGGTTTAAATTTCAACCGAAACACCAGAGTACACAAAAATGTTTGACCATTTGAGTGCCAGAGGGGTATGACAGGCACTGCTGTAAGTAATCTGCACGGTATAATTTAGTGCTCGCTGCTTGATTTTTCAGTATTGGGTTGACTTTTGGTACCTGTACCTTCCCCTAAACAAGGGGAAAGGGCAGGCTACATATCTAGTAAAGGTCATTTATGATGTCTGTATATATGCTGTATATACCCCATCCCTATATATAACATTTTCGTTTACCTCTGGAAAATTGCCACAAAATTGTGAAAACAATGTAAAAATAGGTTTGGCTATGAAAGAGGGTGTGGCTAAATGGGGGGTGCTAAGTGATGGGTGTGGTTGGGGTGGTGCAAAGGCGGAGCTAGGGTTGGCGGATAGTGGTGTGACCAGTGGAGCCTGAGATGTAAATCTGACCCTGCACATTAATCAGCTCCTGAAAACCCACCTTCTCAAGGAAGTATTTCAGTAACAACATTTTCTTTATGCTCACCTGGATTTATATAATTTGCACTCTGTAGCTGTCTTAGAACCACCCTGTTCTTACACTTTATTTTGTCACTGTTATGAATTAGATTGTAAGTCCTTCTGGGCCAGCTTTTCCATCCTAATTTATGATTCACTTGCTTGCATTTTTTCCCCACTGGTAATGCAATGGTCTCACTTAGTCTGATGTTTCCCTATCTTATATCTTTACTGTTTTCTAATAAACTGTGTGCATATGTGGTGCTATTTAAATAGAGACTGCTGGGAGCATTCTGTGCTTTCGGGCAGTCTCTACAGTGCATGACTGCATCGGCGGCAGGACACAGAGCAGGACCGGCCTCTTAACCCTTAACATCACCCGGACCTTGGCCCGTGTACACGGGCTTTTACACTAGTATGTACAGGGGAGGGCTGGCCTGGGGGGGGGGGCAGGGGGGCAATTGCCCCCTGGGCCAGTCATAAGTCTGGGCTGGTGGGCCACTCCCTCTTTTTGCTACAAATGTAGCTACAGTAGTGATTCCACAGAGCTTACAATTGAAATGGAGCTACACTAGAAGCATAACCCATTTCTCTTGTTAGCTCTATGGTATCACTAGTACAGCTTTACTTACATTGTAAGCTCTGTAGTTGCAGCAGTGTAACCCCATTTCAATTGTAAGCTCTGTGGTATTGCTTGCCTTACTTCACAACATTAACCCTTTGAGTGACAGAGGGGTATGCCACGCATTGCTTCGCATACCCCTCTGTCACTCAAAGGGTTAATGGCAATTTTAAAATTATCAAAAGAGGGTGGGCTGGAACAAAGGGCTAGAACGATAGTAAAATCGGGCCACTTGATTGTAGCTGCCCTCCAGGCCACAAATTGCCAGCCCTCCCCTGAGTATGTATATAATTCATTCAAATGTGACAGCTCGCCTTGAATTAGCAGTAACTTTAGATATGAAATTAAATGGCATTAGAGTAAATATCCAACCTGTAATATGGTGCACGTATATAAATCATCAACAACATCCATTTTTAGAATCTGACATTTAAATTCTGTTGCCATGGGACCAAGTTCTACCAATATGAATATGTCACTGGCAGCTATATTTATATAATTTTTGTTCCGTGTCTATTAGGCTTTTTATTTAGTACAGTATTATAATTATATTAACTTTACCATGTTATTCAAGACCAGTTGTGGTGGATTTTGTAATTTACTTGGTAGTGCCCTCTAACACTTGATCCGCCACTGGTAAATACCAACAACAAATTGACAAATTGATAAAGCAGGTTTGGTAAGAACTAGATCCAGATTCCTTTGCTTATAATTGAAAGCCTAAGGGTTGCATTCAGAGCTAAAGACAAGCTATTCTGGAGCAATCTAATTGAACCAGAGGGGAGAAAGAAACATTCCCAAATGTATCATTGATTTGACTGGAACTTTTAAACCCTTGAATGCTAGTTAGGTCTGCAACTCCGTTAATAATTAAATCAGCCAGAATGTTCATTTGTCCCTTATGGTTTATTTGATTTTCCCCAGGTATGCTTCTGTTTGGCTTCCTGCAGCCCTAAATGCACTATTAAATGTAGTAGTCCAGTTTAATATCTATCATTGCCTTCACATTCTGCAAAGACTGGTTCTTATGTAAGACAAACATGTCTACTGAAACCTACTACTATTAAAGTGGTCTGGAATTGGATTGGTGGCCCATAACTGACATCAAGGTGGCCACTAAAGCATCTACAGCCATCTCCTACAATCCTTCGGATGATTGAACTGCCTACAACTCATTACATTTTAATTTTTGGTGACATCTAAGGGGTTAAAACAATGATTTAAAGCTTTGACAAGATCATAGCTATAAGCGTCAAAATCTAAATACTAGGCAGGTTTTGTCCCGGGAAGAGAAGGTAAGGACAATACAATAAAGTCAGTTTCACTGATTCTTCAAGCCCTGATACAGCTTGCTCTTGTCCACAGATACTGCAAAGGCCTTTTACAGAGTGAGATTGGTGTGTATATATAAGAAACCCTTGCAGAGTATGTATTAGGTCCCAGATGCAGCAAGTCTATTATGCCAATTTATACACATCCCTCAGCTAGAATTAAAGGCAGCATCACCTTTTCAGACTCCTTTTCTATACCCATTTGCACAAGACAGGGCTAACCGCTATCTCCTATAACATATTCTTGCTCTCAAACCGCTTCTTGACATAATTAGAAATACTAGTAAGGGTATTCAGTTCCCCTCAGGGAACTAACTAGCCAGTTTCATGGATGATGTCTTAATCTTAAAGGGATAGTAACCCCCCCAACAACTTGACGCCAAAATACAGCAATCATACAAATATACTGAACGCACTTAGTCCCATCTCTCAAACCTTTATGGTTTGAGAGATGTAAGGCAAGACAGACCTCCGCTCCCTCCCCCTTCTCATACGTCCGCTGTATAGCGGACGTCATGAGATCCAGCTTCCAGCACCAGACGGCGGCTCTGCAGGAGCGCTGTCATCTAGATATCTCCGTATTATTACTTCATGGGTATGGTCTAAAACAGCTCATCAGGCAGAAGGGGGAGGGACCGGAGGACTGTCTTGCCTTACATCTCTCAAACCTTAAAGGTTTGAGAGATGGGACTAAGTGCGTTCAGTATGTTTGTATGATTGCTGTATTTTAGCGTCACGTTGTTGGGGTGTGGGGGGTTACTATCCCTTTAATTACCATCTCATCAACCTCTAATTCTCCTCTAGTAGAGCTGTGAAATGAGTATCACTAATCCAAAACCTCTCTAAACCTGAAATTAAACTTAAATACCCCATCCATCAGATTGAGAGGGTGGTAGATAAGTGGAATAGCCTACCAGCAGAAGTGTCTTGCAAACCAGGTACAATTTGTAGACTGTTCCAATGAAGTAATTATTTTTAGATAGCGTTATTTCAGCTCTGCTGAAGAGCTGCCGTCGGGTCACACAACTCGATTCTCCTTCTGTCAGCTATACAGCTGACATATGTGAAAGGGGAGAGAGGGGGGAAACTTTAACATTGTATATCTCTAAAACTATAAAGGTTTGAGAGACCAGACTCAATTAATTTATTTTTTTAATATCTACAATATAACAATTGGTTAAAAACAGACATTCTACCCCTTTAATGTTTGTGCAAACTTCAGTATTTGTGTTTATAAATTGGTCTGTGTAAATAAAACACTTTGGTCTTGTTCTAAATCATTTATTCAGTTTCACAAAGAGATGTCAGTATGTCAAAATATAACTTAAAAAATCTCGGTAATGCCCTCCCCACCAGCCACTCCCCCAGTAACGCCACCTAAATCGCAAGTGTCCCTCTTTGGCCATTTGAAATATTGATAGATATGGAATCTGCATCCAACAAACAGCTTTCTAAATTTTGTACTTATTCTGTTACTGTTTGCTCCAAATGGCAATGCAAAAACAAAGATAGAATTTCTAACTCCTGGAAACATCCCAAAAGCTTGTCTCAGAAAGATCACATTTTCATTACTAAATATCATTTTATTGTCTCTTGCAAAATTGTATTGGCTAAAAAGTGGAACATTATGTTTTGGATTTAATCCTAAAGCAATTATCTTTTATTGAAACAAACAAATAAACAAGTCCTACAGCCAGTGAATAAATCTGCTGTAACCACCCAAGTATTCCATACCTCCCAAGTGTCCCTCTTTAGGAGGGAGAGTCCCTCTTTTAGACTCAAATCCCTCTGTCCCTCTTTCCTAACATCCCTCAAGCATTATTAATAATCTACCTATTTGATCACATGTGGATCTGTCAAAATTATTAAGCTGCTGATTGATGCACATACATGGTTGCATAGAGAATTCAAATGCCATTTCTGTGTTAAATACTGATTTTCAAACTTGTATTACTTTTGAATGATATGGCTGAAATCTTCTGCTTCATACTGCCATTCCCTACAAACTCACCCATTTATGTACAAATCTGTCTTTCTATGTTAATATGTATGTAGTTTCTGTTGTATAACCTACAGCAAAATCTACAGAACAAATTACACTAAATTCATGCCCAGACATTATTGGGATCTGTTTGAGGAGGGCAGGTTTTTCCTTATGCTCACAGAAGATTTTCACTTGCTGTGATCCATCCAGACAGCCTTGCTGTGCAGCTTTACATAGGTAAACAGGGCGTGAGAGGGACACTGTAATTCAATGATTCTGGAACTACACATCATAGAGAATGATAACATTCTACGTGGCCCAAAAACTATAAAGAATAATCGAAGCTGCATTTATTTTGAAATATTACTATTCCTTTAACCCCTTAAGGACCAGCGGTCGTGGGGTGTGTGGTCCTTTAAAGACCAGATAGGAAACTTTGACGTGCCGACCCACGTGACTGATCACGTGTGCCGGCATGCCGAACAGGGGGACTGCTAGAGATCCCCGCTACTACTCACAGTGCTCCTGCAGGAGCGCTGTGAGTAAAAAGTATGTGATGTGCCAGGACCGTCACTGGTCCTTAACAGAAAAATACCAGTGACAGTCCTGGCAGGTCACTGGACGTTAAGGGGTTAAGTTTAAAGTTTTGATACTTTGGAGGCCCAGAACATTGCACACTGAAATTTTCATAGCTCATCTGCATGAGTAACCCTGACCCTGTAATACGATGGACTGTATGTGCCATTGAACTTGATGTTTAGAAAATTAGGATGCACTATGGCTCTGAGAGTTAATGAGATCGCCTGAGTACTGTGTAACTTATTGCTCTGTATTAAATGTAAGTTTAAATTAAATCTGTCTTATGTGTTTGAATGAACACGTTACTTTATTTAAGCAAATAGTTTTTTTGCAGAAATCAACTGTAGTAAGATCTTACTGTGTTGGCGTTGTAAAAAGTGAAAATTAAGAGGCAAAAAACTGGTTAACCTTTTGAGTGCCAGAGTGGTACGGAATGCAATTACAATTCTGGTGAAAATATTTCACTTTGCCAATATTTTCACTCTAAACAACGAAAACCATTTTAACACCACTTTACCAACTTTTTCCACGTAACTCCAGTTTTAGAAAGCCAGCCCTAAATGCTTAATGGAGGGCAATGTACTTCTTTGGCTGCAGCCATGCTGAGCGTCAGATGGACAGGGGTCCTCCTCAATGTGATACCATAGAAGGGTGAATGCTGGATATTCCTGAAGGGGGTCCTTTATTAAGATGGGTATAAAAAGTGTATTTGATATATTCTTTCCAATAAGACTGAATTAATGTTTTTTTATTATTATTATTATTATTATTATATAAGTTAATACAAATCTGATAAAAAAAATCCTTGTCATCCATCCATTTTGTTTTGCACCCTTACTCCTATATTTTGAGCAGTTTTCACATTATATGGAAATGTCCTAGGAGGAGTGGGTAACTTGAAATCCTCATTTGATCAGGACAACCCCCACTACCACTGAACTTAGGTACGTGAAGGGTACATACATGAGGGTAGGATTGTTACATAAGCTATATTGTTGTGTTCGTTTGTTTTTATCAGAGGTTAAAATCTGAATCAGCAGTAACAAACCTTCCCCAAAGGAAGAAGGAAACCTTTTATTATTGTACGTAGAACAACCGAACATCAACACTCTGAATTTCACATTAACCCCTTCTCATCCAGCACTTAAGGACCAGTGACGGTCCTGGTACGTCACGTACTTTTACTCACCGCGCTCCTGAGCGATCTCTTTCAGTCCCTTGTTCAGCATGCCGGCACACGTGATCAGTCACGTGGGCGGCACGTCGAACTTCCCTATCTGGTCCTTAAAAGACCACACACCCTGGGACCGCTGGTCCTTAAGGGTTAAAGAAGTAATCTTGTTACAGTCAGTTGCTTACAGTGTTTGAGAAAGCAGCTCAACCGTCTTCTAACATTTGGTCTGAGCATTGATTCCCTGACAACTAAATTATACACCGCACTAGGAGTACATTTATAGAAAAATAACTTGCTGATTTCCTTTGTGAGAAACTGTACTGCTGTTGCAGTTGGAAGTTCCAATCATCAATGGGTATCTGTGGCTATCAAGTAGACAGAGTAACAAGGCTGGCGGGATCACTCAGTGTATGTGAGGCTCTGTACCAGTGGAACTAGCGTGGGGTGACCAGTAGAACCAGGATGAGGGGAAAGGGGGCAGAGAGTGTATGGGTGACACGGGGCCAGGCTGGGGCAGTGGGATTTTATTTAAATATATATATATTTTTTATTTTATTTTGTGCATTTTTTTTTCTTTGTTTGTTTAGTATTTCTTTATTATGTTTTTTTTTTCCCCCAAATCAGACCTCATGATCGCCTATAAAAAAATTGCCTGTATAAAAAAAAAATGCACATAGTGCGGGATCTATTGGTCTCACAGTATGTGCAGTTAAAAAAAAAAAAAAAAAAAAAAAAAGTCGGACCTCGTGGAGGAGCATCGAGACCCCCCCCCATAATGACCTCCTAGCATTAATTGCTTATCCAATAGGATAGGCAATCAATGCTGTGAATAGGAAGGCAATCACTGCCTTCTGTTTGCATGTTCCTCCTCAACCTGACGTTCTATGTATGCCCATGTTGAGTACGAGGAATTTCAAGACACACGTGATTTGTATATATTTTAAAGCGGAACTACCACCGACACAATCTTTAGCTTCACAAAGTCCCCATCTGGCGACTAGCTGCTTAGTAGTGCTAGTCACCAGAATAATTACCTTATTTAATAGATTTCTGCTGTCTTGCATGGGTGACAGGACGGAGCGCGGACACCTTGCCATTGTGACATCCGCGCACCTGCGCTGTCAGTCCCAGCCAGAGCCAAATGGCTCTTAGCAACGCCTCCTAGACCCGGCTGGGACTGACATCGCAGGTGCGCGGACATTACAATGGCAAGATGTCCGCGCTCCGTCCTACCTGTCACCCATGGAAGAGAGCAGAAATCTGTTAAGGTAATTATTCTGGCGACTAGCGCTACTAAGCAGCTAGTCACCAGAAGGGGACTTAGTGAAGCTAAAGATTGTGTCGGGTGGTAGTTCCACAATGAAGTGTTGGAAGGAGCTTCCCTACACTACAGGGCAAATTTTAACACTTCAAAGTGGAACTACCACCCAACACAATCTTTAGCTTCACTAAGTCCCCATTTGGTGACTAGCTGCTTAGTAGTGCTAGTCACCAGAATAATTACCTTATTTAATAGATTTCTGCTCTCTTCCATGGGCAACAGGCAGGATGGAGTGTGGACACCTTGCCATTGTGACGTCCACGCAACTGCTCTGTCAGTCCCAGCCGGAGCCAAATGGCTCTTAGCAACGCCTCCTAGACCCGGCTGGGACTGACAGCGCAGGTGCACGGACGTCACAATGGCAAGATGTCCGCGCTCCGTCCTGCCTGTTGCCCATGGAAGACAGCAGAAATCTATTAAATAAGGTAATTATTCTGGCGACTAGCTGGGGACTTAGTGAACTAAATATTGTGTCGGGTGGTAGTTCCGCTTTGGAGTGTTAAAATTTGCCTTCTAGTGTAGGGAAGCTCCTTCCCTACATGTGGGGCAACTTTCTGGATGCTAGTTCCCAATTTCTAGTCGACATGGCGACCTGGCGTCTGGGATTTATCAAGTCCTGTGATTGGGTGCCCAACGTTTTGCACATGCCACAATTTTTTTTTGTGGCATGTTAATAAACATTAACTGTGCATTACAGTTTGCAGAAATGTTGTTTGTTTACAACAGAGGATGTGTTAACTTCTTTTCAAATAGAAAATCAACAAAACATGTAGTTTGACCAGGGGTGCCCAAACATTTGCATACAATTGTGTGTGTATATACTTTGTGTGTATGTCTGCCAGGACCGTATAGGTAAACATCCCTTAAAGGGATAGTAATACTTCATTTTAACTTTATTTTATTTTGTAGGCATTAAAAAAACATGAAGAATGATATAAGTCTTATCTCTCAGACCTTTATGGTTTAAGAGATATTCACAAACAAAGTATCCCCCCCCCTGTTCAACCAGATCAGAAGGGAGGTGCCCAGGTAGACTGCAGAGAAGGACAATCTTCAATTAAGATAATGGAAAAAGCTGAAAAACTTGTCAAGGGGGGAAGGGCTTTCATTGTTTTCATACAAAGAAAATTGTCCCCTTCTGTTATCTGTCCTGTCATACAACCAGACTCACATCTGAGAAGAGATGGCTTACACTAGGTAAAAGGGGTGGGGAGGGGAACTTTGCTTGTGAATATCTCATAAACCATAAAGGTTTGAGAGATAAGACTTATATCATTCTTCATGTTTTTTTAATGCCTACAAAATAAAATAAAGTTAAAACTAAGTATTACTATCCCTTTAAGGACCAGTGATGGTCCTGGCATGTCATGGAATTCGGGGACCCCTGAATGTGATGCGCTAAAAAAAGAAATGTTCATCTGGTCATTAAAAGGACAGTAATGTTTCACAATAGAAGCAGCTCTGATTAATCTTCATAGTATTTGGGCCATTGAGAGTGTTAGTTCAATACTGTTGGAGTTGTAGTTCAAGAGTAATTGAATGATTAAGTATCCCCCTCCTGCCACTTTTACGGATGTAATGCTGCTCACCTCGGATGTATCAGGGAGAGGGACAATCTTCAGTGAGCATAAGGAAAAACCTTTCAAGGGGGTCAGGGCTTTCGTTGTTCTCGCAGTAAGAAGATTGTCCCTTGCTGTGAGCTGTCTGGTCACAGGACCAGATTCCACATCTGAGGTGAGCAGTGTTACACTAGGTAAAAGGGACGGGAGGGGGATACTTTACCATTCAGTTACTCTTGAACTACAACTCTGACAGTATTGAAATAACACTCTTCATGTCCAAAATGATATGAAGATTAATTAGAGCTGTTTTTGTGAAACATTACTATCCCTTTAAGGGTGTTAACACCTAGTATTCCATTCTACCAGCAATGTAAGTGAATTACAGAAGGCTAAGTCTAGCTTTTGCTTGGACTTATGATCTCATAGCTGTTCAGACAGATGATGGGTATTAGCAGCACCAGTACACTGATAAAAGAATCTGTTTAACATGGAACTTTTAATCTCATGTCTATTTGGGGGAATGAATATTATACATGGGAAAAAACTAAACGAACAATACCTGATACCTGAGCCTCCTCTCCCTCCATGTTACCTTACTCTACCCAGCTCAATGATAAAAACCATTTGGAGCAGACAGGAGATCTGTCTGGCAGGTGGCATGTTTGCAATTACAGCCCGCGTTCTTGGTTACATATGCCTTTCTTTCAGGTCCTAGCAGGACATGTATTTCGTTGTGCAGATTTGCAGTGGTCTGTGCATTGCATTGAGGTATGTCCTGTCAGGACCTGAAAGGACTGGAGATGTAGCCAAGGAAGCGGGCTGCAAATTCAAACATGTCACTTTCTGGCCAAATCTCCTGGCTTCCTCCGTATGGTCTTCTGCATTGAGGTGGGTAGAGAAAGAAAGGGATTGAGAAAGTAAGGCCCACAGGATCGTCTTCTATAAATACACATACACATACTCACATCTGCATGCATTTCAACAAGAGTATTTGGGTATTGTGGGAGGCTGGAAATCTGGTCTGATTTTGTGCCACAAATTAACTTCCATAATCTTAACATTTTTTATGTGGGTTATAATCCTGTATAATAATTCGCTAGGATGTTTGTCAGAAGCCGTTATGCGCAGTAGAGACTGCCCGAATGCACAGAATGCTGGGAGTTCTGTGCTGGGAGCATTCTGTGCGTAATGCTGGGAGTTCTGTGCTGGGAGCATTCTGTGTGGAATGCTGGGAGTTTTGTGCTAGGAGCATTCTGTGTGAAATGCTGGGAGTTTTGTGCTGGGAGCATTCTGTGCTTTTGTGCAGTCTCTGCAGTGCATGACTGCGTCTGCGGCAGGACACAGAGCAGGACCCGGCCTCTTAACCCTTTGAGTGCCAGAGGGGTGTGCAACGCATTGCAAAGCAATGCATTGCGTACCCCTCTGGCACACAAAGGGTTAACATCACCCAGAACTTGACCCGTGTACACGGGCTTTTACACTAGTTATGTATAATTGTTATATATCCGGGTATATTCAGTGCCTTTCATTGTGGCATGCCAAAACAACTGCAATAGCTATAAAATTGCTGTGGTTCTCCATTATTCCTCGTTATCACTTTAAAGCACCTGTTGGACAAGTAAACCTATTAATGGTGCATTGCACATGTAGAGACATATTCATTAAAGTGAAATGGTGCAATTCTCTTGCAAAATAACTGCACCATAAGTTACAAATGAAAATTTGCAATGTTATAAATGGTGACTTTAACCTCTTGCATGCTTTACAACTTTTTGGAGACGTCTCTAGAATTCAGAGCGTTATAAGACCCATTTTACATTTACGGGAACTGTATTTGTCCCTTTTGTTACCTTGATGAGGTAAGCAAACTTAAATCTACTTTTTCCATACTATATGACAAAATCCTCATTTTTTTTTTCAAAATTAATCAACACAGTGGTATAACATATGCTTCACACAGGCTTCACATTTGGGTACCTTGTATGGAGAAACCCAGGTTTGTTTTTCAGTCTAAGGCACTTTTGCTTTAGGTTTTTTTCCTAGTTAGGAGACTTGGCGAACCCCCTTATTCCTTGCTGCTTTCCATACCTTATTCACTCTGGTTCTTATTTTGAATATGTATATGTTATGGTGTACTAGCACTGTGACTTCCTGTTTTTTCTCTTCCCAGGAGATTCTAGTTGCTCTCCTTGGAAAATATTTTTATCTTGGGGTGCCCAACAAAATATTTGCATCAGGGCCCTCTCAATAAATAGTCACTCCACTGGAATTACATATCACTTGGCATTAATCTGTAGATGGATCACAAAGTTACACATATATTACCATAGTTCTCCAGTGGTCCTCTCAACAGATGAAATATCCTACGAGAGACAGACTACTCTGGTAGACTTCCTAGCAGGGAAGTTCCTAGTTTATCAAAAGACCATGCATTAATACGGATTTGTGTAGCCCAATTGCAATATTATGAATACAGTGGTTAGCATTGTATTGCACTGTTATAAGCCCCAGGCAGCTTTTAAAAAAAAAAAAAAAAAGTGTGTGTGGGGGGGGGTAGGGCACTTTAGGCCTTTCGTTGCATGCCTCTCAGGCACTCAAAGGGTTGAATGAGACCTGGATCTTTGGCTTCCACTGCCACTATCCAGGAACACTGCTGCTTATCATCAGTGTGGATTTCCACAGAACAAAGCTGTACTTTGCAAATAAGTGTGTGCTTCTTGGTCTATACCAGCAGTTCCCAGCCCATGCACTCAGGGCCCACTAACATGCCAGGATTTGAGGCTTTCCTGTTTAAGATCACATGCAAGGTAATCATAATCACCTTAGCCTCTAATTAACCTGTGTCCTACCAAGGAAATCTTTAAATTCTGGCCTGTTAGTGGGCCCTGAGCGCATGGGTTGGGAACCACTGGCCTATACTCTTTTACAGTCTTTCTCAGAGTTAGTCCTAAGGGCACACAACAGTGCAGGTTTTCCAAATACCACTTAAAATGTATTAAAAAATACGTTGTATCCCCTTGAGTAAAACAAGGGTATGCCAACTGCTGATGAGTGCTTTATTTCAAAGTTATTACAGCTCAAACTTGAACTTTATTTAGGTGCAGTATCACAGTGGCCTGAAATTGTACAGTGGTGCTGTTGCTACACCATCCTGTGTAGGTTTATGGTCAACCGTCCTTAGGATGGTGTAGCAACAGCACCACTGTATAATTTAAGGCCACTGAGATACTGAACCTAAAAATATTGAAGTTTGAGCTGTAATAATGTTTGAATAAAACACCTGTTAGCAGAGGTACCCTCATTTTACTCAAGAGAATAAACACTACAATATATATATGCACACATAAAGTGGAACTGTACCCCTATATTATAAAGATTTTAATGTGTTTAATAGAAATACTTACATATGTGTCAGTCATACAGCAGTCAGATGCATCTTTTTCTGTATTTTTTGCAGAGTATCTGCATTTGCCTGTATTTGCTTTGCATCATTTAGTGTATAATTAATTGTCCCTTCCATACAATAAACAATAGACTATAGCAGTATGAATGAGATCAGCCATAGAGAGCTCCACCCATGAGTCTAATGGGACATCACCTCCTCAATGTAGTAATGTCTACAGAATGCAGCATGTGCAAAGAAAATCCCAGTAATTGGTATAATTTGCTGCTTATGGAGGAGACATTATTAAGCAAGGCCATCTGTTAAACAAATTGAGATGAACTTCGTTTATAATTCTCCTTTAATATTCAGTGAGTCATATCTATTGAAAAAGCAAATGCAAAGTTGTCTGTGTGTCAGCTAGCCAGAAGGATGCGAGTTTCCCACAACACTGACGCATACGCATACACTGAGACACACATACATCGAGATACTGAGACACACAGACACTCAACACAGGAGGACCATACTGCAGTGATTTTAGCAGAGGGTCCCTTCCTGCCCAACACACTGCCCACAGCAATATTCGTATTAAAGCGGAACTTTCACCGAAACACATGTGTTCTTTAATTCACTTACATTGCCGATTCAAGCTTTGCTGGGTTTCGTTTTTAAAAAAAAACTCAATAGAAATTAAGTTTGAGGGTTAACTTTATCCCTCTTCTCCTCATTCTGATCAGCACCATTTTGCCGATGAGAATGCAGGAGATCATCCTCCCCGCTGGTCCATCAGTAATTTGGAGAACTCTCATTGGCTAGATATCGATCTCTACCAATGAGAGTTCTCCAGCTTACTGACAGACCAGTGGGGAGGAGGATCTGTTATGTATTCTCATCGGCACAAATTGTGCCGATCAGAACGAGAATATGTGAAGAGGGAAAAGGTAAACCCTCAAACTTATTTTCTATTGCGTTTTTTTAAAAAACCAAAACACAGCACAGTTTGTACCGGTAATCTACGTGAATTAAAGAAAACATGTGTTTAGGTGAAAGTTCCCCTTTAAGGCTGGGGATGGAGGCTGGATCCTGGAGACTGATGTAGAGAGAGAAATGTACATACCTCCTCAGTACTGCCATCTAGGAGTGTGTGTGTGGTAGCACCAAATAATTATCCAGTTATTTATATGTAGAGATAATAGAAAACTACAGGCAGCAATTTGAAAGAACCATGAATTAATAGGGACTAAACAATTTCCCACCTCAAATCCTTGTCTCACAGTTCCTACTACTGCAGTGTCCAAACACATTCATAGTGTATTGTAAAAATATTTATATTGGGGATGTAAATGATGGCTGTAAAGTGAACCAAGTTGTTTCTGTCTAGTGATAGTTGGACTGCAACTCCCATAAGTAGAGTTATAGTTCAGTTGCTTTTGAAGGGCCGCAGCTTGGCAACTCTTGCTATATTGTGATTATGTAATGCTAAATTAGCCTTTTTTATTGGTTCTTCTAACATAAACTGCCAGCTACATGTGTTCTGTGTATCACCTTTTTTTTCTGCCCTCTGATAAATCCAAGTAAATATTCTGTCTGTAGACCATTGCATGTTGATCAGTGGTGCCAGTCCTGTTACCCTTTTACTCCCTTTTAGTCCATTAACTGCCCTAGTGCTGTAATGTGAATACAATCAGAAAATACAAGTCGGGTCTCACACACCTTCTGGAGACATTTAGCAGTAAATGAGAAAGTTTATTATTGTTCAAAGGCACATACTCATTTTGAAGTGCAATTAAAAATTATGACTTTCATCTCACACATGGTTATAGTTTCACCTCACACATGGCTACACATCACAAAATGATACAGTTGCAGACCTTTTGATTTGGATTTAATGTTGCCTACAAAGTTAAAGGAACACTAATGGCAAAATACAAGTTGCTTTTATATGTAAGTATATGTTGTATTGTTCCTGTGTCTCCCCGTGTCTGTCTGCGTGTGTCTGTGTCTGCGTGTGTGTGTGTGTATAAAATTGGTCAGTTCAGATAAAGCTAGATCTAAAGGCCCATTTCAGTGTTGGTTGCAAGCACTTGCAGTGAACATTACAATGTCAAAGACAGAGTCCAACAATCTTGCTCCTGCCAGTTAAAGGGATAGTAATGTTTCACAAAAACAGCAACTTCAATTAATCTTCATAGGATTTGAGCCATAGAGAGTGTTATTTCATTACTGTGAGCGTTGTAGTTCAAGAGTAATTGAAGGATAAAGTTCCCCCCTCCCACCCCGTTTTACCTAGTGTAAGCCATCTCTTCTCAGATGTGGAATCTGGTTGCTAGACCAGACAGATAACAGCAGGGAACAATCTTCTTCCTATGAGAACAATGAAATCCCTGTCCCCCTTGACAAGTTTTTCATTTTTTAATTGAAGATTGTCCCTCTCTGCAGTCTACCTGGGCACCTCCCTTCTGCTCTGGCTGAGCAGTGTTACATCAGTAAAAGGGGTGGGAGGGGGATACTTTGTCATTGAATTACTCTTGAACTACAACTCTGACAGAATTGAAATAACACTCTCCAAGGTCCAAATACTATGATGATTAATTAGAGCTGCTTTTATTATGAAACATTACTATCCCTTTAAAGCTCTTTGTTATGGTTTACTTCTATGGCAATTGTGTGGTCAGTGACCTGTTACCAACTACGGGTCACCCCCAGTGACATCTTGGAGGCTGCAGTTGCTGGCCAATGCAGTCACAGTGCAGGACTGTCCCCTGAGTTAATGGAAGATTAAACATGGGTTTGGTACAAGGGGACTTTGTCCCCATGTTCCAGATTGTGACTGGGGGCAGGGTAATGACATTTAATTTTTAAGTGTCTGTGTGATTGTTTCCATGATGGCGTTTTCTGCACATGATTTGACATCAGATCACTAAAGCAAACATGTCTGTTTCCATTGGTTACAAAGGTGCGCAGCTTATTTATGTACTTTCCACTAATAAAAGGAATTTGAATCTAGAAATCATTTTTCCTAGCTGTTGAAAAAAGTCCTGTGTGTAAAGTGCACCATGTGACCACATGCAAAATTAATTCTGCTGTTTCTCAGATATATATATATATATATATATATATATATATAGTTTGTTTTTTTTATTACACAACTTTAAGTGTTTGTTAATGTAATTTAGTCTGGTGTTTTACCAAAACTGTGTCACTGATTCAGATATAATATCCTGGAACCTACCCCTGAACACAGTCTGCTGCATAGAAAACCATTATATGCCACTGGTCACTATTTCATAATACACGCTATGGGCCATGTGTTCAAAGAAGTAGCGAAAATAGCTTTTGTCGTTTGTAACGACATTTCAAAGTACAGTGTTGTTGGTCTCATTAATATTTTCAGAGAATGTCGATTTGTGATCAGAAATACATTGTTTTGTCATTGAAGTATGATTCCTGACTGAAAATGTCCTATGTAATGACAGAAATGTCGTAACTAATGTCGGTATATAAGTATAGTAATTGTGCTTTTGTGTTTCCTTCAATTATTACATTCCCTCCACTTTTTTCTTAACGTAAAAATTTTGTCTTTTGCAAGACGTTCTTTGTTTTTGTATATAACAAATTTTAGTTTCCTCTATACGACATTACTAGTTATTTGTTGTATACTCTATATGTCTTTCATGCATACAATTACTTATTTTTGTCTTTCATACAACATTTTTTGTCGTTATCCTTTTGAACATATGACCCTATATGTAAAACATCCTATATTATAATTCGATAATGTATGTTTGTAAGAATCTGTCATGCACAGTACAGACTGCACGTGCCGCGGCTGGAGGGGGATACTTTATCATTCAATTACTCTTGAACTACAACTCTGACAGTATTGAAATAACACCCTCCATGGCTCAAATACCATGAAGATTAATTGAAGCTTCTGTTTTTGTGAAATATTACTATTCCTTTAAATTTGGCAGCACAATACAGGGATTTCACAGTGCAAAACTAAGCCATTGCTTCCATATGACAAATCTTAAAAACAAACAGTAGGATATGTTTAATTCCAAAGATAAGTAGACTTAAACCTGAGATGCATTGTACTTCCATAAAGGAAAATGGCAATATCGATTGGAGACCTTAAGCTGGTGAGCTTTTAATGGTCAGAGAGAACCTGTGTCAGTGTGTGCGCCATTATTTAATACTGCAGTTCTTCTTTTGAACGTGGTCTTCCCTATAATTATATATAATTTGACTTGCTTTTTTCTGTTTCCAGCTATCGTTGATGATGAAAGGCTTTCTGCAGAGGAAATGGATGAAAGGAGGAGGCAAAACATTGCATATGAGTATTTATGCCATCTAGAGGAAGCAAAAAGGTAAACCCCCCCTTTTTTCTCTAGTGGTGACAAATTTAGAAAATATACTTAATCTGTGTATATTAATGTAATGTTCTGACATCTCTGTTTGCACTCAGACAAAATGAAAGTAGAAAAAAAAAGTCTACCATTAATGAGTGGTAGTGATTCACTGTGAAAAATATACTGTAATGCAGGGTTTATAATTTGAAGTCATTTGCTAGTAGCCAGACCTGAAAAGTTAGTCGCCACTGCAAGCCATAACATACCCACCAGGGCTGAATTTCTACTCGCCAGGGCTAAATTTTCACTCGCCATTGGCTAGTGGCGAGGGGAAATTTTGAGCCGTGCTGTAATGCTTTTCCTACTGAGTGAAACAGGATAATTTCATTGCAAAAGAAAATGTAGTGCAAACGTCGTTAAATGTGACATTGTTGCTATCGCTGTCAGTGACAAGGTTTTGTCATAGACTAGAGATTTCCTATATAATAAAATATTTTGAAAAAGTGTCATCTAGACACTAGTTGGTACACTTGTTTATAGTTTACTAAAAAAAAAAAAAAAAAACACAAGTTTAAGCGGTTATAACTTTTAAATGAAACACTTACCAGTGAGAGTATCCTCCTAAGGTGTGTGTTGTGTGAGTGCAAATATCTTAAGCAAAGAAAATTATGTCGAAAGTTATTTATAAGGGCATTAAGGGTAAGATATGAAAAAAAAAGTTGTAAATTCTCAGACATGTGACCATCATTTTTTGCATTCAGTCCTACCATCCCCATTAAAGGAAAAAAGAAGTCTTAAAGTGATAGTAATGTTTCACAATAAAAGCAGCTCTAATTAATCATCATAGTATTTGGCCCATGGAGAGTATTATTTCAATTCTGTCAGAATTGTAGTTTAGGACTAATTCAATGATAAAGTATTCCCCTCCCGCCCCTTATACTAATGTAACACTGCTCAGCCACAGCAGAAGGGAGGTGCCCAGGTAGACTGCAGAGAGGGACAATCTTCAATTAAGAGAAGGGAAAAACCTGAAAAACTTGTCAAGGCTGGCAGGTATATATATATATATATATATATATATATATATATATATATATATAAAATTAATTGCTGTTTGGAGTACCTCTAAGTGACGCTGTTGCTACACCATCCTATGGAGAGTTATGCTCAATGGACCACAGCTGTCCATAGGATGGTGTAACAACAGCGCCACTGTACAATTTCAGGCCACTGTGATATTGCACCTAAAAAAATTCAACTTTGAGCTGTAATAACTTTTGAATAAAACACCTTTCAGCAGTGAGAGTACCCCTGTTTTACTCAGGGGGATAAACACTACAATATATATATATTTTTTTTTACATATTAAGTATTACTATCCCTTTAAGGACCAGAGTGGTGTGCAACACATTGTCCTCTGTCCATCTCTTATCCCAGCTGGGTATTTATAGGAGATCAACAGGTTTCATTCCTGCTTCCTTTGAGGATTATGAGCGTGAGTTAAATACTAGCTTCTTGAATTTATATTTGATTCAGATGTTTCTTTTCTTTGCTTAACCATAATTGAAGTGAAAAACTAATTTATTGTACTTTCAACCGTGGGGTGCTTATGCACACAAAAAATGTATTCAGGAGCAAACCACTTGTTTCATAGGGTCCAAGAATAATTCCTTACATTTCAGTTGATTAGTATGGGGTTTTAAACCCCTTCTGATACTAGAGGTCTCCATTGATGAATATAATATGATGAAAGTTACGCATTAAATCAATGAACATTTTTATTTGTCTGCTATGGTGCAACCAAGTTTGCTCTAGAATTTTTCCAGGGTGTCTCTAATTAGTATCCTAGTACTCTTTCAGGTGCATTATATCTATCTTTCTCTTATGTCCAATATAGAACACAGGAACCATTGGGTAAAGTTCACTCCTCCAGAGGGCAGAGCACTTCAAAAAAGGCACTTTTTATGCTTATATACGGGTCTGTATAAGCAATCCCCCATTGGGCAGGCTACCATTAACTGGCTACCCTTGAGTTGGATTGATCAGTTCACAGGTGTATTATTGAATCATTTCCCTGTAGAAGCTGACTTTTTAATTCTATGCCTTACTACTGAACTTTTCTGAGGTTCTGGATTTAAAAAAAATGGGAGTCTGAAGACTTGTAAATTGACCATTTGAGTGCTATGATACTTTCTATATGTCCCTTCTATTAATTGACACCCACTGGACTGTGGTGGTGTTGCATATTTTGACTCAATCTTCATATCACTTGCATCCTATATTATAAAGATGCCTTATTATGTAGTAAGGGTTTTTAAACCCCTTAAGGACTAGATGACATGGTATGACAGTCACAGTCCTAATACGCTTAAGGACCAGTGATGGTCATAGCACATCACTTACATTTTACTTACAGCGCTCCACTGGGAATGATGTAAGTAAAAATGGGGTCTAAAATTGACTGCTCCACTCTCTTAGGCCCCCAAACAGCGCACCTGTACGCGTAACAGGTCACGTGTACTGGAGTGTCAGACAGTATCAAATCGGTCCTTAAGGGAAAGTAACTTCCCTGGACCATTGGTCCTTAAAGGGTTAATTTTTATTTATTTATTTTTATTTTTTTTTGTGATTGCAATATTCTAACTAGACGTTCTCCTTTCATTAATGCAGATAACCTTATTTCATTTACATTTACTTGCATTTTGCAACGTATAACCTTCTGAGTGCCAGAGGGGTGCGCAACTCATTGCAAAGCAATGCGTTGCGTACCCCTCTGGCACTCAAAGGGATATATGTGTGTTTCAGCCTTCCTCCTGTAATGTCTTTACTTTTGCTTTCACTGAACATGGACCCTTTAGGGAGGAGTGCCCGCATGGTGGCCATCTTTGTTTATAGAAGTGTATGTAGATTCTTTACAGGGACCGTTTTACTTACAAGGGTCAGAATGGGCCGAAAATAAATCATTGGATCTGCTCTACCTACCACATATTCAGCATGGGGAAAATGTTCAGACCACTTAAATTTGCAATTTTTATTCAGCTAAAGAACTATAGTCTGCTGGGCATATGCAATTGAAAACTGCAGTCCCCAGAATCCTCTGGATTGGACAGGGTGGTGCTTTGGCAGCTATCTTATGCTTTTCGTTGCATAGGCTATGCAGAGACTGGTCTCTTCTCTGCCTTTCCAGTTTAACCAGCTTGCAGTCAGAAAAGTACCTTTTTGGTTATTTCTGTACAATTTCTTATACCTCTCTACTACTTTGTCCTACTTTGGAGTGTTTTTCTCTGAACATGTCAGATTCCAAGTGACACATGGGGAAATCTAATCCTAAGGATTCAGGGGTCCCTTTAACCCCTTTAGAACATTGTTCCTCATAGGAATATGCAGGCACACTGTGGCACCTACTACTCCACCGGGACCCTCTGCTGCAGAACAAGAGCCAGTTTGGGTTAAGACTCTTGATTTCTTCAGTTGCTTTTATTCCTTCATTTATTCAAGGGTTTCTTCATTTGCAAGGGTCTAGTACCCCCTGTCAGACACATTGATCCTGTATTTAGGGGCCATTCTCTGTTGGTTGGATATTCCTCTATGGAGGAAGTGGACACTGATGGGGTAGATATGGATTCTTCATTGCCATTTGGGGATGCCTAATAGGAGTACCCTTGTCCATCAGCTGAGGGGCTTATCAGAAAGGTATTAAAAACTCTGCAGATTCAGGGTCTTCCTCACTTAGACGTAAAAAGAAGTCACCCATTTTTCCTGCCCGTCTATCTCTGAACAAGGTTATTCTGGAAGCATGGAGAATGCCTGATAATAGGCTCGTCCTTAACCATCACATTTCCAACCGCTTTCCTTTCTCTGCTGAGGCTTTTTTTTAGTGGGCTTCTCCACCTGATACCCTAATATCTTACTGTCCTAAAAACACTGCACTGTCCAGGATCAGGCTGATGAATGTTTAGACTCCTTATTGAAGGCAAATTTTGCAGCCACTTGGGCTGCTCTGTGATCCATTTTTGCTATGGCTTGGGTCTCTAGAGCAGTGGCTTTCTGGGGTGAACAGCGGTAAGATACCATTCATGGTGAAATTCCCAAAGATGAACTGCTAGTTCTGCTGGGCAGTATTATGGATGTGTATCTTACCGAGGTGTCCTTCGATGCCATTATGTTTTCTGGTAAGGCTTCAACTCTTTCAATAACCCGCGTCATATCTTGTGGCTCAAGATTTGGTTGGCTGACTAATCTTTCAAAAAGTCTTTGGTGTGTGTTCCTGTTGTAGGAAGAGGCTACTGGTGGCAAAAGCATGCTCTGACTTCAGATTGCACCTAAAATACTTTTTTGCTAAGGAGATGCATGATTTTCATTACTGCTGCCAGTTTGGGACACCTAGTGTTCAACTGTAAAGCAAATTCCAGAAGTGGGAGTAAGCTTGTTTTCCTCATCTGGTGTTTTACTTTTACAATAATATCATTTTACTGATCCATATCTCAGTGCCTTTTTGGAGTTTTGCTTGATTTGGGGGGCATGTTGGGAGGGCATCAGTGTTCTCCTATCCACTGAATCAAGAAAGGAGATGTGATAAAGGATGAACTTGATTGATGAATTCCTTTTTTCAGCTTCAAGCTTTTATTGCTATACAAATTTAACCAAATGGTTTTTCAATAGGAAAGTCTACACATGCATTAAAACGGAGGTATCTTTTATACTAATGTATATACACAAATTTTATTGTAGGTGTTAGTGTTCGTGTAACTTGAGAGCCACTTATTTTTAATGTATAATTCCCGTTAATTTTGCTGGAAATAATTGTTTTTAATGAGGTCAGTATACCTAGGTTAATTCAAAATAAGTGGAATGTGATCTTACAGCAGTTTGGCCTCCACGCTGACTTGTTTCTGGTAGTAAGAGTTAAAATAATACACATCCTGAAATGACCTTTGAACAGGAGAATTGCTTCTTAGCAAGTGGGTGAGACAGTTAACAAGACCTCGTGTTGAAGCAACTGATTTGCCATGTGGTCACGTTGGTTCACCACTAGAGTTATCTAAGAGCAAAGGGTTCATAAGAAATAGATGTCTTTGGAAGTAAAAATTAACAGTTGCACAATGTTGCTCGGAATTTCCTTTTTTTTTTCTTTCAGATTGTAATAATTTTTTTTTTTGTAATGCCACTTTCATATTCATCTCTTGGAATATGCTGGCATCCAAGAGGTTAACCCTTTGAGCACCACAGGGGTAAACAACACATTGCGTTGCATACCCCTCTGGCACTCAAAGAGTTAATGGAGTTCAAACCATGTTGAGATGGAGATGGCCTGCAATTAAAGGGACAGTAATACATCATTTAATCGTTATCTCCGAGTATTAAGTACAAGTTTTTTTAACATATAGAGCTATGTATATTTACTGACAAATTTGTAGTTCAAAAGCAATTGAAGAGGAAAGGATCCCCCTCCCACCCCATCTGACCGCCTCCCCTTGGAGCTGCAATCCGGTTGTGGGACCAGATGGATGCAGCAAGGAACAAACTTATGTCAGTAAGTAAAAGAAAAACCCTGTCCCCCTTCAGGAAAGAAGGGCAGGATTTTCCTTTGCTTACTGAAGATTGTCCCTTGCGGTGCTTCATCCGGACCCGCATGAGAGGAACAGTGTCACGGCCAGAAGTGGCACATGGGGGATCCTTGCCACTTCAATTGCTTTTGAACTACAAATCTGTGAGCAAATAGCAAAGTAGCGCAATATGTTAAAACACTTGTACTTAATACTTGTTTACGTACAGTTTGACACCTTTTGTAGTTATAAGCACAACAAATTGAAAGAACATTTAAAATTACTGCTAAGATACAGGATGGCTCATTTACCTTTTCCCACCTCTGATAGATAACATCATTATAACCCTACAGCTCTCAGCTGGGCTTCTTTACAGAACTGGTGCTGTGATCCCCACAGAGGCTGCTGTGACATCCCCCCCCCACACACACACACACCCACACCTACACCTGCACGTCCATTAGTCATGAGGCTTCCACTGGCAGCTTCAGGTTTTGCAGAGGCTGGAACAGAAACGTATCTGGAGAATCAGTGGAAAAAATGGAAATGTTGATCTTCTTCTGCTGAGTAAAACAAGGATACTCACTGTGGGGAGATGCACAATTTTTTTTTTTTTTTATTTCACATAAATAGTGCAGCCTACTATTTATTTGGTATTTAGATATTCAGTTGCATTCTAGGGGAGAGGCAAGACAATGAGTGCAGGATGTGACAGTAAGGCGTTGCACTTGCCTTGTACTCGCACTTCTCCTCCTCCTGCTACTGTTCCTGTATTTTGTTATGATTATTAATTACAGTATGAGCTCTTTGGGGCAGGGTCCCCTTCTCAATGTATGATCCCTGATGATGATGATGCTGATGCACTTTTCCTTTGTTAATAATTCAGTGATCGCACTTAACCCTGATGCTCTTATACCTGTCCTGTATTATTTTTGTATTGTACTATTTCTGTAAAATGCTATGTACATGTATGACATTATGTAAATAACGATATATACATAAAGTAACCGCTCCATCACTTCCTGAAAGTATGAACTGCTGTAACTTTTGCATAAAGCAATTTCCAGAAGTGGGAGTAAACTTGTTTTCCTTGTTTTAATTTTACAATAATAACATTTTACTGATCCATTAAATAAAACTAGGATTTAAAAAGTCTTTTTATTATTATTATTATTATTATTATGCTCCAGAATTGGAGTAGAGTTTCTGGAGCCAGACTAGGTGCAGAGCTGGGTATTACTTTCTGTTTACATGTCAGCCTGGGCCTAGAGCACTAGGGTTACTATAGAGTCAAAAAATGTAGAACATTGTAAACTCAATGGCATCTTGAAACATTTTTTTTCTTCTTGAGAGCAAGATGCTTTAGAATTCTAAGTGGGAAAAGCAGTAAGGTGTGATAATGAGGTGATAAAGCGGAAATGACTTCTCAATTGACATCACTTCTCTAGTTTGTATGTTATTGTATGCACTAGCTCCATATAGAGTTGTAGTTTAGGAGTAATTCAGTGATAAAGTCTCCCCCTCCCACCCCTTTTACTAATATAACACTGCTCGGCTAGATCAGAAGGGAGGTGCCCAGGTAAACTGCAGAGAGGGACAATCTTCAATTAATATAAGGGAAAAACCTGAAAAGCTTGTCAAGGGGGGCAGGCTTTCATTGTTCTAATAGAAAGAAGCTTGTCCCCTTCTGTTATCTGTCTGGTCTATGGACTAAGAAGAGATGGCTTACACTAGGTAAAAGGGGCGGGACGCAGAAACTTTGCTTGTGAATATCTCTTAAACCATAAAGGTTTGAGAGATAAGACTTATATCGTTCTTCATGTTTTTTTAATGCCTACAAAATAAAATAAAGATAAAACGAAGTATTACTATCCCTTTAAGGTATTGGTTGGCAACCTGAGGCCCTCCAGCTGTACAGAACTACATTTTTCATAATTCCCAGTAAATCCATGGCGAGCTTGGGATGATGGAAATTGTAACGCTTAATAGTCGGAGGGCCACAGGTTGCCCAAGCAGTTGCTCCTTCACAGTAAACATCATCCTGTTTTATGAAGCAGCTGCAGATGTCAAATTGAAGCAAGATAAGCCAGCAGCCAGGCAGATACACAACATATCTGGGATACATTTTGGCTATTCTGAGGTGAAGATTCAGATATGTAGGAAGATTTATATTGAAACCAAATAATGTGAATATTGTCAGTAAGGAATAGCTTTTATTTTTTCATGTACAGATGCTTTCACAATCTTGTTTAGCTTGGTTAATAATCAATGGCTATTGTGGGCACAGCACTGTTTGCACAGAGTGAGTTTAGAAGACATTTTGCCAATTTATTCTTGTTTGGCTGCCTGCTATACTTTTATACATCATGGAAAATCTAGTTTGTCTTTCCTATTCCGTGCACCGGGCCTTGAATTGCAAATGGCATTGAAAGAGGCACATATCACTTTTACTGAACACGTATTGATTACTTATTCAGGTAGAAAGTGTAAGGACAATATCTATACATTAGTGATGTGATAGTGATGTTTCATAATAAAAACAGCTCTAATTAATCATCATAGTATTTGGGCCTTGGAGAGTGTTATCTCAATTCTGTCAGAGTTGTAGTACAAGAGTAATTGATAAAGTGTCCCCCTCCTGCCCCTTTTACTGATGTAATTGCTCAGCTCAGAGCAGCAGGGAGGTGTTCAGGTAGATTGCAGAGAGGGACAATCTTCAATTAAGATAAGGGGAAAAAGCTGAAAAACCTGTCAAGGGGGGCAGGGTTTTCATTGTTCTCACAGTAAGAATATTGACACTTGATGTGAGCTGTCTGGTCTATGGACTGGATTTCACATCTGAGGAGTGGGGGCTTACACTAGGTAAAAGGGGTGGGAGGGGAAACTTCATCATTCAGTTACTCTTGAACTACAATGCTCACAGTGTTGAAACAACACTATGGCTCAAATACTATGAAGATTAATTGGAACTGCTGTTTTTGTGAAACATTACTATCCCTTTAAGGATGGGCCGTGAGTCCGGCAGTTAAGGACCATGAGGCATTTTAATTTTTTTTTAGCCCAATGGAATCAGGGGTCCCCGAACGGAGTGTAGCTGCGCAGGGACACCTGAATTCCATGATATGCCAGGATCGCCATGGGTCCTTAACAGAAGTTTTCACATGACTGTTCTGGCACTTCATGGGTCCTTAAGGGGTTAACCCCTGGCAAATGTAAAGCACCTTATAAATTAGTCTATTGATACCAGTCTCCTTGAGATCAGTACCTGGTAAAAGCTGAAAATGTGATGGTCTCACTGGGAATGTACAAAAGCTGGGTGATGGGTAAACAGCCCTCCGGAGCATTACGCTTTACCTGGCTTGTGCCATTACAGAGGAGAAATTTGCATGTCCCTATCAAACTATTCCCATTGACCCTGCCTGTGAGAGCTTAGAGTCTACACTATACAGCCTCAGGTACATAACTAAGCTCTATTTCATGCTGAATAACCTTTAAACTATAATGTATCTTAAATAGAAAACTATCTTTAGATAGATTTTTCCTCCAAAAGCACTTCATTAAAATAAAATTGATTTAAATAAAAAAAAATCCGATTTAAATTTAAAAAAAAAAATCCAAAAAAATCATCGCTTTTTATCCACCCTGGTTAAAAGGGATTAACCCTTTGAATTCTGTGTAATGTGTTGCGTAGCCCTCTGGCACTCAGAAGGTTAAAAGCCCACTGTAATTAGAATTGGTATTTGTCCTCTGTGGTTCAGCTGGCTTAGTACTGCTACAGGATACTAATGTACAGGCAGAAATGGCATGATGCCACATGGTGCATTGATGTGTGTGAATGTTACCCTTAGCATGATTTACCATGTATGATAATGCAACTCCTGCATGTTCATGCCCAGGGCTGAATTTACATCTGAGATGCTGTTAGGCTTCCCTGTGCATTAGTCCAGCCCTGTACCTGGTCTCTCTTCTGCCCAGTGCGGCCTGGCAATAAATTACTCTTGTGGGAGAAATTTAAAATAAAGAAAAGCACTCTAGAACCTGGGGAGATAGTACAAATATATAAATAAATCTAAAGACAATTCCTTTTATTACTTTTCAATAGCTTACCGGTAATAGGGTGACCACATTTCCGTTCTGCCATTCCGGGACATGTGGTCACCCTACCATAAAGCCTCTTCATCTCCACATTGCCCCTTGATGCCCTACCTTGCGTCCCTGGTGGTCTAGCGGTGTGGAAAGTGCTCTTTGCCTCCTCCGGCACAGAGCTGAAGCTCCCGCGCGCTGTGCTCAGTAATGCAGAGCGCTGGGAGATGATGTCATCTCCCAGCGCTCTCTATTACTAGAGCGCTTGCCTCCAGGAGATCAGCTGGATTGCCGCCCTGGCTGTCAGCCTGCAAACGGTGTGTCACATCATGGACGCCGCGAGGGTGCGCTGATTTATGCTACCAAGCGCTCCCTCGCGGCGTCCATGATGTGACACACCACTTGCAGGCTGACATCCAGGGCTGCATATATATATAAAAAAACCACAACAAACACTGGGTCCCCTCTGCCCCCCCCCCCCGGCGACGCCACATAGAGTGACTGTGCTGCTGTGTGGGTGGCTTGGCTTCACTCCGGGACACTTCATTGTCCCGGTGGGAGATGACCCTGGACGCGGGACATATGCTTCAAATAAGGGACAGTCCCGGACATTCCGAGACCCGTGGTCACCCTAAATTCACAGTTTATATAAATAAAAATATTGTGGCCTTTGCAGGCATCAGTTTCTGGTTTGTGGGCCACAACATGGACGCCCTTGCTTTATGCAGTTCATCTCTAGGCTACCTATGTGCATAGAATTTTGCTACATAAACTAACATTTAAATGTCTGTATGAGCTCAAGATATTATGCTTTGCAGCAAGCTACATTTAGTTGAAGTTGCATGGATTGACCATGTGTCTAGTCTAGATACTTCTATAGTACAGTGAGTGTATTAAAATACTGCACAGTATTGCCAGCCAGGTATTGTGTTGTACACATTCTGGCACTTAAAGGGTTGAATTCTCAAGTAATTTAATATTCTAAACAAATGACTTGTACAACAGAAGGGCAGTTTTCAATTTATTAAAAAAAATGCCCTAAATTTATCTTAGGGGTGATTGGTCCAGTTTAACTTTTGCATGCCAGAATGGCCTCAAACACACTTCTCTGCAGTGCAATAACATGGTACATGGACAGTTTAAAATCAATAAATGAATAAATTAAAAAAAAAAAGGCCACAAGCATTCTGCAGAGTAATGGCATAGCAGCTTTTGATGGTGTTTGTGATACATACACTTTTAGAAGAGAAATAACAAAGTGTTGAGTTTCTCTGTTCTTTGTTTTTCTTTGAGGTCCAATGATCTGTGTGTATTGGGGCTAAATTTAAGGAATGAAATGTTCCTTAAAACGGAGTGGGGAAGGGAAAGTTGGAAATGAAGAAAAGAGACCATTATTTAGCAGGCTGAAAAATAACCACAGTGTGACTTTACAGTTACAAACATAACACATTACAAAACGATCAGACCCTATGATCTTTGAAATGTTAACCTTTACAGGGATAGTAATACTTAATTATTACTAATCCCTATGTTAAAGTAATATTAAAAATAAACGTATTGCCTTTGAGAGATGATCACTCCTAAAGTTGCCCTCTCCCTCCTCTAGCTGACTGCACGGAAGCCAGTCGTACGACTTTCAGGCAGCTCTCCAGCACAGCCGCGATCGCATTAATAAAAAGGAAAACTTTCACTGAAATGGTCTTCTACGTGTGCTTGGTTTGTGCTTGGTTTGCAAGCACACGTAGAAGACCGTTTTAGTGAAAGATTTTTTTATTTTTTTTTATTAACGCGATCACGGTTCTGCTGCAGAGCCGCCTGATTATCTCTGACCAGATTTCCCTTCAGTCAGCTACAACGCTGACTTCGTGGAAGAGGGAGGGAGAGGGCAACTTAAGGAGCGATCATCTCTCAAACCATAAAGGTTTGAGAGATGACACTGTGGGCAATACATTTATTTTTAATATGACTTTAATATAGGGATTAGTAATAATTAAGTATTACTATCCCTTTAATGTTTCCCAGAAAATAGATCCTATGCCATACTTGGACAACCTTTCGCTCTCCAGCTATTGGGGGCTACAACTCCCATCATCCCCATCTAGCCAAGTCCTGGTTGAGAATAATAGGAGATGTAGTCTTCAATTGCCAAAGTTTGTCAATTGCTGTTCTGTGCAGTATGTCCTTGCTTGCTCTGACCCAGAGGTGCTCCATTCAGTCATCAAAGAACCTTTAACATGCTGCAGCTTGTGAGCTGTGTTTCTGAAGACGAGCCAGATTGACTCACCAACAAGTCAGTTTTCAGGACCTTCCTCCTTGATCACAGCTGAGTAACCAGTGTATTAGTCATTGTGATTGCTCTACCTGTGCTTAATCAGGGATATTCTTAAATATTGATTTATTGGTGTACCACTGCGTGAACACACACACAAGACAACACTGGCTTGAATCTATTTGGTAAAATAGTAGTAACATAGTAAATAAGGTTGAAAAAAGACACAAAACCACCAAGTTCAACCCTTTCCTCATAACCCAGAAACATTAGAATTATATAAGCCTTCGTGACACCAAAATGATGATTATTCTATTTATCGGGACTTTTTTATTTTACTTACTACCACACATTAGCCTACTCTTAGTCGTATTCTGTGTAGACTTTACTCATACGTCAAGTCCTCCATTTCCTTGATTCATTTTGTTGCTCTTTGCTGTACTCCATCCAGTTTTAGAATATCCTTTTTTATAACTGGTGCCCAAACGTCACTGCATATTCGAGGTGAGGTCTTAGCAAAGATTTGTATAGTGGCAAAATTGGTTTCCTAGTTTGTAGCTTCCAATGATTCCCAGATCTTTCTCTAGCAATTAGTCAACTAAAATATTTCATAAGTAGCATTGAGATTTTTTTTTTTATTCCCAAATGTTAAACGTTAAACTTTCTCACATTAAACTTCATATTCCATTTGTTTGCCCAATCTCCCATTTTATGTAAATCCCTCTTTAGAGAACAAACCTCCTGTTCTGAATTTATTAACCTGCATAATTGTCATCTGCAAGTATTTAAATTTTGCTTTCTATACCTATTTCCAGGTCATTTACAAACATGATAAAAAGCAGTGGACCAAGCACTGAACCCTGAGATATTCCACTCTCATTGGAGAATTTTCCATTTACAACAACACACTGTTCCCTATCCTTCGACCAGTTTTCTATCCAGTTGCAAAGGTCATCCCCTAACTCTAGTTTTGGTTTTTTGTACACCAGCCTCCTGTGTGGCACTGTATTACATGCCTTTGCAAAATCTAGATATACTGCATCTTCTGATTTACCATTATCTAGGTGGCTACTTACTTCTTCATAGTAGCTCAAAAGATTAGTTTGGCAAGATCTGTTCCTGCTAAGAATCTTATTTTCCAATGTGTAATCTTGAATCCAATGCCTTATTATCATTTCTAGCAGTTTTTCCACTACATAGGTCAAACTCACAGGTCTATAATTCCCGGGATCTGTTTTATTTCCCTTCTTAAATAGAGGCACTACATTGGCTTTAAGCCAGTCTTGTGTTACTGAGCCTGTGGTGATAGTCTTTAAAGAGTAAAAAGAGCTGTCTTGCTAACTCTGCACTGCTTTCCCAAAGAACCCTTGCATGTATACTATTGGACCAGGTGCTTTGTTTTAATTTTGTGCAGTCTTTTCTTTACTTCTTCTTGTGTTAAAGGGACAGTAATGTCCCATAAAATTTTTTTCTCGTTTTGTAGTTGAAAAAAAATAATTATTTGAAGCAACTTCCGTCTCTCAAACCGCTATGATTTGAGAGACATAGGCATTGAAAGTCCCCCCCCTTTTCCTGATGTCAGCTGTAAAGTTGACAGCAGGCGATTCGAATCGGCCGACTCGAGGAGGCTCTTCAGCAGAGCCAAAATTGCGTTATTAAAAAGAATTACTTCATTGGAACGGTCTACAAAGTGTGCTTGCAAAGCCGGCACACTTTATAGACCTTTCTAATGAAGAAATTTGTTTTAAATAACACATATTCGGGTCTGCTGCAGAGCCTCTGGCTGGTCCCCAGACCAGGATCTCCTGCTGTTAGCACAGTTCTGACGTCAGGAGAAGGGGAAGGAGGGGGAGTTTTCTATGTGAATATCTCTCAAACCATAGTGGTTTGAGAGATTGGAGTTGCTTCAAATATTTTTTTTTCAACTACAAAACAAGAATAATTTTTTATGATACATTAGTGTCCCTTTAAACCAATATCTTATAATGGCATGGTTTTATTTGGTACTTGTTGAGGTAAAACCAGTATTGGTGCCAAAAAGAGTTCATGCCAGTATATGCATTGTTGTACTGTTGGAATTCTATTACCTGGTCAGCATCCTCCACAAGGAGCATTGGTCAAGTGAACTCATGTTGTGAATTTCTGTTCCCACATCTCACTCTAAATAGTGTGAATAGTAGGATCATCAAAAAAACTAGTGTCAGTCATTGTTCGTGAGCCAGTTTTAGTCACACTCCCAAATACTAACCTTAAAAGCACCTCTGCCCCCCAATACACTTAACACTACCAATGCAATTCCCCCCGTCCTAATGCTAACTCATGTCTCCTCCCAACATGTGTAACAAGTATCACACTTACCTTAGCCAATCAAAGAATAGCTGGAGTGGTGATGTTACACTCGTGTGTGACCTCTCCAGTTAGATGATGATTGGCTGTGAGGTGCAGTTTCTCGAGGGCATGTTCTGTTGCCTGTGTAACCCTGCATCCAAGCCAATTGGAGTGTATTCATATAAAAGGCAATCCCTGTTCATTTCTTGCTCACAATGGCTTGGGCAGTGCCCAGAGTAGGATAAGGGGGGTGATTTGTTTTTATGGTTTAGATATGGAAGCAGTGGCAGATGGGTATTTTTTTTTGTTAATGTTTATCGGATTAAGTGAGAATTAGGAGACCCAGGGTGTAGAAGACACAGCCAGTTCTCTGACATCAAGGCAAGTGTGATACCTGTTAAACGTGTGGGGAGGGGGCATAGAGCATAGACTACAGTTAGGGCTGGGTCATGGGGTAATTCTTTTGTACTTGTAGTGTTTTGAGGGAGTGGAATGTTTGGGGATTTTTTTATTTTTGAGACTTGGATGACTTGATATGCTGGCTTTGGTCCCTGTTTCAGCTGACCTGTGGATTAGGGATGCTTAGTAGTTGCACGTGCATGTATGTCTTTACTACGTTTCTCTTGTTTCAGAGGTGCTTCTTAACATGCGTTAGGGACTCAGTGCCTGTGTTTGTTGGGTACAGAAGAAAATACACTCCCTTAAAAAGCGTATTAACAGTCACTGCATACGATTCTCTGGGAAATTAATGTATTTTTCCATTGCTTTCAGTGGGTGCTAATCTAGTGCCCGTTAAGCATTTCTACCGCTCTTAACAGTACAGATAAAAGAATGCCAAACTGCGACTTAAAACTACCACCATCAGTTTCATCTCTCAAATGACTCTAATATAATATAGTATCAAGACTTTTACCTCTGCCTTTCTTCTAGAAATGTAAAGACTACAGAAGTAGTAAATTGGGGCAGATCATATATTAGATAGCATTGCACTCTCACTCTGAGAATTTGGCCCTTCACCCCGAGATCCAGAGATTTGGGTCAAAACCTTCAGTCTCCATGTTAAATCCTGAGATATACCAGTTATTTTTATATAATTCTTTAATTACCAATTGATAAGCAAATTACAAAGTACACATTTTACTGTGCAGCTTACTAAATACCATAAATGGTAGAGTGGTTTTTACCGCAGTGCAATGTGTTTCTTATGTATGTATGTGATCAGATAAAGTTCATTTCTGTGCAAGTCAGCACTGGACAAGGCTGGGGCAAGTTATAGGAGAAGCTGAGTTGTGACCATGGACATGGGCTAGGGGACACGTGGGTTCCTGTAATCATTCATTGTAGGTGAAACACAATTAAGAAGTAGCTGCAGCAGGGCTGCATGTTAACCAAACAGCCTTGCTATATGTATTATTCATAAAAGTACCACCTTTAACCCTGAAAATGCCATAGAGGTATCCAATGTACTGTACAGCAATCCGTTGGATACCTCTCTGGCACCAAAATAATTAAAATTAATACTTTTATGTACTGTAAAAAAATAATAATGCTGCACGCGTGAACACACGTTCGATTTTATACATATGTTTAACATTAATCCTGTCGTGGGGACCTTTTTTAAGGCAAAATAATGTATACATATCATTATTATGGTTATAAATGTATATATTTATTTGTAGTATTTTACACCCTTTGAGTGCCAGGAGGATGCGCAGTATATTACGGAACAATGAGACTGGGACTTAAACGTGGATCATTCACCTTGAATTCTAGTTCTTATGTATATTATTGGACAAAAAACAAAGGGGAAAAACTAAACAAAAAAAACATCAGATGTATAATTTAATAGATATAAATGATTTTTTAAGAAATAAATGCGAGTTTCCCTCAGTGTAGCAATATATGCTAATAAAGACTTAATTGGCACATTATGCTGTATTCAGCGCTGTATCCTAATGAAGGTCTGTGCTACACTGATAACTTAGCATTTGGTGCTGCACACAGAAAGATCAATTTTAGAAATAAAAGAACCAGAATCTTCTAAACTATGTATCTTGTGGTCTTTCGTCTAACGATGTATCAGTGGTTTTGATCAAAGGTTTCTAACATGCAAACTTTGATTTAAAGGGATTATAATACTTAAAATATATTAAAAAAATATGTTGTAGGGTTTATCCCCCTAGTAACACAAGAGTACTCCCATTGCTGAAAGGTGTTTCATTCAAAAGTTATTAATTTTCAAAGTTGAATTATTTAGGTGCAATATCACAGTGGCCTGAAATTGTACAGTGGCGCTGTTGCTACACCATCCTATGGAGATTTATGGTCCCGGGACCAGAGCTGTCCATAGGATCGTGTAGCAACAGCGCCACTGTACAATTTCAGGCCACTGTGATATTGCACCTAAATAATTCAACTTTGAAAATTAATAACTTTTGAATGAAACACCTTTCAGCAGTGGGAGTACTCTTGTTTTACTCAGGGGGATAAACCCTACAACATATTTTTTTTTTTTACATTTTAAGTATTACTATCCCTTTAAGACAACAAGTTCACTTTTAAGGAACACAATATATCCCTCTCCTTGCCTTGGTCATTAAAAGGGAAGGATGAGAAAATGTTAACTTTGAAATCCAGAGGACTGTGCATTGCATTAACAATGAGTTGTACACCTCTCTGGTATTATTTTCCTTATAGCGAGGATTGGAATATAATGGTGACCTGGTGGCTTTGAAGGCAGGATGTGACGCACACACTTAAGAATTGAGCAGGATAAATTGTTACATTAACCATTTATGGTTCTTGCAAGGTGCATAGTTCAATGGATGTGTGCTTTTTTACTGTGCAAGTAAACTAATTCACACGCAGATAATGTCTTTTTCTTAGTCTTAGTGTAACTATTGTTCTTGGCAAGCATCATTTATCCTTGGGTCTTGATTAACCTCTTAAGGACCAGAGGGTTGTGTAATACATTGATTTGCATTGTGTTGCTCACTACTCTGGTTCTTAAACCCTTAACGACCCTTGACGGTCCTGGTACGTCATGGGTAAAAGTATCTAAAGGACTCGTGACGTACCAGAACCATCATGGATTTCAGGGCTGCCCGCGCGGCTGCACGCAGTTCGGGGAGCCCTGAGTTGGATCAGCAAATAAAAAAAAAAATGCTCTGTGGTCCTTTAGTGACTGCCGCGTGCGCGGCCAGTCGTTAAGGGGTTAAAGGGACAGTAATATTTCATAACAATAGCAGCTCTAATTAATCATCATAGTATTTGGGCCATGGATAGTGTTATTTCAATTGTCAGAGTTGTAGTTCAAGAGTAATTGAATGATAAAGTATCACCCTCCCACCCCTTTTACTGATGTAACACTGCTCACCTCAGAGCAGCAGGGAGGTGCCCAGGTAGATTACATAGAGGGACAATCTTCAATTAAGATAAGGGAAAAAGCTGAAAAACCTGTCAATGGGGGCAGGGTTTTCATTGTTCTCACAGTAAGAAGATTGTCCCTTGCTGTTATCTGTCTGGTCAAGCAACCAGATACCACATCTGAGGTGAGCAGTGTTACACTACGTAAAAGGGGCAAGAGCGGGATACATTATTATTAAATTACTCTTGAACTACAACTCTGATAATATTGAAATAACACTCTCTATGGCTCAGATACTATGAAGATTAATTGGAGCTGCTGTTTGTGTGAAACATTACCATCCCTTTAAGGGGCTAAAGTAGCATGGAGATCACACGGGAGCAAAGACTACTATATACCCACAACTGTCTTCAAAGTTTGGGTGGATTTGATTTATGTGGGCACACTCTGTCTCCTGGCATCCACTTCACTTCTTCACAAGCACACATGAACACACTTATGTCACTTTCCTATGTTCAAAATGTATGAGTATTTGTAGTATGTAATAATATATTTTTTATTAGACTAACATTTACATTTTATGGAGAAAAGCTTTTGAGAGATAAACTCCCTCTGTGCTTCTGACTTGATAAAGGGAGTTTTTCTTGAAAACTTTTCACCATAAAATGTAAATGTTCGTCCAATAAAAAAGGTATTATTACATAGTGAAATACTCATTCATTTACCTCTACACCACTGGACTAACACGGCTAACCCAAATTATATGGATAAGCAAACAAAGTGAAACTATTTTTATCTCCATCAACCTTGTCTTCTGTAATATTAGTTCTATTGAGACATTTCTTGCAGAAAGTGCTCTTTGATATTCCTCAGTGCATAGAAATATAATGGCCAGTAGGAACAGATGAAAGTGGACCAATTTTGGGTCAAAATAACTGGGTCATATGGAACTTTTAATCCATGGGTCTAAGTTACTTTATATTTGTCTCTATACATATGGCTTTTATAAAGATGAGTGAGTCATTCCACATATTGATGTGGTGGACCAAGAGAAAGTATCAGATCTGTCCAAATCAATTCAGAATGACTCGCCTATGGACAGTGGCAGAGTGAGAGAGAGAGACCAGGGGAGGGTGTTAATCTTCATTAGATAGAGGGGGAGGGGTCAGTGGAAAGTATTTGATAGACTGTGGGTGGAAGCATGGGAGAATGTGGGCACGACCTCAGAAAAATGGAAGCGCGAGATGGAGGGGGAAACTAAGAGAGAGTCAATGGAAAATGCAGAGTGGGGGTGAAGTGAGTGACCAGGACAGGAACCTGTTTGACTGATGTCTAAAGGTCAGCAAACTTACATTTTTATTTTCCATTCATTAACTTATCACATTTTGTGCAATCTTATTTGCTAAAACAGCAAGTGGAACATCAGTTTGCCAAGACTTGCAAAGCTACATGTTTTGTGTAAATGTCGGCATTACAGAATTTTTTTTCTCATCCATAGCTGATCTAATCTTACTATTTCCCTATACACTTAAAATTTCAGAACAGCATCTGCTTCACAGCATTGGGTCTATCCCAGGCATGCTTAAATTCCATTACTGTACTGCCCACTATTATACATTCACTAGGGGAGTATTCCATGTAGCGATGCAGGAGGGAATCCTTGAAAAGGATCTAGGTACAAAGATTCCTAACATTGTGTTTCTTTTCAGTATGTAATCTAACACTCACATTCCAATGATTTCTAAGATTGCAAAATAAGCTTGTCTTTAACAGAATAGAAAATAGTCTGCTGTTTCCTTGGTGATTTTATATTATATAATATATTACATTTCAATACCATTCTACCTACCACCACACTACCAACTACTCCTTATAAAAATAACAAAATGCCACGTTAGCTGATCAGAAGCAATGGCCATAGGGAAGGCTAAACATTGTTTTACCATTAATTAACTAATTTATTTTTTTTGTGCATATTTTCCAATTAATTTCCATATTTTATGTTTTAAATATACCTGAGGTGGTGATTGACCTTTAACACATTTTTGATGTTTTAACTGTGATCAGCGCATTTTAGTTATTGCTTTCAACACTCTGGGTTAGAAATGTACGTGACCTCGTTTCTGGATGATCTGCTCATAATTTGTTGTTTTTTTTTTCTTTGGTTGTTTTTCTTGTTACGCGCACTGCTCGGGTAGTGGTAAAGCGATTCTGTCATATGTTAATTCAAGAGCAAGACCTTTCGGGACTCATGTGTAGAAAGGAATTCTTGTTCCTGTAAGCAGCAGTGTAGTCATTCCCACAAGACCATTCTAATTCATATTATTGTGTTGTGAAGTGGAGAGAGAGTTAAAAATCTGTTTTGAGCTGTAGCACTTTTATTTCCAGAGGGCTAACCAATTCATTTTGGAACTCAAAAGGTTAATCATTTGGGAACCGGGGACACAGTGAATTAAAGGGGAATTATCATATCTATACAAGTTTGGCTTAAAGGGATAGTAATACTTCGTTTTAACTTTATTTTATTTTGTAGGCATTAAAAAAACATGAAGAATGATAGAAGTCTTATCTCTCAAACCTTTATGGTTTAAGAGATATTCACAAACAAAGTATCCCCCCCCCCCCCGTTCAACCAGATCAGAAGGGAGGTGCCCAGATAGACTGCAGAGAGGGGCAATCTTCAATTAAGATAAGGGAAAAAGCTGAAAAACTTGTCAAGGGTGCAGGGATTTCATTGTTTTCATACAAAGAAGCTTGTCCCCTTCTGTTATCTGTCTGGTCATACAACCAGACTCACATCTGAGAAGAGATGGCTTACACTAGGTAAAAGGGGCGGGAGGGGAAACTTTGCTTGTGAATATCTCATAAACCATAAAGGTTTGAGAGATAAGACTTATATCATTCTTTATGTTTTTTTAATGCCTACAAAATAAAATAAAGTTAAAACGAAGTATTACTATCCCTTTAAAAGTAAGTTTATAGAGTGACTAGCTGGAATACGATTGTCTTTTTTTTTTTTTTTTTTTAATTTGTTATTTGGCAGAACTTAAAAGTTTAACGATGATCCTGTGCCTTTCTTCCAGACATACTGCGGGTACAGGTCTGCGCCGCAGTCTGTCACTCTTCCTCTGCTCCCCGCCCTCGATTCAACCTCCTCCAATGATGGAGGATTTCTGCATGTAAGTTGGGGTGCGCTCATTGGCCAGAGAGCGCTCCATCTTACAAGAGAAATCCTCCATCATCACAGGAGGGGAGCAGAGGAAGAGTGACAGACTGTGGTGCAGAGCTGTATCCCCCGCAGTCTGTCCAGAAGGAAAGCACAGGATCATTTTTAAAAGTTTAATTTCGGGCAAACAACAAATACAAATTTTTTTTTTTTTTTTTAAATGACAATAGTATTTAAGCTAGTCACTCTAGAAAACTTATTTTTAAGCCAAACTTGTATAGGGGTTGTGGCAGATACCTGTAATCAGACCGAGTAGCTCTGCCAAAACAGTGCTTTCTTAACACAGGACAACACTCAGGAACTCCACCATCCAGGAATCAGGATTATAGCTCCATTCACCCAGTCACTTAAGCAGGACTCAGTGTAGGGTGAGCGCACTCTAGAGACAGCAAGCAACCCCAAGCAGGTTTAGAATAAGAACTCTTTTAGTGAATCAAGCACACAGCTTATATACACTTACAGAGACTCTTATCAAGACCAGCATGTAAACTAGGACTTGGGACAGTGCTGCTACCCTTGACCAATCAGCCACCAACACCCTTATCGAGATAAGAATTAAAATTGGAACGTGAAAATGGGGCGTTCTAACTGGATCATAAATAACCTCCCCTGATTGGTCAAGGAAGCACAGCAGGAATCAATAAACATTCCAATCATTCCTTAGCACAGACCTGAAGTACATTGCAAGCTTTGCACAACTCCCATTCCACCAAATACCTTTACAGACTTTATAGTTTAACACCACACACTATTACATTATACCACGCAATATACAATACAATGAGCTATATTTCAAATGTTATAGTCCTGTTCTGTGACACCCTGTGCTCACCAAGAAGCACATGGTGACTTAGACCCACGAGGGAACTGGGAATCTGGGAAAGCCGCTTCCCCATGCATAGAGTCCATAGTCTGTAGGAAGGGGGCTGGCCCCCAGGCCCCTCCAGAAGCCAAGCGCCTGGTGGTTTCATTGACAGGGGTGATAGTTCCCCTTTAAAAAGCAGTGTTGTATAACCCTCTCTGGTACCTAACCCTTTGAGTGCCAGAGATGTAATGCAACAAATTGCTAAGCAATGTGCTGCATACCATTCTATCACTCAAAAGATTAAAGGGTTAACTAATGAATCACTTGGATGCTAAAGTGGTATCTAATGCTTTGCTAGACCTCTCTAGCATCCAAGGGGTTAATGGCTTTCTAATTTGTGCTTAAAGATATTTTCAAATTAAAAATATGCCTTTTGAAGTATGTTTGCCTTTTGTAGGAATACAATAGCTATTGTTTTCAAACTGGCTGCAGTTACTTAATTTGTTTGTTCAGATAATTGTTTGAATCTGATACCATTCTCTGTTACTTCTTCAGGGACTTTATTTTCCCTGCATTGTCTCCCTCTGCAAATCATTAGTTAAAATGTACAGTGTATTTTCCACTGCTTAACAGTGCATGACATTTAAGACTATATCATAAATGATGTCTGTAAGACATATTATTGTGCTTAAATAAATACCTTCATTGTTCGTGGTCTTATCTACTGGAGTAATTACTGTTGGAACCTTGTAGTACACAAAGTAGGAACCTTGTAGTACACAAAGTAGGTTTGTGAAGGCAGTAGTACACAACATACTACTATTGTCAAGCACTGGTGCATTTAAAAGGCTATTATCATATTTTACTAAGTCTGCTTCAGTGGAACAAACCAAATAAAACATGCTTGGGTTGCATTGTTCAGACCCAGAATAGCTCCTACCAGCCATTTTGGAGGTTAGAAACGTCACCTCATCTGGAACACAAATCAGAAGTTTGTGGTTCTCAGCCACAAACTTCAGATTTGCACACATATTCCACATAGATTCACAGTTTCAGGCTTTCAAGCCTGATGGAGCAGCTCTACATGGAACTATAGTGTGCAGGATGAGAAAGCTACCCTGCACAGTTCAGGAAAGATAAATGGGGGAGCATCTGGGATCTACTGTCAGTGTTGAAGTACTGGGGCTCATAAGTGTGTTGCATAGCCCATCAGATTGATGTGGTGTGGGTCCATGGCAAATTATCACAACGGAAGGCAAGCAATGAGCCTGATGCCCCCGGTATTTGCCTGGTACTTCCAGACATTAAAATGGCCCTGGTGGCCAGTACAGAGAGCCCCAAGTGAAGGTGGTTGGATAATTACGCCCACGACTATTTAACAGCACAGTAGAGTGAGCCTGATACTGGCCCTTCAGCATCAATAAATTCTTGTGTAAAATAGATATATGGATTTTAGGACCCCCTTCTTTTTAGGATCTTTTCTCAATTTAGGGCTATCAACGCCGTGTCCGGATCCCTCCTGCGTCCTCTTCCTTCTGACGCTTATCTGTGCCTGCATCCTTCTGGTTTGGACAAGCGCAAGTGCAGTACTCCTTTTGAAGCCACCTGTGGGTTCCTCACTATAAACGACATAGCCACACTACGTCTGACGCGTTATCAAAGTGTCTAGAGCTCAGTGTGTTCTGTATCTTGCTCCAGTATATACCAAGCATTCCTGACCCTACCTACCAGTCTGATTTCCTGTTGCTGACCGGCTAGTCTGACCATTCTCCTGCCTTGTCCTTCAGTCCAGTCTGAATTCCAGTTGCTGACTGGCTAGTCTGATCATTCTCCTGCCTTGTCCTCCAGTTCAGTCTGAATTCCTGTTGTTAACTGGCTTGTCTGTCCTCCCAACTCTGCTGTTCCTGTGGCTAGTTGTGTACCTGTCTTCCGTCCTGGTTAGTACCTATTCCATGGAGTTTATTTCTCCCTGGGGTCACTGGAGTATAGTCCAGCATTGTTGGGGTATTCTGAGTTACCTTCGGCTCAACCAAATCGGGCTATCTAGCCTCCTGCTAGTACATTTCTATGGCTTCGGCCGCAGCACACCCTAGTACGGTTGGCCTAAGCTACCTAACTATGCTTCCTAGCTTCTCATCTCAATCGCCCTTGTTGGAGGAGCCTTCTCTTTGGAGTCTGTTTCAGGTACCCATAGCGTGACAAGGGCTTGTTCATGCCTGCAACATTAGCAATGTTTATTGCTGCTGTGATGTCCCACATCAGTCACATTCATCACCCTGAGTAAACCCAACCAATTGCACCATTCTGAAGCAACCCTACATTCAACAGAGAATGTAGCCTTCATGCAGATTATTCTTAGGGGCAACACTGGAAGTTGTGATGCTCATTACAATCTCCATTGAGTACTATGAGTAGCCAGCTCACAAGAGCTTCAGCTGATTGAGTGACTGATATCACTCATGCCCCAATGTGTTGTTATAAATAATAGTAAAACAGTTGTTTTGGATGGGGGAGTAGCTGTTTTCAAGTAACTTCTTTGACCATAACCTTAATGCATAATTGGGTACACCGAGGCCCTCCAGCTGTTGACTACAACACCCATCATCCCCAGCCAAATGCTGGCTGGAGATGAAGGGGATTTTAGTCCTTAACAACTACACGGCTTCCTCTTACCCTTCTCAGCTGTAATTCAGTTTTTCAAATTTCTTAGTGGCAAGTACCCCTGCAGTTAAGTACTGTGGCACCAAATTGAATTATATTGAATTTATATGTAAAACCCCATTAAATTATTGTAAAAAAGCAGACAGATATAGAATATACACATTCATTCTCACATTCACACTCACACCCAGATACACACAGTATTGCGCGTGCACACACACATTACTAAACAGACATTTACCCCATACAAACACACACACTCTCTCTTATACAGTGTCACATAAACACTTTTTTCATACTAAAATATGTTTTTCACAGATTTGGACTTTAAGCAATCGTTTTTAGCGATGGAATAACCTCTCCTCTTTATAGATGTAATAAAATGTAATATGATCTGGAGGGGTAAGGGAAATGAATGGGTGGTATCTGGCTACAGTGCAATATATTGTTAAACACACACAAATGCAGGCATAGACATAGGCATACTCTTACACACACCCATTTTCAAAAACATTCACACTCAGACACATACAGGCTCACACACATTCTCACACACACACACACACACACCCTGTATCCCTCACATACAAACTGAGACATACACTTCCAATTACACACATACACACACAGGCACATTAACTTATGTGGACACACACCCACCTCACACACATAATCACTCAGACATACACACTCACTCTGTCGTACATATTTTCATACTTACACACACTTTCACATAGATACGCACTCAGACAAACACTCAACGAGTTAAACGCACACACACATTCTCACTCAGATGTTTTCACCATCCAAAAGATTAATGTTGACGGTACTCCATGCTAAACAAGTTCTGCAGACAGAAATAAAAACATTTCTGTATTTCAATTTCCTTTAAATGCATTTTTTGCCACATTGTAGGAAATAGTGTCCATTACATTGTTTATTATAGCTCTGTGTCAGTGCACTGTTGGGATGATTTACATTAAGTGACATTGTACACTTCTGGGATTTGATGATGATGATTAACCATATATAACTAACTGCATATATTGACTATTTTTTAATAGTTTAGCTAAAGGCATGCATGTGCATTTCTTTACTTTAATGGTGCACTAGGGAGACCCAGTGATTTTGGCAGTTTTTGCAGAGAATTTCCTGTTATTCCCCACTATCCTTTTGGCTGTTTTTTGGATTCATTTTGGATTCAATATATGGAGCTCAATATAAATTCAATACCAGTTTTTACTGTTTTTAACTGTGTATACTAGACAAAAAGCTATGTATAATAGGTTTCTTCCTTATATCTATAAAACATAGTTTTAGGTGACTGGGGAAACAAGGGGGTTTGAACCTGGATCAGAAAGAACTGATGTTTTATCCTCTTTCACATATTTCCTTTTCCAACAGCTAGATATCCAAAATATTGCTAAGCAATGTGTTGGGGATATCCATGGCATCCAAGGAGTTAAAGGAAAAGAGGCAAGGGAGAAAACAAGGGGCACTCATTGCGCAAGATCAGACGGTAACACACCACCATCAAATCACCTTGTGAGTGAATACAAACAAAAATGATGGCTGAGATCTACTTATGTAGGTTGCATCTTGAAGGCATCACTGTGATTAGAAAACTGCTCCAGGAACAGCTTCATCCACTCAGGTGATAGGGAACACACAGGACATGAAGACAAAGAGGGAACCTGCTTTTTCTATTGTGTCCTGCAAGAGGTTAAATGGCATTTCTAAAACTCTTCTGTTGCCCTCCTGGAAACCTGCAGATTCCTCTACTCTGTGTAGAATCCCATTGAATTCAGATTTGCCAAAATAGGGCTTATGTTGAGTTGAATATACAGCATTTGCCCGTGAGCTCTTCACTTGACATCTTCCAGCCCTGCAGATCACTTTCATATGAGAAGCCTACCATAGGGCAATGGAGGGGTTTAGAGCTATGGCACACAAGGGGTTAGGAAATGCTTCATTTTTATTAAAAGCACATACTATACTATTTATATTACACACACACTATTCTGATGCCACACCCTAGCTTTTGCTCATGAATATATGTATGCTTAGGGTTTGTTAGTAGTGGCATTTTGAACAGAGCTCCAGTGCCAAGCAGCCCTATGTAGTTATTACTTTCTCCTGCATCTCCCCAGTGTGGTCAGTCCTTTATTTGTGGTTGAGATACCTCCAGTATCATCCATGAGAACAATTGGCCTATTTGGCTGCTATAAAAATCAACCCTGCTGCAACTTTCCTGTGTTCAATTCAAAGCACTGGTGAGTAGTAGCATTCTCTCTGTTGGACTGCTTTCCTGCAAGTTGGTAATCAGCAATGTAAACAGCCCAACGTGCCTCCAATGTTTTGGGCAAAATTGTACAGACATCAGCTGTACATTGATGTTGTCTGTCCATTTGAACATAGCACATCCCTTTGGCACTCAAATGCAGAGCCAGCCCTTACATGGGTCCCAGTGGGTCCATGGAACCCAGGCGGCACTTTGACAGGGGCGGCAATTTGCAGCCCCAAGCAGGCTGGACTTTGGGGTCCCCAAGAATTTTAGCCATTATGCTATATTGGAGACCTGGGCACAGTGCAACGCTCATTGCTTTCCCTTCAAAAACCCCCCCATGAGCCTCTGTCCTCACCTCAAGACTCATGGAAAGTAGGGCTGGACACTGGGTAACATGATGACAAGCAGACATACACTATGCTGGTTACTATGCAGCTTGCTCGGGCTGCTTAGGTTCTCCACACACCCGGGTAGAGTGGGAATCTGGCAGCAGCACTTCCAAGGAAAGAGGTAGGGAACAACGGAGCATCAGAATTTAATGCGACTTTAGACTGTCACTGTGTTTTACCTTTTGAGGGCCAGTGATACCTCTCTGGCCCTCAAAGGACTAAACATAAGTCGTTAGTACATAAAGGGTGCTTTTGGTGTGGGGAGCAGCACAATGTCTTAGGCCGGCCCTGCTCAAATGGTTAGTGTGTCTCTAACCCATTCTTGCTCATTTCTTGCTTCCAGAGTGCTGCCTACAGTGCATATTCGTTATCATTCAATGAAACTGGAAGAGTCCCCTTTCTTTATATAGCATCTCTGTGTGTGAATTATTGCTGCACACAATGAAATGCAAACAGGGTTTTGCTTTTTTATTCTGTCTCCTATAAACCTCAAAATCATTTTATTTGATAGTAGTTGTTCTTTGTCATAAAATATTGCTCAAGGCTGCCATGAAGGGATGAATACATTAATTTCTAAATTAGCATTCAGAGTATCAACAATTGCTTTATAAAACTGCTCATATATAGCTCAGCAAATGCATTTAAAATTGGTATAAAAGCAAAAACAAAATATATTTAACTACTCATTAAATGGTTTTAATCACTACTTGCTAATAAATACTCCCTTGTTATCCTTTTCTATTGAGCAGCCACCCATTAACCCATTGAGGACCAAAGGGATATTTAGTGTATTGTGATTTAATGCAGACAGTATCCCTTAAGCATTTGTCGTGAACAAGGGCAGGAGCCTTAAAATATGTCTTCATTTTGTAGGCGCCAGTAAATGGCAATTTAACCAAATCTGATGATAAAGCTTATTAAAGAAATACATACATCCTAATAATGGTAAACTTTCACTTACCTTAATCCGTCCAGAAAATCCTAATGACCAGTATGAACTAATTCTGTTATGACTGGTTCTGCATGATTAAGCCTTTGAGGGTCTCCTAAGCATGCTTTTTTTTCCAAGATGTCTGTTTATGTTACTTCCCCCCACCCCCTGGCCCTCAAAAGAATTAACCACATGGTGGCCATATTTCGGTATCCACACTGTACTGGCATGGAACACATTGCTGCCATAGTTCATCATTAAAGTTCCAGATTTGGCTCATATTGAGTCGGGTGACATGCACTTTATAACGATCATCTCTGGGACCCTATCCACGATTCTGTAGGGTTCTGTTTTAAGATTTGCTAGAGAGGGCCAGTTTGCTTTTTATGCATGTAGAAACGATAGCTCCCAGAATGGCCTTTTTTCCTGGATTTCTAAGGAACAACATGTCACCTTTTAGAAACAATTTCTTTTCCCTTGCTTTTCTGTTACTTGGAATATTTTGTCCTCTTTGGGGGAATTCTGCTGAACATGTCGGAAACCAAGGGACACATGGGGAAGCCTAAAGTTAAGGATTCTGAAGGATTCTGGGATTCTCTCTACTCATTTAGAACACCGTTTCTCATGACACATTGACCTGCCTAGGGAGTATTTTGGTACTTTATATCCCTCTTGCACTGTGGCCCATACTTCTCCTCCTCCAGGGCTGTCATCTGATGAGCAGTAACCAGTTTGGGTTAAGGTTCTTATCTGTTCAGTCTCTTCTATACTCTCATCTATTCAAGGGGTCCTAAGCTCTTGGTGTGTTGAACACCCTATGCCCCTAGAACTATAGCTGTCTGGGCTGAACAACTTTTGGATGTCATCCAAACAGATGTTCCCAAGGATGAGCTGTTGATGTTGTTCACCAAGGTTCTTTTAGGCAAATGCCTATCTTACAGTAGTGTCTTATGATGTCTATAGCTTCTCTAGGAGATACTCTGCTTTATCAGTGACTGTGTTTCACACTCTGTGGTTTCAGATTTGGTCGGGTAACCAGTCTTCAAAATAAGTCCTCGGTGCCTCTCCCCTTTGTGAGCAAACAGTTGTTTCGCCATGACCTAGAGCTGGTCATCAGTCATGCTTCTAGTGGCAAGAGTACCTTCCTAAGCATGTTTTTTTTTTTTTTTTATTTATACTTCCCCCCACCCCCAATTTGAGTACACACCTAGGTTTCAACCCCTTCAGGCCCCCCAGGAGCTCCCTACATATAAAGTCCAAAGAGGCTTGGGCAGGTAAGAAGAATGTTCAGAAGCATGAGACTGCCAAGTCCACCTCTGTACAACTCACTGTGTCCTGGTCTATCTTTTCCAAGACATGTGAATTCGGGACCAGATCAGTGGGTTTTTTCCAGGTAATTTCCAAAGGGTACCCCATAGACTTCCCTCCCTCTTCCTCCTCATCATTTTTTCATGTCTGGAGTTCCTCAGGATCAAGATCTGGGGCATATGTTTGTCGACACAGTTTTGTCTCTGCTAGAAAAGCGGGTTTGTCCCTGTTCCTCTACAAGATTGCTTCACCGGATTCTACTCAAACCTTTTCACTGAGCCAAAAAAATATGCCAGCTACCATCCTATTCTGGACTGAAAATGTCTCAACCATTTTGTGGGGGCCCCACAAATGGAGTCTTTGTGCTGTGTCATTGCTGTTTTGTGTCCAGGGTAGTTTTTTTTTTGCCTCCTTAGACCTATCGGACACTTATATACACTTCTTGATCCATCTTCATCATCTGCAATTCCTGCATTTTGCTCTTCAGATCCATTATCATCAGCTCACTACACTTCCATTTGGTCTAGCATCCACTCTGAGGGTCTTCACAAAGATCCTGTCTGCCTTGGAGGCTCAAATCTGCTCTCATGGGATTTCTTACTCCCTAACTTGATAACTTTTTACTCAAAGTTCCTTCAGAGCACGGTTGGATGCTCAACTTCAAAACATTTTCTCTGGTTCCTTCCTAGGCATGTGGTTTGCTGCTCTCCAAGATTCAGTCCTTGTTCCTGTCAAGTGTCTCATGTAATATCCTGGCAATCTGCTACAGTGCAGGAGTACATGATGATACTGGATTACCTAGTTTCTGTCCTGGAGACAGTTCCCTTAGCACAATTCCACACAAGGGAATTGCAACTGGAAATTCTCAGAAACTAGTCCAGACATTAATCTCCCCTGTTTCATGTCATGTGTCCAAGTCAGAGAACAAAGTTCTGCTGTGATTAGATTTCCCCAAACACTAAATTAAAAATCGCTAAAAAAAAAGATTAACCTGACTGCAAAATAAAAAAGCACATGATATAGGCATTTAAAAATAGAACCTTCACCTTAATTCAAGTTTTGCATATTTGAAAACTGAATTAAAAACTGCATTTGTGTCATGTTACCAAAAGACCAGCAAATGTACAGTTAAGGAGCTACTTATACGTGTTACCATATGCTGATGTATGCTAATTGCTATGCCAGTGTGGTAACAGTGACATCTCATATGCTAATGAAGCCCTTTCGGTGATGTCATATGCTAATGAAGGTTTTCAGTGTTGTTTCACATGCTAATAAAGCTCTGCTCTGTACAAAGGAAATGTCAACTTTTCCCAGAAATAAGTGGGAATATCTCCTAAACTGTACGTCCGCTGCAGTTTTGGTTGACATAATACATGGGCAGTTTTGAATGAAGATTTCAAATAAGTAAAGACATTTCATTGTGGTAGGTTCACTTTAATGACACTAAAAGCTTTAGAAGTACATAGAACCTTTGTGTGTTTGTGTAACACCTCATCAAAAGCGCTAGATGTCAGAGTGAACCAAAGGTTACATCTTCCAATGGGTTAAACATCATATTCAATCTTTGCACTAAAATAGTATATATTTGAAGGTGCTGTATTTGGTCCTTTTGTTTTAAACCTTAAAAATCTAAGGACCATTCTAGTCACAGGGCTGCTTCCTTATTGCTGTAAACCTAAAAATGTTTCCACGTTATTTCTATTTTCAGGCAATCTCTGGGATAGTTTTGTATTGCGAATCTGAAGCCAGATTTTTAATGTCACAAACAAGCATGAAATTGTGCTTCCCTGTTGATGGATGCATGTGTGACTTCAGAACTATTTCAAGGCTGACAGTGCAGATGTCTGAGTCATTGCTAAGTGGGAGAAAGTTTCCCAGTGCCAAACTAATTCTGGGCTACAGCATCTTGGCTCCCTTATTTGTGATCGAACATAGAAATTACTGAAAAATTATGTAGAAATCACCACACTGCATATGCGTAAAAAGGCAAAAAAACTAGTTTGCTTCACAACTTAGAGATAGTAATACTTGATTTTAAGTTTAATATTATAATGAGGCAGGCACACTTTGTAGACAGTTCTAATGAAGAGTTTGTTTGTATGCAATGCTATTTCAGCTCCGCAGAGCCGTCCAGTCCTGGGACCAGGATCTAAGTCTGTCAGCTAGAGCACTGACGTGGGGAAAAGGGGCGGGAGGGGGGGACTTTAGAAGCTTATTACTCTTAAAACTATCAAAGTCTGAGCAATGGGACTTATATCATTTAAAAATTTTTTAATATCTACAATATTAAACATTCTTAAAATCAAGTATTACTATCCCTTTAAAGGGATAGTAATGTTTCATAATAAAAGCGGCTCTAATTAATTGTCATAGTATTTGGACTTTGGAGAGTGTTATTTCAATTCTGTCAGAGTTGTAGTACAAGAGTAATTCAATGACAAAGTGTCCCCCTCCCGCCCCTTTTACTGATGTAACACTGCTCAGCTAGAGCAGAAGGGAGCTGCCCAGGTAGACTGCAGAGAGGGACAATCTTCAATTAAGATAAGGGAAAAGGCTGAAAAACTTGTCAAGGGGGGGGCAGAGCCTTCATTGTTCTTATAGGAATAAGAGTGTCCCCTTCTGTTATCTGTCTGGTCTATGGACTGCATTCCACATCTGAGAAGAGATGGCTTACACTAGGTAAAAGGGGCGGGAGGGGGAAACTTTGCTCGTGAATATCTCTTAAACGATAAAGGCTTGAGAGATAAGACTTATATCATTCTTCATGTTTTTTTAATGCCTACAAAATAAAATAAAGTTAAAACGAAGTATTACTATCCCTTTGAGTTTTGACTTCTGCAACGTCATAGAAACTCATGCTTAAAGTTGTGGAAACATTAAAGGGGAATTGTAACCAAGCAATACACTGCTCATAATGTGTTGATTTGCTTACATAGGCATCTTCCATAGAGCTGTGAGATTTATCTAGTTTTATATATATATATATATATATATATATATATATATATATATATATATATATATATATATATATATATTCTACATTATAATTTCAGTTTCCTATGTATAGCTCTCTCTGTTGAAGTGTGCCTCTAGATCACATCTCATCACAACAAACAAGAGGCTTCAAAGGGCTCTTAATGTATTACGTATATAATAAATATATAGAATATACATACACAGGACACCTACCAAGGTAAGTAAGTCTGTTTAAAAAATAACAGCCACCTGTTTCTAGGGTACCATTCCCCTTTAAACCCCTATGTGCTTTGCTTTCATTGTATAAATGTGCAGGTTATATATTATGTCATTATTAACCCTTTGAGTGCCACTGGCACTGGCACTCAAAAGGTTAAAGCACAATGAGAACTTGAATGTTGCCTCAAACATAAGTTGTTGCATCCATCTCCCTATCCATCTCCCTATCCATCTCCCTATCCATCTCCCTATCCATCTCCCTGTCCATCTCTCTCTGTCTCTCCATCCATCTCTCTCTGTCTCTCCATCCATCTCTCTCTGTCTCTCCATCCATCTCTCTCTGTCTCTCCATCCATCTCTCTCTGTCTCTCCATCCATCTCTCTCTGTCTCTCCATCCATCTCTCTCTCTGTCTTTCCATCCATCTCTCTCTGTCTTTCCATCCATCTCTCTCTGTCTCTCCATCCATCTCTCTCTGTCTCTCCATCCATCTCTCTCTGTCTCTCCATCCATCTCTCTCTGTCTCTCCATCCATCTCTCTCTCTCTCTCTCCTTCTATATCTCTCTCTCTCTCTCTCTCTCTCCCCTTCCATCTCTCTCCATCTATCACAATGCTTTGGGGACCTTTCTAGCATTCAAGGGGTTAAAAAAATTACATTTAAAGGCGCAATAAACCTTTTTTAATGAAAACCTATATGCTATAGAGCTTTTCTTGCTGAGTGACACAAGGGCACTCCCACTTCTGTCAGTTGTTGTATTAAAAATGTAGAACAGTTCAAAAGAAAAGTGGAGGAATTCTGGGACAAACCAACTACCTCACAATGTGTTGGAGACCCCTCTAGCCTTCATGGGGTTAAGACCCCATTTAAATCAATGGGAATGTTTACCTCTCCCCTATTGTACAATTGGTTTGCCCAAAAATTCCTCCTGTTTGCTTTTGAATATACGGCCATTAGTGTATGTTTTAGAATTGATGCTAAAGTTTGCAACGCCTCATATTTATAGAGAAGTAACATTTAGAAATATGTCTCTGAGAAAACCTGCAGACAATTTGCTAATGAGAATATTTTCTCCTTATGTTGCTGTTGCTATATACTACCATTAAATACAGGTTATACCTGGTGTTAAGATTTAATCACTAAAACTGTGTTTATTTTTGGTGCTATTAGAGAATTTCTCTATACATAAATGACTTAGGCGACCATTTCTACTCCACGTTTCAAAAAGCCAACTGATTGTAGTTAGTACTTGGTGAAAATGTCACTAAACGTTTATACATATTTTTGCTGCTTTGCAACAATTTTATTCACTTTCTTTATTGCTCCAGTTTTATCCATCTTCTCCATAGTTCTCCATTAATGTAAGAATAAACGGATCATAATCACTTCTTTCTGGCTTTATCCAGCGGTAACTGGCTATAGTTGATTTTGGCTATATTCAAAACCTGCATAATGTGTAGAAGGAATTTGACTTGCTCACTTGAAACACACAGTAAGTGAAACAGCTTGAGCGACTTGGCATTTAAATTATCTCTTTCAAACAAGACTAAGCCAGATCATGAGGAAAGAATACAATTACTCATACATGATGCTGTGTGAATCTGCAGCTTGGGCCATCCAGGTTTGACAGCTGTTTTGTTTTACGTCCTTTGTGCAGGAGGTGGCAGGGAATAATCCTCATGTGCCAAGTGTTACAGTTCTGTAGGTTTGCACAGGATAGATATACATACATATGTGTAAGTAGCATGTTAATCTCCATAATTACCAGCGGGGAGCATTACACAACCCTCTGTTCCTTAAAGGGATGGTAATGTTTCACAAAAACAGCAGCTCCTATTAATCTTCATAGTATTTGAACCATAGAGAGTGTTCTTTCAATACTGTCAGAGTTGTAGTTCAAGAGTAATTGAATGATAAAGTATCCCCCTCCCTCCCCTTTCAGCTAGTGTAAGCCACCTCGCCTCCAATGTGGAATCTGGTCTTTAGACCAGACAGCTCACAGCAAGCGACAATCTTCTTACTGTGAGTATGAGAAAAACCCTGTCCCCCTTGACAGGGTTTTCAGGTTTTTCCCTTATGCTATGCTATGAAGATTATCCCCCTCTGCAGTCCATCCGGACAGTCTTGTTGCTCTGAGCTGAGCAGTGTTACATCAGTAAAAGAGGAGGGAGGGGGATACTTTATCATTCAATTACTCTTGAACTCTGACAGTATTTAAATTACACTCTCCATGGCCCAAATTCTATGAAGATTAAATGGATCTGCTTTTATTGTGAAACATTATTATCCCTTTAAGGGATTAAATAGCAAAAGTTAGGTCTGTGGTTTTATTTTTGTCCTCACATCGGATTCTTCTAAATAAAAATAATTTAACTTTGCTATGGCAACAAGAAGATTATTTGCTCTCAAATTCTTTAAAGGGATAGTATTACTTAAATTTAAGAAAGGTGAATATTGTTCATATTAAATAAATTGAATTATGTAAGTCCCATTCTTTAAAGTTTTATAGTTTTTGAGTTATAAGCTTATAAAGTTTCCCCCTCCTGCCCCTTTTACCGACGTCAGCGCTGTAGGTGACAGGAGGCAGGCACGCTTTGTAGACCGGTTTAATGAATAATTTCTTTGTAGATAACGCTACTTCGTCTCCTGGACCAGGATCTCAATCTGTCAGCTAGAGCGCTGACGTCTGTAAAAGGGGCGGGAGGGGGGAACTTTATAAGCTTATAACTCAAAAACTATAAAACTTTAAAGAATGGGACTTACATAATTCAATTTATTTCTTTAATATGAACAATATTCAACTTTCGTAAAATTAAGTATTACTGTCCATTTAATTCTGGTGATGCCTGCAACTTGCCTTTGATCATCAGTAGGGTAGACAGAAAGGATCGAGAGAAGAAGAAACTGGCTGTCTTTACCAAACCAGGAGAAATGCAAATGAAGGTGAAAATATAAAAAAGTAACTGTACATTTTTAAAGTTTGTTAGGCCATTTTGGAGCCCCACAATGTGGTAATAATTTTTTTGTTTTCCGCAGCAGCCCATTTTATCGAATCTTTGCAATAGAATGATGTGATGTTACTATGGCAAATATAGTTTTTGATACCTTTTATTGGCTAACTAAGCCGATTTAAATGCAAGCTTTCAAGACCTTAGGTCTCTTCCTCAGGCATGTTATACAGATAAACATGAAAACATCTCTCTTAAATACAAGTACACATCACATTGTTTAGCATGGAATCATTGTTTAGCATGGAAATCAGGTAAGAGAACTCAGTCCAGATCCAGATGTCTTTGATCAGTCAAAGATGTGTACTTGTATTTAAGAGAGATGTTTTCACATTTATCTGTATAACATGCCTGAGGAAGAGACCTAAGGTCTTGAAAGCTTGCATTTAAATCTGCTTAGTTAGCCAATAAAAGGTATCAAAAACGATATTTGCCTCCTGTATTTCTACGTCTAACTCGGTACCAACTCTCATCTGTGATGTTACTATGTAACTGATTTTATGTCTCTTAACTATTTGAGTGCCAGAGGGTTAGGCAACTCATTGCTTTGCAATGCGTTACGTGCCCCTCTGGCACTCAAAGGGTTAAATGCTGAATCACTCATACATCGTTAGTTACTGAGAAGTGAAAAATTCCATTTTTCAGGAAAGGTGAGTGGGAGACCTGGCAAGAATACAGAGCCACTGTAAGCATTTACCTATTTATACTGGGATGCAACAACATAATTCACTAGAATGGGATTATGCATAGGGCTAAAATCTGAAAACACAAAAAAACAAATCCACAAGTATGAAGGAAAAAAACAGCCCCCAAAAACAAAAACAAACTGACAAAAAATGTCAAAAAGGTATTATGAGCAAAGAAAAAAACCAAAGAAAAAGGATCCATTCACCACTAAACAAAACTTAGTCACGTTCTCCAGTAGCTTCCCATTGCTTTGAGAGAACTGATATGTTGTTTTTTTAATTAACCTGCAAATCTCAGTCTAGCGTGTGGTGAGGGGTTCAGTAGTTCAGAGGTAGGGGAGGATCTTCAGTTTTGGAATCTATCAGCTGTCCTTCCTCCTGGTGCAGTATACTTTACTACATGGTCCCTGCACCCCCCCCCCCAATGGCCCAAGAGAAAAAGGCTTTAATGGTAAAAAAATAATAAATAAAATAATTTGTCCTACTATAGTTATCTGATTGTTATGGGACTAGAGTTCCTTTAGCTTAAAGGGATAGTGATGGATTATTTTACCAAAATGTAATATTGCAGATATTAAAAAATATAAATCAAATGCTGCCAATCCGATCTCTCAATCATGTATAGTTTGAGAGAGATACGCTGCCTACGCTCTCCCATCCCTTTCACAGACGTCAGCCTCTAGCTAACAGCAGGAGATTCTGGGACAGGCTGGAGAATCTTCAGCAGAGCCAATATAGCAATATCTAAAAAGAATTACTTCATTGAAATGGTATACAAGGTGTGCGTGGTTTGCAAGAACACTTTGTAGACCATTCCAATTAAGTATTTCTTTATAAATAGCACTATTTCAGCTCTGCAGAAGAGCCGCCGTCTGTCAAATGACCAGGATCTCCTGCTCTCAACTAGAGGCTGACATTTGTGAAAGGGGTGGGAGGGGGAGAATTTAGCAGTGTAGATCTCTCAAACTATACATGTTTGTGAGATCAGAATGGCATAATTTGATTTTTTTTTTTAATATATACAATATTAAATTTTGGTAAAATAATCCATTACTATCCCTTTAAATCTTTGCCATTCCCTCTATAATTGTCCTGCTACAAAGTTACATGGTTTGCAGGGCTGGTGAATATAGTCATATTCTAATTTGAGAGGATAGCATTGCTAAGGGAATTGCTGACATCACCCAGCCGTCAGGTAATGGCTAGGCATACGCAGAGGAAATGGGAGAGTTTTTTTAAGCGATGGAAGCTCAGTTTCAGCTTTTTGTGTGGAAATGTTGTTCTCATAGCTGAAGCATTAGAAAGATAGCACTTAGTTCTTCAGTTTCTGTTCCTGAGTCATCACTGGTTTTCAGTGCAGGTGCAGACCAATAATAATGGCATCTGTTCTGTCCAACTGAAACGCCTTCACTGCATTATGTACACTTTATCCTATTCATCTCCTCAAACCTCTTGTTGACTAATATTATTCTGTGTTTAACTCTGCATTCTACCAAGACCGTGGCAGTGCAAATGGTTTCTTTACCTGGCCAAGGCCACAAGTGTCTTTCTCTGTATCCTAGCAGACCTATTATAATCGTCTCCTCAGATTTACTTACCTGACTAGCAGAGTTCTTAATCTCGTTATGTATAGTTCTGTACACTGTCCCTCAAGACTTGGTCTTTTGGACCATTTTTCTTTTGTATGTATATCTTTATTTATAATATACGCAGGACCTTACAATAGAAGTATGTTACAATAAATATAAGGGGATACATTAAGTGTCACATTCATAGAAACAATAGGAGAGAGGTCCCTAACCCCAAGGAGCTTTTTCTTTATGCACCTTCAGGATTGGTAAAGTAATAAATTATGCTGCTTGTATGATTATCTATGCTTTAATAATAGCAAACGTAACTGTTCTCTACACACCTGTCCCACTCAACATTTATGTCTCAAGTTCCTCCTCTTGTTACCTGTAATCTCTCTCTCTCTCTCTCCAATGTATGTTATTTCCTTAGCAACCAAAAACACCCCTTATCAGCCAACCATAACAACATGTCAGTGACTATTTCCTGTTGTCCTTCTGAAATGAAGCAATAATCCAACTTGGCTGAAAAGGAATGATCAGTGTATGAACTTAATTTATTCAACTGACAATAGTGTGTTGTTCACGTAAAGGGAAGCTGTCATATGAGTAAATGGCTCTTAGTTTAACAGATTGAAATAACTAAGTGTCGTTCAGACAGCTGTCGGGTAGAAGATCTAACACCACCTAATTATAACCTACCATTAACCTTACCATAGCCAGAAAATCCTAATGGTCCCTATGAATTTTGCCCTTGCTCCTTGGTACCAGAAATAAACATACCTGGGAACTTTCAAAAATAGTTCACCCTGAGATTTGTTGGGGGCGGGGGAGCCACGTTTGCTACTAACTGTTTGCATTCTTCATCAATTAAAGGAACAGAGACCAGTAAGCCACAGACCAGATGCAGCACACAGGGCTCTGCTAAACAGGTTCTTCCCCTCTCTAGCTCCAACTTACTCAAAGCCTCAGCTTCCCTCTGATGATCATCATTGATCCTCTGGCTCTACTATTATTAAATAATTAAAAACGAATTGAACTTACTATACAACACTGGCTGGACTGGAGTAGAGAGGTGGTGTGAGAGGTGGTGTTCCTGTTCTGCTGATGACCACTCTCTTCCTCCATTCATTACTTCTCCTGCTCAGCATAGCCCATGATGCCAACGTCATCATGCTGCTGTCGCTCTTCCTCCAAGTAATACCAACAATTGGCTGGCTTGTCGTGGTGGGTGAGGGGGTCATAATGGTAATAGGTCAGGTGTTGTGGAGATTATTACTGCTGGATGTGAAGCAGGCAAGCAGCAAGTCACCCAGTAGACACTCACTGTATTATATTTATTACTACAATAATTTTAAGCTTCGCAAAAGCAGCAAATGCCACATGATGATCATCGATTACATGCATTCGCCTGCCCGGAGATTTGAAGGTTTCATCTGGAGACCTGGACACGGTGCTCTAAATCTGGAGTCTCCAGGTGAAATGCGGCAAGTTCCCAGCTATGGAACATGTTCAGTTAGTCATGGATGTTAAGACCATGTGTCCAGACATGACCGTTGCTAGCAGGTCCATAGGACCTCAAATTCTGCTAATTGCGTATGGTAATTTTAATCCTATTTTAAAGCCCAGAGAGACGTGCAGAGCATTGCACATGGTTTTTGTCCTTAATTTGATTGGAAGTATTACATAATGGCAGTGATTCTCATCTCCAGTCCTCGGCACACAAACAGGTCAAGTTTGTTTATCCCTAATTAACCTTTTGAGTGCCAGAGTGGTGCAGAATGCATTGCTTTGCAATGCATTCCGTACCACTCTGGCACTCAAAGGGTTAAGTAAAGGAAAATCAATCAAAATGATTGAGTTAATACTACCTGCTGTTTAGTAGGAGGTAAGTAGGTGGGTATCGTGTCAACTTTTTGAATGCCATAGGGGTACGCAACTCATTGCTTTTCAATGTGTTGTATGCCCCTCTGGCATTCAAAGGGTTAAAGTGTTAGTAATGTCCACAAAAAAGTTTTTTGCATTTAGAAGAGCTTAAAAAGCTGAGCTAAATGCAAAAAACGTATCTCTCAAACCGCTATGGTTTAAGAGATACGGGCGTTTAAAGTTCGCTGTCTCCTACTGACAGCTGTAAAGCTGTCAGCAGGAGATCCGTGTCGGCCGACACGGAGGCGATTGAGCAGAGCCGCAATCTCGTTATTTACCACAAATCCCTCCATTGGAATGGCCTAAAACGATGGCTTGAAAACCAGGCACACGTTTTAGACCATTCCAATGAAGGGATTCGTGGTAAATAACGAGATCACGGCACTTCTCAAGCTCCTCCATGTCAACTGACACGAATCTCCTGCTGACAGCTTTACAGCAGGTAAGTCATTGTGTTAAATAAATTACAAGTGACTTATTCCTTTGGTATATTTCACTTTAAAATGCTCTTTAAAAGTTATCCTTTAAATTAGTAAATTAGGTTGAAAAAGTCCCAAGTCTATCTAGTTTAAAGGAATAGTAATAGATCATTTCATCATAAGGAACAGTACTGCTGGCTGCTGCTCTTATTGTCCACAACTTTACAGTTAGGATGTTATTTTATGCAGTCATTTTCCCCTCCTGCCCCTTTTCTCCCTCTGATGCCACCAATGAGGGCCAATCTTCCCTCAGTCAGTGTAAGGAAAATCCTGCCCCCCCACCACCACCGTCAAAGGCGGGCAAGTTTTTCCTAATACTAACTGAAGATTGTCCCTTGTGATTCGTTGTTGGATCTGACTGAAATGCTGACATCAGGTAAAGGCAGGAGGGGTAAACATCTGCAAAAAATTACATCATAACTGTACAGTTGTAGACAATAAGAGCAGCAGCCAGCAGTACTATTCCTGCTTTGGAAATTATCTGTTATGATCCCTTTAACCCTTTGAGTGACAGAGGGGTACGCAATGCATTGCAGAGCAATGCATTGTGTACCCCACTGGCACTCAAAGGGTTAACCTTTTCCACATTATTTCCGAAAAATGAGATCTACATAGTCCTCCCCAGTCAGTGTTAAGTCTATTTAAAGTGATAGTAATGCTTCATAATAAAAGCAGCTCTAATTAATTATCATAGTATTTGGACTTTGGAGAGTGTTATTTCAATTCTGTCAGAGTTGTTGTTCAAGAGTAATTCAAAGAAAAAGTGTCCCCCTCCCGCCCCTTTTACTGATGTAACACTGCTCAGCCAGATCAGAAGGGAGGTGCCCAGGTAGATTGCAGAGAGGGACAATCTTCAATTAAGATAAGGGAAAAAACCTGAAAAACTTGTCAAGGGGGGGCAGGGATTCCATTGTTTTCATAGGAAGAAGATTGTCCCCTTCTGTTATCTGTCTGGTCTATGGACTGGATTCCACATCTGAGAAGAGATGGCTTACACTAGGTAAAAGGGGCGGGAGGGGAAACTTTGCTTGTGAATATCTCTCAAACCATAAAGGTTTGAGAGATAAGACTTATATCATTCTTCGTGTTTTTTTAATGCCTACAAAATAAAATAAAGTTAAAACGAAATATTACTATCCCTTTAACTGAACTGAACTAAGCCTTTAACCCCTTAAGGACCATTGCCATGCCAGGACCGTCATGGCGGTCCGGCACTTAAGGACCAATGACGGTCCTGGCACTGCATGGAGTTCAGGGCTCCCATCGTGGCTGCACGCCGCTCTGGAAGTCCTGAACCGGAAGCACTAATAAAAAAAAAATGCCCCGTGGTCCGCAAGTGCCGGCCGCGCGTGTGCACGCGCCAGTCCTTAAGGGGTTAAAGGGATAGTAATACTTTGTTTATTCAAGCTCTAATATTGTACTTATTAATAAGTAAAGCAAATGATCTAAGTCTTGTTGCTATAACTTTTATAGTTTTCATGTAATATTGTTCTAAAGTTCCCCCCTCCTGCCCCTTTTATCCATGTCAGAGCTCTAGCTGACAAAGGTAAATTCTGGTCCCGGGACCGGGCAACCGAAATAGCATTGTATACAAAGCGAATCTTCATGAGAACGGCCTACAGCCTCAAACCAGGCGCACTTTGTAGACCGTTCTCATGAAGATTCTCTATGTATGCCATGCTATTTCGGCTCTGCAGACAAGCCGTATGGTCCCGGGACCAGAATCTAAGTTCATCAGCTAGAGCGCTGACGTGGATAAAAGGGGCGGGAAGGGGGAACTTTAGAAGGTTATTACATATTACAAGTTATAGCAACAAGACTTAGATACTTTGCTTTATTTATTTAACCCCTTAGGGACCCTTGACGTACCAGGACCGTCACGGTCCTTGAACTACTCAAGGACGGATGACGGTCATGGTACGTCACGTACCATGTAAGTAAAAATAGGGCAAGTAAAAATAGCTGTAAGTAAAAATAGGACATGAAATAGACCGCTCCAAGATCGGAGCGATCTATTTCAAGCCCCATAGTGACGCGCCGATACACGTGACAGGTCACGTGTACCGCCGCGTCAAAGTGCCCCTATGCGGTCGTTATGGGACGGAAATGTCCCATAAGCTCCGGTCCTTAAGGGGTTAATAAGTACAATATTAAGTACTAGTGTAAAAGCCCATGTGCACGGGCCTTGGAGCAGTGAGGTAACGGCAGTACACAGAGCAGGACCACCTCTTAACCCTTTGAGTGCCGGTGCTTTGCAATGGGGTGTGTAACCCTCTGGCACTCAAAGGGTTAACAGTACCAGGACCTGCTTTGCGTACTGCTGTTACCTCACTTCTCCATGCGATTGCGCCAAGTCACTCACGAGATGCAATCATGCGCAGTAGAGACTGGCCAAACGCGGGCAGTCTCTACTGCGCATGACTGCATAGTGACAAACTTTCTGGCCTTTTATTATATAGGATTATTATATAGAATTGTATAAACAAAGTAATACTATCCCTTTAAGTGTCATGGGGTATCCAACTCATTACTTTGCAATGCGATCAACACTCTTCTGACACTCAAAGGGTTAATCTACTAAAGAAATGTTATACCAAATTTCAGAAATCATTTCATGGGACCTCTTGATCTTATGGGGTTTTCATTACAGTACTTCAGTGTTTTTCAATCCATATTCTGCTAGCCAGTAGGATTAACAGGCAGCCTGACCAGTTCATACACTTTATCCTTCTTTTCCTTCCAGAAACTAAATGTTCATGAGACTTCCGAGTCATTCTAGCATGCTCTTTTGGGGAAAGCACCCAGGAGATTTAATAAAGGCTCAAATCTGAGCAAAAGGTTTTAATATTTCCAGGCATAATTATGAGCTAAGTAGATTACCAATGTTAATGACACTTCCTGAATCACTATGACTCATGACAGCACTAAATTCATTCCTGTTAGGCTTTAGCCCTCTCCAAGCTTCACAATAGTCTTTGGATCCAATTGTACTATTTCACATTGAAGTTTATGTGCTGTATGTTCATACATTGTATCAGTCTGTACTTTTACATGTACACAGTGTAAAAGTGTGTTACATTAGCTGGAAATTATTTGAACATTTTAGGGGAATTATTTTTTTATGCAATGTTATGTCCTTGGACATTTAATATAAGTTTGATAAATTGTGGTCATTATTTTCAACCATTATTTTCACAAAATAATTCTGTTCAGCTTTTGTATGAAACTGGCTGTCTCTCAAGACCTTAAACACATTTTGCAAAACAGATGTTTTGTACAAGATATCATTTGCCCTAATAACCAATATGATTGCAGGAACAGTGCAGGAAAATTGATCACATGGTTTCTGGAAAAAACAAGTGCAGGTTTGCATACTGCTAGTGTCATATAAAGGGCAACTATCACTTTCAACTGTCCCCTAGGAGCTGACCTGCGAGTGAAGCCTGGGTTTCATTGTGAATCCCAGTGCATCTACCAAGGAAACTGTGTACGACGTCATGCATACAACTTCCTGTTCTGTACCCTGCAAGTCCTCATACACCCTTAAAGGGATAGTAATACTTCATTTTAACTTTATTTTATTTTGTAGGCATTAAAAAAACATGAAGAAAGATATAAGTCTTATCTCTCAGACCTTTATGGTTTAAGAGATATTCACAAACAAAGTATCCCCCCCTGTTCAACCAGATCAGAAGGGAGATGCCCAGGTAGACTGCAGAGAGGGACAATCTTCAATTAAGATAATGGAAAAAGCTGAAAAACTTGTCAAGGGGGGAAGGGCTTTCATTGTTTTCATACAAAGAAAATTGTCCCCTTCTGTTATCTGTACTGTCTTACAACCAGATCCACATCTGAGAAGAGATGGCTTACACTAGGTAAAAGGGGCGGGGAGGGGAACTTTGCTTGTGAATATCTCATAAACCATAAAGGTTTGAGAGATAAGACTTATATCATTCTTCATGTTTTTTTAATGCCTACAAAATAAAATAAAGTTAAAACGAAGTGTTACTATCCCTTTAAAAGCCCAACATAACAGGTCTGTAGGGGCTGCATGGGCCACTCAGGAGTTTGAGACCTTAAAGCCAAACTGACCTCCTCCTATCAGATGATATAATTCATTTTTAGGCTGCACAATGCATCTCCGGAATTTGTAAACTTTTATGGACTAGAGAGGTGTACAATGCATTGTCCATCCCTCTGGTCCTAACCCTTTGAGTGTCAGAGAGTTATGCAACGCATTACTTCGGAATGCGTTGCATATCCCTCTGGCGCTCAAAGGGTTAAAGGGATAATGTTTTCTCCCATTGGAGCAGGCTTAGTTTAACATGATGACTGCCTTTTCAAATTGGTTCCTATTTGGGTCACTTCTCATCTGAACATCTGGAACTGGAATGTTCTCAGGATCCAGTGAATTTCTCCACAAACTGAATCTTGAATGTTCAGCTTATCCCAGGTTTTTACCCCTTTGAATGCAAGCAAAATGCACATCTCATTGATTTGCAATAAGCTGGACACCCCTATGACATTCAGAAATTTAATTACAGTGTTTCCATGGGAGCACCCACAGGGAATACAACTGTAGCAGGACCTGGCATCCAAGGAGGGCCCTCAGGTTTGCAATATCCAGTGACCCCTTTCAGTCAGGCCTGTATCCTCTCTTGGCTGGACATCATCACATGTGGCCACTTCCAGACAGTAAGATAAGAATAGCATCAATGAGCCCCTACCCCTTTCTTTAAAGGGATATTAATACTTCGTTTTATCTTTATTTTATTTTGTAGGCATTCAAAAAACATGAAGAACGATATAAGTCTTATCTCTCAAACCTTTATGGTTTAAGAGAGATTCACAAGCAAAGTATCCCCTCCCCTGTTCGGCCAGATCAGAAGGGATGTGCCCAGGTAGACTGCAGAGAGGGACGATCTTCAATTAAGATAATGGAAAAAGCTGAAAAACTTGTCAAGGGGGGAAGGGCTTTCATTGTTTTCATACAAAGAAGAGTGTCCCCTTCTATTATCTGTCTGGTCTTACAACCAGATTCACATCTGAGAAGAGATGGCTTACACTAGGAAAAAAGGGGCGGGAGGGGGAACTTTGCTTGTGAATATCTCTTAAACCATAAAGGTTTGAGAGATAAGACTTATATCGTTCTTCATGTTTTTTAATGCCTACAAAATAAAATAAAGTTAAAACGAAGTATTATTATCCCTTTAACTCTTTGAGTAAAAGAGGTGTCCGACCTCAGCACCCACTGGCAATAAAAGTGTAAACTGTCAGCATGTTGGTCATGAATCATGATAGAGTAATTCTTTGACGTGCAAATTAACTGCTTTCACTTGAAAACCTTTTGAGATCTTTCTATGGTGAATGGCACTGTGGGTATGTGTTGGTGCATGATTCACACATATATGTGCATACGTTCTGCAGATATGAGAAGGGTGTTTCTTATCTTGAAAGAGCCTTTCAGTGCCAAGTCACAACGTGGCACACTGATGCATTTCCAAAATACATTCTTGGTGTTGGCACTTAGGGGGAAAAAAGGTGTTAATCTCCTGGCCATGTTAACCTTTTAACTGTTGGAGACCTCAAAGCTGGTCATTACCACTAACAGACTGGGTGTTTAGTGAAGGAAAAGCAGCACAGCATGTTGCTTTAGTCTTTGCTATTACTTTATATTCCATCTGCTTCTCTTTTATACAAAGGTTCCTCTAACACAGAGTTGAGCATTATATGCCCCACAGGTGGATACTTTCCTCCGACTGCCAAAGTTGCAAAGGGGCAATGATGTATAGAGAAGCAGGAATACTATGGACCCGATGACAAATGTTTGGCCTAAAAAAAGGAACCGTGTGTGTAATGTGTACGTGCTCTCCAGATTGTTTGCCCCTCCATACTGTAACAGGTGATTGTCCCTCATCCATTGTGATTTAAAATGCTCGTACTCCTAGAAAGAGGAACCATTCTGAGGCAAATCAAATACACTATAGGGAACAAAAAAAATCCCAAGAAGCCTTTTGATTTTAAAGGGAGCATTCAATCCCACTGAATGATAGAGAGGTCTCCTACTCATTGCAGAGATGTCTCTAGCATTCATGGGATTAAAAACTGATTTTAAATCAGTGGGAATTCAGGAAATGTTCATTCCCCCTTGGTGCAATTGTCTTGCTTCAGAATTGCACCTCATTACTGTGATTAATAAGGCCCCTTGTTTGCATGTTTTGAAACACTAATAATAAAAACACTAATAATAATAAATTACAAATGGTGTATTTAGTAAGACTATAGCATCCCTGTAAAAAGGCAGACATATCTAAAAGTATAATTTCTAGAAAAATTGAAAAATACAAATCTAAGGAATCTGCAGGACATCTTTGTAGCACCAGAGAGGCGTAACCCCTGTATCAACAGGAGTGATATGGCATGGGTTGAACTTGATCAGCTATGTTACTATATTGATTTGGCCTTCATTTTTGTTGCAGCTCTTCATTTAATTTTTACACTGCCTATGGTTATCACACAATGTTATTTATGTATACAAATTCACTCTATGATCTGGTGGTGTTGTATTGGTTCCATTTCTTGAAATGCTGAGACCTCCGGCTGTGTGGCCAAGCTGTTAAACAATAGATGCTTCAGTAGACGTACAGTGTTTGACTTTTCAGGTGCACAGAATACAGTGGACTCTTGATTAACTGATGCATGGCTAATCAGGCATATGTTGTTCCTTTTAGAATAAAATGCACGCTTGATGAGGTGTACTGCATTCATTTTAACAGGTGCTATAACAAAGTTACATTTTTGTGATTCCTGTTATTTCTGCACCTTGCAGGTGAGACAAAAACTAAGAAAAAATTAGTTACTTTCTCATCCTCTCTATATATGTATCCATGCATAGTCCATGTGATCCAGTCGCTGTGGTCAAAGGCCTGGCAAGGTGTTACAGAATTTAGCACAGATACAAATAAATCACCTCACTTCAAAAGCAATGGAGTCTATACAGATCTGTTTTGTTTAGCTGAAATCTTTGGTGCAAAATTAAAAATATTTATCAACTGCAGTCTAATCTAGGCCTGTGTTTTGGTCCGCTAGGTAGCAGAGGTCATATCTACATAGCAGCTTTCAAATATCAGATACATCTACAGCATTATTTCTCACAAACGGTTCTGTTTTGTCTCCATGCCTAATATGTCCATAATATTAATAAACATCAATTAAAAATAGTAACAAATACCTGTTTATTTCATTGAGAACTTTCAGCAGAGTTCAACACAATACCACGCTGGCGCCAAAAGGGTTAAAAAAAAATAATTACACAGACAGGGTGAAGCTCCACAAATCACTACTGCTGTCACATAAATGGCACTTATTACAGAAAGAGAGATGGCTGTGGGCAAAATTAGACATCACAGGAACATAAGTCCAGCCTCCCTATTCCTTTACTTTTAACCTGGCCTGTTCTGAGACGCAGGAAAGGATCCGCCTCCTGATACTTACATGGACATATAAGGAGGTGACATGAGAATCTTGATCTTTTTATGTACTGTTAATGTAAAAAAAAACATGGGTTTAAAGGGATAGTAATACAACATTACAAATTATATAAGTCTTATCTCCGAAACGTTATGAGATATTAGCACGTAAAGTTTCCCCTGGAGTGACGTCACTGCTCTAGCCTTCAGATTTGAAATCCAGTACCGGGAAGTGCCGAGATCATGATCTTTAAAAGTAATTTCTTTGTTGGAATGGTCTACAAAGTGTGCTTGCAAGACTGTTCCAATGAAGTAGTTATTTTTAAAGATCTTGATCTCGGCACTGCTAAAGAGTTGCCGGCTGATCTGTGGACCGGATTTCAAATCTGTCCACTAGATGGCAGACTTGGCAAAAACAGCCAGGAAAAGGGAACTTTACTTGCTAATATCTCCCAAACCATAAACGTTTGGGAGATAAGACTTATATCATTTTTAATGTTTTTTTAAGGGCTACAATATAAAGGGACTTTGAAAGCAGGGATAGTCGTACAATGTAGAAAAGCATGTCTTCAGTCTATTGAAGCAACATATTATGCAAGTGCAGAATATATGAAGACAAATTGCTTATACATTTTAGTTTAGACTTTTATGCTCCTGAAAGGGGGCTGTCTCTGTGTTTCCAGAGAGTTTTCTATATTTCACCATAAAAACAGAGAGCGCAACAATGTAAAAAAGATACAATGCAATGAGACATTGAAACAACGTACAAAATTTGCCACTACTGCATACAGATCACTTAGCGCTACATGGAGACTGCAGCAATGTACAAATATTCCTAATTTCTTAGTCCCCGACTGAAAAACTCTCTGGAAACAGAAATTCAGTGAGCTCATTGTAAGGGACATTAAAAATAAATAAAAAATCAAAAGTGATCATGAGGAAAAAAGAAAGTATAGGAAATGTGACTCTGTATTATGCCCTTAGAGTGTATTAGTGGGCTATGTAAACAGGCTCATAGATATCATTATATTACATGTTGATGTGAGAAACAGCATTAGTAATAAATGTGTTTGTTGCCTGTGTCAACAGGCCCTTAGAGGCAGACTAGATTGCAGTGCTCATTACCAAATGGCATAATCTGAACTGCTAACCATTCAAAGGGTTAAATCTTCCACACATCCACTTGTAGTGATAAAACCATATGTAAACTAACGGCCACTGTAGTCCCCTTTCACTGACCACCATTACTTATAATTGTTCTGTGGAACCTCTTACACTTCTTTATGGAAGCCTGGGGTTTCACAGAACACAGTGTGAGAATCACCGGTATAGTTAATTGCTTGGCAATAGACTGACGTCCACTATATCAGTGTTTGGCTACTCAGTGTATAAAAAACTTTGCCATGAAAGTGTAAAACATGTACAGGCAAATCATATTGTGTGGGGAGTGTTTCTATTGATCCTTTCTTGCATGCCCTCTCTGGTTATTCATAATGTTGAGCAGTTTATACTGCCTGATGGAAACATTTAGCTGATTGCTGCTGTTTACAAAGCGGGTGTGTACGTGTGCCACATGATAAGGTGTACAAATGTGCCAGGGAGTAAGAGAAATACACATTCTTTAGAATATTGTGCATGATTTGTGACTTAACTCCTTGACTGTTGAAGCCTTGTGACTACTCTTATAAGTGGGCTTGCAAAGTAAATCTCCAGTATCTCACTGCTTGATCAGTTGAAATGGGAATTAATACCCACGCACACACCACACTTACACACCACACTTACTAAGGTCACTATAATTTTTTGCCATTATACCTGAATTCAAGAGATAACCAGGACTGATTGCAGATGTTGTCATATCAGTGGAGATGGACATGACGGTTGAAGCAGGACCATAGGACATCAGACTAAAAATAATAATCTTTACCTTTTAGGGACCAGAGCGGTGTTCAAATACATTAGCATTATAAAGCATTGCAAATTCCTTTGGACCTTAAAAAGCAATGCATTATGTGCCCCTCTGGCACTCAAAGGCTTAAGTGGCAAACCATTGATTAAACCACTGATTAAAATGGGGATTTTAAACCCTTGAATGCTAGAGAGGTCTCTTGTGCATTTATATTGGCTTTGTTTGCCCCAGAACGCCTCCACCTTTCTTTTGAACATACGGTGACATGTATTTGTCAGTTTATACAAATGCATTAGTTCTTCATGGTAAGAAGTGGCAGCTGGCATTGGGAGTTGTATTGCACTGATTGCCAGTGCCTGACAGATACGTGCTAATGGAGAAATAAAGAAAAAAATACATCATACACAATTGTTTTTTTTAGTACAAATGATCAACATACTTATAAGTGCTTACCTTACTGTGGCCAGAAAATCTTAATGGCCCCTATAAAATTTGCCCTTGGATAGTGCTTCTGTGGGTAAATGTCATGTCACCTTTCATGCCTTCAGTCAGGACTGATTGAAGGTGTTCTCTCTTGGACAAAGGCCCAAGGCCCATTAAGACTTTCTAGCCACAGTAAGATAAGCGGGGGATGATGGTAGTTCTTTAAAACTTTGGATGTTTTCACTTACATATTGCAGGACTTTTGCTGCTGTGTAAAATGATAATACAACCACTGATGGTACTGCTTATTCAAAAGTTATCTGAGAGAAATTCTCAATTTTTGGGGTGCAGTATAGACAATCCCTATCCAATTTTTGTTGGCACAATTACTATTGGAGCCTATGAAGTGCTAATTGTTAGAGATGGTTTTACTTAGTTCAGGTTAACCCTTTGAGTGCCAGAGAGGTATTCAACGCATTGCACTCAAGGGGTTAAGTTATACTTTTCCTATAGGTAACACTACTGTAGACCATTAAAATGTATTGATGGAAACCATGGATGTTTTTTTCCAGGGCAATTACAACCTTTCAGCATCTCTCAAAATAAATATGTTGCAAATATAATAAACTACCTGTGTAATAGATGTAAGCCTGCAGCCAAAACTAACATTGTTTGTAATCTTCCCCAGAGTACCTGATACCAAATTGGTATAGTTTTACATATAAGCTTGGCCCTACATAGACCATAAATTTGCAGGAATTCAGTATGGTCTGTTCATCTTAATGAGCTCAAAATGAACGCTCCACTGGTTAAAGGAGAAGTTTATTTTTTTTAATGGAGAAAAAGTTATGACTTTCTGTAGTAAAATAAGGGTGCTTTTGGTGCTGGGATCTTTTTTTTAATATAAAGTTGTTACATCTCAACGTCTCTATTCTGGTAACCAGTGCTGTTCCTATCACCACAGTCAGTGACTCAAGCAGTCCCATAGTATGCATTATAAAACTAAATTGCCTTTTTGACACCAGTTTGCTACGTTAATAACCATTTGATAGCAAAACAATATAATTGTGAACTGTACCAACTTTTGAATGAAAAATCTCCCAGCAGTGAATATAACATTGTTTTACTACGTAAAAAAAACCTTCCATCGTAATTTTTTTTCATTAAATATGTTTTCTTCTCCTTTATGGTCAGACACGCCTTATATATTTCCTGAAAGTAGACAACCAGAAGAAGGGAAAACTAGCTGCTGTATGTTCCTAGGAGTGGATATTTGTTGAAATTGGTGGTATTGTCTTCCCTGTTAAAGAAATAAGAACACTCCTATCATATAATAAACGCTGGCAGGGTCCCCAGCATCCCAAACGAGCTTCTGTCATTACCATTGCCCCTTTCTGACTTTGGCAGGGTTGATGAGATGCAAAAGCACCACCTAGGTCAGAATGTAGGGCACCCAGCTGGCTTCTCTTCAAATATATGAATGCTTTTCTTTATTTACCAGGAAGGACAAATAAATCCTAGGAAAGCAGTGTATGTGGATTTGTTACCTGTTGGCAGTTGAACAAGGCTGAGTGAACAATGTATATAGTTCTGGGATCACCAGCATACAATGGATCAATTCTGTAGAACCAATGTATATGGCTCTGTGATCACCAGTGGACAGCAGATGAAGGCTGAGGAAGCAGTACATGTGGCTCTGTTATTGCCAGTGGACAGTAGATCAAGCCTGGTGAAGCAGTGTATATGGCTCTGTGATTGCCAGTGGACAGTAGATGAAGCCGGAGTAAGCAATGTATATGGCTCTGTGATTGCCAGTGGACAGTAGATCAAGCCGGAGTAAGCAATGTATATGGCTCTGTGATTGCCAGTGGACAGTAAATCAAGCCGGGGGAAGCAGTGTATATGGCTCTGTGATTGATTGCCAGTGGACAGTAGATCAAGCTGGGGGAAGCAGTGTATATGACTCTGTGATTGCCAGTGGACAGTAGATCAAGCTGGAGTAAGCAATGTATATGGCTCTGTGATTGCCAGTGGACAGTAGATCAAGCCTTGGGAAGCAGTGTATACGGCTCTGTGATTGCCAGTGGAGAGTAGATCAAGGCTGAGGAAGTATTGATTATGGCTCTGTGATTACCAGTGGACAGTAGATCAAGCTGGCAGAAGCATTGTTTATGGCTCTGTGATTGCCAATGGAACAGTGAATCAAGGCAGAGAAAGTACATTTTTATAATTCCAGTGGATTGGAAGATCATATGGCATTAACCACTTTATTACTGCTCTTGATGGAAAGGAGACAGGACACTCTTCCCTTTCCAGCAAAATTTCCCTTGTGTTTCTAAGAGGCAAGGGGGCTAGATATGAGCTAAGGTAGAGCTCCCCTCCCCTGCCTTTCACTTACAATATTGTTCCCTGGTAGACCAGTGGACTTCTGGGTCCCATCTGAAGTACTGAATGCGTGCAGGTTGGGCTGAAGACATCCTCAAACAGAGGACCCTGTAAAATCCTGTATGTGCCCCCAAGATGCCTAATACTACTGAGGACACCATGTGAACAAACATCCTTTTTTTGTTTTTTACTTTTATGCCCCTGACATTGCTTTTCCTGTGTTTATGGTATAGGCAGATTGACTTTACATATTCGGAAAATGTGTAAGATGTTAAAGGGGATGTGCAAGTTAACATTAATCGTTTGTTTATAGAGCGAATATAAGTAAATGTTTATTATTCTTTTTTTTTTTTTTTTTAAAAAGCTCCTGTTTGTCTAAATTGAAGTTATAATATCTGCGCTGCAGCTACTTCTGCCTAGACTGCGGTTACCTGCTCTGTAACCATAGTCTGTCACTCTGCCTCTGCTCCCCTCCCTCTATCCAGCCTCCTCCAATGATGGAGACTTTCTGCCTGAAGCTGGAGTGATCTCATTGGCTAGATATCGATCTCGGACAATGAGATCGCTCCTGCTTACAGGCAGAAAGCCTCCATCATCGGAGGAGGCTGGATAGAGGGAGGGGAGCAGAGGCAGAGTGACAGACTGTGGTTACAGAGCAGGTAACCGCAGTCTGTCTGGAAGTAGCTGCAGCGCAGATATTATTACTTCAATTTAGACGAACAGGAGTTTTTTTTGTTTTGTTTTTTTTTAATGAACATTTACTTCTATTCGCTCTATAAACTAACTATTAAAGGGATAGTAATACTTAAATTTTACTATCCCCCATATTGTAGCCCTTAAAAACCTGAATTAAATTAACCCAGCGGCATCTCTCAAACCTTTATGGTTTGAGAAATATCCTCTTTCAAAGTTTTGTTTTTTCTCTCTCTCCTAACGTCCGCGTTCTAGCTGACAGCAGGAAATCCGGTCCCGGGACTGGAGGAGGCTCTTCGTGACCTCGGCTCTGCTGAAGAGCCTCTGCCTGCTCAGGGACCGGATTCCCCTGCTGTCAGCTAGAACGCTGACGTCAGGGGAGAGGGAACTTTGAAAGAGGATATCTCTCAAATCATAAAGGTTTGAGAGATGCCGCTGGGCTCATTTAATTCAGCTTTTTAAGGGCTACAAGCTGGGGGATAGTAAAATGTAAGTATTACTATGCCTTTAATGCTAACTTGTATAGGGGTGATACATCCCCTTTAAGTCAAAAAGGAGGATGACTCTCACTTTAAGTAATAAAATTGTGACCTGCTGTAAAACATCCTAATGTTATAACTGGTCTTTAGTAATCAGACAGATATGTAGTGCTCATTCTGGATGTTTGTGTACCAAAATATAACATAAGTATCCATAGCTTTGCTAATAACCTACAAGTCAGCATGAACTGTGTTGTTCATTCTGGTCTTTAATCCACTTGTATAATTGCTTTTGCATTGCATTGAAGACCACTTTATCCCTCAAGGGGTTAAAAGCCTCATTTAAATGAATATACATGTGGGAACACTTTATTTCTTCTCCATAGTGCAGTTTATTTGCGCCAGAATTTGACTACTTTCTCAGTACAATAGACTCATTGTAAAAAATGTGAATTCATATTGGGAATTATTGAAATGTATAAATGAAAATAATCATGCAAAATTTGTATAAATAAACTAAAAATATACATTTATACTTATAAAGCAATGTGACAAAATACCCATGATAAGGAAGCATTAACCCACAATTACAATTAATATGTTGCTTTTATAGATTGTGCAGATTTTGGTCAGGTAATGAGAGGGGACATTTTGGGTTGACAGTTCAGTATTTAGAGAATGGGCATTTCGTTTTCCATAAGTCTTGATGACAGTGTTTCGTCCTAACTGCTTTTTTAATGTAGCAGTATTTTGCCATATATTACAAACATTCCCAAAATGTTTACTGGCTACAGTAGTAATTATATTTAAATGCACGCAGACAGTCAACTATGTCCCAATAATCCCTGTGTGGCTAGGACTGTCTCAAGTAACCCTATGTCTGTGTAGTGGCTAACCAATGTTGCCACTTCATCCTTTAATAACAGGTATTTATGAAGATCCATACAGTAGGGCTCTGTACCCTTGAAGCAGGAGAATTAAATTGTTGGTTCTCTAGCAGTTGTAGTCCAAGAACGCCTATCCTTCTTATCCGGCAGACCTCCGGCTGAGGATGATGGGAGGAGTCCAGCTGGAGGCCACCTGAGGATTATGGGACTTGCAATGCAACAGAAGCAGGGATATAAAAGGTTATCCAACCCCCACTCTAAGTATGTGGACATGAAAGGATTATGGGACTTCCAGTACAAACACAGTTGCCTACTGCTGCTCTAGACCTGTAATTTTACTATGGAACCCTGCAGTATCCATCTTTGGTTAGAAGTCAGTATGTGGCATCCCCTATGGTTAATCATTAAGGTCCCTGGTATCAATATATAGAGCAGCAGGGGAAATGTGAAGCTCTTTGACTGCTGCTAGACTACAACTCCCATCATCCCCTGGGTGTCGGGGATGATGGGAATTGTAGTCTGGCAGCATCTAGATAGTGTTATGTTGCTACCACTGGCATAAAGGGCCGTAAGTACAAACAGAGTAATGATCTTTTAACTCCTTACATGTTCTCTAGTATTTCAGGGGTAAAAAGACCCAATAAATTCAATGAGAACATTGGCAAAGTTTATTTCTTACCCTAAGGTTCAGTTGGTTTACTCCTCTTTTCTTATCTTTATGTGGATCTATATCAGGGGTGGCCAAATGTAGCCTGTCTGACTCCAAGGTGTGGCCCTCCTGAGAGTTTGAAAAAATATTTTTATAGCTAATTGACTAGCACACATAAACTAGTAGGTCGGTAAGACCTAATCCCCTTCCTGACAGTACTATACAGATCTAGTGTAGATGTGTGTTAAATATCAATAAATGATAAATATTGTTATTGACTTCAATGTATTTGAATAGCTGACAGGCTATAATTCACCATCATTATCGATAAAAACACAGTATAATGCGACTCTCACACTCGTGGTTACTAATCATGTGACCCATGGCTGAAAAACTTGGACGCCCCTGCTCTGTGTCTCTCCACACCTCTATACTCATTGGTTGTCTTGGAGGAAGAGCTATCTGATAGGACCAGAACTGTGTGCTGTAGGATTAAAGGGATAGTAATGTTTCATAATAAAAGCAGCTCTAATTAATCATCATAGTATTTGGACTTCGGAGAGTGTTATTTCAATTCTGTCAGAGTTGTAGTTCAAGAGTAATTCAGTGACAAAGTATCCCCCTCCCACCTCTTTTACTGATGTAACACTGCTCAGCCAGAGCAGAAGGGAGGTGCCCAGGTAGATTGCAGTGAGGGACATTCTTCAATTAAGATAAGGGAAACAGCTGAAAAACTTGTCAAGGGGGGCAGGGCTTTCATTGTTCTCATAGGAAGAAGATTGTCCCCTGCTGTTATCTGTCTGGTCTATGGACTGCATTCCACATCTGAGAAGAAATGGCTTACACTAGGTAAAAGGGGCAACTTTGGTTGTGAATATCTCTCAAACCATAAAGGTTTGAGAGATAAGACTTCTATCGTTCTTTGTGTTTTTTTAATGCCTACAAAATAAAATAAAGATAAAATGAAGTATTACTATCCCTTTAAGTAACATAATTTTTGTACATTGAGCTTGCCTAAATACACAATTTCACAATGGGGCTGCCAAAGCCACAGAACTGCAGAATCTGCATTTTTTTTAATTTCATTTAATAGACAGTGAGGATGTAAAACCCTTACTTACACAAGCCTACAGTAATGAGGAACGTATTGAAGTCTGTGGAAGTGTGCATCTGCATTCTTGGATGTGTGACAGTTTTATAGGGAATCAGATACTGGCTGTTGGAAATGCTGAGTAAACAGGGCTTAAGGTAGCTTTAGTCAGATGATTTGCTGACTGAGATTGTGAACCCAGCCCATTGTACCAGATCTTAGAACGGTTGTGTTCTGAGTGGCGGGATAAGGCTGCATTTTAATCACTTATTAACCCAGAAAGGAAAAAAAAAGGAATAGATTGTAGTAATAGTTGAATATATAGCTTCTCTGCTGCCACCATGTGAACTTAAAAGCCATATGCACAAAGTAATGAGGAGCAATTCTGCGGCAAACCAGCTGCTCCAAAGGGTAGTAAAAACAATCATAACAAAGCAATGTGTTATGGACCTCTTTGGTACTTAAAGGGTTAATTTCAAATGAGATTTAAAAACACAAAAAAAAAACAAAGGAAAAAAAAACATTAAAACCTAGAGAGATCTCCAATGAAACCTATTTCAAGGTATTGGAGACCTCTTTGCAACTTTCAAGAGGTTAATGGACCCATTTAATCCAATGAAAATGTATATTGTTTCCACTTATAGTGCAGTTGGTTTTCTCTGAATTTGCTCCTCTTTTTATGTGAATATGACAATAAATCTTGAAGGTGTTCGTATGAATGTTATCTTCTTTTTAACACTTGTACTATCAGAAAATACTGCAATTCCTGTGTCTGCAAAGTGGTAAAAGCAATAAAGAATTTACAGTGTGTTCTCTATGGAGATTTAAACCCTTCATTTGTGTGAATATGTAATTACATTCCATTACACAGATGTGGATAGTTCATCCCTGCCACGTTGATATGGTATCTGATATGGTTCTAGACGTTTAAGTGGTGTTTCCATTTATGTTTGGTTAACCGTTTGAGTGCCAACGGCTTTGCAATGTGTTCACAGCAATCTAGCACTCTGTAGTTAAACTACAATGGTGTCAGTTTTCATTGATGTAAAAAATGGCTTATCCATTTCAGGAAATTGTTAACCCTTTGTGTACCCCTCTGGCATTCAAAGGGTTATGTTAAACGCTCTGCTTTAGTCACCACAAAATAGACCCAATGGCCATTATTACACTGGACTGGGCTTCAGTTGGGAGGTTTGGATCACTGCTGGGCTTTTATGGGGTTCAGGTCATTGTGTGTTGGTTGGGGACTTAGTGTATGGTTTGGGAACAAGTTCTAATTCATGTGGTTATGAGGGTCAAGTCCCCTAACATTCTCATGTTTCATGTCAAATGATTTGGTGTGTATCTCTCAGAGGGAGCTGATTGTTTTAAGATGGATTGGGAGTGGCTTGGTAAGCTGTTTGGAAGCACTTTGCTGGTATGGTCTGAAATAGTATGCAGGCTGTGCTGGAGGTATTCAAGGTCTTTTGAGGAGGTTGAGGCTAGCCGGAAGAAGGGGAACAAAAATACTTTCAGTTTTATTTGTTAGAGACTGGGCTGGTATATTTCTTTCAGGCCTTATGGATTACATTGAAAGGGCTATTGCCATTTTGGCAGTTCTTGGCCATCTTAAGGGGTCAAGCGGCCACGTAGTGGTGGGGTGCTTGCTTACAGGTTGTTTCAAGTGGGGCTCCTCAGTCTTACCTCTGATGTCTGGTAACAGTCATCAGACCTTTTGTGGAGGTACACAGTCTTGCCTGATCAGCAGAGCTCCTCCATGGGTTCTTGTCCTGGATACTCTGAATCAGTCAGGAGACAGGAACACATGGCTTCCACTCATTGGTAGACCGGTAAGGCAAGTGAATTTTGCTCTTGCAGTGGCTGGGATGAGAATCACCAGCCACATCTCCTCCAAAAATACAGACAAAACTTACATTGTGGAGTGTAGAAAATAATGGTCTTCATTTGCAATAAACAGAGTATTTTAAACACTCCCAGCTGGTACCCTTGTGTACATAGATTAAGGCTTGGAAAAGTGTTGATACAGTGTCTAATCAGGAGGACAGAATTACTTCAGTCTCCAGTCAGAGCCCCCCTTTCCAATCCAGTAAAACAAATATATGAAACAGAACTGTGCTCACAGCAGAGATCAATTAGTATTCCTTTGTTGTCACTCCGCAAAGGGCTTCGTATACCAAGCCCTAGGCTTCAGAACCCTATGTACAGAGAATGCACTGCAAACTAAAGAACAGAGGTGCATAGCACAGGGAAGCACAAAAATACACCATATTATAATGAGACAAAATTTGAGGGACATGGCAGTCAGAAGCAGAGTGCTGGTCTTAATCTTTATTTTCTGGTTACTCTTGTTCCCCACTGCCAACATAATTTATACAACTTACATTACAATACCACACAAACTACTACATTATACTATACAATATACACATTATACTATGTTTCACATGTTATAATCCTGGAGGGGAATGGCACCACAGGGGCACCTCCTATTTCTCCACTACTTGCCTCTCCAATTAGGAAGATTTAGGATGGTGGTATTGCCCTCAGTCTGGGAAGCATTATTATTATTATTTCAGTGCTAGTCTATATTCTGTATTGTTTAGCAAGCACTAGGGTCTCAATGTAAATTCGCTGTTCATACTGTATAATTATTTGTTAATGTGTTATAAGAAACTGTTAACTTGTTAATAAACTCGCTGTGGCCTTGTTATAAACTATCATTTTGTTGTGATTTTGGGGATGAGAAGGGGTTTCCCAATAGCAGTTTCCAGACTGAATTGACGTTACATCCATCAAGTGATATTCCTTCTCTTGAGGCAGGAGGTCAATACCCACTTACCTTGCTAAGCTGTCCCCAACCCTTGGGCCAGGGGTGGAGAAATTCTAGAAGCCCAGACTCCTATAATTTTACTTTTCGCTCTGAAATTGAGTTGATTTTAATATATACATGTGTATACATGAACACCTTCTCTGGCTTATAAAACTTCTTGTTGGCTTCAAATTTTTTGCACCCTCCCCCCCCCCCTTCCCCGCTGTAGAAGCTTTGGATGCACGTTGCTTTGCAACCTGTATGAAGCCCTCCGTATTGGGTTACTATGTCAAATCTGTGCCATGGTACACATTTTAATATTTTTAATTCTCTCTGGGTCGGCTCATTCTTAATTCTTTTGCATACCAGAGAGGTACCCAATGCATGGCAGTGGTGTTGGATAACTCAGATGGTTACATTTACAACCTGGTCTATTGCAAACACCTTTTTTGTTTTTTATTATTACTTATTTATTGCTCTTTTTTTCTGATTTTACTTGAAAATAAAGTAATAGGGCCACGTGGAGAAAGAAAAAGGAATGTCATAGAGAACAAATCAAAAATGCCTAAATACTCTTCTTCTCCTCCAGAACTTCATCACTTTTAAAGAGATAGTAAAGTCCCCAAAAAAGTATGTTTTAAATGGTAGGGGCACTAAAATAACACTTAATGCGCTTCATCCCTTCTCCCAAACCGTTATGGCTTGAGAGAAATAAGAAAATAAAGTCCTCCGTTCCCTCCCCTTTCTGCCTGACGAGCTGTAAAGCTGTCAGAGGCAGAATCTGGTCACCCGACTGTAGGCGGCTCTTCAGGAGAGCTGTCATCTAGATATCTAGGTATAATTACTTCATCGGTATGGTCTACAACATGTGCTTGGCTTGCAAGCACATGTTGTGGACTATACCGATGAAGTAATTATACATAGATATCTAGATAACAGCGCTCCTGAAGTGCTGCCGTCTGTTTCCGGAAGCAGTATTTCATGACAGCGGAAGCATGAGAAGGGGGAGGGAGTGAGGTCTTTATTTTATTACATCTCTCAAACCATAACGGTTTGAGAGAAAGGATTAAGCACATTAAATGTTTTTTTAGTGCAGCTACGATTTAGAACATAGTTTTTTTGGGACTTTACTATCCCTTTAAAATCACTGTCATGGCTTCCCATAAAGCAATGTATTACATTCAAAATCTTCCTTATTACCTTCAAGGCTCTCCTTCACTTGTCCCCACCTTATATTTCATCTTTGATGTCCCGCAATATACCTGCACGTCCACCACGAACCACGCATGGTGGATTCTCTCTGCCCCTTTAACCACTATTGCTCTATCACAACTGAAGGCTTTTTCCCTCGCTGCTCCCTACCTCTGGAACTCCTTACCACCCACTATTCCCCAAGCCTTCAACAACTTCAAATCCAAGATAAAATAGCTCCTCTTAAATGTAGCACTACCATAACAGAAACAGTCTCATATGTCAAAAACTGCACTTCCTCATCTACCTGCTTGTATCTGTATGCTACCCATCCTATACTTGTATTGTAAGCTCTACAGGGCAGGGATTTTATCCTAATATATACTCACCTGGTGTTCTTCTTATGATTGTCTATATAAGCACTTCATTAATATTATACCCTTTCTATACTAAATGTAAACTGTAAAGTTCTAAGTGTACTATATAAATAAAAATATAGATGTATACATAAATAAATTCCCTTTAATTTTAAATCTGGTTAATATAACCTTAAATGTGAGAGAGGTCTCCAATACATTGAGCAGCAATGTGATAGAGACCACTCTTAACAGGTGCTTAAAGGCCCAGTTTAAAGGGGATCTATTACCACTATACATGTTGGTCTAAATAGTTATGTAGCGACTAGATGTTGAAGGTTAGTTTGCCGAAAATAAAGTGTTCTCATTGACCAGAGAGCCCTCCAGCTTACATGCAGAAAGCCTCCGTCATTGGAGGAGGCTGGATCGAGGGAGGGGAGCAGAGGAAGAGTGACAGATTGCGGTACAGGGCAGGTAACCGCAGTCTGTCCTGAAGTAAGGCACAGGACAATGTTTACTCGTTTATTTTCGGCAAACTAATGATTTTATTAAAAAATTAAAACTTTGACATCTGGTTGGTACTAAACTAACTATTTAGGTCAACATGTATAGGGGTGATAGATTAATGGCAGTTTCTATTTGTTCCCTATGGTGCAATTAACTTACTCCAGAATTGTTCCATATTCTTTTAAATATGGTGATAGTGTGTAATGTACCTGAAGAGATCTTGTGATAAATGGAGGTGTGCACTTTACATGGGGGAACATATACTACAGTTGTATATCTTTTCAGATGTTTGCCAAGTAAATGTGTTGCACAATGTATACAATGCATTCTCTCAAGGCAAGACTTGTTTCCTTTGCTTCAGGCTTTTGTTGGACTGTTTATGTGACAGGTTTGTGGGGACTTCCTGAAAAGAATTAGAAATCATAAACATAAACACTTTTCCTTCCCTGGCATTCACCCATGCTGAGTGCTGGCAGCATTAAAGGGATATTAATGTCTCTAATAAAGTTCAGCGCCGAGTCTTCTTCATGTTTTGTATAACCCTTAGCGCTATGTTTAATTATACTTACATATTTGTAGTTTAAAGGGAATCTATCACCCCTACAAAAGTTAGCCTTATTATGTAGAGTATGTATACATAATGCTGAAACCGTTACTGTTTTTTTTTTTTTTTTTTAAAACCCTATTTATGTTAAAACAATAGCTTATAGAGTGCCCTGCACCCTACTTCCGCATACACGTCTGTTGCTGCACTGTGTCACGGTATTTGAAGACTCTCAGACTTAAGGTTTGGTAAAAACGTAACTTTATTAAAAAGTTAAGGCAATCCCATAGGGAATCATACATATATAACAATACAACAAGTAATGACAATATTAATGGGTTCTACCGGCCTTGCCAATACTACCGGGCAAGGCAACCAAGTGACAGTTGCAAATATAGCAGTAGGCTATACCGGGTAAGGCAACCGTGAGGTGTAACGTACCGGTTCTACCGGCCTTACCAATACCGGGCAAGGCAGCCTGAAGGAGTACTGAGAGTAGGCTCTACCGGCCCTGCCTATACCGGGTAAGGCAACCTTAGAGATGTACCGTAAGTAGGTTCTACCGGCCTTACCAATACCGGGCAGGGCAGCCTGAGGGAATACCGATAGTAGGCTCTACCGACCCTGCCTATACCGGGTAAGGCAACCCTAGAGATGTAACGTAAGTAGGTTCTACCGGCCTTACCAATACCGGGCAGGGCAGCCCATAAAAGGAGACCAAGCTGTCAGATGACAATGACAATAGAGTGGAATAGGAGTCAATGGTCTCGCTCATGCAGAAGTCTCCAGACAACTGCAATAATAAGTTGGATAGCAACCGGCCCTCAGTGTCAGAATAGTCCAGGAGCAAACCAGCGTCTTCACGCTGGGACTAACTGTAACATAACCCACCAGGTTAGTGGAGTAACCCACCGTCCGCATGCAGGGACCAACAGTATATAATGCCACCAGGTTTAATGGAGTAAACCAGCGTCCGCACGCTGGGACCAACAGTAACATGAGCTACTAGTTAGATGGAGTAAACCAGCGTCCGCACACTGGAACCAACAATATCATGGGCTACTGGATTAGTCGGAGCAAACCAGTGTCCGCACGCTGGGACCAGCAGGGATTGAGCCACCAGATTAAATGGAGTAAGCCAGCGTCCGCACGCTGGGACCAACAGTAATTGAGCCACCAGGTTAAATGGAGTAAACCAGCGTCCGCACGCTGGACCAACAGCAATAGAGCCACAAGGTTAAATGGAGTAAACCAGCGTCTGCACGCTGGGACCAACAGTAATTGAGCCACCAGGTGAAATGGAGTAAACCAGCGTCCGCACGCTGGGACTAACAGTAATTGAGCCACCAGGTTAAATGGAGTAAACCAGCGTCCGCACGCTGGGACCAACAGTAATTGAGCCACCAGGTTAAATGGAGTAAACCAGCGTCCGCACGCTGGGACCAACAGTAATAGACAGGGCCGGACTGGCCTACCGGGATACCGGGAAAAATCCCGGTAGGCCGCCAGCACTAGGCTTCACTGGAGGCCGGACGGGGCTGCACCTGCTTAAAAAAAAAATGTACCAACCAACTTTAAGCCAATCATCGGCCGCAAGGAACAAGCGGCCGCGAGATTTGAACGGCCGCATATAGTGAGCGGAGGCAGGCCGGTCCTAGACCCAGAGATGGCAGAAGCAGTGTGAAAAGCACTGTGTCTGTGCACCGGGTAGGCCGGCCCACTCCTACCTTAACCACTTGTCTGTGGAGAGTGAGCTGAGCTGGAGGCTGGGAGCAGAGACCGTGTCAGCAGACACGGTCACAGGCAAGGGGGGGTCAAGAAGGGGGGAGAGAGGCAAAAGGGGGATCAAGAGTTAATGAGGGGGAGAAAGGGGAGATCAAGAGAGGAAAATGGAGGAGGGGAGAGAAAAGGCAAGAGGGGAAGAAAGAGGCAAAAGGGGGGGAATCAGGAAGGGGGCAGAGAGAGGCAAGAGGGAGAGAAAGGCAAAAGTGTGATCAAGACAAGAGTCAAGGCTGGATTAAGGCAAGAGGGGGAAAGAGGCAAAGAGGGGGATCAAGAGGGGTAAAGTGGTAAAAGGAAGATCAAGAGGGGTAGAGAGGCAACTTGAGAAGAGGGGGAATTAAGACTGGGTGAAATAGGCAGAGGGGGGTCGAGAGTGCGAAAAAAAGAGGCAAATGAAGGGGGGCAATCAAGAGGCAAAAGGAGGGACCAAGAGGCAAAAGGAGGGGGAGAAAGGGGGGATCAAAAGGGAGAAAAAGGCAAAAGGAGGGGCTCAGAGTCAAGAGGGGGAGAACGAAGCAAAAGGTGGGAATGAAGAGTGGGAGAAAGAGGGGAGTCGAGGTGGTATGCGTGTGTGTGTGTATGTATGTATGTATATGTATGTGTATATATATATATACGCTTTATTACTCTGGAGGTGACATAACTCTGTATTGCTTTGGTGGTGGCATTCAGATGTGTTTTAAAATGCATGTTTCCCCTTTTATAAACAAGAAAAAAATGGCATTATGCTATGAGGCTGGTATAATGACGCAATGCTATGGGATTGGTCAGCAATTTTTTCCAGGGCTGGTTTTTATTTCCAGTCCGGCACTGGTAATAGAGCCACCAGGTTAAATGGAGTAAACCAGCGTCCGCACGCTGGACCAACAGTAATATATTGCCGGAGCGAATAAGTACAATGTCGCCTCGGCGACAGGGGAAGGAGCGAGTGCCCTGAGACCAAGCGGAGGCTAACCGGAAGGACCACCGCTACACTAACAGATGACCGGAACAGAAGGAGCCACGGAAAGCAACCAGAACCGGCTAGAGAGACAAGCAGGCAGGAGACTCAGGAACTATGGAACGAACGCGGCTGGAACACTGGAACCACTGGAACACTGGAACGCAGGATCCTCAGGCCCTAGCGCCTGACAAGCAGGTCAGATCAAGTAATGTCAGAGACACCACGAAAGGGCAACCTGGAAGTGCCCAGACTGGGCTTAAAAAGGCTGTGTGAGGTGGGCTAAGAGCAGACAGCCAATGAGGAACCTCCAGCAAGTGATAGACACAGGATAGCACGAATCACGGGCACCGTGATACACTGCCCCTGCTCTCTTCCCACTACCCAACCTCCTCCAATGACAGAGGCTTCTGTCTGTAAGCTGGAGCGATCTCATTGGCAGAGATCGACATCTAGCCAATGAGATCGCTCCAGCTTACAGACAGAAGGCTGTTAGTGCAGAGATGACATTTTTATGATGCCCAAGCCTAACCACAGTTTTTTCCCTTTTTACCAATACAAAAATAAGCTTAACAGGATACACACATTGCCCCCCATATCTCCACAATGCCCCCTTCAGCTCCATAATGCCCCTTCCACAATGCCTCCTTCATCTCCATAATGCCCCTTCCACAATGCCCCCTTCATCTCCACAATGCCCCTTCCATAATGCCCCTTCATCTCCACATTGCCCCTTCCACAAAGCTCCCTCCATCTCCACAATGCCCCCTTCATCTCCACATTGCCCCTTCCACAATGCTCCCTTTATCTCCACAGCTGCTGTATTTTCATTTGCCACTAGGTGTCTCCTCTCTACTTCTGTCTCCCTTACTTTGATAGCAAGGGAGACAGAGGTAGAAGAGACACACAGAGACAGCATGCTTTCTGTGCTGCCTCTCTCTCTCACTATGCCGGTACATGTGATCGCTGCTACGGCGATCACATGAACCGGCACAAGCAAGAAGGGCTGAGACTGAACGCCCCAGTCTCGGCGCGCTCAGCCTCAGCCTGGAATTAATGATAGCAGCGTGCACGGAGGCACGCTGCTATCATTTAAGCCATGACGGTCCTGGTTCGTCATGGGTCCTTAAGGGGATAACAACCCATGATGGTCCAGGACCGTCATGGGTCCTTAAGGGGTTAAACTGCTATCATTTTTGAAAAAAAAATCTGACAGTGATGGGAGTGACCTTGTTTTATTCAGCAGGAAAAGCTCTATAAAATATGTGTTTTCATAAAAAAAGTTTACTGCTCCTTTAAAATTATGAAATTATGGGGTTCCCTGATCCCTGACGTTGCTGAGGAAAAACACCTTCAGGAAAATCTGACTCTTGAGAAGAATTCTACATGCAGAATTGTTTACCCATTAGACCTGTAGCTGCTTAAGCACAAACCTTTTCATCCCTACCATACTCTGCATAATAGACTGCAACATCACATGGAGCCCAAACCTATATCATTGTAGTCCCAGTTCAGTGAAGGCTGCCCTTTGCCTGAACTGCAGCCATGTCATGCCTCCATATACCCTATGCTTCTCTTGGAAGGAATCCAGGCCGAATAGGGCAAATCAGTGCTCAGAGGTCTTTACCCTGATCATACACACCAAGGTGAAAAAGGCTTGCAAGTTTCCAAATGTGCAAAGAATAATCCTAAAACATCCCCAATCCTTCCTCCATTCCTTTTCTTTTCCCCAAACCTATATAATAATTCGCTAGGATGTTTGTCACGATGCAGTCATGAGCAGCAGAGACTGCGCATGATTGCATCACATGAGTGAGGAGATGCAAGACTGCATCACGTGGAGCAGTGTGGTAGCGGCCTCTTAACATTACAAGGACCTTGGCCCATGTACATGGGCTTTTACACTAGTTCTCTATATTAAATTTTCAATATAGCAATATATTCACAGTTACAAACCTTCTTTCACTTCCTGTTTTAAGTGAGCACCCAAAGGGTTCTCAAAACAGATGTATGCCGGTCATCACAAATGGGTAACAGTTTCATCTGCATCTTCCCTGCCTTTATACTCACCACATGAACTGTTCCCACTTCAAAAGTTGAGATGCCTGCAGCCACCTAGTCTCTCACTGAGGCTACACTTGGAAGCAGTGCACCTGCAGGAGGTCCCCCATCACTGGCCCTGGAGTACTTGTGAGAAAGAGACACTAGTCAGACCGCCAACAGCAGAACATTCCCTGCAGAGACAACCCCAGTGATAGATCTTGGTCACAAAAAACTGCTGTAGGCAACACAGATTTTTTTTCTACAAGTGCAAACATAACCATCTGTCAAGCCGATATTTTAGTGCCCTGGCATCTCAAAATACCAATTGCAATTATTAAGGTATTAACCTTTTATCTCATCAGACTGGCAAGCAGGTTCATATTCCCCTGGCATTTTTATATTTTCCATATAATGTCATTCTCTGCTGTGTAAGAGTGCTAGTAATATAGTCTGCCAAACTGGCCATATGAGCCCCAGATATACTGACATGATATTTTAATTCCCAGGGCATGAAACCCTTTTTAAACCCCAGTGAGTGTACACAGTATTCCTGTAATGCCCTCATTTTTTGAATTGTCTGCATCAATATGAAGTATTGTCTTAAGTGCTAGTACAGCAGGGTTATCTTTTTCTTCTATCCCTCACATACAGCTTCAGTTATCCTGTAGCACCTTAACACTTACTTACTGTCTGGGTTGTGCCCCCCCCACACACACACACTAACTCCCCTAAAACTGTTACACCCCCCCGAAGGAGCTGAAGAATGTAAGTGGGTTATGTGTTGAAAAAATGTTTTGAATGCTCACCTGTGAAAGTTAGGCGGCTGTGGAAGCTGCATTCCACGATGGTTATGGTGAAGGTCCTGTGGAAGAAAAATCAGTACCCTGGCCAGAAAGGCCACCCTCCAGTCCTGGATGCTGAGATGTTCGGCTCATCCTAGGAGAAGAATGAGCAAATACAGAGGCAGGAGAAGTACCCCAGTCAAAGAATAACCAGTGATCCCCACCGCTCAAGCTTTTTCCCTGGAGACGAGGGCTGTTGTCTCTGGTGAGCCTTGGGACCCACCATAAGTAGAAGTTGCCAACCCTATGAGACCCCATACAGGAATGTGAAGAATGGTGGGAAACATCCTGCATGCTACTCCCCTCCCTCATGGTTTGGAAAACTGTTCTCCTGTCCCTGCTCTTGGAACTTCTCCTTGAAGAAAAGGAGCAGAATTTTCCAGAGTACCTAGCTCTGCCCTTGAAAGTGAGGTCAGGTTTACCCACTTTAAGGGAACAAATTCCTGCCAGCAGAGCCTAGATCCCAGTGATCAGTACCCTTGGATGACACTTGGAAGACTCTTCTGCGTATGTCAGGATCTTGTATAGTCCCCACATTAAAATGTCACATTTCTAGATAAATTAAGTGCCTTAGCCATGCCATACCCTCTCTACCTAAGTATCTGAACTCCAAGGGATATTCTCCCATCTTTTTCTGCAAAAGAGTGATTCTTTTTATTACAAAGCCAAACATTCATGCAATGTTTTAATCTTGTAGTGTAAAAAGAGTTAGAATTCATACTTTCACAGCAGTACCACAAAGTGGGACTTTCAGCATAACTAAAGTTTGCTGATTTGAAAACTACATTAAAAACGGCCTATATGTCAGGTTAGCCAAAAGACCAGCAAATGTGCAGTTAAGGAGATATTGACACTTGTTAACACATGCTAATGTATGCTAATTATGGTACCAATGGCAGTCCATATGCTAATGAAGCATTTTCTGTGTCACACGCTAATGAAGTGTTGAATTAAGTTTCATATGCTAATGAAGTGTTGTGCTGTACCAGGAAATTTCCACTTTTACTTTTCCCAGAAATATGTGTGAATATCTCCTAAACTGTATCTGCTGGAATTTTGGCTAATATTACATATAGGCAGTTTTTAATGCAGTTTTCAAATATGCAAACTTGAATTAAGGTAAAAGTTCCACTTTAAAGTGTCTGTGTTTGCTCAGAGGCAGAAGGATAAGCAGATATAACCCTCTGTCTTTCTCCAGCTCAAATCTATCTTGCTCCCTTCATTTGGCCAAAAGTGGTCTTACCAGTGGAGCTTTGGTGTTATTACTGTGACAGGTTAAATATTCCATAGAACTATGGCTGCCCACAATTGTGTTAACATAGATGTGGCCCTTAGTCCAAAGTAATTGTCAAACACTGGGCTAGAATCTACAGAACTGTCTTTTGATTCCCTTCATGAGCACTAGCAAATTTCCTCTCTTCAGGCACCAAACTTCCAGTTATCTAATTTTTTTAGATAACCAGAGTGGGAGGTGAACGAAGATGCGATGAAGAATTGTTAAAGAGATGATCACTCCTCCAGTGAAGTCTATTGTTCAGTACATATGTTATTTTATTGAGCCTATGCACGATAATTTCTCAAGTTGGTAATATCTTGCTCCATAAGCTCAATAGAATAACACAGGAACTGGAGAAGTGATATGACTTCAGACATTATCTCCACTTTATTACCTCTTTCTCACACCTTAGTTCATCTCCCCCATTGTGTTTTGTGTTCCAGTGAACAACAAAGGAAAAATAAATGGCCCAGAGAGAAGCCACAACAGGTGGAGGAGGTGGGGCTTTGGGAGCAGTGTAAACCAAGAGGACTTATTATGGGTCAAATATTAGAAAACCTTGGAACAGTAGAGGCTGGAGGGAACCAGACTGCAGCAAGGAGTGATAGAGGGACAAGGCTGCAATGTCCTTATGTAGCAAGTGATGCATTTCTGGAGCCAGTCTATGGTACCATAGGTGAGAAATTACATTTCAACAAATTTCTATTGAATTAAGTTGAGCTTGTATTCTTTTGAGTGCTAGAGCACTGTCCAACTCGTTGGGAAGAAATGTACTGGATACCTCCCTAGCAATCAGAGGGTTAAAAGCTTATCTTTTTTATCAGTAGGTATTTTCATTTCTCCACTGCGGTACTGTTGGTTTTCCTCAGATTTGCTCCAGTTCTACTTGGTACATCAGCCTCTGGGAATGTTTAGTAGGAGTCCTGCACAGATACGGTTGCACTCGGTGTGCCATAGGTGTATTCAGAGTGTTGAAGAGCAATGAGCTGCGCTTCCCTCTGGTATATAAAGGGTTGTGTGTTGCTCATTTACAGCACCTAAAAAAAATATTTCTAACTTCTACATTATGTTGTTTAACATTTTATATGTAACTCTGGCCATATTCACTCATACATTCTCTTCCCCTGTTTTCATGGTCTGCCCTTTGTGAGTGAAGTCACATACATGTCTAGTCAGCATATCCTGTTTGTATGTGATACGTCTTGTAAAACTGTACAAGTAATTCAAGAGGGAAACAGAAGGTCCGGTAAAGACATTATGAAATGCAATCCACCCCAGTCAATATGATTTTCTGCATCGTTAATCACAGAGTTCCCAACACTATATACTGTTTACATTTCAAATGTGTTTGTTTTTTTAAAATTAAAATAATGTTTTACAGCATTTTTGCTCCCTGTGAATTCGGTTAAGGTAGCGTGTTATTCTTTTGATTGTTAAGGGATTAGGTATCAGAGCAGTCTTGGTAAAAGCCTGAGGCAGTAAACACTCCATAGACCAAGGGTAGCCAGCTGTTGGGGACTACAACTCCCATAATCCAACTGGTTCAGCATACACACTAACATTTCACAAATGAAAAAAAAAGCCACTGCCTCCATATAACTGCTAAAACACACATTATGGGCTGTACGTTCAAAAGAAAAGTAGAGGCGTTCTGGGGCACCATTTGCCATACCTTGGAACTCTGCAGATCTCCCTCGGAGATTCCGGTTTTTGCAGCTGATTACAGGGTCTCCAGGTACAGACACGGATTCTCTGGTGGCGGGGACCTTCTCTGCACACTTCAACTCCTTCCACCCAGTTCCTCTGACTTCCCGCCACACCCCCACTCCCACGTAAGCACCACCCTTTTAAATGCAAACCATACCATTTGCATCCTCCGGGGACTCTACAAGACAAAGTTCCCAGGTATGCTGTTTGCTCTATAGGGGAGAATTAAAAATTCCAAAAATCCCGATTGATTTAAATGGGGATTTAAACCCCTTGAATTCTAGAGAGTTGTCCAACGCATTGCTGTGCAATGTGTTGCAGATATCTCCAGCATTCAGGGGGTTAAAATTCAACTTAAATCAATGCAAACTTCTGGTACTCCCTTATAGTGCAAATGGTTTGCTCTAGAACTCCTCCACTATACTTTTGAACATACGGCCCTATGTGTATATACTGTCTTTTACAGGAAACACAGCAGCAGTGTGCATGAAATGGTCATAGGCTTAATAGTGACATTTTCTTTATGTGGCGTGACATGTTTCTGTTCTTTAAATTAATCCTAATCTTATTACAAAACAGGAGGCTTGTATTATGCATTTACCTTTCTTTACCCTCAGCAGCAAAGAGAAAACTTGCTTACAACAGTAAAGAAAAACAAATATACTTGATAGTCGCTGATATTCTTCTTGACCAATCAGAGTTCATCTTTTCATTTAATCTCTCATGTAACTGTTATAACTCCATCTTTCTTTGCATCTCTCTCAGATAAGTATTACAGATTTGTCTGCTTGTGCCTTTTCTATCTGCAGTCTCTCTTTTCTTTTTCCAACCTAATACATTTTCACAGCCTAATACATTTTAGCGACACAGGTGATTTCTTTCTTATTGTACTTCGTGTTTTTCCCATTTTAACCCAGAAATCCCCAGAGTTTGGGGCAAAGACTTTAATTCTTAAATTATAATCATAACCTGTGGTATTTTCTCCTCAAAATACTTTATTCTGAAGGAAGGTATATGTGTATTGTTATATTTAGATACAAACTGCCTCAGATTCCGTTACCTTGATTCTTGTAATAATACATAAATGTGTGTGTGTTTATATCCTACATCTCTTTCATCTTCAAGTAAGGGCAGTCCTAAATTTTCTTTTAAAATTACCTCTTTTAACAGAGAAATTATACTGGATGGAGGTGAAGGGTCATCTCAATATGGCCCAGTGCAGGAACAATTCCAAGCTCTTATGATTGACTGTGTTAGTAAATTTTTTTTTCATAGCTGTGGCTTCAGCTACGGAAAAGGTTTCAGAGACCTTCATGAGATCCTTTTCCACTGACCTACAACAACTACCTTAAGAATGCTGGCCCACAGAGTGGGACTCCTGGTGGCCTCTATTCAAACCATTTTCCTGGTCCCCTCCATGAGGGCTATTTAGAGAATCAAAGCACATCATCTTTACAGAGGTCTCAGGTACACAGATCGTATTGATCATCACAAAGGAAGAACTAATATGGTGGTTAAAACCCATGGAGGCTTGGAATGGCAAAGCTATTTTTGGGATGTCCCCCAAAATAGTGAAAGAATATAAAGCCAGTCTCGTAGGTTGGGGCTCTAGACTTGGGGATCAGACTACAAGGGGCAGATGGTCTGAATTAGAATTTATCCTACACATCTGTTCCATATAACTTTTAGCAGGTTCTTTCACTGTAAAATGTTTTTGAACAACAAGACCATCTGTTGAATTTTGTTAAAGATCTGCAACGGTTTAGCTGTCCAATATAAATCAATCAAAATGATGGTACAAAATCAAAAACATTGGCAAAATTTATGAAAGATTTTTGGCATTTGTCTGAGCAGACATATAATAGGTCAAACAGAGTATTTAGAAGGTCTTTGCAATGCCGTTCGCAAATTGGACCTCTTGGGTACCTTTTGGATCTCAGAGATTAGATGTTACACCAGGAAATTTTAGCAGAGATTCTATTAATTTGGGGTCCATTAGAAATAGACTTCTTTTGCATCTTTTAAATTTCCATCTTCAAAATTTTTTAGTTGGAGACTGGATCCAAAAGCATTAGTGGTAGACACCTTCCTGCAATTTTGGGGGGAAGGGAGAAATTACGCCTTTCATGATAATTCCCAGAGTAATTCTTCTAATCCGGGAGCACAGAGTGACAGTGGTTCTTGTAACTCATTTTGGCCAACACAACTATGGTTTCCTCCTCTTCTAGAATTGGTCATTGACTACCTTGTCTGATTCCTTCCTTTCCTAAACTTCTTGAAGACCCATTAGGGAAACCTCACGATCTGTTACTATAACACAACCTACAGCTATTAGTGTGGTTGATTTCAGGGATTCTGCACTTAGTGACTCAACTTTGCAATCAGTTTGGTCTCTTGTACAGAGTCGTGGGCACCAGGTACGATTTGCAGGTCCTCTTGGAATGGCTGGTCAGGTTGATGCATGGAATGGGACCTGGATCCTGTATTTGCAGATCCAACTGGAATAATTTAATTTCATTCCTGTTTGATCAAGAGAATGCTTATAGAATGTTTCTTATCTTCCAGCTATCACTCTGTAGGACATGCACATAATGAAGCATACCTATAGATAGACATCCCATCGATTATCCAGACCACTGAATCCAGATGCATTTTTATGGAATGTTAATGCTGTCTTAGAACTGTTCGATTCTTGGCATCTTAATAAGCATTTGTCCTTGAAACCATTATTGGCTAAATTAACTGTGATTCTATGTCTGTCTGATTTCCTTAAAAGGGGTATCAGACGTTAGAGCTTTAGATCTATACAACAAGTCCATTACTTTTACTGGAGCGAACTTTGTTACATTCTTGGACTGGAATTAAATTTAGAAGGACAAAATCAGCATCTAGAGCTGTATTTTACCTGGTCTTCCCCAGCAATTCCCAAATATGTATCGTACAATGATTGCTTCAAAAGATTGCAAATATTGGAAGTGACAGCTGCACTCAACTTTTGATCCCTTTTCATAAATCTCACCTCCCAGTGTCATTGTCCATCCTTGCTTGTTGGGTTCAATGGCTTATGCTGTCTGCCAGTATAGATACTAATACTTTTGTGTCTCATTCTTCTAAATGAGCCATAGCTTCAAATGCATTCTTGGCTGGGAACCAATTGGAGAATATCCTTAAGACAGCATTGGTCAAGGCAGGGCTGTCCAAGTTCAGTCCAGGATTTAAGTAGCCCAGGAGAGTCCGCTAAAATGAATGAGCCACTGATTAACTCACCTGTGCTTCATCAGGGAAATCCTTAAATACTCTGCTGTTGGTGGCCCTTGAGAACTGAACTTGGAATCTACTTTCAAAACTTTTTATTTCAAACCATAATCACTCATTTTTCTATGAATGTTGTTAATCCGCTTTAAACTTGCATAATATGATCCTCTGGGCTTGTAATTAAATTTGAAGATTATTCTAAGTTTTATGAAGGAAAGTGGGGATTTTATTAAAGACACAGATGCAAATATTATCCCTACATTAATCCCCATCATATAACTTTGTTTCTGTTTTCATCACAGTTTGAATACTTCCAATATCTGTAATCAAAAGGAACCAGAATTAAGAGTTGGATCATTTTCTGTACTTTTAAATGTTATGGAATTTGTTTTTTATACTGTTATTGAATTTTGCTTGCATTGCTATGTGTTTTGGATCTATAGTATTGCCCTGTGAGGACCTTGCAGTCCTCGTAAGACATTACAATTGGCTAGCAACAAGAGGTCCTGACAGGGCAATACTGGAAACAGGCAGCATATGCAAGCAAGCTGGCCACTGGGACCCTGTCAGGCTGCGAATTTGGACAGACAACAGACCCAGTAGCGAATTTGGACAGACAACAGAATATGGATGAACTACAGGAGGCTATGGGTAAGCAGGGAAGGAACGAACCAGTACTGCAATGGGATTTTTTTTTGTGACAAGGGAAAACAAGGTGCGTATTATACGTAGGCACTCTTGTTTTCCCCAAAATCTCCGGTATAATTTTCACATGCGTATTATACACAGGTGCATATTATACCCAAGATTTTACAGTATCTAACTGCCTTTTGGAGTCAGGAAGGAGTTTTTTTTTTGTTTTTTTACCCATCTGGGGCTTAATTAAAAACCGCTTCAAAAGGGTGTTGTTCTTGCCTTCCTGTGGATCAATAAGGGTGATACGGCATGGGCTGAACTTGATGGACACACGTCTTTTTTTTTTTTTTCTTTACCCTCATTAACTATATTACTATGTTCAGTCAGGAATTTAGTAAAAGCTTCATTACTTCATCACAGTTCGAACTGATATGTAGTTTTGTTACATTCTGTGGATAATTTTTGTCAGTGACTCTTCTCAAATAGAATTCAACAATATAACTAATTGAAAGTTGACCATTAGAGGCCACTCTGGATGTAAAAGCACAACTGATTAAACTGAAAGAACTCTGACAAGATGCATGTACTAGCAGTGGGAGCATCCTTGTTTTCTGTTGGAGATGGCTCTAGCGTCCAAGAGGTAACAGGGTATATGACCACATCTTATTTGCAAGTGTTGGTCTAATTTTAATGCACAGAGTATAACACATTTGATATTTATGTCTGCAGATGTAGGCGTACACACAATTTCTGCAGTAATTTTTCACCTGTAAATAGCTGGCTGCCAGGGACTTTATATTAGTTACACATGTACATAAATCTATGCTAACACAATTTTCTATTTTTGCCTATATTTTTCTCCCATATTTTGCACCTGGTTTAGGATTTATAAATCAAATTGCCAAAAGGAAAAGTGTGAGCAATCTAACACTCACTTATGGGAATTGAATCCAGAGATTCAGTAATATTTGTGCACATGAAGATTTTAATTTCCTCTCTTTTTTTTGTTTTAATGCAGATGGATGGAAGGCTGTTTGGTTGAGGAACTGCCGCCAACCACAGAACTGGAAGAAGGTTTGAGAAATGGGGTGTACCTGGCTAAATTAGGCAAGTTCTTTGCCCCGAAGATGATCTCTGAGAAAAAAATTTATGATGTGGAGCAAACCAGGTTTAAGGTAAGTGAATAAAGTTTGATCTATGTTTATATTGGACCAATTTTTCTTATAGATGGTGCTGAATATTTTCTGAGACATGCCATCTCCACAGTATAAAAGAATGTGATTCCAGCAGTAATCTGGCTACCGCATTTGGATGCTATTTTACTTGGACAGCTTATCCTATATAATGATTCACTAAAACGTGTGTAACGACACAGTCATGCGCAGTAGGGTGGCCACATTTCCATTCTGCCATTCCGGGACATGTGGTCACCCTAGTCACGCGGCTAAGGCTCCCGCCGGCGCTGACCATCTTTCTGAGGCTGACATAGTAAGAGTTCCCAGTGGTTCTCACTTGCAGTGCCAGCATACCTGCTCCACCCCAGCTGTCTTGCACATACCTGGACATTTTGGGACGTGTAGTCACCCTAATGTGTCTAACTTTTATCAAGCAAACTGTGAGACAAACACGAATACTTTAAGAGCCTCGAATAGACCATTTATCCTTTGAGTGTGTATAAACAAATGCTAAAGCTAATGTGCTAAGAAAAATGGAGAGATTCTGAAGCAAACCAACTGCAGCATAGAGGACAATTAAAAGTTCCCTTTGATTTTAAATTTGACATTTACCCCTTGAATGCTATTGGGTCTCCAAAGCATTGTGAAGCAACCTGTTAGAGACTGCTCCAGTATTCAGGAGGTAAAATGCCCCATCAATTTACCTCCTCCCCCATAGTGCAGTTGGTTTGCTCCAGAATTGCATATTTTCTCATTAGTGCATTAGCCTCATTGTTTTAAATAATATACATAACTTTACTTCTTCACATGACTTTACTATATAACTTTTCTACAAGCTCCCCAGACTTGTCAATTCTGATAAGTAGAACCTTCTGAGAGCTAGAAGGGTGCAGAACATATTGCTTTGAAATGTGTTGAGCACTACTGAGGCACCCAAGGATTGAGAACTGCTCTACCATTGACAGAACATTTTCATTTAAACGGAAAACTCACTTCATTATATATTTTAATACCTTTTTAAATGTGTCTTAAAAAAATGATGTACCAATAACCAACCTTTTTAGATGTTAGAAACAGCTCTGCCTGTTCATTGCACATGTACCATGAGACCCTCCACCTGGAGGGCAGGACACATGACTAAAGACAGGGTATTTAGGGTGGAGACTCCCTTCTCTTCCTCTACCCCCACTGCTTCCCAGAATTCACATGTCTTGCAAAGCAGACGCAAGTGCATGGGGCATCCTGTTAGTTTTATTTAGGTTTTTATTATTTTTCTTTAGGTACTGGGCTGTATAGTCAGAGCTGGATTAAGACTCTATGGGGCCCTAGGCAGGACCCCAAATCGCCCCACACACACACACACACACTCATGCTGCAGTCCTTTCTGGAGTCTTATGTTGTCCTTGACTACTGTATCAGTCTTTCAGAAAGAGACTGAAAAATTACATGATTTCATTGCAGAAATAAATGATAACCCTTTAAGGGACAGATGGATATGTAACACATTGCTTTGCAATCTATTGCACACCCTATTGGTCCTTAAAGTGTTAAGATTTATTCTTAATGGGTGTGTCTGGCTTTGTAATATGAACAGCTTCTGTGATTTAACCCTTTGAGTGCCAGAGGCAACTCATTGCAATATGGACAATATGGTGACAACAGTGATAGGCTTAGCTGCTATCCTGTAGAATTGTGTGTGTGTGCCAAATCCCAATAAGAACTAAACAAAAGAAAAATAAATATGATAATATACAAATATAAAACATAAGGAAAGAAAAAAAAATTATATATATATTTAAGTAGGAAATGTCCTCTAATGTAGGTAGTGAGGTCTCCAGATGGATTAGTGTAAATGGGGATGTATGAAAGAAGCCGATATAGTTCGGTCTTACCGTCCCTTCACTCCCAACTGTAGTAATGTACTCTGCCCAATGATGGTATGATGATATGGTTCATAGCCTGCTTATTCCAGTTAGAAAAATAATGCACCGCAAGTCTCAAAATTATACACTAGACAACAAGAAATACAGTAATAACTAGGGATACTATAATATCCGATCGTTTGGGGGAATCTGTGTTAATCCCTTACTGTATTAAAGACTTGTTCAGTGTCGGGAGGTTTGCAAGGACACTAAAAATTAACTTTTATTAGTCATAGTTAAAAAGAAAAACCCTAAATGATAGCAATCTGGGTGCTTTGTTCTCAATTTATACACAGTTAATCTAAATTTTATGTCTTATGTTTTGAAATTTAGGGTTTTTCTTTTTAAAGCGGAGCTATCACCTTTAAACAACTTTAGTTCCAATAACTCCCCATCTGGCGACTAGCTGCTTAGTAGCGCTAGTCGCCAGAATTACTACCTTGTTTAATAGATTTATCAATTCTTCTGGGGCTGACAAGCAGGACTGATTGCAGAGATCTTGCCATAGTGATGTCAGCTCACCTGCTCTGTCAGTCCCAGCCGGCTCTAGGAGGTGTTGCTAGGAGCCATTCGGCTCCAGAAGGGACTGACAGAGCAGTGGAAAGAGGATGTTCATCGGCTAACTTTGATGGCTTGGAAATTGAATCCTCAATATTGAAGAAGAAAGGGTTTTCTTGTGGTGTATTGGCCACTATGCTTAGTGCCCGCAAACCTGTTTCTTCCAAGATCTACCATCGTGTTTGGTCGACCTTTCTGTCTTCGTGTGCTGACAAGGACCTGTCTCAGGAATTTGATCTGCCTATGGTCCTGGCCTTTTTGTAGGATGGTGTGGGTAAGGGCCTCCGTTTGAGTTCCCTTAAGGTTCAGAGTTCTGTGCTTTCTGTTTTATTTCAGAAGCGCATTGCTATACTTCCTGATGTCAAGGTTTTCTTCCACGGCGTTGCTCATGCTCGTCCTGCCTTTAAGATTCCTGCTTTTCAGTGGGATCTTAACTTGGTTTTGGGCGTTCTTCAACGCCATCCATTTGAGTCTTTGGCTACTATTCCTCTACGCCTCTTGACATGGAAACTGGCTTTTCTCCTGGGGATTGTGTCTGTCCGCCATGTCGCGGAGTTACATGCTCTGTCCTATAAACACCCTATTTGGTGTTTCACAAAGACAAGGTGGTGCTTCGCACTTCTCAGAAGTTTCTCCAGAAGGTAGTCTCTGAGTTCCACATCAATCAGGAGATTGTGGTGCCCTCTTTCTGCCCTGACCCCACCTCTGACAGGGAGAGGGATCTCCACTTGTTAGATGTGGTGCGTTGTCTCAAGTTTTACGTACATTGCACTGAGTCTCTCAGGCAGACAAGCTGTTTGTCATTCCTGAGTGTCCTAGGGCAGGAAGACCTGCATCCAAGGTGATTATTGCTTCTTGGATTAAGTACACTATTCTTAAGGCCTACAAGCTAAGGAAAAAGCCTGTTCCCTTTCGGGTCATGGCTCATTCTACATGATCTATTGGGGCCTCTTGGACTTACAAGAATCAGGCCTCTGCTGATCAGTTGTGTAAGGCGGCCACCTGGTCGTCTGTGCACACCTTTTCGAAGCACTACCGTGTTGATGTGCTGGCATCGGCTGATGCCAGCTTTGGGAGGAAAATCCTGGAGGCAGTCTTGCCTGTCTAGGATTTTCTTCGGTTCTCTGTGCTTCCCTCACTTTTGAGCCCTGTTGGCTCTATTTCAGTGTGCTGTGTAACAGTTGGGGGGGGTGTTACCCCTGTTCAGTGTTTGTTGACCCTTCATTTGTTTTGTTGGGCTATCTCTGATCTGATGGTTCATCTACACTGTTGACTTTGGGGGCCTTGCGCCTGGTCCTTGCCTTACTTCCCACTCAATGGTTGGACATCCCAGAGTTACCAGCAACCTGTAATGGACGACAGAGAAAAGAGGATTTTAGTTTTGCCTGTTAAATCCTTTTTTCTTAGTCCATACAGGTTACTGGTCTCCCACCCTGTCAAGGGACCATGCTTGGCTCTCATGTGGCAGACTGTGGGGGTCCTTCGGGGTCATGCTCACAGGAATCTTCTTTCCCTTCACTATCTAGTCAATAGTTAGTGTCTCAAATCTTTCTGGAGCTGGTTGGTTAGCTGCAGCCAAGGAGGGAAGGTAGGCTCCACCCCCTGCAATCAATTCTTGAACTGTTCCTGCCTACTTAAAGGGGCATCGCCTACCCAGAGTTACCAGTAACCTGTATGGACTAAGAGAAAAGGATTTAACAGGTAAGACTAAAATCCTCTTTTTTTCATAATGCTACATTTCCCAGACTTTCTTCCAGTTGACTGGCACACTTACTGGTGACCATCTTACTTTTACTGTTCTTATCCTATGCAGAGACTAACTCTCCTTGCTTCTCTCCAGTTTAATCATTTGCCTTCCAGACAAGTACTTTTTAGGTCTTTCTGACCACTTTACTTTAAACTGAGGACATTTAATCTATTTCAACTACATTCAGACACACTCTCCTGGACATGTCTGACACTAAGGGGTGTATGGGAAAATCCAGGGATAAGGATTCAGGGGCTTCCCTTACTCCCCTTATCCACTGTTCCTCATGTCATTTTGGGCTTCCAAGGGAATACTCTGGGTCTCTATGCCCTTTATGTGCTGTGGCTCCTACCAGTCCTCCGGGCCCCTCCAGCACTGAGCAAAAGTCTGCTTGGGTTAATAAAGCTTTCCGCAGTGGTAGCCATACCTTCTTCATACAGGGGGTTCTCTATTACTGGAAACCTTTGCCCATCTTTAAACAGGTTGAACCTGTATTCAAGGGACATACTCTGGTTAATGGGGTATCCTCTGTGGAAGAACTGGACTCAGAGGATAGTGAAGACATGGATTCTTCTTTCTTCTATGGTGATTCCTATGAGGCTGATCTAGCACCTGAAGTTGAGGGCTCATTAAGGCTTTGTTTGAGACTCTTCAGATCTCTTAGGCTGCAGATGGGGTTCTACCTCTCCGAACATTTTCCGGAGATCCAAGAAAGATTCCCCTTTTACGCCTCTCCCCAATAACAATCTTGATCAGATCCTTATGACTGAGTGGAAAACTCCAGGTAAGAGACTTCCTTAATAAATTATTTTCTAAGCTATAATATTTACACTTGAGGTCATGGCACAGTGAGATTCTCCCCCCTGCCATTGACCCCGCAATCTTGTGCTAGATGAGGAACATTGCATTGCCCTTGGTGGATGCCACAGGGCCAGGGGTGTCAGGATAAATTTTTCCGGGGGGCAAAGCCAAAATATGACCCCCAGGTCAGCCCATCCAGCCCCTTTGTTTATATGGCTTGGGTAATTGTAGGGGGGGGCGGCAAGAGCCCCCTCTTGCCCTCCCCTGGACGCCTATGCACGGAACTCAATGAGCCAAGAAGAGGCTTGACTTTTGCAACCATGAGGGCAGTGCTGAGGCCTATTTTTGCCTCTGACTGGGTCAATAGGGCCATTGCTGTGTGGGGAGAGCAACTATCTGAAGCTATGCTTGCTGATGTCCCTAGGATGAACATGTTGAATCAAGGTGAATGATCAAGGTGAATGGTCCACTTTAACAACTAGCTTTTGAATTCTTGAACTTTGTTATGTATTTAAAAGGAAAACTCAATAAAACCCCTTTGGGTATAACTAAAAAAAATGAGTGCAAAATATAACATTACTTGGAGCAAAAAAACCAGCAAAAAACAACCCAGTAAGATATTAAGACCCCAAACTATCAGTACAAACTGATATCAAATCCTTTAACTGTGATACGTTAACCAAAATCAAGGAGCTAAACTTGAAAAAGCTAGAATTTTTCATCAATTTCTTGGATTGCCAGGAAGAACCTAGTAAAATTAATGTTATGCTCTGTTTGCTATATATCATACAAACATCTCTTTATGGGTACTGCATAACCATATCTTCTTTGGTACTGCCCACTTCATGAAGGGGTCCCTTGCCTTCCTACCCATAGCCAGCCTGGTGTGCACAAATGTTTCCAGAAATGTACCTAAAGGAAAAAAATAGGCACTATATTACATATATATTTCCTCGGCTTCAAGAGTACTGAAATCTTTGAAAACCATGGAATTACTGTATCCTTAGCTACTGCTTTTCTACTTTTGCCATACTGTAGGGCAATATGTGACTTGCCTGTACTAAAGTGGCTGTAAAAAAATTCAGAAATTAAGAAAAGATAGACAGCATACCACTTTGTAACACAGACAACAGTTGTATCAGATGGGCGGTCACTTGAATTTCTAACCCATGTTATTGTGCACAGCTATTTCCAGAACATGGTGCTGTAGGAAATAATACATATGTTGTACACATCAATCAATTCAGAAATACAAAAGTCTTTTACTACCATGGAATTTTCTACATTATTCAATACCTAGTACCCTGAGGAAAATGGTACCCCATTGGTATGGGCTGACATACTGTACTGTGAGTTTTAGAAGCACGGCTACCAGAGAAACAAAACTGGGGAAGCAGACAGTGAAAGTATGGTTCAATCTCTACCACTGGGATAGTGAAACAAGACTGACTGTCAGAAAGTGTATGTGTGGTTCTCTGCTTAGCAATGGCACAAGGAATGTTATGCGCTAAGGAGTAATAAAGAGGTGATATGACTTTTCCACATTTGGAGAAACCTTAGTGTATAGGGTCCATAGAATAACATAGGAATTAGAGAAGCAATATCACTAGAGAAGTAATTCCCACTTTATCACCTCTTTATCAAGCCTTAGTGCATCTCCCTCAAGGCTGGGGAATCCGTGTATATTAGATCTGTGTCAAACAGTGGGCAGCAGAACAAGGCTGGGATGTCAAAGTGTATGTTTGTTTCTGTGACAAGAAGAAGACATTGAATGTGTGAGTGCCAAAGGGGTATAAAACAGATCACAAAGCAATGCTTTGGAAAATCCTTGGGAATGCATCTCCTTTTTAATGTTTATTCAGACCTCTTTGGGGAGCATCCGGACACTTCTCTGGTATTTATCTCCAATCCAGTCAACATAAGAAATCAATAGTGGTGGCCTTCATGGTACTTGCTACCTTCCTGTGTTCCTTCTCAAAGTCTAGGTTGAGTGGGAGGACTCTGAAGTCCTGCAAGTGGCATCATAATTATGGGAGTGCTCCTTCAAGGGCCTCCAATTGAACCCAGAAGTACAGAAAATGCTGGATTGAGGAGGGAGTAAAGGAAAGCAGTGAGTGACTTTCAGATCACCATTATTGATCACCTGCCATAAATCTTCTCCCTAATAAGGAGGTGGAGATGGATATTTGTAAAGAGAATCTTGTATAATTCCTGGGGTTGACCTCTTAAGCCCACTTTGCAGACCATGTAAATTTTAAGAGGTTTACATTCCAAGGGCTAGATTTAAAGGTTTGCGTTAAACCAGCCGCTAAGTAAAAAAGGCACATCGGCCACAAATAACACATGATTAACGGCGGATTTAAAAGTAAGCGTGCAAGAATAGCTAAAGAGTGTAGGCACAACAAAAACACGTAACACAAAAACCTGCGTCGCACCTATTTTTGCTTCATCGTGTGTCCCAAATGCCCGTCAAAACACAACTTAAGTCAAAATGTAACATTGTGGCAGCCGTTGTCTAGCAACCCTGATAGATGCACAAACAAAATTCAAACCCACAGCCAATCCCAAGGCCCCAAAGTAGCAAAAATGTCCAAATACACCTATATATACCCCAAAATAAAGGTCACACCCTGCCTGTGTTTCGAGTTTTGGTGAGCTAGATCACAGGACCCAGGAGCGAGGGAGAGAGGAGCTGTCATAGGAGGTAGAAGGAGTTTTTGGAGTGGAGAGAGAGAATTGGAGTTGCACCTAAATATACACATAGCACACTTTTGAACATATCACATACACCCATACAAACACAAACACATAAACATACACACACCGTTTTTTTTTTTTTTTAAATAACACCTAACACATGTTTTAAACTGTATTTTCTCAGTGTGTATATATGAGTGAAAGTGTGTGACAGAGAGTGAGTGGCGTCAAGTGTGTCTGTGAGGGCCTATGGGAGTGCCTGGATGTGAGTGGGTAAGTGATGGCGAGAAGAAGACAGGAGAGAGGGATGGGGAGAGTAGTGGAGGAGGAGGAAGGCGAGCAGGACATCCCTGTTAGAGTAGGGGTGGGAGAGGGAGATCTGCAGGGCGAGGGGGATCAGGCCTAGAAGAGCAGGCACACGGAGGGCAGGGATAGAACCTTCAGTGGGACGAGGGGTAGTTCCTGGGGACCACCACACACAGACAGGGGCAGAGCAGACAGGACACTCTAGTTCTGACTCCTCACATGCTAGAGCTGAGAGGGACAGGATCAGGGATCCCCGTTATACAGAGGAGGAGAATAGGGTCCTTGTGGAGGCTGTGCTGGAGAGGGAGACCATCCTCTTCCCAAGGGAGAAGGTCCCTGGCCTGTCTGTGAGGAGGAAGGCGGCATGGAACCAGATCTGCAGGTGGGTGAATGCTGTGGCCACATGCAGAAGGGACGTGGACTCTATAAAGAAAAGATGGGGCGACTGCAAGAGGGTGGTCAAAAATAAGTTGGCTGAAATCTCCAAGCACGCCCGAGGTACCGGAGGTGGCCCACCTGTCCTGATCACCTTCTGCGGATGGGAGGAGGTGGTCCGGCAGAACATGTCCGCCACACTCATTGAGGGGGTCCCTGGAGGATCGGACACTGGGGAAGAGAGGAGCCTCCACACTACCGGTAAGTGCACATAACCACACACACACCACACCACTGTTAACTCTTGCAGAGCTACTGTTGCCTCCGTTACTGCTCCGGCAGTGTGCCCGTGGTTGCGTTTCCGTTCAGCTCTAGCAGAGTATTGTTGCCTCCGTTGCTGTACCGGCAGGGTGCTATTGGTTCTGTTCTATTCAGCTCTTGCAGAGTACTATTGCCTCCGTTACTGCACCGGCAGGGTGCTATTGGGTCTGTTCTATTCAGCTCTTGCAGAGTACTATTGCCTCCGTTACTGCACCGGCAGGGTGCCCGTGGCTCTATTCCGTACAGCTCTTGCAGAGTTTTGTGTGGCCTCTGTTTACTGCTATGGCAGGGGGTATAAGTCTCAGCTCTGCTCCGGCAGATCTAAGTGCTTGTCTCCATTCTAGCACTACAGTCTCCTTATCGCTATTATACCATCATACTGGGTGTTACTGAACACACCACAAAAGAGACTGATTATATCAATTGGACTTTAACCCATGCTGTGCTGAGTTCTCCTTGTCATGCCTAACCTGTTACAATATATGTACTCTCTTACTGTTATACTGGGCCTGTGCAGGCATAAGTCTAAGTCCTATATTACGCTGTAGCCCGTATGGGTATTTTCATTTTGTTTCTTAATAAAACTGTGTTTTATCCTAACCTCCTGTGTCTGAGTGTTGAACAAACCGTTACAAGTAATCTCTAAATGGCGCATTTTTGACACAGCTGAAGAGCCCCCGTGTGATCAAATGAGTGAAATCTCCATCTGTCACATAGAGCAATATCTGTCAATATCTGTCTGCTACACATTGAAATCCTGGTGTGAGCATTGGGTTCTCCAGTAAGGTGAGTTGTTGTTTTCCTAAGGTTGTAACAGACTTCACCAGTGATAACACTTGTCCACTTAGTCTGGTTGTTTGTTGATGTATCCCATGTACTGAGATATGTCAAACTAAAGCAATCTCAGAACATTGATTACATTGAGCAACACAGAAAACGTGGACATTAAATCACTGTGGAAGTATGTCCCCTGTATCACCTCTTTATCACTCACAACACACATTAGTGTATCACTGCCATCATCTGTTTGCATGACTTCATCACAGAGTTCACTCACTGGCCAACAAGTAGTGGACTCCTGTGATGTGGGTCATGCCTTCCCATGTATGGGGGATACTCTAGCCTTGAGTGTGGTTACACATTGACACGTGTAATCCAACATTTCTTCATACAGACACAGATTGAAAAGTGATGGTTTTTCTTTATTGTGTCTCAAAGTACATTAGAATGCACGTGTTTTCTGGGTATGTTGCCTATATGCATTAGACACGTGTATGAGCACACTACATGTACTTTGAAACTAAATCTTAATACTTTAGAAACAGTACTGTCCTGCTCATGTGTTGTTCACAATGTTTGAAAATTCTGTAGTTGAGCGTTCTAACTGTACAGGTTTGATACCTGGATGTTAGTACACACATGAATCAGTGTTTTCTCTGTCTGTATGAGAATGTTCCAGTATAGGTTGCTGTGAACAGCAGATCAAACATTGCATCACCAACACAAACACTTGGAACACCAGTGGGGTGAGCTTTAAAGAAGTGTTGTCAAGACATCAGTCCAGTCATGTGGAAGATCTTCTGTCCAAGGATGGATCATGCCATGGATGCCTGTGGGGCAAGAGGACAGGATTTGGAGCAGCACCCTCGAACTGATCATCATGCAACAACTTCAACTTCCTAATCACCTCAATCTTTTTCATTACAGGTGAGTACACAAACCATTGCTTTGTAATGTCTTGTGTACTCGTCTGTAACCCATTATGTAGAGAATTAAGGGAATGTGAACCAGACCTAAAGATATGTGCCCCCGACATAAATACACACATCCACAAATATGTTATGAGAGCTCCATGAAACTAATGTATTTGGGCTGCCACTGTGGAAGTGACCGTGGCAGCCCAATTTTATTTGTTTCATGGAACTATTATGACATATTTGTTGATGTGTGTATTCATGTCAGGGCCACATATCACTACACACTCACAGGTCAGCATGGTGTCCCTGGAGATCTGATCCATGTTTCATGACCTCTATGTTGTGTAACAATACCACTGTAGATCCATCCCTCTGCTTCTTTTCACAGCCCTAGCAAACTACAGGTCCCATGTTGACTCTAATGGCCCTTTATCCCCTGATGTGACAGAGTGTTATCCAATGCATTGCATTGGATAACACTCTTTCGCTACAAGGCTACCATGGTTGCTCTGGCTATGATCATGGCAACTCAAGTTAGGCTGAACATGGGTTATGTGTTGTACCTTGTTTCTTCTGGGGGTGTGCGTGATATCCTTGAGGTATCAATGACAACATGAAGAAGGGAATGGAAGATGGTTTGGAGCCATACTGCTGCCAGTGCAGTGCTATGTCAATGATCGTGTGGGGTGTGGTTAGCATGTTGGCACCAGTTCACAGGACTGATGGAGGACTTGCATGGATTGTTTGAATGCCTGTGTTATACTCACAGATAAAGTGGTCCGTGATGAGCCTGTCTCTGAGCTGCACCCCTCTCAGAGTCTCCTCAACTTGGCCGATGTCCATTGGCACTTCAGGTATGGGGGGGGGGCCTGGATATCATCCACCAGCCTAGTGTCCACTGTGATGTTGTGCAGTATTGCACACACCTTTATGATGTCACACACTTTTCCAGGTGCATACTGCAGTGCTCCCCCCAAGTGGTCCAGACATTGGAATCGAGACTTCAGGAGGCCAAAGGTCCACTCAGTGGCATTCCGAGTTCTGCCATGAGCCTGGTTGTATCTTTCTTGTGCATCTGTTTGGGGATTGGCGACTGGGGTCAGTAGCCAGGATTTGCATCCATAGCCAGCATCACCCGTGTAATGTGAGTGACATGGTGAGAGAGGGAGCACATGTTGTGTGAACGATGTTTTGTGTGGTGGACGTAGTAGCTGTGGTTCAGGAGCATGCTGAGCAGTGTTGTGTGTACACCTGTGGATGTGGTGTGATGTAGTATTGTGAACTTAACCAGAAGCCATACCCCTGTATAAGTTCCATTCTCAAAGTCTCTGTGTACTGAGTTGTTTTGGAGAATGTATGAATCATGAGAGCTGCCAGAATATTTTGCACAGACATTCATAATCCTCATGTTGCTGTCACACACCATCTGCACGTTCATGGAGTGGAAGTTCTTCCTGTTGATGAATAGCTCTGCGTCACGTGCTGGGGCTTTGATATGGACATGGGTGCAATCTATAACACCTATGACCCTGGGCATGCCTCCCCTTGCGCAAAAGCCCTGCTTGAGATGTATCCAGTCTATGTCGGTGGTGGGAAATGTATGTAGGTACTGGCCTTGCTTTTGAGGGCTGGCAAGACCTGGGCCAGCACCCTGGAGAATGTGGCCTGTGACATGCCAGATGCATAACCCTCAGTGGACTGGAAGGCACCACTTACCATGAAGTGTATGGCACACAAGAGTTTTTGCAGGTCAGATTTTGCATGGTTGGGGATGTAGACGGGATCCACCTGATCCTTGATGACCTCATACAAGGCAATGATGCTGTGTGGCCTCAGCGTGTATCGATCAAACACCTCATCATGGGTCATTCCAAAGATGGTGACCCTTGGGCGGTATACCCTGGGCCTTGGTGGTCGTTTATTTACCCTCCGCTGCTGCAGGGTACCCTTTGGCAGCTGGGGAGCATCCTGTTGCTGCAGCTGTGCATCTGCAAGCAGGTGCTGTCCTCCAGGTGGTGATGGGCTCCTGTGTGGCTGTTGAGCCAGAGCCTTCTCACTTGCAACAGGTGAAGGCTGTTGATCAGGTGTGCCTGGGGCTTGCTGGTGTTCCCTAGCTCTCACCCTTGCATGCCTTCTCTGAGTGGAAAACAAGCCACAAGTGAGTGCGGTGAGCTGTCCCTTTAAGTACCTGTTAGGGCGTTGTGTAGGTGTGGTGATGAGGTGAGTGATGACCAATGGGAAGGTGTTTGTTTTCCAGGTAAGTGTTTGCAGGTGTGTCTGTGTTTTAAAATGTGGTGTGTTCTGATTGCTGTGTCTCTGTCAGTTGCGGATGTGAAGTTGTGGGGTGCAGGTTGTGTGTGGATCGTGTGGTGATGTTGCACAGGTGAGCTTGTTTTGTATTTGCAGGTGTCTGTGTTGTGTGATAACCCGCATTGTTCCGTGCCATGTTGTGTTGGTGTTTTTTTGGGGGGTCCTTGTCCCTGTGGTGTTGCTTGTTGTTGTGTGCGAGAGTGATTTGTGTGTGAAGTCTCTACTTGCTCTCGATCAATGCGTTTCACTTGTGGAATGCTTACTCATAATCAACATTATCAGTAAGAGTTCCACACAAGAAACACGTTGATCGAGAGCAGGTAGAGACTTCTGCTTAGAGGTGCCCAGTATACCTTCTACATACTTGTCTAATGGAATGAGGTACTGTCAATGTTTTACATATTTGTCCAATAAAGATTTGGTGTTTTTAAGTACACGTATTGCCGCTTTTTGATTGTACGCGTGGTGCCCTTTCTATATTTATGTTTCAAGAGAATAATCAGCCATTGTATTCCAACATACAGTACATCGTTAGGTAGAATAAGCTTCAGTCTACTCTCTGGTATGAATTTTGCACTTGCAGAGTGAGTATTTCTAAGAGACTTGCTAAACCCAACTATCTGCTCTTTTACATTTGGAATTTGCAAATAATTTCCCTGTAAATTTAAGAGGTGAACTGAACAACCATATGTAAACAAGGTCAAATCCTGACATGACTCAGCTGGTCAGTTGTGCAAGTTCTAGTCCTGGTCAGCTCAGCCTTTCACCCCTCTGAGATAGATAAAATGAGTCCAGAACATACTTGAAAATGAGAGGCAATCTCAGTGTATTCTTCCTGGTAAAATATTTTCATATACACAAAAAATATCCTCTCTCCATGCGAGCTCACATTTTCTTTACATTGCCAGAATTACCTGTTAAAATGCTGAGTGCATGGCAGCTATATTCATCTTCACACATTGATGTGGTTGTGTTTGCAACTTCCACTAAACACTGAGAAGTATGAGAATGGAGATATGTCTATAGTATCAATTAAACTGACTTCACTTAGACCTGCTGTTAGTCACACACACAACTGGCTCATTGTGAACATTAGACCAACCATCTAAACCCACACTGAATGCCTGACCCTTGAGTTTTTGAACATTTTACGTTTTTTTCTATGAAAGCTTTTTCTAGAAGTGTTCCTTCAAAGGAGTAAACTTGGGATGCATTAGTGTGACCGTCTCTACAACTTCTGGGGGAATTAAGAATTTGTTACACACATTAGTTTTCCAAAAGGGCTCATGAAGTGCAGTGTTTGCACATCAGTAGTCCTAGTGAGGAATACCACTGCCTATTGCAGTTCTGCTTGTGCTTCATACTCCCCTTTTAACCCCTTAGCACCCAGCGGCGTGGCGCGGTCACTAAAGGACCACGGAGCATTTTTTTTTTTTTTAATTTCCAGTTCCGGACTTCCCGCACGGCGTGCAGCCACAGGGGGAGCCCGGAATTCCATGACGGTCATAGTACGTCATGGGTCGTTAACTCAGATTGACACATGACGTACTATGACTGTCAACGGTCGTTAAGGGGTTAAGTAAATAGAAATTTGAATGCTGTTTCTTTTTTGTGGTGCAATTTGTTTGCTCCAGAATTGCTCTGCTTACTCTGTTGCATATGGTACAAGGTATTTTAACCATTTAAGTACCAGAGAGGTATCAAACGCATTGCTTTGAAGTAAGTTGGATACTTCTCTGGCACTCAAGGGGTAACCAGTTATCTGGAAATCAAAAGCCTAATATGAGAACTGACATTTCCTTTCATACTGAACTGAACCTGTTAGTCCATGTATGTTGTTGTGTTTAGCTGTAAGCAAACATGTATTTATTTTCCTGCTGTTAATGGATAACTGTTACTCCTAGCATTAATTTTCTACATTTTTTGACTCTACACTATTAAGCTTCAAATAATCAGCTAACCATGTCTGCCTATGTAATTTACATACAGTTTTTCTTTTCCTATCCAGCGATCCGGCCTGCATTTCCGACACACAGATAACACAGTTCAGTGGCTAAGAGCAATGGAGTCAATTGGGCTTCCTAAGGTAGGAGAATTCTAACTCAGTGTATTCACTCACACACTAACAGCTATAGTCAAAAAGGTGAGTGGAGCAATTCTGGGGCAAACCAACGACATCTTGGTAACATGCAAATCCTGAAAATTCCCATTGACGTAACTGGAAGCATTTAACACCTTGAATTCTAGAAATGTCTCTGATGCACTATTTGGTAATGTATTGGAGACCTCTCTGGCATTTAAGACGTTAAAGGGATAGTAATGTTTCACAATAACAGCAGCTCCAATTAATCTTCATGGTATTTAGGCCCTGAAGAGTGTTAATTCAATACTTTCAGATTTGTAGTTCAAGAGTAATTGAATGATGAAGTATCCCCCTCTCACCCCTTTTACTGACGTAACACTACTCACCTCAGAGCAGCAAGACTGTCTGGATGGATCTCAGAGAGGGACAATCATCACTGAGCATAGGGAAAAACCTGAAAATCCTGTCAAGGGGGGCAGGGTTTTCCTTATGATCACAGTAAGAAGATTGTCCCTTGCTGTGATCTCTCTGGCTCCAGGACCAGATTCCACATCTGAGAGGAGGTGGCTTACACTAGGTAAAAGGGGCAGGAGAGGGATACAGTATTGAACTCTGACAGTATTGAAATAACACTCTCCATGGCTCAAATGCTATGAAGATTACTTGGACCTGCTTTTTATGTGAAACATTATTATCACTTTAAAAGTTTCAATTAAATTGATGGGGTTTTGCCCAGAATTGTTCCATTTTTGTATTAAGCATATCAGTTACAGAGATACAGTTCTGTAACAAACCAGCTGCACTGCAGGGTACAAATAAACATTCCCGAAATATGCAGGAATTTTATATTTAGTTTTTAACCCTTTGAATGATAGTGTGGTCTGCAGTGTACTGTGAAGCATTGCTTTGGAGACCTCTCTAGCATTCTGAGGGTTAAAAGTCTAATTGAAGTGATTGGGAATGTTCAGTAGTTCCGATATTGCATTTGGTTTGATCCAGAATTTCATCTTTTTAGCTTATTAAATGCAGACTTATTTTCCATCACTCAACAGTTGTGGGGAATGCTGTAAACCCTCTGCATTTAAATATAGTGCAATCATTGGATATCGCACTTAAATACCAATCATTGCATCATGTTTATGTCATTGTGTTCTCTCAGATGGTTGCAGAATCCGTTATTCCAATACTTTCCGCTAGCAAAAGGAATTCTCCTTCATGCTTCAGACCTGTGGGAGCTGAGAGACTTCTCAGTTTGTACAATGCACGTAAAATGCTGACATAATCAGCTGAGATTTGCGGAAAGGATTTAACCCTTTGAGTGCCAGAGGGGTACGCATACCCCTCTGGCACTCAAAGGGTTAAGTTCACTGGGCCATATTTATAAAAGCAAACTGGAGTTATTTTGGAGTAAACCAACAGCACCATAGGGGACAATTAAACACTTCTGTTAAGTTAAATTGGGCTTTTAACCCCTTGATAGCTAGAGATTCCGCATAGGAGACCTCTCTGGCATTCAGGGGCTTAAAGAGCACTATTCAAGTGCAGCAAAATTCAAGAATTTTTATTTGTGCCCCCCATTTTGCTGTTGGTTTACTTTAAAGTGACAGTTGACCTCCTTTTATCTCCTTTTTGACTTTATATATTTTGCAAGTACATTATATGTGAAGTCAATTTCTTTGACCTTTTGAGTGCCAGAGTGGTACGCAACACATTGCAAAGCAATGTGTTGCATACCCCACTGGCACTCTAAGGGTTAAAACTGTTTTTTGTTTTTTTAAAAAATATATACCTTAATGTATTTTTTGCATGTGTATTATGTCCCTGATAGTGAGCTCACTGAATTTGTTTCCAGAGAGCTTTCTGTCTGAACTGTGAAAGCAGGGATAGTGATTCAATGTAACACTATCCCTTCAACTGTTTGTATTCTGGGTTCCGTTTTTAATTGCCTGGAGGCAAGTTTTCTTGCTGCAGGAATAAGGTAGCATTGTGTTACTAGTACTGCTGTCACACTTCATGACTTGCAGTATATGTAAAGTTAAAGAGCAGTCACTTTAAGTAAAATATATCCACCTGTGAGTTAGTGAGAAAATGTACCTCATTTCATTTTGTAAGGCCATCACATGCTTCAATTTGCCTTCAGACATAAAATGGTTACGCTGTTATTTATTAGCAACTCTTTAGAACAATTAACAATCATGGGATCCTGTGCATGGCTCACTGAGTTGGCACCACGAGGACGCTGACAGAATCACTGGCAACATGCGTTCCAGTTGAGAAGCACAATCCGTTTAACCCATTTCATGCCAAGTTAACCCAGAAAAATGCAACTAAGATCTGTGTGCACACAGTAAGAGGATCAATTCCAAGGCAAATCAGGTGCATCTTAGGGGAAAAAGGAACCAAACTAACCTTGATTTAAATGTGTTTCTTAACCCCTTGAATGCTTCACATTGTGTTGGGAACTTCTAGGATTCATGGGGTTAAAAGCTACATTTAAATCGATGGAACAGTTTATTTGTTCTGTGTAGTGCTGTTTTGCCCCAGTACTACTTCTCAGGCTCTTAGTTTTATCTCATAAACTTGACCTCTATTGGAATTTTATTGGGATACTGCAACAATACTTGGTGTTAGTTTTAACCCTTTGAATGCCAGAGAGGTTGCAATGAGTTGGATATCTCTCTGGCACTCAAAGGGTTAAATGTTCTCCATGCTTTTGTTTACTACAGTTTACAGGTAAGTTGAAAGTAAAGGGTCTAGTTAAGTGTTATTAAAGGTTATTATTTTCCCATAGCTTCAGATCCCGTTATACTCACATCGTCTCCTGCATTGCTCCATGATCTGCAGGTGTGTGCCATGTCAGAGCTTCACTGAGTGCTTCTGGGATATCACTGTCCTTTCCACTGAAACACTGTGTTGGAGAATATGGTGACAAAAGGCTTCAATGGAGAGGATATAAATCTGCCAGAAGAGCTTAGTGAAGTGCTGATATCACCCAATCTTGCAAATCAGAGATCTGCAGGAGGAGCACTGTGAGTATAATGGGATTTTAACCCATGGAAACTAAATTCCCATGGCACAGGGCTGTCCAAGTTCAGTCCTCAAGGCCGCCCACAGTACAGGATTTAAGGATTTCCCTGATTAAGTACAGGTGAACAAATCAAACTGAATGAACCACTGATTAATTTATGTTTAATTGGGGAAATCCTTAAATCCTGGCCTGTTGGTGGCCCTTGGGGACTGAACTTGGACAGCCCTGCCGTAGCTTATTGATGGCAGTCTTAACTTTGAATGGCTCTTAACTAGACCCTTTACTGTACCTTTAAGGGGACCCAATATTATAACTTTGTCTGCTAGTCAGTGTATTAAAATAACCCTTTTGTGGACAGTATGTAGCTCTCCAGATGTTGTTGCATTACAATGCTCATCCTCCCCCTACCAGCTAATGGCTTGCTCTGGGAGATGGGAGTTATAGTCCAACAACATCAAGCAAATAAAATGCTGTCCTACCCAATTTTATAAATGAAATAGATACAAATACCATTCTCTGCATTTTATTATGGTTTAGAATCATTGTTTGGCTTACGATGAAGGAACTTAAGAGTTTCTTATTCTGATTATCATTTCTCTCTTGATTTGATTTATGTTTTTTTATAGATATTTTATCCAGAAACAACAGATGTATATGATCGGAAGAACATCCCGCGAGTAATTTATTGTATTCATGCTCTGAGGTAAAATACATTTCAATGTTATATTTTAGAAATATAATTTAGCACTGTTTTTTTTCTGTCACATTAGTTTTGACACCAGGGGGGAGATGCACTATGGTGACATAACCGCTCAAATTCCTGTGTTATTCTATGGAGTCTTGATTTCAAGCTGGAGAGATCTCAGTTTATTGGTTCCTTAGGATATCATGGGAATAGGAGAGTTATCTCACCTTGGTGCAAAACAATCCAGTTGTAAGATGTAGGGGACACAATAAATCAAAGTGGATGTACTAAAGAAACAAGAACACCTTAAATGAACTGGGGTTACATACACTTAAATACCCTGTTCTTCATGCTAGCATTTGTAAAAATCGTGTACGTGTTTCCTGAGGCCTAAAATCTAGTATTGCACATTCTCTGAAGGAACAGATATTTCTGTATTGTCCAGGGGTCCAAGTAATTGTCCATGATCACCCATCTTTAAATGGGATGAAATTAAATAGCAACTTTTCTGAATTGCTATAGTTCCTAACATTTGGAAAGGCATACCTTGCCTATACCTGATTACAGATGCACATTGGTTACATTAATGATCGAGACAAAGCGGCTCATGTGCTAAGAAGAACTGAAGCAATTCTGTGACAAACCAACTGCAGTTTAGAGGACACAAAAATGGCTGATAAAGGAAATCTCTCAAAGATATTGTGATAGGCCTGCAAAAAGACAGTAAGGAGGACTGGAAGGAGTGTAGGATTCAAACCTGGGACTTGTGGTGTTGGGGATAGCATCTCTGCAGATTTTGCACCAAAAAATTGACCTGGAGCTATATACACTTAAATCCCCCATTAAATACATGCTCTCTCTCAGAACATTCACACATGGTTAAATACATTCAGGATTATTTTTAGGGATGTAGCATAAATATATATATATATATATATATATATATATATATATATATATATAATTTTTTTTTTTTTTAATTCATATGCTAGCTGTAAATGTGTAATATTTAAAGGTGAAATTTTGGGACCTTTGGGAACTTAGGGTGAAGTGCTTGTAAGTGGAGCCCAATGTTGGGTACTTCCATGCATTAAAATGCTCCTGGCTGCAGAGATAGTACAATATTGTACTATCACATCTCTGAAACTGTTTAGGAACAGTAAACCTTTTGTATGAGATTGTATGTTATATGGCTTTAACTAAAACAACGTTATTTCCGCTGCTGGAAGATTTGTCATTCAAAAGTTAATACAACAAATTTTTTTTGTTTTTGTTTTTTTAACACTAAACTGGAAATTTCTATTGTGGTCACCAGGTGGTGCTATTCCTATCATATGCTTATGGAGAGCAAAGGTCAATTACCATTAGACTTATTAGAAAAAAATATTTTAGACGTCATTTGTCAATTATTCTATCACTTTGAGTTAGAGTTGTAATAACTTTTGGATAAACAATCTCCAGACAGTAGAATTACCATTGTTTTATACAGCAGTGAAAGCCCCATAACATATATGTGTTCATAAAAAAAGATTACTGCACCTTCAAGGTTAATTTGTGTAAAATTCTTCAGGTAACATTTACCAGGTTATTGGATGTAATTCAGTTTTGTTTTAGTACAGATCTTCTTACTTGAGAAAACTGGCAGAAAACTAAATTTGCACTATTTGAAAAGTTTCTGTTTTACACATCCACTGGTAGGCACAGATCTACACTTGCTGTCTGACACACTGCATTCTTCCATTGATAGACACAGAACCACACTCATACATTGTCTGACACGTTAGCCTTATTCCACTGTCCTCCATTAACTATATTGCTACGTGGATCCCCTTGCGCTACTTCAGATATCAGACAAGGACCGGAGCAATTCTGACCTTTTTGACTATGTCTTCGTTCAACAGTGTTTTCCCTCTTAGGCTTTTATTCCACCCCAATAAATTATATAATGTTTTTTTAAGCACAAATAGGGCTTTCATTTGATACCCTACTTATATGGATAACCCACCATTTACTTTATTAAAGTGTGTGTGTTTTTTTTTTTTTTTTTAAAAAAACACAAGTATCATTGCAGGTCAGAAGTTGACCTGCGTTTAGCAAGCCTCTGTCACCAGCAGTGAAGGGGTTAATACCCCCAGCTGCTGTATTCTCATTTGCCACTAGGTGTCTCCTCTCTACTTCTGTCTCCCTTACTTTGATAGCAAGGGAGACAGAGGTAGAAGAGACGTGCAGAGACAGCATGCTTTCTGTGCTGCCTCTGTCTCTCACTATGCCAGTACATGTGATCGCTGCTACGGCGATCACATGAACCGGCACAAGCAAGAAGGGCTGAGACTAAACACCTCAGTCTTGGCCTGGAATTAATGATAGCAGCGTGCACGGAGGCACGCTGCTATCATTTAAGCCATGGCGGTCCTGGTCCATCATGGGTCCTTAAGGGGATAACAACCCATGACTGTCCAGGACCATCATGGGTCCTTAAGGGGTTAATACATACAACTAGAGGTGCAACTGGGTTTGTGCTAATTAGATTCTAAACAAATACTGTCTTATTAACCTCTTAAATATAAAAATAAATACATATATGTATATATGTGTGTTTTTTTTGTATGTATGTAAAATATATTTTGTAGTCCAGAGAACCACACTCACGAGACTTCAAGGTAAAAGAGAGGCAATTTATTGTTTTGTTGTGTAAAATGGGGGTAAGTTGCTGAGACTAGCTTTAGGTAAAGAAAAGCTATATCCTCCCCTTCATACCACCCATTCTGTAGATAGAAATTGCATTTTACTGGTCTCCTTCTGCTAAAGCCAGTCCTTTGTTTGTTAAGTGAAGCGATACCTGTGTTGTTTCTTGATCTAATGTTTCTAAAACGCAGCTCTTGATTTGGCACATTTGAGCAACAGGATTCTTTGTCTTTGTGGTTTTGATACATGGTCAAAGGCATTTATTTTAATTATTTACTGAAGGGGGTGAGGTTCTTGGTAGGCTGCTGATGTGTAGGGAAAAAAACGAGAGATTCAAATCAAAACAGACACATGGCTGGATTCCATTTCAGATAATCTTATACTTTTTATCTTGAAATTTCCCTATAGACTTCACTAGGAATCTGTGGAATAAAACAAGTGGTAACAGATCCAATCCTAAATCAGAAAGTAAGTTAGGATACATCACTGGTGGCAATCAAACATTAAAGAAATGCATAGTATCATATTGTGTGTGTGTATATAAATATATATATATATATATATATATATATATATATATATATATATATATATATATATACAGGGCTCAAAATTTCCACTCGCCTACTCGCATTTTGCGAGTAGATATTTAGTGAGGGCGAGTGGAAACTGATGCCCTGTATTCAGTATGAATATAACCGTAATCTCGCGGTGCTAGTGTCCCCCCTCTGCAGTTTGGAGACATGAAAATCTCGCAAGTTCCATCCTCCCGCATCATCACACGCCCCTGCGGGCCGTGATGACATGACAGAGAAGAGGAAGAGGGCAGAGGCACCGGAAGAGAAGCGCTTGCTGCCAGCAGACTGATCGTTACTGTCTGGCTGCAAGCGCTTCTCTTCCGGTGCCTCTGCCCTCTTCCTCTTCTCTGTCTGTATGTCATCACTGCCCGCAGGGGCGCGTGATGATGCGGGCGGGCAGGAGGGATAAAGAGAGGTGCAAGGGGGGAGAAAGAAGTACAAGGGAGGAGAAAGAGACACATGGGGGAGAAAGTACAAGGGAGGAGAAAGAGACATGGGGGAGACAGCGAGAGACACATGGGGGCGAAAGTACATGGGGGAGAAAGGGAGATACAAGGGGGAGAAAGTACGTGGGGGAGAAAGAGGCACAAGGGGGAGAAAGAAGAAGTACATGGGGGAGAAAGAAAAAGTACATGGGGGAGAAAGAGGCACAAAGGGGAGAAAGAAGTACATGGGAGAGAAATAAGTACATGGGAGAGAAAGAGGCACAAGGGGGAGAAAGAGAGGCGCAAGGGTGAGAAAGAAGTACATGGGAGAGAAAGAGGCACAAGGGGGAGAAAGAGAGGCACAAAGGGGAGACAGAAGTACAAGGGGGAGAAAGAGAGGCGCAAGGGGGAGAAAGAAGTACAAGGGGGAGAAAGAAGAAGTACATGGGGAGAAAGAGGCACATGGGGAGAAAGAGAGGCACAAGGGGGAGAAAGAGGAAGTACATGGGGGAGAAAGAAAAAGTACATGGGGGAGAAAGAGGCACAAAGGGGAGAAAGAAGTACATGGGAGAGAAAGAAGTACACGGGGGGAGAAAGAGGCACAAGGGGGAAAAAGAAGAAGTACATGGGGTAGAAAGGAGAAGCACATGGGGGAGAAAGAGAGGCACATGGGGGAGAAAGAGAGGCACAAGGGGGAGAAAGAGGAGCAAGGGGGAGAAAGAAGTACATATGGGGGAGAAAGAGAGGCGCAAGGGGGAGAAAGAAGTACATATGGGGTTGAAAGAGAGGTGCAAGGGGGAGAAAGAAGTACATATGGGGGAGAAAGAGAGGCGCAAGGGGGAGAAAGAAGTACATATGGGGTTGAAAGAGAGGTGCAAGGGGGAGAAAGAAGAACCTGATATGGGTGGAGTTAAAGGCGGGTCTATGGGTGGGGCTAGGAGTGGAAACTGGTGGCGAGTAACTTTTCAGGCCTGGCTAGTAGCTCAGGACTTGAAATTTTGAGCCCTGTATATATATATATATATATATATATATATATATATTTATATATATATAATAATTACAATATATAAAAAATAAGATGAAGGAATGAAAGGATGAAATGCATTTTACAGTGGGATGGAATGTTAGGAATTAATGAGGGATGGTGGAAAAAATCCAGAAACTAGGGAGCCCAAGCTCATGAATTTTTTGTGTACATTCACATCTTCCCTTGCTCTTAAAACTCCTGTTGGTTCTTAGAAAATAAGTCTGGCTTTAAAAGTTTTTATATTTTGTCCACCTCTGAATATATGCTCAAAAAGTATATTTATATATCAGACAGCTCAAATGTTAAATTAAACTTATTTGGTGCCTTCAAATACCAGATAAACTACAACCAAAATTGCTTTAGAGGTTATAACTGAATCACTTGGATGATGGAGACCTCTTCAAAGCACTGCAAACTCTTTTGTGGCCTCACAGTTTGTATAAAAGGTCCAGTGGTTTTGAAACATCCAAAGGTTTCCTTTTCTAGTATTGTAAATGTAATTGTTATGTTTACTTGAAGAGGAAATCTGATGTATATAAGACCCTTTCACACAAGGAACGCCAACACAACAGTGCTGCATTGGTTATGTCTCCTGTGATGAAACCTAAACTGCTAGGCTATGGTGACTTTTGCCTTGCAGGAACACACCAAAGTCCAGCATGCTGTAATGTCTGCATCATGCTGGACTGAAATGGGTTAGCAGGGCAGGTCGGCATGTCCAGTTATGGGGCTGGAGACAGAGTTTTCAGACCAGCAGTTCTGCAGGTTTCTGTGCTCTTCACAACCTCAAATGAATGGCTGACCTACATGGGCATTGGCCAATAATATTTGGCTGGTTCTTACATGGGACACCCATCAGCCATGCCCCTCTGAGAAGGCATCTGTGGGAAATGAAGGTAAAAGGTGCATACAGAACACAGGCACCAGACCTGTAGCTGGGGGCTGCTATAGGTTTATCTGTGAGCCCTGAAAGGACTGCATTCCAATTACATGGACCAATATGTATAGAACCCGGGTCCCACCACATTGGTATGTTGTTAACTACTCTTCACTCTCTTCCATTTGTAGTGAAGAGATTAAGGAACCAGTACAGTTTTCCAGCCTGAAAAATATAAATTGTATGGCTGTTATTGGTGTGCGGGGAGATGCATTGTTACAAAGATATTACAACTCAGGCAATTTGTTTTAAAGTATTAGTGTTTTCAGCAGTGCTGGCTGCTGTCCATACATCTTTTATATTGCATTATATGGAAAATGGAAGACTGAGGCTATAGTTCTCCATAGTATATGCTCATAACGGCTCCACCAATTCATGGCAGTTTGACTTGTAATATCATTTTAATGTATCATTTGTTTATGTAGTAAATCTTTACTGATATTTTTTATTCTCATCACAGTAAAAACGTTGGTGTACCTTATACTCAGTACTCTAATGATATTATCATCTTGGATGCTAGAGACAAATAGCAGTTCAGTGAAGCTGCCCATAGAATGTAAGGCAATAACAAGCAACAAGGTGCATTCCAAAGGCCCATATGTGACCCTGAAGTCCACTGCAAGGCCACATATTTTAATTAGAAAATCTAAATAGGGGCTACGAAAAGTATAATACCACCTTGGATTCTAGAGAGGTCTCAAACACATTGCTTTGCAATATAGTGGAGACCTCTTTACCATCCAAAGGGTTACGGTGGGACATTGTAAGTGTTCTGAGACAAAAGAACAAGGATGAGTGCTTTTTGTGGAGTGCAAATTGGGTGGGTGTGTGATGTGGAGAGGCAAATAATCTCCTTTTCCTTCTCTACCAGACAACAAAGTGAGGGCTGTAGAAATAGACTCTGAAGGCTACACGAAGACCTGGGGCAGCCTACCACCAGCCTAAGGCAGGGCTTATAATTTTAAGTCCTTTGCTACTAGCCAGACCAGAAAAGTTACTCGCCACTGCAAGCCAAAACATACCCACCAGGGCTGAATTTCTACTCGCCAGGGCTGAATTTTCACTCGCCATTGACTAGTGGCAAGTGGAAATTTTGAGCCCTGGCCTAAGGGATATGATTTTTTTGTTAAGCATGTGTGCACCAGAGGGAAGTACTGCTTGTTCTTTAGCCATATGTTGCACAGTCTTTACCAGCACTCAGGAGGTTAAATATTTGTGTACCAAAGCGGTATACAAACATGGTGTTGCAATGTGTTGGTACATTTTTGGCCCCCCAAGGGGTTAAATTAATCCCTGTGGAATGGCTTCGGTGGATATGAAAGTCACAGCTGCAATGGATTTTGTTGTTGCTTTTAATGCATTTCTTCAGTTTCACGTCATACGTAATGCCTCTCCAAACAGATGTTTTTGTCCTTTCCCAAACATGTTTACTAGAATCCCATTAATTCAGAATTTAAGACATTTTGTAGGATTCCACATAAAGCAAAGAGCCCTTTTGTTTAGTTGATACCTTTCACAAAAGGTCAAACATTAGGATCTGTGAAGTGTTTAGGCACTGAGATGTTAATCTGTTTTCTTTTCATGTTGTTAATAGCAGTTATTGTTGTTCAAGTGTGTGAAAGAGAACCTGTAACATCTGCCTTTTATTTCCTGTCACTACAAGTAGTGCTATTGCCAGGCCCGACCTCAGCTACCTTGAGGCTTACATTATCTACTTCCTGGCTTTTCCGGCTCATTTCCTGTCTAAAGAGAGATTTTCCTTTTCTAATTTGTAATGATGGCAGATATTTAACTCCTTCAGAGAAACACAAAACACAGTTTACCATAAGAGAATGTTGACAGTAAATATCTAAAAACGAATGCAAAGCAATGCATCAGGCACCGGTCTAGCATTCAAGATGATGAAACCACACTGAAATCACTGAATCTGTATTTGTCCCCTGTGATGAATTTGGTTTGAGCCAGAATTGCTCCTTTTGTGAATACAACCTGCATAGTTTTTTTATTCGGTGATGTTACTTAGAATAGTATGCACAAGAAAGTTCTACAGAAAACTGTGTGCACCAAGCGGCACAAAAATGAAAATACTGTGATTTAACCCTTTGAGTTCCAGAGAGGTACAAAACGCATTGCAGAGCAATGCGATGCGTACCCCTCTGGCACTCAAAGGGTTAACTTCTAGCTACAACTCTCATAACACTTTGCAAAGCGATATTTCAATTCTTGTGAATTTTTATTTGGCATCTCTGATGCAGTTGGTTTGGTACGTAGTTCCTCTACTTTTGCCATTGTACAGATGTCCTGTAATAAATTACCCCCCACCTCGTTTCTCCCAAAAGGATTTTCTGAATATTTGTGTCTCCTCATAGTAAAAAAAAAAAAAAAAAAAAAAGCAGCACTAGCCAAGTTGTGTTTTTTTTTTGTTTGTTTTTTTAATTATACTAGAAATTTCATCCCTTTTCCTATGTACTTCCCAGGGAAAATTTGTATTCTTTAAAGGGACTACATCAGTTTACATTCCCAGAACTTAGGTGATCATGTGTTCTAGATTGCCCAGGACAGTTCTGGATTTTTAGTATGTCCAACATCCCGAACAGCCCCCTTCCAGGACAATACAAAGTCTTGGAATGAAGACACTGAAGCTCAGTTATAAACACTAAAATTAAAACTGCTCATTGATTGTTGTGACAGAAAGAAATGCCTGTGCTGGGCTACAAAAAAAGGCAAAGACTGGTGACACCAAATATTGATTTGATATAGATTTTTCTTCTGTTCACTCGCTATCATTTTGTTAATTAATAAATATAAACTATTAATATATTTATTTTTGAAAACATTCTTACTTTACAGCTTTTTTTCACACCAGCCTAAGACTTGTGCACAGTACTGTTTGTGCGTGTGTGTGTGTGTATATGTATGTATGTAAAATATTGGCACCTCAGTAACTCCATAAAGAATAACTACCACAAACCGTCCAGGTGCAGTACCACAAAGTCGTCATACATATATCAAAAAAGTACACACTCACTGATCAGGTATCAAAATGTTCAAGTTATATTAAAAAGCATAATTGGGGAATTGAAAACCTCAAACTGGTATCAGCAATGTTTTGGTCCTCTCATAGGGACCTTTATCAAGCCAACTGAAATCATGTGTGCACACTAGCCTAGGGGTAACAATGCAAGTGAAAAACCTATTTGAATTAGCCAGTTTTGTTGTTTCCAAAATTGTATGGCTTGGCTACCTTTCCTTCATACCTCTAATTCTTATGAACATTTTAGGCCAAGCTTGTAATTTCAAAAAAAGAAACAAGAAAACGAATAGGTTTTGGTAGGTGCAGTTTGGTGCATTTGGGCCCCCTAAAGTATTGCAACCCATACAGTTGGCAACCATTTTTCATGTAAACATCACACCTTAAAGGGGAACTACCACCCCGCAATAACTTAAGCTTGATTGATTGTTCATCTGGCGACTAGCTGCTTAGTAGCGCTAGTCGCCAGAAATATTACCCGGTTCTGCAGATATCGGTGTTTTACCGATGGTGACAGGAGCAGGAAGCACGGACGTCTCTTCACAGTGACGTCCATGCGCCTGCGCTGTCAGTCCCTTTTGAGCCGACCGGCTCAAAAGGGACTGACAGCGCAGGCGCATGGACGTCACTGTGAAGAGACGTTCGTGCTTCCTGCTCCTGTCACCATCGGTAAAACGCTGATATCTGCAGAACCGGGTAATGTTTCTGGCGACTAGCGCTACTAAGCAGCTAGTCGCCAGATGAACAATCAATCAAGCTTAAGTTATTGCGGGGTTGTAGTTCCCCTTTAAACAATTTTCTCTGTCATCCAATACAGGTTACTGGTAACTCTGGGTAGGCGATCCGCCCCTTTAATTTAGGCAGGAACAATTCTAGAATTGTATGCAGGGGATGGAGCCTACCTTCCCTCCTTGGCTGCAGCTAGCCAACCAGCTCCAGTAAGATTTGTTCCTTGGTGAAGACACAGACAAGAGAACAGTTCTGCTATAGTTTTAGAATTTTTTTTATTTTTCTGTCAGAAATGGAATACTACCATTAGGCGGATTACCATAACTGACAACGCCCTTAGATGTGGGTAGCTCAGTATCCAGGTGCTTTTTGTGGACCTTAAGCTCTGGAAGGAAAATCTTGGGTTCAAGTTGTTTCCTCAGGAGTTGCCCACCGAGGCCAGAAAATCTGCAGAAAATGTGAACAACCCTTTGAGTGCTGCAGGTCCACATGTCCCACAGTGCTCCTCCACACAGGGTTTTTTTCCTTTGGAGTTCTTATTGCACACTCCTGCACTCATTGGGTTTATCTGTATGTCTGTTGGGTATTTTGGAGCAGGTTTATGTGGTAACTTAACCTTTAGCTGCTGGTTTTGCATCTTTGGGGGGTTATTCATACTTTCCCTACTGGGTTCAGTGTTTTCTGGGTCTCCTAACATTCTAGTGATGTTTCATGTACTTTTATTTTTACTTTTTCAACTTTGCAAAATTTAAGTAAAGGCGCTCTTTATCGCATAGATGCCATTGCTCCATTCACTTCTATGGGACTGAACAGCAGGACATATCTCTGCAACCACTCAACTTAGCAACTTCAGAGATGGCTCATTTTAATTGTCTGCCCTTGCTCTTTCATCCGGTTTATGTTTCAAGTGTGTTGGGAGGCTCAGGGGACTTCGGGCACTGTTGGGGTACTTTTTCTAGGGAAACTACATTTCCCATGAGCGCCTGCTTTGCACGCTCGTTTCTGATTGGCTCCCGCCGTGGCAGCCATTTTGTGCCTTTTCTAGAACGAATATCCTAGGCAGGGCTTGGACTCTCCTTCTCTCCTCTGCAGATTAACCCTTCGCCTGCCAGATAAGTGTATTTTAGCAATTTCTGGGGTGAAACTAATATTGCATGTCACAGGAACCACTGGGCCTGGACTGGAAGTGGCCATTTGGCCATACAGAATCATGGGCCAAACTAAAAAATGGAGAAGGGTGTCAGCCAGACTCCAGGATGGCACTAGGCCTGAGACCCTATTATGTATTGGGGGTGGGGCAGTGACTACCTGGGACAGTATCTGGAGACTGGGAGTCAAATGTCCTATTGCCTCACCCATTGTGTGCTGTGTTATTGTTTAAATGCAAAGTAGGTTTCCTGGGGTTATGTGGTTCCATTTGTTGGTTTGTGAAACTGATTGTATTAGGTCAGTCACTGATGTAATTACCTGAGCAGACCTGATAGAGGGCTGTGTGTTTTGTATTCTATTGTGTGTTAATGTATTTAAGTCTCAGCAAGACTGGTGGTGTTGTGAATCTTATTTGCTATTGGTTGACTGTGTTCACAAACCTGTATATAAACCTTGTTTGTGTCCAAATAAAGGAGTTCTTGTTTTAACCTACACAAGTGTTGTCTGGTGAGGTTAATCTGCTGGTATGCTGGGAGAGTTCTTGTTATCCTGACACTAGTCCTGCCTGGCGATTGGGATACCTTGGGAGAAGCTGGTGGAGTTTTCCTGTTCCAGAGCGAGGGAAGCGGCGACTAACGGAGTCACCCAAGGCTGGGTGGCAGCGGTATCCGTTACATTGGTTGGCAGCGGTGGGATGCTTCCCAGTTGGTTTTTGGAACATACAAGTCAGCACCACCAGGATCGTTTCGCCTGAAACTGATAAAGCCAAGGAATGAAACTGAGACCAGTATCCAGGGGGAGATATAGCCGCCTGGCTTGACCCCGGACTCAGCAGCGCAGGGAGACCAGCATCCAGGGGGAGATATAGCCACCTGGCTTGACCCCGGTCTCAGGGGCGCAGGGAGACCAGCATCCAGGGGGAGATATAGCCACCTGGCTTGACCCCGGTCTCCACAGCTCAACAACAGTGTAGGGGAGCAGTGGAAGCAACGGCTGACTCACCAGACCGAAGCAGCAGCTCTCCACCGGCAGGCTCCAGCATGTCAGAGACTGAGACAGAGGCTATGCTTTGCCAAGCCCTATCCAGCTATGAACAACGGCGGGCCACACTAGAGACAGAGGGATACTCCTTCTCCTCCAAGGGCTTCATCCCTTATGCAGAGAGGCATGAGAGGGAGAGACAGCAGTGGAGCTCCTGCATCCTCGGGCCGAGTCCGGACCGCAGGGCAAGCGAGGTACTGGCATCCTGGATTGAAGATGTTATTTTCCTGGATCTCCAGTATGGCGCTTTCTGCGAGAGGACAGGATTTGAATGGTTCGGGTTCCCCAAAACTCCTCTCCCGTGCCGCGGCTTCTCCTACAGGGGTCCCAGCTCGTTGTGGCATGCCAGGGCTGAGGAGTCGGACTTTGGCAGTCGCAGTGAAAGCCGGTTCTGGGAGATCCGTGACAGGCGAGCCGTGCAGCTGGGTGTGTCAGAAATACCTGAAGTATGGAGAGAGCTGGAGGATCTTGTAACCCAGGAGTGGGGACTGGAGATTGAGTGTCGGAATCTCCAGGAAGAGGTGACTCACACCTATCCCCCACAGCAACTTTGTATGGATGTTGAAGGTGCCGCGGAGGAGACTATGGTCGCCGCAAGCACTCTACAAGTAGAAGAGGGGGCACCCCCGGCTCTCCCTAAGGCTGACTCCAGCGACCTGGCATGGTCTAGTCAGCGGGTAGCAGGCGAAGCTACGGCCGCCGCTACCCCTTTCCTTATGGAGGCCCCCACTGCCTTGAGCTGGATGTTGGGAGTGGATGAGGTTGGCATCACTCCCCAGTGGGTGTTTGTGTTACAGGGAGAGGAGGGAGATGACCCCTCTCCCCAGCGGCAGATGGCGTGTGCAACTGGGGGGGGCGTGGATGAGATTGCGGTCACCACAAGCACCCTACCAGTGGAAGAGTGGACCCTTCCTGAGGCTGACCCCAGCGACCTGTTGTGGTCTGGTCAGCGGGTAGCAGGTGAGACTACGGCCGCCGCTACCCCTTCACTTAAGACTGTTTCAGCGGTAAGGAGCTGGGTTCTAGGAGGGGATGCAGTTGACGTTACTCCTCAGCGGCTGACGGAGGTACAGGGAGCGGAGGTAGTTGATCTCTCTCCCCAGCGGCAGATTTGTATGGACACTGAGGGTGCCATGAATGAGACTGCGGCCGCCACGGGCACCCTGCAAGCAGAAGAGTGGACTCTTCCTACGGCTGACCCCAGCAACCTGTTACAGTCTGGTCATCCGGTAGCAGGTGAAGCTACGGCCACCGCTACCCCTTTCATTGAGACTGACTCCAGTGAGCTGTTACAGTCAGGTCAGCAGGTAGCAGGTGAAGCTATGGCTGCTGCTACCCCTTCCTTTAAGGATGTCCCAGCATCAAGGTGCAGTGTTCCAAGGGATGGTGCAGTCAGTCCCTCACAGCAGCAGCTGTGCCTGGTCTTGGGAGTGGAGGTTGCAGTCCTCCCTCCCCAGCGGGAGATTTGTGTTTTCAGAGGGGAGGTAGTTAACCTCTCTTCCCAGCGGCAGGTTAAAGCACCCAAGGTGCCACCAGGAAAAAGATACCCAGCGGAAGAGCTGGCAACAGGGCAGAGATCCGCTGGCCTCTGTCCATCTGAGCAATTGCCCCAGGGAGCGGGTGCTGGCTGCACCACTACCCTACAGCAGAGCGAGATCCATGAGGAGATGGAGTGTTGTGTACTCTCACCCCAGTATCCAGAGCAACTCTACCACCCACTCTCATCATCCTCAGCCAGCAGCGGAGATTCCGGTAATGTGCTGACTGGGAGGGCACTGTTGTTTGGGCGGGGGTTTTTACTGGGTCATAGACTCCTGTGTACCGGATCCAGGGCTGGATGGCCTCTGCGGCTCAAGGCATCTTATGTCTAAGTCACCCTGTACCTGGAGGTGCAGGGTGCAAAGCTGGACAGACCCCAGGACTATAGGGGCTGGCTGGGGACAAGTACTGTGCGGACATTGCACTAGCAGACTATGTGTCCACTCCAGACAGCAGCGAGATGACCCGTGTGGATCATGCTGTGGCTGTCGGAGGTGGACAAGGGGGAGAAATGTCACAGGAACCACTGGGCCTGGACTGGAAGCGGCCATTTGGCCATACAGAATCATGGGCCAAACTAAAAAATGGAGAAGGGTGTCAGCCAGACTCCAGGATGGCACTAGGCCTGAGACCCTATTATGTATTGGGGGTGGGGCAGTGACTACCTGGGACAGTATCTGGAGACTGGGAGTCAAATGTCCTATTGCCTCACCCATTGTGTGCTGTGTTATTGTTTAAATGCAAAGTAGGTTTCCTGGGGTTATGTGGTTCCATTTGTTGGTTTGTGAAACTGATTGTATTAGGTCAGTCACTGATGTAATTACCTGAGCAGACCTGATAGAGGGATGTGTGTTTTGTATTCTATTGTGTGTTAATGTATTTAAGTCTCAGCAAGACTGGTGGTGTTGTGAATCTTATTTGCTATTGGTTGACTGTGTTCACAAACCTGTATATAAACCTTGTTTGTGTCCAAATAAAGGAGTTCTTGTTTTAACCTACACAAGTGTTGTCTGGTGAGGTTAATCTGCTGGTATGCTGGGAGAGTTCTTGTTATCCTGACACTAGTCCTGCCTGGCGATTGGGATACCTTGGGAGAAGCTGGTGGAGTTTTCCTGTTCCAGAGCGAGGGAAGCGGCGACTAACGGAGTCACCCAAGGCTGGGTGGCAGCGGTATCCGTTACATTGCACACTGTAATTGGGTGATTCTTTATACTAGAACGTTTTTGACACTGTGAGAATGTCTAATCCGTTGGAGTTTGGGGCCAGGCCTAAGACTAAGGATGCTGGGGTCTTTGTGTCCCCTGTTGTGCATTGCTCCTCATGTCATTCAGGGTTGCCTAGAGAATTATCAGGTCATTTATGCCCAGCATGTTATGATGTCCCTGAGTCTCTTCTAGGGACCTCCAGACATGCATTAGAACCAGTCTGGGTGCAAGACTTCAAAGCTATTACTAGGGACATTTGGTCTACTTTGCAACTCTTTCCATCCCAGATACAGGGGGTCTTCCATTCATGGCAGACCCCCTCTTCAGTCAAATCTTCCCTGCCTAAACTGCAGGGAGTACCTGATGTAACAGATTCCTCTGCGGAGGAACTGTTAGTGGATTCAGATGTTGAGGAATGTTCTGCTGTGGGCTCCTCTCAGTTTTTTGGAGACCCCTTTGAGGCTGATCCTGAGCCCTCGGCTGAGGGGCCTGATCAGGGCTGTCTTAACTACCCGAAGCATTCCCTTAGTTCAGGAGGTTTCTTCAGATCCCTCTGATGTGTTTCAGGAGCCTGAAAAGCCCCTTACTTGTTTTCTACCTAACCCCTCTCTTGACCGCCTTGTGTCTGATGAGTGGAAATCCCCGGACAGGAAACCACCTGTTTCCAAGAAAATTTGCCAAGCTTTACCCCTTTTCTAAGCAGGCGCTTTCTCAGTGGGTTCATCCTCCCAAAATGGATGCTCCTATTTCCAGGCTGTCTAAGTCTACTGCCTTGCCAGTTTCTGACGCCTCCGCTCTGAAAGGCTGGACTGACCAGAAACTTGAGGTTTCCCTCAAGTCCATTTTTGCCACTGCTGGTACCACCATGTGTCCAGTGTTCTCTGCGGCATGGGTTAACTGGGACATTGCGGTCTGGACTGAACAACTCAAACTGGCTGTCCGTCAGGGTGCTCCTACTTCGGATATGTTGTGCCTTCTTGCCAACATTTCTGAGGCCCAGTACTATGTTTCTGCTGCCTTATTTGATGCCATCCGTTTGGTGGCTAGGGTTTCCACCATGTCTGTGGTTGCCAGATGAGCTCTTTGGCTCAAGATCTGGTCTGCTGACACCGCTTCTAAGAAAGCCTTGCTCTCCTTGCCTTTTCAAGGCATGTCATTGTTTGGGCCAGATCTTAAGGATCTGATTATTGAGGCCACTGGGGTTAAAAGTACACTTCTGCCTTTGGTCCCCAGGAAGAAAACAACTCTCAAGCGTAATCGTTTTTTTTGTTCCTTTCAGACTGAGACACATCCAGCGAACTAGGCGGTTCCCTCAGCTCCGCATGCCTCCTCCAAGCCCAAACAGCACTGAAAGCCCAAGGTCTCTTCCAAGCCTTCTTCGGCATGACTCACCGAACCCAGGTCCCCACCGTCTGCATTACTACCACAGCGTCTGGGAGGATTCAGTGACGGACCCATGGGTTTTACAGGTGGCGGCGGAAGGATAAAGGATTCCTTTTGTCTCTCTTCCTCCTTTTCGCTTTTTTTCTTTCTCATACGCCCCAGGGCTCAGAGAAACGCCATCTGTTCAGTGGCGCTATCCAGACCCTTCAGGACAAGAATGTTCTAGAGCTGGTTCCAGTTCAGGACAGAGGTATGGGTTTTTACTCAAACCTCTTTGTGGTGTCCAAGAAGGATGGCGGTTGTCGTCCCAGTTTGGATTTGAAGGATCTCAATTCCTTCATGATCAGGACTCATTATCACCAGGAGTCCCTAAGGACGGTGATTGCTACTATGTCCCCAGGGGAATTCCTTGCCTCTCTGGACCTTTTATATTTTGTATAGAAAGGACTTAGTTCAGTTTTAGTGCTTTTGATTGTAAAATGTAGGTTATTATAACATGAAAAGTGTTAATAATGTGCATAATGTTAACAATAATTTAGCTAGGTAGATTTTAAGCCGGGGAAGATGCCATGTAAATTTGTAGTCTGAAAATGAGTTAAGCCATGCCCTTGTCATGAGATTAGTACAAAACTCAGTCTTTTGGCTGAGGCTAGTAGCAAAATCTCCTTAACACCTTGAATATAAGAGGAGTGTACAACTCATTTCAGAACATATACACGTTCATTCGCCCTCTCACTCATGCTAACTGTTCTGGCACACATCTCTGCTAATAACGTGTAGTATAATTGTTGTTTGAAAACTGTTAAAAAGTTCCCCAAATCAGAAGTACTTAACCTTCAGATCAAAAGTACCTTTATTGGTTTACAACTGCATTAGCTACTCACTGTACTGGCATCACTTATATTTTGTAATAGACTTAATGTATGCAATCTGTGGCTCTAAAGCTGTTGCCAATCTAGTACAGAGGTATGCAACATTTGGCTCTCCACCTGCTGGGGACTACAATTCCCATCATCCCCAACCAGCCATTGGGAATTGTAGTCCCTAACAGCTGAATAGTTAAAAGTTGCTTATCTCTGCTCTAGTACAAAAGATGGAGAGCCATGTTTCCTACAAGTGCAATAGATCATTGCAGCATGCTTATATATTATATATATTTGGTTTTTAATACAAATACACAGCATGTTTCACTGGTAAGACCTCTTATGTGAGTGCCTTTGATAAGTATGCTATGTAAAGTGGTTTTGCATATGTTTCCTTTCATCTTTTATAGCCATAGTAAATACTTTATGAGATTTAAACAAAAATCATGGCTGCTCTAAAAATGCCCAAAGAGTAGGAGCGCGAGGGGAACATCTGATTTATTTGGCATGCTGGTTTATATATTACAACTTAGAGGATTGTTTCATTGAGTTGAATGGAATTTCAGACAAATATTAGGTCATTTTCAAATGCCAAGTATATGGGAACTGTGACGGAATGGTTGTGACCCAGAGAATGAAATGTGTCTGTTTTCAATGATCGCCATTGTCTTAACATGTGTTCCCATTTTTGAAACATTAATGTCCCCTGTGTGTGTGCATGCATTAGAGAGTGTTGGCCATTTACCAGCATTGAATGGGTTGGTAAGTGTGCATGATGTACAGAGGGATGGTGCCATCCAGTCTAGCTGACTACAGAGATTGTGTTATGAGGTAGCCAGTGTTGGTCAGATAGAGGGGCGTAGGGCAAATCTGTCTGTGGAATGTATGTATCTCCCCCCTCACATCAGGCTAAGCAGAAAGAGACCTGGTAGATGGTACCTGTGACATCAGATCCTATAGGGGGTGGGTAGAAAAAAAGGCTAGGAAGAGAGAGAAAGGAGACAGAGTTGAAAAATATAGGACCATGAGAAAAGGCCTCTCCATAATGGTGGGAGGCCTAGGATCCATGGGCATTCTAAAGGAGTACTGCAGAAACTGGGACTGGTGAGTGCCCTCACCGGAAGAGTTAGAGTGAGTGGGCACTGTAGGGCCAGGTGCCCTTTTCAGTTGTGGGCTGTAAGTCAAGGCGGCTTCAGCCACAGAGAGTACCCTGATGTACCCACCACAAGGATCTTAGGATGTCTTCCCGAGCTTCTCTGTCAGGACTAAAAGATACAGGGAAATGTCATGCAATCCAGCACCAGGTGCAGTGGGCGGGGCGCCCACGCTTGCCTCTAGTGGGACTGTGAGTAAACTCCAGCTTAAAGCTAAAATGGACTGTGAGTAACCCCTGGCAACCTGTGCAACTTTGCTGACACACCAAGAAGAGAACAGCAGAAGTGTTTGGTTTTTATGTTTTATCCCTGTTTTTTCTGTAATTGTTGTCCTAGGTTTGTGTGCTGTGACCTCTCTAATAAACGCAATTTATTATCTTTTTGTCTGGCTGGATATATTGTTTAACCCTCAGTCTACCAAGCAGTAACCCCTGTACCCCCATCACAGGAACATATGTGGACTCCTACTGCAGTACTTATTAATCGGGCAGTCAGAGATCCAGGGATAAGTGCTGGTTTCCTTTTCCTTTTAATTTGTGTATTTGCCATGTGTCTCTCTTCTACATTTTTACTACATAACAAAATGTCATTCAGTTTGAGTGCTCATGGACAGTTCAAAGCATTGCTTCACAATATAGTGGATACTCCAACTTATTTCAATATGAAGTTCCCCTTAACCCCTCAAATGCCAAGGGGTATAACACATTGCTTTGTAACGTGTTGCACACCCCTCTGCCAAGGGTTAAAGCAGACATATCCCTTGAAAAACTGTTTTGTCTATTAATAAAAAATGAAAAGTCTTCTAAGTTGAATGAATGAATGAATATGTTTATTTATATAGCGCCACAAGTGTACGCATCACTTTACAGTTTCAGGGATTAAACAATACAGGGTTACAGGTGATTTGTAGAGTGAAACATTGGGTGCGAGGTCCCTGCCCGAAAGCTTACAATCTAAAGAGGTAATGGGAGACATACAGAGTACATTAGGGTCAAGTGCTGAATACAGTGCTAGTTCTGATGATGATAGAGGACATCAGTAAAGTAAATAATATAGAAGAGCGTTCATTGTACAACATCAGTGCTTCTAGCATGTTGAGATTTTATCCATGAGGTGCGTTTGAAGGTTATCAGTGAGGTGCAGTGGCGCAGGTTGGATGGTAGAGAATTCCATAAATACGGAGCAATGAGAGAAAAAGGTTTGATACCTGACAGGGCTGTAGTCACAAAAGGAGCTGAGAGAAGAGTCACTGGCTGAACGTAAGTGGCGGGATAGGGTATAACGGGAGATTAGAGTGGAAATGTAAGAAGGAGTAGAGGAGAGAAGTGTCTTGAAAGAGAGAAGTAACATTTTGTAAGATATCCGGAGTTTGATAGGCAGCCAATGGAGAGTTTTGAGGAGGAGTGGGGCAGGGACAAACCGAAGTGACAGAAGAGTGATTCGTGCTGCAGCATTCTGTATAGATTGAAGTGGTTGGAGATGGGAAGCAGGAATGCCAGACAGAAGAATGTTGCAATAGTCCATGTGGGAGAGGATGATTGCGTGTTTAAGAATTTTAGATGTGGAGGAACAGAGGAAGGGATGGATTTCAGCATTGTACCAGGATGCACCATTTTCTTTCTTTTTCTAAAGAGGACCTATAACATTTCTAAATCCTCCCCTCAGCTTTCATATAGAAAAAATGTATATAGTTATTCCGCTCCATTAATTTGTTTCAGTCCACTGGTGGAAACTGACAGGTTTTAGCAGTCTAAAAAAGTAGAGACAGGTGATTTTCTGGATGTGAGTAATCAGGGAGCTTTATCAGACAGGTCAGAGAACAAAGCTCTGCTAAGATTAGATTAAAACCCTCTAAAACTGTTAGCCTGTTAGTACAGCAGAAAAGAACAAGTTATAGGCAGTTTAAATAGACACATTTAATGAGACTAAAAGCTGTTTAGATAATAGGTCCACTATAATTTTTCCAGGGATGTTTCGCAAATTTAAAGCGGAACTACCACCCCTTCTAAACTTGCCCCCAAATAATTACCCATCTGGAGGCTAGCTACTCAATAGTGCTAGACATCTATGCATAATGACTTCTGTGCACCTGCTCTGCCAGTCCCTTCCGGTGCTGTGCGACTCCTAGCAACACCTCCTAGAGCAGACTGGGATTGACAGCGCAGGCGCGCAGACGTCACTATGCAAAGATGTCTGCACTGATTCCTGGCTGTCAGTCCCCGGAACAGTAGGAATTTTCAATAACACTGTAATAATTCTGGCGATTAGTACTATTGAGCAGCTAGTCGCCAGGTGCTTAATAATTTGAGGGCAAGTTTAAAAGGGGTGGTAGTTCTGCTTTAACATGGTTATAAACCAAAAAAACGAAACAATCTGTCTATTTGTTTTATCTATTTCAAAAGAAGATCAAAACCGCGATGCAATGTGTGTGAATGGGCCTTATGTATAAAAGCAAAGATTAGCAAACCAACTGCTCCATTGGGGGGGGTTGTAAATACAAATTCCCCAAATACCCACTGATTTATACTGGGCTTTTTAATCCATTTAATTATTTTCAAGGCATTGTGGACCACTCTAGCATTAGAGGGATTAACCCCTTAAGGACCAGAGGGGTGTATTACTTCACAATGCCTTGCACACCTCTCTGGACCTTATGGGGATTCAAAATTCCATTTAACTAAAAGGGAATTATTTGTCCCCAGTGTGAATGTTATGGTTTGCCGTGGGCACACCCCTCTGTTCCTCAATGGGCTTAAATTCTTACAAGATATGGAAACATAAAGGAGCAATAAACTTATAAAAATGTTAGTTTTTTTCCAGCTCAAGAAAACTAGGTAATTTCACTGCTGAGAGGTTTTTCATTTAAAGTTACAGGGGATGCATCACCCCTATACAAGTTAGCATCAATCATTAGCTTATAGAGTGAATATAAGTAAATGGGTATTCATTTTTTTATTTTTTTTTTTAGTAATAATAAAAAATATATCTGACCTGCAGCTACTTCCGGACAGACTGAGGTTACCTGCTCTGTACCACAGTCTGTCACTCTTCCTCTGCTCTCCTCCCTCTACCCAGCCTCCTCCGACAGACATCGATATCTAGCCAATGAGATCGCTCCAGTTTCAGGCAGAAAGCCTCCATCATCGGAGGAGGCTGGATAGAGGGAGGGGAGCAGGGGAAGAGTGACAGACAGCGGTACAGAGTAGGTAACCTCAGTCCGGAATTTACATTTACTTATATTCGCTCTATAACTAATGATTGATGCTAACTTGTATAGGAGTGATGCATCCCCTTTACTACAGTACAAACGGATTTTAGTTGTAATCTTAGCAACAGCACCAAGTGGTTCCAAAAGGCAGGTTCTTTAGCAATGCACTCTGTGGGAGAGCTTGCGTCATAGACAGCTCTCTATGATATGTAATAGGAACAGCATTTTAGCAGTTTAATATATGTCTATCTCTATGTATCTTATCTATCTATCTATCTATCTATCTATCTATCTATCTATCTATCTATCAATCATATAAAATACCATGTTTCAGCTGTAATCAATTATGAATGAAAAATCTTCCAGTACTAGGAGTGACATTGTTTGTTTTACTCAGCAGGAAAACACAAAATACAAAAGTCTACTTCTAGATCAATATTTTGGTACAAGCGTTGTACCTTTATCAAGTCAGTGTGGCAAAATTTTGATCTATAAATACATTTTTGTATTACTTTATCTAAAAGATGATTGAATGCTGTTTTCCCCATAGACTACCGTTCTTCTAACAAACTGTCCAGTCGTCTCTCTCTCTCTCTCTCTCTCTCCCTCCCTCTCTTTTTCTCTCTATCTCCCCCTCTCCCATGCTCTCTTTGTTTTATACCACCTTTAATATAATCTGTAAATATGTTATCAAGCTGTGTCATGTTATAGAAGGTTGCATTTTAGCATGTGTTTCTTTAAGTTTTCCCAATAAGATCATGATATACCATAAGCATGCCTTCAGCTGTTTCGCCTCCAGCCCCCTATGGATAGACAGAAGATGGATGGTTACAAAGTGAGTATAGTGATCTCTGTGTAATACTGTGAAGTTACAGATGTTTCACACACAAGGCAAGAGAAGCTTGTGCCTTTCAGTGTGGCATTGATGCATGAATATTTATAAGACTATCCACCACATTTATCAGTCAGCAGCATTATAAGGGTCATTTTTGACCCTTGTAACACCCAGATGCTCATTTATAATGTGTTGCTATACATTTCAATGTGAGATCATAGGACCTGCAGTACAGCTTCAGGCAAAGAGGCCTTTTACTGCATAGTCGTACCCAGTGTTCACATGGGCCTTCTGTATTAGTTTTACAGGAAGGAACCAGTTTAATTTCGTGGTCAGATGGTTAGGGGGTAGTTTGGCTGTCTTGGGTGCACAGCGTGTAAATGAGCCTGCTTTCCTACAAGTAGGAAGGGGAAAAAAGGAAGCATTCAACCAAACATTGGGGGGCACCCATTCACAGTTTATCTGGGGACTTTGGGTCCTTAAAAATGATCTGCTCAGGCCTGTTTTAAGCTTTCTCTGTGACTGGGACTGAGATTCAGAAACATTATCCTAGAGGTGTAGGTTGCACCTCAGTGATCAAAGATGGCAATCAGCCAAACACCTCGGATGTGTAAATAACCTGACTGCAGGGAGGGAATGTGGGGGGACATCTTGGATCTGCAGATGTTTTTATAAATGCAGTGCCTCCTAGGAAAACATTTTAGATTAGTGCAGTAGTATATTAAGAGAGAAAAAAATTAGATCTTTGTTTTTATTTTTTTTTCTCTTATTCACATAAAAATATTGAAAAAATTGACAGTGTTCTTCTGTTGCTAAAACAGGCAGAGTCTTTGCTCTCAGTTTCTCTGGTTAAATCCCACCTTGTCCTCTCAGCTTGTCCTGCTCCTTCAGGTGTCCATCAGTGGACTGGGTCATCACCATCGGCGTAAGGTTTAAAGGGAAAACAAGGTAGAAGGGAGAGGAAACTGCTGAATTTAGAGGCCCCAGAGGAATTTAACCCTTTGAGTGCCAGAGTGGTACGCATACCTGGGAACTCTCCGGATTTGCCCCGGAGACTCCGGTTCTGACAGAGCTTTACCGGGTCTCCGGGGCAGAGGCTGATTCCTCCGGATGTGGAGAGTTTCTATTGAAACTCTACCACATCTGCTTTTTCTCCCGCTGTTCCTCCTTCCCCAGCCTTCTGTGTGACACCTTTAACCCTCTGAGTACCAGAGTGGTAAGGAATGCATTGCTTTGCAATGCATTCCGTACCACTCTGGCACTCAAAGGGTTAAATCCCCCCCCAACACTCGAGTTAAGCCCCGCCCCTTTTTGACACGATTAGCATCATTTTTGTCACCCCCTGCTGAACAGAGGACTACCCTCCGGGTAGCCCTCAACTGGAAGTTCCCAGGTATGGTGGTACGGAATGCATTGCAAAGCAATGCATTCCATACCACTCTGGCACTCAAAGGGTTAATAAATGCTGAAAATATGAAACATGAATGATTATTTTGTTTTGAGTCTGCTTAGGTGCCAGAGATAAGCTCACACAATGCGGTAAAGGTTTTTATTTTCTTCTAGGAAGCACTGTCGCTTTAATAGAGTGTTATTTTAAAGGCTCTGCTCCTTCAAAACAGCATTAATATGCCTCTGTGCCTCCAAAATACTGTTTTAATTGAGATTTGTGCCTGTGTATTTGCTCTTATTTTAAGCAAGACAAATATATTAAGTTTAGTAAAATACAGAATAAATCCCAGTAGACCAATGAACATTTATTCATGTGAAACAAATAAATGATATCATACTTTAATACATGTACTATTTTAACATATATGCCAAATGGAAAAAGTTAATTATCTACCTCTCTTCCCAAATCAGGTCTGAATGTAGTTCATACCTCCTCACAGTAGACTGTACACTTCAGTAGTTTCAGTGCGAAATCCCATTTAAAAATACAACAGACACATGAGCCCTTAGAATCACTGCAAGGTACAGACAAAGGTATAGGCTGCTGCAGTTTCATTTTGCATTATTAGAGTATATGCTTATATTACATTATGTACTCCTACCCTGCCAGCCGACCTCTGGATAGATGAAGAATTTGAAGTACCGTGACCTTACATAACAGGCCTTGTGCTATTACAGATTCATGAATCAGAGGTTCAGCCTTTTTTGGTCCATATGCATAAAGAAAGTGAAGTTATTATACGACAAAACAACAGCATCATGGGAAACAAGTAAAATTAACCAAATTATCATTAATTTAATTGGCGCTTTTAACTCAGTGCCACATATTTGCTGAACTGTTGTTTCTTTGTGTGCGGCCATTAGACTAGGGTGACCAGATCTACATTTTAATGCAGAATGCAAATGAAAATCTCATTCATCCAGATTTCGCAGGGATCAATGCAACTCTGCAGTGTGTGTTTTTCCTGAGAATACCTCATTAAAGCACGGATCTGAGAGGTTATGTACTTAGGTGTGATAAAGAGGAAGGAACTTCTTGAGTTCAATTAATTCCCAATTCTACGAAGCCTATGGACTCCACCTTAAGAGACTTTAGTGCATAGTCTCCAAGGAGTAACATAGGAACTGGAGAGTTCATTAAACCTTAGTGCATCTCTCCCCTGGTCACATGACTTTAGACCACTGATTCTCAACCCATGCCCTTGTGGCCTAGTAACAGGATAGGATTTGAGGATTTTCTTGGTAGATCACAGGGAAGATAATCAAATTGACTGAGCCCCTAATCACCACATCTGTGCCCTAACAAAGAACTCTTCAACTCCTGCCCTGTTAGTGGTCCCTGAGGTAGCATACTGAGAACCACTGCATTAGACTGTCCTGCCTTATCTGACTCTGATCATGTGAGGCTATCCCAAAACCAAGGTTTAATCGCCTAGCTAATAGAGAGAGATCACTAACAAACTTCACAGGTGAACTCACGAGTTTCCAAGGGTTTAACCCTTTGAGTGCCAGAGGGGTACACAGCGCATATGCTCTGCAATTCGTTGCATACTCCTCTGGCACTCAAAGGGTTAAGGAATTTCCTCTTTAGACTAATCCATCTGTAGTCAACCTACTGCAAAGGCCTACATTTCTAAACTGTTCTGCATCCTTTTATTAAACTATACTGTCTACTTGGAAACCTTACTTTATACACACTAGTGTCTTATGGAAGAGCTTTCTGGTATATTCATTGCAGTAGGAGAGAGATGACTAAGAAACAGAAATGAATCCAGCTAGGATGCAGCGGTCCAAAAAAGATGCTTTATGCAAACTGGAACAGCTATGAAATCGAGAAATTCACTATTCGAGGCTGTTCTTGACTGACTGTAAATAGGATTATAAAAAAGATATAATGATTATTTCCATTAGGAAATAATGTAATAAACATGAACAGAGTGAAATAAGCCAGGAATAAACATGCTCATACTGAAATCTAAATCTCCACTGATAATAGTCTGGGGACACTTTCATTTCTGTAGAACATTTTAGCTGAATTCTATAACTTCACTGAAATGGAATTAAGTGAACAATTGTTTCCAGACACCTGGGGCTGTTTTCAACAAAGCTCTCCTCTTTTCTGTCCCTCCTATCCTATCAACAAAAGAAATATAATAAAACGGGTACATATTAGTGTGTTTGAAGTGCCCGCAAACTATATATGGCATGACACACTATAATCAGTTGTTTTGCTGAATTTAAAAAGACACCATTTATGAAAATAACAAAAATGTATGAAGAGATAAATAAAAACATTGTTTGTGGAAGGGGCTAACGGAGATATTATGACTTGATGAGTGTGGCATGATCTAGGATACTATACCTAGACCGGCGGTGGTGTGACCTGCCTGATTTGAGGCCTGGTCAAGGTTGAAGTAGTAAAACCTGAGGGAGGGTGTTGGTGGGAACTGCTTGACGCCTCGTTCTAGAGGTGAGGGGGCGCAGTTTAAAACCCTCTCGCCCCTCCCACAAATGCAGGCCCAGCCTGCTCACTTGTGGAAGGGGCTAACGGAGATATTATGACTTGATGAGTGTGGCATGATCTAGGATACTATACCTAGACCGGCGGTGGTGTGACCTGCTTGATTTGAGGCCAAAAAAGGAGGAGACAGAATGTTTTGAAAACTTTATTATGAAATCAGTAAGTTAGTGATGAAAGGGCTAGACGTATTTCAGCTTTCGGATTCGGAATGTATCTGGCAAAGCAGTGAGATTTCCATCTCCCCAATTTTTGAATAATGTGAGGAGGAGTGTGATGGCTAGAGGCCGCAGAAGCAGCGCCTATCCGGAATGAGTGTCCTGAGTAGTGGCTTGGGTTGGCACCCATTCGAGCTAACAAAATACGAACTAGTTTAGTAAATGTATAGGTTGTTAGAGGACCATTGTGTGTAGGAAGAAGAGGGCTGGAGTCAGAAAGGGGTTCTAATTGTGCGTACAACCTTGAAAGGGCCTTGACTGGACACCAGTTATCGTATGTGGGAAATATTGGAATCTGGGCACCATTACTTGTTTGATCTGTTTTTGATTTTAAGAGGTGAAAGATGAAGTGATCTGAATGTGCTTGGAGGTCGGCTTTCTTAGGAAAGGTTGCAGATGAATGAGATTTGAGAAATTCACCTGGTCTTAGGAATCCAAAAAAGCCCAGACAAATGGCTGCCAAAAGCACGAGACTGGTATTTGGACCGAAGGGGTTGGTGGATAAATTTTCGTATAGTTTGCGAAAGAGAGCTCCAGATATTGGCAGTCTCTTTTTTGGTTTGTTATACGGAATTTTCTCCAGCCCTTTCAAAAATAATTTTACGTGATAGTTAGTAAATAAGGAGGGGTGTTCTGGATGGATGAATGAAAGGTGATGGCGAATGCCTGCTAACTGCAACCTGACGGAATGGGGGGAAAGATGCAGGGCCAGACTGCAGTGAGCGGCATATGCTAAGATGGAGTGTATTGAATAGTTGAGGGGGGATTTATTTAGAATTAGAAATTTGTTGAATGCATGCCATGCTCTAGCGTAATTCTTTTTAGTATTTAGAGCTAGTGCCAGGTTGATGATTGCTTCTGCTGCTGGGTGGTGGTTCATTCGAGGATGAGTAGGTTGAACGGAGGAGACGGGGTCGGAAGACGGTTGACTTGAGGGTTGAGGTTGAGAAATGTCTGTAAATCGGAAAGAATCTGGTTACTAGGCTCGGACCTGGAAGGGGGAACATGATAACTTGAAAAGGTAAATTTAAAGTACAGGGAAAGCCATGTGAGCTTCCTCAAAAAGGCCATAACGAGTGGAGATGATGCTCTACCCTTGTTAATTAAGGTGGCTGTGGCTGGGTCTGAGGTGCAGAAGGTTACCGGCATGTAGGACCAATATTGGCCCCAACTAGTTGCTGCGGCTACCACTGGTACTATTTCCATGTAGCTAGGGTAGCTGAGAAAATTAGGTTTATCTGAAAGCTGGATGGGCCATGAATCCCGTAACCATTCGTTTATGTATGAAGCTGCATAGCCTGAAGTTTTTGAGGCTGAGGAATAAACTACCGGGGAAGAAGAGGTAATGGTTTTGTTGAGTATAGATTTGCCGTTCCAATGGTGTAGGAAACCTGCCCACATGGCCAAGTCTGACTGTGCGGAGTTGGTAATTGTGATAGGAACGGAGTCGCTGCTGTGTGACAGGAGGGAGAGGAGATAGGAAATGAATGATTTACCTTGAGGGATGATTCGAGTGGCGAAATTGAGGTATCCAAGTAGAGATTGGAGCTCGTGCCTGGAGCAAGTGGTTCTTTTAGAGAAATCATGGACTAAAGCTTGAATCCGGGAAATTTTATCTAGCGGAAGACGAGCCTCCATAGCGTTGGAGTCTAAGTGGATTCCTAAAAACTCAATCTCTGTGGATGGGCCGAATGTTTTATTGGGTGAAAGTGGGATATTGAGGTCTTTGAACAACTTGATTAGTGATTGGAGGGCTGATGGTTGGACGTAAGCTGGTTCGATTAGCAAGAAGTCATCTAGGTAATGTAGAACCATTGGGCATCTGCAGTGGTTCAAGAGGAGCCAAGAAAGGGCCTCGGCGAAATAATTAAAGATCTTGGGGCTGCTTTTCGAGCCAAATATGAGGCGTGTAGAAAAGAAGAATTTGTCTTGCCACTTGATACCCTGCAGATGCCAATGAGATGGGTGCACAGGGATCAATTTGAACGCGTTTTCTAGATCGACCTTGGACAACCAACATTTGGGGCCTGCTTGTTGGATGAGAGAAATGGCATGTTCGATGTTGTGGTATTCTAAGGAGAATTCTGATGAAGGTATGAGTGAGTTGATACTAGGGATAGGAGAGGAGTGGGGTGCGGAAAAATCTATTATGAGCCTCTGTTTGTTGGAAAATTTTCTAGTGGCTATCCCTATTGGATTCGATCGCCATGTTGTAAATGGTGGGGAATGAAAAGGGCCTAAGAGGTGATCTTTAGCAATTTCTTTCTGAAGCAGAATATTAACTGATGCTGGGTCCGAAGTGGCTGAATGCAGATTGGGACATTCGAAAGATTGAGAGGGAAGGGCTAGAGTGCCTATGCTGAAACCTTCCTGGAAACCGTTGATAAGAAATGAGGAAAAGTTTTTGTCTGGATGGTGCAAAAGCAATGATTTGAGAAGACGAATGTTTATATTACCTAGTCATTTATTTGAGCGGCCCTGACGGGGGCAGATAATGCGGGAGTGAGAATCGCGGCAAATTGAACACATATGAAGCATTCTACAATTATGAAAAAAGCATCCGCGGCCATTAAAGTTATTGCATATGGGGGAAGAACCCATGTAATGAATGGTACGTCCGAGCTTGTCAACTGAAGGCCTATTTCTAGTTGCGGGGGGTTCTAGGGGGTTTTCGAGGGGTGTAGCAGCTGAAGTGGGGGTGGATGGTGTAGGCCATGCTGAAGGGCACCAGCTGATGTTGTGATTAGCTGACTGGCAGGACGAGCACACTGGAGTTCTAAGGCCCGCGAAATATCTGCAAAATAGCTCGTGGTCTAGAGAACCCCAGTCTGTCGTGAAGCCAAATTGTTCTAATGCTGCTGCCGCTTTGGCTGAGAATGCCAGGTGGTAATCGTAATAACTGAGGCCGCCGTAGCGGTAGCCCAGATCGACAAGAATGTACAAATATTGATCAAGTTCCTGTCTCCTGGAGGGGAAAGAGGAGCACAGAATATCCCTAAATATGCTAAATGCCAGGACAAATTCTGGAATAGCAAGTTTTTTAGAGAGTCTTGGGTCTTTGGACTTTAAAGTGACTGCTACGTCACCGCATTGAACGGTGCGATTTACTGCTATGTCCTGTGTTGCTATAAGTAGGGATACCAAGTTCACATCTCTCCCCTCCAGGATGTCCCGGCGAATGGAAGCGGGAACCATGTGGGCTGGCGTAATTTGGGGATTATGAGAAGTACTGGGGATACCTTGCGAAGGGGAAGATGAATGAGAGCCTCCTAGGTTAGAAGATGATCTGTAAGAGGATTCTAGTGATATGATTCTATTTTGCATATCTGTCATGGCCGAGGACATGGAAGTTAGAAGTTGCATGATGTTCTCCATCTGCGAAGAATGGTTCTCGGGAGATGAAGTGCTGGGTGAAGTAGGCTGATTTGTAAAGACCTGAGGGGAGGGAGGTGGGGAAGGAGCTTGGGAAGGGAATAGGAGGCGGAATAACTCAGGCTTCCTAGCTGAGGAGGGATATGGGATCTGGCGGCGAGTTAATTCAGAAGTAATACGTGAAATGGTCCATTCTCTATATTGTTGGCTTCTAGACACTGGTGTTGCAGGTAGGTCTTGCTGCAGGGTTTCTTGGTTTCCTTCTGGTCTAGGAGGGTCTTGTTCCATTGCTGAAGGGTGAAAATGAAAGCCAGTTAGACTGAGGATGGAGGGTGGAAGGATTTTAGTAATTTAAAGATTGGGGGGGTGCAAACCTGTCGGATGGGATGGATCTCTCGGACCCCTTGACCCTGAAGGCCTCGCTGACTGGAAGTCTGAGGAGGCGGGGGAAAAAGGTGGAGGCGGGTGATCCAGAGCTCGTCGTTCAGGAGGTAAAGGCAGTGAACCCGGCGTGAGATGCCCCCTATTGACCTGTTTCACCCCAGGCGGGGGAGGACGTCGTAGCCGGGGGGAGAAAGTGATGGGGGGGGGGGAAAAGGAGGGCATAGGGTGGGGAGTGAAGCCAAATCGTGATAGAGAAAAGAGCCTGGTAGGGGGAAGTCTGGATAGAAGCTAGTTAATGAACTGAATAGAATGTGACTCACTAGACTGTGCAATAGGAGGTGTGGAGATAAGACCTCTGACGGGAGGTCCGCAGTTAGATTGACAGCTGGCGTGAAAATTAAAATTGAAATAAGCCTCCGGCGGGAGGGTTGGCCTAAAACTTAACGTTGTCTCTGACGGGAGACGTCTAAAAACTAGAATTCTTAGTATCTCTGACGGGAGATTGGAGAAGTGCATGCGATTCCTCTGACGGGAGGAGGTTCTGATAAGTGGAGACAAGTGTTTAGTGAGCTAGAGGGGATAGATTGGATTGAAAAGATGTGCTTGCATGCTTGTATAATAAAACACATTTTTTTTTTTTTTTTTTTTTTAATATTGTTTAAGGAAGGGAATATGGACTATGAAGGGGTGAGCTCTGACATTGAGGATCAAAGACTTACGATAGCTAATGAGCTGTTGATTCTGAGTCTCTGACGGGAGACTGGTGTGAGATTCTCTGACCATGGGAACCTGATAAGTTTTTGAGAGGATAATTCTATGAGATGAAGATATCCTGAGCATGCTAAAGTGCACCTACCTTGGTTAGGATCCATAGAGATAACTGAAAAGTAAAGTATGAAAAGATGGGGTTTTAAAATTTTTTTTTTTTTTTTTTTTTTTTGTTTTTTTTTAACTTACTGGCTGGTGAGAAGCGGATGGGGTGAGGCGTTTTGAAAAGGATGAAATGACTGCGGGAACTGGTGCCTGCAACCTGATGTTTTTCTTCAAATTGGAAATAGTAACTGGAAATTGATCGAAATAGAGCATACTGATGAGGGGATCGCCAACCTAACTGAATACTTGTAAGATTATAGGCAATAAGACAACTTCCATTTATGATGAAAGATCCTAAACTGAAAATAAGGCTACATCAACTGGAAAGGCATGGCAGTACGGATTTGGATGAAGATAAGCTGCACCCCTATATACTACTTAAATAGACGGCTACTGTTATCTACAGGGACTATTCTCGTAGACAACCTATCAAATCTGGCACATTTCCCATGCTTGCGAGCGATGTGCCCCTTCCCATCAACTGTAGTGTTGATGGCTGCCTTTAATTCGAGCCCCATGCCCTTTAGGAGATTAATAGAACAAACAATAAATTAGCTTCAAGACACAGTAGCTTTTAAAACGACATTATTAGTCAACATTAGCGATTGCAGTAGTATAGAGAATCTTTCTGATTACCAAACTATTCGGGATTGACCATCTTAATTAAATTAGCGGAAGAAAATTTCGACCTTACCCGACTTCGGTTAGACTTGCGTGGGGTAACTAGCTTAACGTTGTCTCTGACGGGAGACGGATGTTTGGCGACGCTATCTTTTGACGCGGCTTGACGTGCCAGGAAGTGATGCGGCTCCGAGACCGATAGTTCCTCTGACGGGAGGAAGCGTTACTTGAGCCCGGAAGGACGAACTGCTTGACGCCTCGTTCTAGAGGTGAGGGGGCGCAGTTTAAAACCCTCTCGCCCCTCCCACAAATGCAGGCCCAGCCTGCTCACTTGTGTTGAATGTGTATAATGTAACTAATTAGTGATACTGTGTTGCTAAGGTTTCTACTGTATCGGTGCAGTGGCAACATTGTTTAACCCCTTAACGACATGTGACGTACTATGACCGTCACGGTCCTTGAAATACTCAAGGACCGATGACGGTCATGGTACGTCACGTACTTTTTACTTACAGCGCTCTACCGGGAGAGCTGTAAGTAAAAATAGGGCCTGAAATTGACCGCTCCAAGATCGGAGCGATCTCTATCAGGCCCCCTAGTGACGCGCCGATACACGCGACAGGTCACGTGTACCGGCGCGTCCAAGTGGTCCTATGCGGTCCTTATGGGACGGAAACGTCCCAGGACCGCCGGTCGTTAAGGGGTTAAAGTAAATTGAGGGACTTATCTGTGGCATCCGCGTTTTTGTATGTACTCCTGGTGCCTTAGATCCCGGCAATTTTATTAGACACAGATGATAACATTCCCTTCATGGTGAGGGGGTAGGATACACCTGTTATTATTTGTCTGTGTATTGTTGATGCTTTTGTCAGTATTGCAATACTTAGAATTTGTGATATTTTTATGTGCTATTAAAAGTGTCTAGACTATTTTATGGTATTTTTGGTGTACTCTATTGCCTCTTTTTTGCATGTGGTTGAGTCCCTACTACTATTTGAGTGCTAGACCATATAGAGTTTATTTTGTTTTTTTGTTGAACCGTTTTGGAGTAGGGATTTAGGTCAGGCAGCTGAGAGTAGATATACGTCTCATTGCCACCTTAGTTATACATATAAAAACATTGTTTACAACTGGCACATATATCCATATGTAATGTCGCCCCCTTTCAGCCAGAGGAATGAAAAAAAGCAAACCTTTAAAGACATTTCCATTGAAGCCCCAATTTGGCCCATAAATTCCTTCCCTAACTCCAAATGGCAGTTGGATATTTCCCTGCAGATCAACATCCTATTTAACCTTCCATTATTACTGTATTATTCATAATCATTAAAGGGATAGTAATACTTAAGTATTACTAATCCTTATATTAAAGTCCTATTAAAAATAAATGTATTGCCCCCAGTGTCATCTCTCAAACCTTTATGGTTTGAGAGATGATCGCTCCTAAAGTTGCCCTCCCCCTTCCCTGTAGTCAGCGTTCTAGCTGACTGCAGGGAAGCCTGTCGTACAACTTTCAGGCGACTCTGCAGCACAGCCGCGATTGCGTTAATAAAAAATAAACTTTCACTGAAATGGTCTTCTACGTGTGCTTGGTTTGTGCTTGGTTTGCAAGCACACGCAGAAGACCATTTTAGTGAAAGATTTTTTTTTTTATTAACGCGATCGCGGCTCTGCTGCAGAGCCGCCTGATGAACTATGACCGGATTTCCCTTCAGTCAGCTACAACGCTGACTTCGGGGAAGGGGGAGGGAGAGGCCAACTTTAGGAGTCATCATCTCTCAAACCATAAAGGTTTGAGAGATGACACTGGGGGCAATCCATTTATTTTTAATAGGACTTTACTATAGGGATTAGTAATACTAAGTATTACTATCCCTTTAATCAGTGATCCTAGCAGTGTTCCCAACAGTGGTATATGGTAGCAATCCTCTTCCTCTCAAGTGCTGCTACTTTGAGGATTGGTGTTTTTACTCCATAGTGTCTATAGTTTAGAAGATATTTAGCATAATTTATTTTGTCAGTTTCATGGTAGGAAGTGGCAGTTGGGAGGGAGTGTGGAATATTAGTATTAGACACACCAGACTGTGCCAGCCAGTAATGACAGTACTACCTTTATGTGCATAAGCTTGCAAATAAGGTGAAATATCTGTTAAAGCGGAACTACCACCTTGAAAACACTTTATCTTCAATAACTCTCCACCTGGCAACTAGCTGCTTAGTAGTGCTAGTCGCCAGAATTATGGCCTTATTCAGAAGAAATATGTATTCCAGGCTGACAGCAGCACAGAGCGTGGACATCTTGCCATAGTGACGTCCTTGTGCCTGCGCTGTCAGTCCCAGCCAGGTCTAGGAGGCGTTGCTAGGAGCCGGCTGGCTCCCAAAGGGACTGACAGTGCAGGCACGCTGACATCACTATGGCAAGATGTCCGCGCTCCGTGCTGCTGTCAGCCCAGTAAGAATGCATATTTGTTTTGAATAAGGTAATAATTCTGGCGACTAGCGCTGCTAAGCAGCTAGTCTCCAGATGGGAGAGGTAGTTCCGCTTTAACTAGTGTAAAATCCCATGTACGAGGCCAGCATTCTGTGTGTGTCTCTATTGTGCATGACTGCATCGGCAGTCTCTACTGCGCATGACTGCATCGGACAAACATACATCTGACCTTTTATATTATAGGATGGAAGTAGCATGAAGGGCTGTATTGGTCATATATATTGACATCAAATGGCCCCCAGGTTTTAGTATGGACATCACTCATTTATGGCTTGGGGACTTCCCATTGATTTTAATGTGACATTTAACTCCTTGAATGCTTGCAAGATCTTCACGTATTCAGAATCTATCTGTGTTGAAGACCTCCCTAACATTCAAGGGGTTTAAATCCCTATTATGTCAATTGGATATTGATTTGTCAGTGATTTTAATTTGTCCCCTACTGGTGCAGTTGGTTTTCTCCAGAATTGCTCAAGTTCATCTTTGTACATCGGACTCTGTATATGGGCTTCCTGGGTGATGCAGAGACAGTGGATTTTGTGTTGGTGATCTGCTATAACAAGTGTGTCCACCAGGTGGCCTTCAATGGCATTTGCTTAATCCACAGCCTGTCTGAAAACCCCACAGTTTGTTTTTATTTATACTGCATTATCTTTTATGACTTAATATTTATTTTTTTATTTTTTGATATAGCTCCACAAGTCTACACAGTCCTTCACAATCTATGGGTTAGACAATATAGGGTTACACAAGTGCTTTACTGATTGAAACTATGGGAATGGGGTTTCTAGTGCTTACAATCAAAAGTGAATAAGGGAATCATTTTATTTAGATTATTCTCTGCCTACATATGGGTAAAATAAAAATATTTGGCCTGAAACCGCTGGACAACGCTGAGTTAAGACGTACTGGTATAATGTTGCCTGTGACACTGCTCACATCTGTGTCCTAGTCTAGAATGTTTAGGGTTTTTTTTATAATTCTTTGGCTTCCCAGAGACCTGGCAGTAACAACTGGTTATAAAACTGATATGTGAATCATTGGCGTTTAGTAAGTTTACGGTAAAGCAATTTGTTCTGGTCTGTATTTATTGTGCAATGCCAGTCCTGTGTTTGTGACCTGTAACTTATCTTTCTAAACCAGTCAAACAATTTTTAACCCTTTGAGCATGAGAGAGTGCCCAACACATTGCAAAGCAATGCAAAGGACACTCCCCCCACACTCATTTTCAGATGAGAAATTACTGTATATTCAATGGTGTAGACTGCAAAAATGTATAATTTTGTTGTCCTCTGTTTCCTTTATACAAATATCTGTATAGATAGGGTTATTAATATTGTTGAGCATATTGACATCCAGAAAGGAGATTAAATGGTTTAATTTGGGACATCCATTTGAAGGAACATACTTAGATATATGGTGGCAGGTATTATTAGAGTTGACTTGTCTCCTCAATGCAAGTTTACTTTATTTTAAAGAAGGCTGTGTCATTAGGAATGACCCAGTGTGTGGGTCAAAGGGATAGTAATGTTTCAGAATACACACAGCGCAGAACATTGGGCTCCCCGGAGTGGATCCCTGTGGTGCGGATAAGGTGAGAGAAATGACGCAATTTGTGTCATAAAAGGGGCGGGGCTTAATCGTGAGTGGGAGATGGAACTTAAAAAAATTAGCTAGACTAGCCTGGGGAAGGAAGAAAAGAGGCTGGGGAGTGGGAGGAACTCAATGAGAGGAGCAGATGTGGGCAGAGTCATCAGAAATTCCCCACATCCGGAGAATGAGACTCTGCCCCGAGACCCAGTAATACAGAGTCAACACCGGAGTCTCCGAGGCAAAACCAGAGAGTTCCCACCTATGGTAATACTACTGCTGCATGATGTTCATATGCTCCAAAACGTGCTAGTTACAGTATTATATTATGTTGAAGATGATCCCTCCCACTCCTTTCGCCATTTAGAAGCCACTTCCCCTCAGATCTGTAGTCCGGTCACTTGACAGGACAGATCACCACGTGGGACAATCTTCCCTCCTTCAGTATAAGGAAAAGCCTGTGCTCCTTGATGAAAGAGGGTGTGTTTCCCCTAATACTGAGTGAAGATTGTCCCTCACTGTGATCCGCTGTCTGATCTGGGACAAAAATCATTAAGTCGGGGAAAAGGGCGGGAAGGATCATCTTCAATATAATATAATACTGTACCTAGCACATTTTATAAACATCACGCAGGAGTACTATTACACATGCACAACGTTCTGAGTTATGGTACATGAAACATTACTCTCCCTTTAATTCATAGCACAGTGTATGATAATGACCCCCACAGAAACAAATTAAACATGCCATGCTGTGCGACTAACAAAGGTTAATTTCTAAAACAAAAACAAAAACTTTATTTTCCATACAAATGGCTAATATAGTGGGTGAAGCATTACCAAGAACCTATTGACGTTTTTGTGTAACTGAATATATGATTTAGAGCAAGACAAAAGTATTTTATTTAAACAGACTAATTTATAAACAAATATATGAAGTTTAAGCAAACATTAATGTGAGTTTTATTGCTGTGAAGCAATGTGATACACTTATATACACACCACACAGTCCTAACAGAGGGACACCAGTAGGGGAAAGAGAGACCGAGGGATTTGGGTCTCAAACAGGGACACTTGGGAGGTGTGAAATAGACAATTTTTAATTCTCTTTAATATTAACTAAACGTATATTAGAGTGATAGATCCACATCAATGAACCTGGTACGCCAACCTAACATGTAAAAATTCATTTAGAACACAAGGCCTAAAATCTACAGTTAAATATGCCTTACCAAACACATGCTTGCTGGATCGGCTGTTCCCCATCACAATGTATTTTTAATTTCAATATTCTAATATGGTTAACCCTTTCGAAGCAAGACATTTCTTCAGCACAAATCACTGGAGACTACTCTTGCAACCAAAAGGTTAAACACAAGGGGATTGTGTGTGTCAGGACGGATATGTGGAGTTTTCCAGGAGGACTTCATTCTGTGCCTGAAAGACTTTCTTTTGACACTGGTATATAATGATCCCCCACCGGCTGCCATCAGACTTTATATTTTCATACGGGTACTAGGATATAATCCAATATCCACTGTACAGAGAACAGAACACAACATTATCTCTCATTAACCCTTTGAGTACCTAAATGGCATCCAGTGCATTGCAATGTCCTATGGTTTATACATCTCTGGCACTCAATGGGTTATTAAAGTATAGTCATGCTTGAAGTATATGTGTTTGTTATTTATTTTGTTTTGTCAGATATGTACCACAAAGCTGATGTGCCAATAAGATATGTGGCAATTCTAGAGCACACCAACTATATCACATGGGACAGATAAAATACCCAAAAATATACACTTGATTTAAAGGAACACTTTCACCTAAAAACTAATTTTGCTGATTTTGAAAGAGCCTATATGTTGGGTTAGCCATTCTGTATTTTGAAAATTAGTTTTTGAGTTAATTAGATTAACAGCAATATAGTATTTACCTCCCTAGCACTGAAAAGGTTAAGGGTCTGTGATTGGGGAGGTAAAGTAAGGCTAAGACAGGAAGTGCCTGTACCAGCATGCCTTAAAGGGATAGTAATGTTTCACAATAAAAGCAGCTCCAATTAATCTTCATAGTATTTGGGCCATGGAGAGTGTTATTCATACCTGTGAATTCTCCGGATTAGCCCCGGAGACTCCGGTTTTGACAGAGCTTTACCCGGTCTCCGGGGCAGATTCCTCTGGATGTGGGGAGTTTCTATTAAAACTCTGCCCACATCTGCTGTTTCTCCCGGTGTTCCTCCTTCCCCAGCCTTCTGTGTGTCACCTTTAAACCCTGCCACCCCAACTCGCATCAAGCCCCGCCCATTATTGTCACCCCCTGCTGCACCAGAGGACTCCTCTCTGGGCAGACCTCAATTGGAAATTCCCAGGTATGGTGTTGTTTGAATACTGTCAGAGTTGTAGTTCAAGAGTAATTAAAAGATAAGTATCCCCCCTCCCACCCCTTTTACTGATGTAACATTGCTCACCTCATAGCAGCAAGACTGTCTGGACTGGACAATCTTCAGTGAGCATAAGGAAAAACCTGTCAAGGGGGCAGTATTTTCTTTATGATCACAGTAAGAAGATTGTCCCTTGCTGTGAGCTGTCTGGTCTAGTGACCAGATTCTACATCTGAGGGGAGGTGGATTACACTAGGTAAAAGGGGTGGGAGGTGGATACTTTATCATTCAATTACTCTTGAACTATAACTCTGACAGTGTTAAAATAACACTCTCCATGGCCCAAATGCTATGAAGATAAAATGGAGCTGCTTTTTTGTGAAACATTACTATCCCTTTAATTAGCATCATTTACACATCAAAATATGTCAGAAACTATTTTTCAAAATAAAATACCACTTTGAGAGCTCTTTCAAAAGCATCAAAGTGGTTTTTAGGTAAAATTGTCACTTTAATTGAGGCATTTATTTATTTAGAATGCTTTACCAGGAAGAATGCATTGAGATTTGTCTCGTTTTCAAGTATGATCTGGAGAGGTTGTACAAGAAGCGCTAAAGAAATTCATAGTGGGAATGTAAATGGTATTTTAACCCCTTGAATGCTAGATGTTTCTAACACATTGCTTCACAATGCTTTGGAGACCTCTCTTACGTTCCTAGGGTTACAAACACCATTTAACCCTTTGAGTGCCAGAGGGGTATCCCTAAGGATTGCTTTAGTTCTTAGTATATCTGTCTCGCAGTCTTTAACTACCTGGTTTCTAGAGATTCCTTCAGCATATTAACATTCAGTTGGCTAATGTGCTGCATAGAAGACTAATCTCGACCTGGCAGATTTTAACCATTGAAGGGAAGGAAAATGTGTACATTATTTAATACATATTACTACTTGTTTCATGGAACTTCTCTCTAAGCCCTCTTGTTATATAGTTGTATGCAAGAGTTTAGAACACTGGAGAAATGATCTCTACTTTATCACCTGTTTATCACACCGTAGTGCATTATCCCCATTGTGTCATTCTAAGGTCACAGAAAGAGCCAACTATGTCCTCAGACAGAATTAACTGGCATACTCTTCAGGGAATTGGCATAACGTGCTACAATGTGCCACCAAAACATATATTTTAGAATCTCAGAATCTGTTTGTTAATAGAAAAATATATATTACATTATATAGGCAGCTTTTAACTCTGTAAAACAAACTAATATTCATGTAATAGGTTCACTTTAACCCTTTGAGTTCTAAAGGGGTCCAGATTGCATTCTTTGCTGTGATTTATTTACCCCTTCTACCACACGAAGAGTTAATTTACAGATGGGGCGTGGAACATTATGATGATAGGGAAGGTCTTTCTTACATTATAAAAACACACCTGGCTATTGTCTGTTTCTTAATAATACACACATTAGTAAGTTATGGACATAGCTGGGAACTCTCTGGATTTGCCCCAGAGACTCCAGTTTTGTCTTCTAATTACCGGGTCTCCTGGGCACAGGCTGATTCTCCGGATGTGGAGAGTTTTAAATAAAAATATGCCCACTTTTCCTTCTTCAAAGCCCCGCCCCACTCAAAATTATGCCCCACCCCTTTTCTGACTAGGCTAGGGTCATAGATCTCCCCCAGCGGCACCAGAAGGCTGCACTCCGGGTTGTCCACATTGCAAACTTCCCAGATATGGTTTTAGACTTGTAATGCTCAAATGTAAATGAAAATGTGTTGTTTGGATAAACACATCCTTCCTCAGAGGGGTTAAGTAAGGGTTTGGCATCTTGAGGATCTCCAGCTGTTCAGGACTACAATTCCCATCATACTCAGCCAACGGCTGGCTGGGGGTGGGGGAAGATGGGAATTATAGATACAAACAGCTATGACTTGGGCTGCCCACTACTGGGATAAGTTCTTAACCCTCTGAGTGCATTTTGTACACCTTTGGCACTCAAAGGGTTAACTCACAGTGCACTAGGAAGGGCTGCCAACCTTTTGCTTTTGAGCAGTCTGGTGAAATTGAAATTCCCTGCTGAAGATTTCTGGGCCAAAAGTTCATTGTTGTGTAATACTTAAAAGTAATAATCCTAAAACTGTTTTTTTTTTTTTTTTTTACATATACGGTACATTGAGTAACTGTGACAATGGAGAATTGTGAATGCTCAAAATAAAAGTCAATAACAGAAACTTTTTCACCCGCTTGTCTAATAATTTCTGCATTGTTGCACCCTCTAGTGGACCTGTGCTCTTAATACAGTGAACTGAGTCATCAACAGATGTAGAGGATATGAAGGGATTAGGATTAATTACCCTTTCTGCCAAACACCTCCCCCTCCAAAATAAAAAAAAAAAATTGTGCTGCAGATACTATTGGTTCCAACTTTACCGGACTGGCAGTTAAATATAGGCAACCATAAAAATTAATGCAAGGCCTGTGTATTGTTCACAAGCAAGATTGGGTCTTAATCCTTGAATCCATTGAAAAGCAATGCATTGTGTACCCCTCTGGCACTCAAAGGGTTTTGTATAAAAGTAAATGGACTTGATGCACTGGCGACATTTATACCATTCAAAGGTGGAAGCTGATTTTTTGTTTGTCCCATGTCCCAATAGATTTTCTCCACAAAAGAATTGTCTTTCAGTTTAATGCCCCATATCACACTGGGAATGCCTTCAGCAAAAAAACAAACCACCACTGGCATAGACAACTGTATGTTTTATTAATCCTTTGAATGAGGGGTGAACAATGCATTGGTTTGCATTCTAAGGATTAAATAAATACAAAAAAGATACACAGTTGTAGTGGGCAGATAACTAAACTCAGCTGCAATACAGCCTTATTTACAATCAATGAATAACTGTAACCATTAGCAATGTGGTAACAATATACTGTAATATTGTAATGGAGATTGATTAATTCACTAACCCTTTCACATCCACTTTTTGTATCTACAATTTTATACTCTTAAATGACAAGACATTAAAGAACAAAATAAGAACTTATTAATAATACTCTCTATCCTCTCTTATTATACAGTTGTATGCAAACATTTGGGCGCCCCTGGGCAAAATGCAAGTTTAGTTGATTCTCTAAGTGAAAACAAGTTAACACAAACTGTGCAGAGAACAAATGTAAACTTGACATAGTTCTGCAAAGTGTAATAATGCACAACCTTCATTGCTGCTATGTTACTCTGTAACATGTGGTAATCTAATATAGTCTATATGTATAACAGATAACATGGTATTTTGCTGAGAGTATTTTAAACCCTGAGAGATTAGAATAGCTCAGATCTTGAAAATAATGGCTTATTTCATTTTCCTGGAGGATTGAAAGTAAGCGAAAGTTAATAGCTTGTTTTTATCAGACTTCACTCAAGAGTACATGTTAAGTACAATGTGCTAGGAAATATGTTGGCTGAAAAAACATTTAAAGGAACATTTACAGTTAAAAATGAACTGGGTTTATGGGCAATTAAATATTCTATACTTCTATTTGTTTCCTGAAGTCTAGTCTTGCATATGCTCTGAGGAAGTATATATTCCTACCTTTTTCAGGGGTCCAGCTTTTCCGATGTTTGTCCAGGATTTTCTTTGAATAGACTGAGGTAACAGGCTTATTTCTGTAACTGATCCATAGCGGTAGACAGTGGGATTTGTCTCCACCTTGTAGCTGGGTATGACCTGTCTGTCAGGGAGTTCTCACCATGCCCTATTAAGTCATTTGTGGTCCTACCTAAATGGGGGACAGAGGTTTGTTATCTCTTTCTATGTTAATGCATCTCCATTACAGATTTTTGATTATATTCTACATGCTAGGGAGAGGACTCCCCGAAGTCCCTGTAGCCTCTCTTAGTTGAGCTAGCTAGGGAAGGAGCACAATTCCCCTTGCCCTCATATCACCTCACAACAGAGCTGTTGGTGCTTGGGATGTATCGGTGCTCCCTCACCCCAGTTTGTACTGAATCTTGGATTCAGAAGTATACTCCAAGAAAGCCCACATTTGATAGCTGGCTATGTCTTGGAAAGCAAGTGTGGCCATGGATACAGTTTGCCATGTCTTTGTCTTGTATTATAATGCAGGACATTGCTTTTCTTATACATTTAGTGCTATTTTAACCTGACTGGATCACTAAATAAGCTACGCAACATCTTGGGTCCTGGTAAACTGTACTTCATTACCTCTCTGAACTGAACTACTTAATTGAGATTCGGAGCTATCTGATTAGCCTTCAGATTTGACCTGTTATTAAACAGTCCTTCTGTTCTACACCTGAATATTTAGGCCTGCTTCAGTTTGATTTCTGAACATCCTTTTGCTCATGTGCATCCGTAAAGTCCTGCATACTTGTATGCCTGAACCTTGTTTATGTGCCTGCGTCTCAGCCCTGCCCTCTTTTGGTGTTTGTCTCCTTTCCAGTAGCAGCCTTTTAGCTGGCCACATTCCAGCTTGATTTCTGTTGTAGAGGTGTCTTTCCAACCTCAAAATATTTCTTCCTTATGGTCCCACTGCTAGCTGTCTCCCATACGCTATTACACAACTGGGGGTGTCGCGTGCTAATAACTTAACCAAGGGCACAGTTCCAGTTCTTATTCCATCTGGTGATATCAATGGGTATAGCTGTAGGTGAGGAGCCATCATGTGGTTCTCCAGTTCTGCTACTCTCCAGACAGATGGTTCCTCAGCCTAGCATCCCTAACCAGAAATGTGATTGTATTCCTTTGTGCACCTACTACTGAGATATGCATTTTTACTTTGTGCATCAGGGCAATGCTCTCCATCTTTTCCGTGCATCTGTTCCTACCTTTGCATCTTGAGTATGCACCTTTTCTTCGGACATCATAGTTGGGCAACAGTGCTCTTGCTATACACTTTTCCTGTGGAATGTTAACATCCATGCTATGCCTTCTGTTCCTCCTTGTTATGAACTGTTTCCTGTGCATCTTTGCTAGACACTTAACTTGTGTATCTCCTGTGCACCCCCTTTTTTTTCTTTTATTATTTTTGCCTGTGCCTGAACACCTTGGCTTTGAACTTTGTCAATGAACTTTATGTATGGTTTTTTTTGGCTACACTCTCTATATCTTTGCGTGTGCATTATAGCTCACTACTTTGTACACATTGCTTGTGAAACTAGTCTATGCACTTTACATCTTGTGCATACATCTTGTTTATCTATTTTGTCTGTGCTTCCTGCCAGTATATTTTACCTAGGCATTTTGGCTATGCATGTCTGTTGTTTATTTTCACTATGCATTTTAATCTTGGCTATACCTTTTTTATCTGCATTTTTTCGAGAACATAAGTGCTTGAACCCCTTTTCTGTGCTACTTTGAGAGGAACCATTTTGGTGCATCTTGTCATATAGTTATTGCAGGATGTCCTTGTTCGGCATGTGTTCGGGGACATCCTTGTCAGACATCCATTTTGGTGCACTCTTGCCAGGCATCTGTTTTGGTGCACCATTGGAAGGCATCCAATTTGGTGCTCCCTTATAGATGTATTCCTGATATGCACCCATTTTTTTGGAGGGGGGGGTACATCCTTGATATACACACTTTTGTGGCAGGGTACATACTTTTAGGATCCCCTTTTATCTTGGTGCTCTCCACTTTGCTTAGGCCCCTTCTTTCTGTTAAATTTATACAGTTACCTTGTTTTTCTGTGCATCTTGGTAATGTATCTCTTCCTGCCCACCTCTGTAATGCACCATCATTAGTTTGTTGACATTCTATCTTCATCACCATTTCTTTGCATTATGAGCTTTCTCGCCCTTATATACTACTGCTATCAATATGATCCATATATCCTAGAAGACTTACAAGAAAGAAAAGGTCTATTTCCATATATTATAGCGAATTAAGGAGCATGTAGTAGTTTTGATTTGATTTTGTCTCTGAACTCCAATGAACAATATCTTATCTAAGATCTTGAATTGATAGTAAAGAGGAAGAGCTCACTGACAATGGTCATTATTGCTATTCATTTCCAAGTCTTGAGGATATTTTCTGACTGGCTAAGGGTGTTCTCATTTAGGCTTCTTACAGTCTGGAGTATCCATAGCCAGAAGGTTAATAGGACAAGCATATAGTGATGCAGCTTGCATTTCCCATTGAATACTAAGGTTTACTCTGCCAGAAAATGTATACTTCCTCTACTAAGAGTTTGTGCAGAACAGCAACACTAGCCTCAAGCTCTGCCTTCATATAGATATTACCAATTGGACATGTAAGCTTCAGCAGAAGCCAGGTTTGGAAGGAAGGCTCTTCACGTGGTGGTATCGGTTTGATTGGTAGAAGAATGTTTGCTTGTGTAGCTGTTTTTTTGTGTTTGTTTGCTTGTTTGTTTTTATTAGATTGGTATACTGATGCAGGGGAATTAACTATTAACCACAAGCAGTGATATCCTTAAAACATACACTGTTGGCTTACCCAGCGGACTAATGTTGAGAATCAATGGTTCAATGTTTGGGTGGAGACATCTAACTGATGGAGGCCTGTGGTCTGCATCACCCAAGTGACTACTGAAAAGCCGCCTTAGAACACCATAGCTCTTTTCTGACAATCTTTTTTCCTGTAAGGATCTCTATCTAGTGTTTTTTGTTTTTGTTTTTTTAAAGGACATGTGACCCACCACATGAAAATATTGGACAGCAGTGGGTTGTGGAGAAGATCCATTTTTGTTTATAGTGCATTCCTTTTCAGCATGTTTAATAGATTGGAGTGGAGCAGTTTCATAAAAGAGGGGGTTAGAAAATGAGAGCATATGTCTGAGTCTGTTAAAATCTGGATCTGACTGAGCTTCTGAATCTGTTTTTAATAACTTTTCTCTCTTTCTGATTTTCAGCTTATATCTGTTCAAACTTGGCGTTGCCCCTCAGATACAGGATCTACTGGGGAAAGTGGACTTTACTGGTAAGTGGTTGTAATGATATGGCCATATATGTAGAAGAACAAATAAAACTTCCCAAAGATTTAATTGGGGCTTTTAACACCCTGAATACTAGAGAGGGCTCCATCGCATTGCCTCTGTAGAATTTAAGGGGTTAAAAGGCCTCATGTAAATTCAATAGGAATTTAGTGAATTTTACTTTAACGCCTACAGTGCAGTTGGCGTGTCCCAGGATTGTACCATTTTGCTTTATTATCAATAATTTATAAAATGTTTGTATATTCCACTATGCGGTGCTGTGCAGGAGACTAGATTCCATCTTGTCTGACAAGACAGGACTGTAACCAAAGAGATTACACATATTGCTGTGTATCATACAGAACATGGTACAGAAGATTACTGTGACAGAGTTATGAACCTAGTGCTAAAATAGCACTAAGTGTGGGTTCTTCCTCTTTTCCCAGAGAAAGTTATGAGATATAATTATTCCTTAGCTTAAATACGGGTACGTAATATCTCAAAGTTATTTCTGTAGACTGGCCTTATATAAGTAATATAAGGACAATAAAAAAAGATTACGGAGTCTATATATATCATGAAAATGTTTATTGGCTAGCTAAAAGATATCAAGCAAATAAGAAAACTTAGCAATAACACAATAAAAACAAGTTACATTACATTACAAATTCCAACTAGCAGAGTGTGAGATAATTATAAAATATTGCTTGCCATAATAGAGAAATCACATACCAGTCAGTCTTGGTCACTTAGAGTGTCAAGTAACCTGATCTGTACACTACTGATGTATAGGGGTCCTGGCACTCAATATATACCTTTTCTCTTAGCATGAGCCAAGTAGGTGAGGAACATGCATTTGGCTCGTGCACGGAAAGACCATATTTGGGGATGGATATAGCAGGTGGCTATTGGGCTTGTTGCTAGGGGTCTTAGGTAGAAGCAGCCAACGGTATACTTCTGCTATCTAGAGGCCCAGGGGTAAAAAGGACAACTGTCTTACCATCTACTTCCTTTTTGTAGGAGCTATAGGGGATGTGTGGCGATTATCAGTTAGGGCAGACTGTTATGTGACAGTATATCCAGATAAAGTAAGAATATGTTCTAGTAGTCTCTGCCATGGCTAGAAAAATAAATGTATATAGTAACCCTTTGTGTGCCACGTAAGAATAGCTATATGCAGAATACAATAGGGTTATGGGCAGAAAGTGTATAAATCATATAAAAGTTATAGGGGGGCTAATTCCCCTACAACACAACACTGGGCCGTATGTACCTAGAAAAAGTGGAGACATTCCAGGGAACAAAAATGCACTTTGATAGAAGGTTAAATTTAAATCTTTGTGTATCCTGGGAATTTTTATTTGTTCCATGTGGTGCAGTTTGCTTGTCCCCGAAATTGATATATTTAGGACCTTCTACTTTAATGTATGTATATATATTATTTACTTAGTACCATAAATGTACATATTACAGCAATGGAAGGCAACATGAGGCCCTCCAGACTACATTTCCCATTATTTCCGTTGGCTGGCATTGAATGATGTATATGGGCATCTTCATTTATATAGTACCGTTTGTGTACACAACACTTTAGGGCATTGTAGTCTGGCATCAGCTGGAGGGTCTCATGTTTACTATCTGTGCGCTATGAAAACAGAAGTGATAGTTCAATATGAATATACAATCAGGGATTAGAACATTAGAATGAAGTGCGTCCATTAGTGGGGAATAAGTGCACCCTGATAAACTATACATTGCAATATGAACCCTGTCCTGGATAAGTTGTAATCTAATTAATTCCACCATGGAGTCATGCATGAGTTTGCAGTGCATGTCCTTTTGACACGCAAAGGGGTTTGTTAAGGAAATAGTGGAAGTATGTACAAATAAAAGTCTGGAGTAAAACTAAAGCACCAATGTATCTAAGAAACATCCCTTACATCTGTGTGTGGCTTTTTCATTGATACATACAGTGCAATAGTTCATTTCCTACTCATTTACCAAAGTTTTGCCCCACTGCCCACTGGATATTACCTGTAAATTGGGTTTGTTAAAACCCTTTAAGTGCCAAGCGGCTATCCAACGCACTTCTTTGCAATATGCTGGATATCCCTCAGACACTCAAAGGGTTAAAGGAGCAGTAATGTTTTATCACGCCTGTCTCTCTCTGTGTCTGTTCCCTCAGGAACCACATGAAGTTCATCTCCCCCTCCCTTCCATTGCACGTTTTGCCTCCCCCTCTCCCTTCCACATAAAAAAACAATCAGACCTTGTAGTGGGGCATCAAGCTCCCTCCTGATGCTCCCCAGGTTACTGATCTCCCAGCCAATTCAGCTGGGAGAGCAATAGAGGTAATGCAGTGGAGCATGAGAGCTCCCCTGCTTCTGTTTTACCCAGAGAACCCAGGTAGGAGTGGGCGGCATATGCAAACCCTTTAAGGTCAGTGAGGGAAAGCCTTTCTCATTGGCGTGAGAGCATTTCCCGATCATAAGGTATCTGTTGGTGAACATTATTCAAACCTGCTGTAGACCACTGAGGGTAGTCTCAGGCTTAGATTTTGCTTCAGTGCTAAGTGAGTCTAGTTATGCCCTTGAGTGAAACCTAACTGGTACATCCTTATTATGCACTATTATTACTGCACCAAGGTCACCCATGTGAACAAGCCCCTAATAATGAGTCCTCAATTACCTTAGAGTGTAATATTTGTATTCCCATCATGTGTTATTTTCCGATTCTTTCTAATAGTGATGTGAAAACAAACTAAATTTTGGCAGTTCTAACAAAGTTTCACTTTTTTAGAGGAAGAGATAAGTAACATGCGGAAAGAACTGGAGAAATATGGTATCCAGATGCCATCATTTAATAAAATTGGCGGTATTCTTGCAAATGAACTATCTGTGGATGAAGCTGCATGTAAGTTATGTTTGTGCACGTTTTTGTAGTTAAAGGGAAACGATCACCAAAAACAACATTTGTGGTTTGTAAAGAGGTTTTGAAATTGGCCTTAAGTTTCATTAGCTATTTTTGTTTACATAACTAATGCTTGAGTTATTTAACCCTTGGAGTGCCAGAGCGGTATGCAACACATTGTTCCACAACGCGTTGCATACCCATCCAGCACTCAAAGGGTTACATTTATAGATTATGCTCCTTAAGGCATACCATGCACTTATTTTCTGTCTTAGCCCTATATTACCTCCTGCTCTTAACATGTATGTAGTCTTAATTCCATTTGATTGTGCACCATTATCCTATTACATAAAGTGGTATAATGTGTCGCTCACTGTGAGCCGTAACAGCACATGCGCAGTAGAGAGTCTCTACTGTGCATGTGTGGTTTCGCACACAGGGAGCTTCTCTGTGAGCCATCTGGAGCTCCCCGCTAAGGATCAGCGCGTTCAGCGAGTCTCTACTGAGCATGATTGCAGTCATGCGCAGTAGAGACTCGCCGAACGCGGTGCCCCAATCCGGACGCCTCACATCCTGTCTCTGTTCGTGGCTCCGGGGCAGCTGGGTGCACTTTAGCCCATGTATACGGGCTTTCATACTAGTATATAATAATGTTTAAATATAGGAAGTACTTAATGTGAATAAAATAAGTGGCCTGAGTACTAGTCAAAAGATCAAATAAGATATAGGGGGAGATTCACTAAGTGGTGATAAAGAGGAGATAAAGTGGAGATGACTTCTCCAGTGATATCACTTCTCCAATTCCTATGTTATTCTATAGAGCCTATTCACTAAGATCTCCATAGGCTCCATAATAACATAGGAATTGGAGAAGTGATATCACTGGAGAAGGTCATCTCCTCTGTATCACCTCTTTGTGAATCTCCCCCATAGAGTCCTTAGGAACAGACCATACTAATAGGAATTCTGCAGGTGAATAATCACTGGTGTATTTTATTATTCAGCATTTTGGCCACTATACATTTATGTGTATAATATATACTAATGTGTATGTGGAGAGCAGACTGGTTTACTTAAAGAGCCCTCCCTATATTTTATATTTCCAATTTATGGAATTATATTAACTTTATGTAAATACATACATAAATGTATCCCCATTTAATGTAATCCTTTTTTCCTTATTAGGCTATATGTTATATTTTATATCTTCATAATTTTTTGTTTGTTGGTTTAGTGCATGCTGCAGTTATTGCCATTAATGAGGCCCTGGACAAAGGCATAGCAAGTCAGACCATGGTAACGCTGAGGAACCCAAATGCCATGTTGCTAAATGTTCAGGAGGGTTTAGCAGAAGAGTACCACAGCGAACTGTCACAGGCTAAGAAAATAAAGGAGGATAATGCAAAATTAAAGGTAAATCACTGACCATTTTCCTCAGTAATGCAGGTGACGACAGTCAACATCACATGTATCCGTTGTTTGCAAATTGCGTTGTAGTTAACATCTCCTCTGCTGAAGACTTATGTTTTGTAAATGTGATGCGTCATTGTACCAAAATAAATACACTAGGATGACTTGTGCTATTGACACATTCATGGCATTTAAGGAGCAATGTTTGACGTGAAGAAATCAGGAAGATTTTTATGATAAGGTGCATATGCAACAAGAACCGTTTTACAACCTCCAATTAGACCAGTATTGATATCTTCCCTTGGTAGAGTTGGATGGAATGAGTACATTCCTCTGTTTCTGCCTCTCTTGAGCAAACACTAAATCATATACATATTACTTTGTGTTCTAGGTCACACACATACTAGGGAAGGGTATTTCATAGTATTAGCCCTGCCCAATAACTGGATCAAGTTAGAAATAAATGTCTTTTGAGTGTGTTCAAAGTCAGAAGTGGGCAGCCTGAGCATCGCAAGCTATTGTTGGGCTACAACTCCCAACAAACTGATGGGAGTTGTGTTCCAGCAACAAGTGGAGAGATGCAATTTTTCAAGTAGTTGTTCTAGGTGCTCTCATACCCACATTTTTCTAAATGTATAAATTAGACATTGTGACTAGTGCAAACTATTGTCTTATACAACTAAAAGAACACTTACTTAATAATAACCCTGTCCTTCGCTTTCTCTAAACAGAAACTCCTATTGGCCACTGTGAATCAATACTGTGTGTAATGGTTCTCTCAAATTAATATTTAATTAATACTGGCCATCCAATCCAGACATGATACTTGTTTCATTAGTCAAGGGCCCCAAACAACTCTCACCAAAGGCTTCCTAAGAAGATGTTATTTAGTACTAATTAAAGAATAGTTTTGGAAAATCAGTCCACTCCAAATCTATACATGGAGGCCAATAGGATTTTCTACCCAGATTAATATGTTGGGGTTTCTTTATAGAGAGGTTATTATTCCTTATTTTATAGAGACATTACTTTGTGCTGTTCACGGTGTGTAATTTATATTTCTCGTTGTGCTGGTCCTAATTTATGGGTTCTTTCACACAGGGGACAGAAGTGTTGCAGCCCCCTGCTACTGTTCTCCACCCTTTCCCAGCCGATCCCATCGCTGGTGGCATAGCTGACAGCCAACACAATTGATTGGCAGCCAGATATTTTTGGCTGATGCCCACGTTGGTCGACCTTTCATTGGAGTTTTCTGTGAGCACTGGAAGCTCCAGAATCACCCGTGTGGAATTTCTGTTCATGTTTCCCCATAGTACTCCATGCCGATCCTCCCTGCTTCATCTTTTACTCCTTTCCTGCATGAATACAATAATAATGCAGCATGCTGAATATTGATATTTTCACGTGAGGTGATAGTCGTCTGTGAGAAAGGCACGGTCGTCCAGCATTTTACAGTTCACCATGGCAACATAAAACATACCAACACTACCCTGGTGCTGCCTGTGTGATGGGGGCCCAATACATTTTACTGTTGAACAACTGACTTGTTTTGGTGGTCTGAAAGTCCTTAATGCAATGCTTACTCTAACATTTTAAATGACTTGCCAGGACTGTCACCATTTTTTCCCTGAAGGACCGGTGACAGTCCTGGCATGTCACCTGCTTTTTACTTACAGTGCTCATGTGGGAGAGCTGTAAGTAAAAATGGGGTCTGAAATTAACCACTCTAAGGCTGGAGCGGTCTTTCTCAGATCCCTGTTCAGGGTGCCGGTACACGACACAGGTCAGGTGTGTTGGCGCACCGACAGTGATTAAAGCAGTCCTTCCATACCCCTCTGGCACTCAAAGGGTTAAGTAAAGATAACTTCCCTGGACCGCTGGTAGTTAAGGGACAATAACATAAAAAAATATGGGCTATATAATTTTAAATATAATATAATTCTTCCTTGCATCTATAAAATTATTTACTTTATTTAATCTAATACTAAACTTGCATTTTACTGCATGTAGACACGTTCTGGTTAATTTGTTGGGCAGAGATAATAATGTTAATATACTGAGATCAGCACCCACTGCTCTTCTATACAGAAAGCATTTTAAGACAATGCAGAACATTCATCTCTTAGATACCCTATAAATATTGCTATGGTAATGGAAGCCCTGGATAAAAACAGAAATGGGAGCCCCCACAGAGCATATGTAAGAGTAAAATTTAGGCTTCAGAAAAAAAGAGAACTTTTAGAGGGGACAGCATGGAGTACAATAAGTGTGCTTAACCCCAGGTCATTTACATGTGCTAGTGTTCCTTTAAGCACAAGGACAAGGACATCAAATTAATACTTTGTTTGAGCTTGGTTACTCCTAGTAACTGTGTGCCCTAATCTTAGCAGAATAAGCATTTTGTTTGTTTATTATAAGATTAAGTCTATATATATCTCAGTAAAAATATATTTTGCCTTGAAATATGACAATGCATGCCAAAGCTCTGTGTTTTCTTTGCCTATTCTAACTGCATCTTCAACCTGAGTGTAGTGGATTTATCTGCAGTTCCTTTATTGTGGACATCTCTTCTTTACTTAAGGTCAGTCCTCCGTTATCTTTGATTTATCCAAGGAGTGGGCAACTAGAGGCAGTCCAGCTATGGAAGACTACAATTCCCATCATCCCCAACCAGCCTTGGATGGCTTGGGAGGATAGGAGTTGTTGTCCTCCACTGCTGGAGGACCTTTGGTTGCCCTCGCCTGATTCATCCTCTATATAGCTGTAGGAAAATTTATTGGTAAAATACAAGTAGCTGTTATATGAGAGTATATTGCTGCATCCAAAGATATATATGGAAATGTCACTGTAGTTTGATAGAACTTAAGATATAGAATGTTGCATCTGATGTGTTTCAGCTGACAGGGGGAAGCTATTTTCCTCTGTACAGAGTCCTGGCCAGTAATTGGGGTGATCAGTGGAAAACTGACCCCACCTCCCCCTATCTTGTGGAATATTACTGACCATGAGGTTTGTTTAGATAACACAAGTTACCTAGGTAGGTGATCTTCAGTCAGGTATGTCTGTATACTTTATTTTTGCATTTTTTTCTGCTGCTAGTTATAGTTATAAAGGCAATTGACCCTTATGATCCATTCAAGACTGTTAAAGCCTATTGTTGTTGTAAGGTGGGGTGGTGTAAACTAAAGGCTGATTTCAATTAAGATCAATGTGACGGCTCGGAATCCACCCTTGTAGATTAGGGTGTAGCTGTCTGGTTATTTATACTGGACTGGTCTCTAGGGACCACCAGACAGGCCTGGTCTGCTTGTCACTGGATCTTGTAGCACCTCAGAGGATAGGCAGTCAACTGAATTGGAAGACCTTCAAGTGCAACCAGCCCATACATAGAGGCTGGCTTAGGGCAGTGACCTGGCTAGGACTCACACTTCTACCTACTGGACCAGATCACCAGATTGGCACTAACCCCTATACCCTATTGCTGCGGGGCAGGTATCATCCCCTTTGCTCCAATGTCTCCACCAGACAGACCCCTCTGCCCTGATGCCATGACACTGCCTTTAACAAGGAGCTTTTGGCTACACAGGCCTAGTGTAGTCTATAAATTGTAGCAGTGTCAGAAAGGCTGAGGGATAAGTCCTGATTCTTTGAGTCCAAGCAGTTAGATATGTAAGTTTTAACACATAGGGACATTTCCCGAGCACTGACTGAAGTACCTCTGTTTTGCAGCAAGCAGGGACATATCACATAGAATCTATATTCTGGGGAACTTTAACATTTTGAGTGGCAGACAGTTATGTAACTCATTGTCAGGCAAAGCATTGCATAACCCTTTGGCACTCTGAGTTGAAGTTTTATTATTTCAGGGACCTTGGGGCCAACTAATTTTGAAAGTCCCCAGGTACAAATGTGTATTTACTAACTGGCAAACATTTATTAACTATTAGCAAAAGACCTCTTGGATGCTAGAGAATTCTAAAGCATTTTACCTCACAATGCACTGGATATACCTCTAGAACCCAAAGGGTTAAAATATTGCCTAAAATGCCTAAATGTGCTGGAAATATTAATTTACAAAGCCATTGATCAATGTGCCTCATTGGAGGAGAAATATAAAAGTGGGGATGTTTTCAAGTGAGCCAGATGTATGACCTGATAGGGGGTTTGGCTAAAGTAAGACTCTTGTAGTTGTCAATATATAAGAAATGTTGTATTTTGTGATGGTTTTAAATTCATCTCTTTTTTTTTTTTTTTTTGCTCCTAACCCAGTTTTAACCCTTTGAGTGCCAGAGTGGTATGCAACACATTGCTTTGGACTCAAAGGGTTAAATTCAGTTTTTGCTCCCAACTTGTCCTTAGACCTCTCACTGTCAGTATATGTAAACTATATAACATGTCACAATGCTGGAAAAAATAATCACACAAATTCCCCCAAAAAGGAGTAATTGAGACTTTTTATTGAGCTTAATAGGCATGTATAAAACTCAGTCATCTTTATTATAGAATCCAATAGGGTTTGAATTAAGGTTATATTATTTTTGCTATGACTTTTCATTGCAGCAGTGAAAGTGGCCGTCCTTACAAACCCTGCAAATTTCCTGCAAACTGGTTGTGTAGTGTCAGAGTTCAAACGATTTAAAAATTAAATGTTTCACATTTTAAACAATCAGACACTTTAGTCAGACCTACAGCCCAAACTGGCCTTTGGGTTCTTACCACAATTTTCAGGGAGAAGGGCCATGATGAGTGCAAAGTCTTTTTTTCTTTTTAAGCTAATACGTTGGATCAGTAGAACCAGAGGTACTGGAGTTTAAATTAAAATTCTGGCCATAACGTATAAAGCATGTTACTATAGGTGGGGTTATATAGCTTGTGGTAGGCTGCAGTCTATAGATGATGAAATTGACCTATGAGGTATTAAAGTTCTAATCCCTCACTCCATTAAACTTGCTATACTTAGATATGCTGCCACAGACCCCAACATACACTGTTTGTATCCCAGACTTGTTTCACTGTGCGCTGGTTGCCACTAACCCCAAGATATACTTTCCCACTATAAGACCTCTCTAACATTAAAACATTGACAGCAACAGTACTATTTATTTGAGCCCTGCAAAGCAGTTAAATTTACAGTCAAACGCACAAAACCCAGGACATACAGGTTACACTCTTCCAATGTAATTCGATGCCCACGTGTACTTTGCTGATGATCCCAGACAAATCAGCCCATTCTGGCAATTTCCGTAAACGTACAACCTGCTCTGCCCTTTACAATCTGATATTCATTCTAATGTCACAGGTTGCCTCTTGGCTATCTCAAACTGGATTGCTCATAGGCAACTCAACTCAGTATGTCTAAAATAGAGCTAATCCTCAGCCCACCTAGGCCTGGCCCCAGTAGCACCCTTCCAGGTGACTGAATGGGCTTATCATAAATGTAGTATCATAAGCATAGTGTCTAGGGGTGATAACTGACACTGCTCTATCTTTCTTTCCTCATATTTCCACCAGCACCACTTTCTTTTGTGTAACATAGCAATAATCTGTCCTCATATCCTCAACTATTGTTTTAAATAAAAAACCTAACCTAAATAGAAGTCATTTTGAAAGCTCTTTAAAGAACTTTAAAAATCATCTAACTTGTTACAGAGTTTTCCATTTTTAACCCTTTATTGTAAGAGAGGTCTTTGGCTCATTGCAGCCTCTTTAGTAAGCAAATTGTTTCTGCCTTTGTTGTATGCTACATCATTTTTTGCTGTCCATCATTAATTGAAGGCCACTTTGTTAATGTTGCAGAACTGCACTATTTCTGAAGAAGAAAGGGACGTGTATGAGGAATTGCTCACACAAGCAGAGATCCAAGGCCATATTAATAAGGTTAACAGTAAGTACCGACTTCAATGGACTGTGTGCTATGTGAGGTACATGACCGAGATAAGGAAACCTATTCTCTAGCTAAGCTAACAGTCCTGCTCTGTTATGTATTGCATGTTTGTAACCTTTTAAGAACCAGAGGGGTGTGCAACACATTGCAAATCAATGTGTTGCACACCCCTCTGGTCCTTCAAGGGTTAAGCTACTGCTTTTTAACTGACTGCAGCAGTTTGGCAGCTTCCAGCAGCTTGCTTCAGTGCTTAATACTCCTGCTGCTTCTAACCAAATACTTTGTCTAGTAAATTTTGAGCCCTCTATTTTGACATCTCCTAGAACAAAACTCATACAGTTTAATCATGGAAAGGAATTAGATAAGTTCTGGGACAGACCAACTGCAACATGCTGGACAAATGTAGATTTACATGGAGCTTTTAAACTCTTGAATGCTAGAGACATCTCCAACAGTTATGTGTTGGAGAACATTCTAGTATTCAAGGGGTTAAAAACTCCAGTTTAATGAAATTTAAGTTTTGGGAATTTTTTTTGGCCTCATGTACAGCAGTTGATTTTCTCTAGAATTGTTCCATTTTACTTGTTACATCAGCCCTTGTGAGCTCAAAGGTGTAAAAAAGAACACATGTGACACCAAGCAAGTGGAAAAACAATTGTTTTACTTCAATCAGTGATCAATTGGAAGTGTCACTTTGTAACAACTAGCTGATTTTGAAAGATTTTAGGTGTTTTTTTTATTCTCAACAGTAGTTTATAAGATATTTAGATTTATTTATTTGTCAGTTAGGTCAGGTCTTCCAAGCATGCCTGGAGGACTGAAACATTCCACATAGCTCTACATTACCAACTGTCACTCCCTGCCAGGAAGTACGAGCTCAGCTGCATAGACAAATAAAGCTAAATATCTCAGAAACTACTGTTTCAAATTTAAAAGACTAACATAAATATGGATTCTGGACATTTCTCAAAATCACCCATTTGTTACAAAGAGACAGTCCTACTTTAAAGGGATAGTATCTTAAAAAAAATCTTCTGTTTAAACTTACATTAGCCACACACTCTAAAACAATAGGACGTGAACTTCTATTTAAAAATATTAAGCACTATTATAGGGATTTTACTGCTGAGTAAAACAAGGGTACTCCGACTGCTTGAAAATGTAGTGTTCCAAATTAATTTCTTTAAATTAACAGTGCCCTCTGGTGTCCAAACAGTTCACCTACCATCCATCTGGTGTTCAGTTTTCCTATTCATTCTTTGCGGGAGTTGACTACAGTTTGCATAGAATTTGAGAGGAACAGCTTTATGTCATTACTTGAAACATAAAAACATGTAATGTGACATGGCATATAACTTCCATTAGTGAGAGAACTCATGTTTTACTCAACAGAAAAAAGTCTTATAACCCATAGTTTTCCATAATACTGGGTTCAGTGTCCCCTCTCTAGCCCTTTTCCTGACATCAGATTCTTCTGAAGAGAGAGACTGACAAATCAATCAACAACATTGTTAGTATTGCCATGGCAACCATACACGACACTCAGCAGAGAGACATTTTCCCTTTGTCTGAGCTGTTTCACAGAAGGATGAAGACTGATTTTGTTGTAGTTCATATTCTGGACAGGGTGAAATGACAAGGCAGGAAAATCTCTCCATCAGTCTGAGCGATGTATAGCGGTCCCATGGCAGATACAGCCTCATCAGTTGTTCAACTGCTTCAGCTCCTTCTCCTGAGGCAGTGTTAACTTCAGTGAAAGGGGTGTGTGTGGGGGGGTCAATAAAATAGCAACTTAAATGATGGTGTTTCAGAGAGAGAGAGTGACTGACATCAGTCTCAATTACCACACTACACTTTAAACAAACTGTAAGTATTACTATCTCTCGACATAGTGTATACCATGCATTTAATTTAAAAAATGCATTGTAGGAAGAGGAGTGCTCAAAAAACAAATGTGTTTGCATTAAAGCCTGTTGGTCAGACGACATGGGTTTATTCATACAAATGCACTGTTATAGGCGTAATGCTAATCACTGATCAATTTTGGTAAAGTCATTGAGAATGCTTGTATTTAACAGACTGAACTGTACTCAAAAACTGTAGGTTGTCAATTACAGCATGGTAGAGTCAAGCAGGTGGTTACTAGGCCCTAATGGTCTATTAGGTCACGTGTGCTAGCTAATGAGGCTATATATGTCTTTGGTAAAAAATCTCTGGTGGGCCGTGTCTTGGGCTCAGGCAAGCCACATTTAGTCTGTGGGCCATACATTGGGCTCCCATATTATAAATGGTTTGATACAGTTTTTTGTTAAAAAAAAAAAAAAAAAAAAAAAGTATTCAATAAAATAAAAAGAAGTAAAAAAAGAGAGAACTTGGGAAATCTTTGAGCACAATTTTGTAAGATTGTCTTTCCTTTCAGCCAATGTAGCCTTAGTGCAAGTAAATGAGGCCATTGACAATAAGGACGAAGTGGCCTTGATCAATGGTCTGATGATTCCAATTCTGAGCATTTTTGAAGTTCAACTGAAAAATTCGCCCTGGTACCTGACACAATTGTGTAACGCTAAAGACCAGAAAACGCAGGTAATGGAGAGAGGCTGGCTTTTAAATGTCATTCCAAGCGAAACCCCTTAAGGACCAGATTTCTGTTCAATGCATTGCATACCACTCTGGCCCTTAAAGGGTTAAACACTTTGAGTCTGTAGGCCTTGCCACATTGAGGCACATGTATAAAGTAAGAGGAGCAAAACAACTCCACCTTTGGTAACAATTAAAAATTCCCGTTGATTTAAATGGACATTTTAACCAATTGTATGCTAGAGAAGTCAGCAGTGCTTTATGAAGCAATGCATTAAAGACCTCTCCAGTATTCAGAGAATGAATGTTATCACTATGGTGCAGTTGCTTTGTCTCACAGTGGCTCCACTGCTCACTTTACACAAATGCCCCAGTGTGCTGCAGTGCTGTTGAGAAATATCTGATACCCAATAGGTTAACCATTACTTTGCTATATTCTAACAATTGCATGATTTTAACAATTCTCTGGCATTAACCCTTTGCTGAGTTATAACAATATCTTGTTTGTTTTCAGTTTACTCATACAGCCTGGTAAATATTACAAAGGGGGGAGGTTATGTAGGTTCATAACGAGGAGAGGGCCAGAGGAGTAAGCAACGCATTGCATTGCATACCCCTCTGGCACTCAAAGGGTTAAAAGTATCACCTGGAAAAAGTGCTTGTTTCTTTGTTTTCACTGTAATTAAATTGTACGCAATTTTTGAGAGAAAATTAACTCCACGTCTTGGTTTAAAGCGGAACTACCACCCAATAAGAATATTGCCCCACATAATTGCCCATCTGGCGACTAGATGATTAGTAGCGCTAGTCACCAGAATTATTTCCAGATTAAAGAGACATCGCTATTCTTCTCGGACGGACAGCAGGACGGAGTGCAGACATCTTGCCATAGTGACGTCCGCGTGCCTGCGCTGTCAGTCCCTTTTGGAGCCGGCTGGCTTCTAGCAACGCCTCCTAGACCCACCTGGGACTGACAGTGCAGGTGCGCAGATGTCACTATGGCAAGATGTCTGCGCAATGTCTTGCTGTCAGTCTGGGAAGATTAGCGATTTCTCTGTAATCTGGTAATAATTCTGGTGACTATCTCTACTGGGCAGCTAGTCGCCAGATGGGCAATTATGTGGGGCAATATTTTTATTGGGTGGTAGTTCTGCTTTAAATGGGTCTTTTTGCCTGTTGAATGTTAATGTTTTGGAGATTTGTCTATCATTCAAGGGGTTAACCCTTTGAGTCCCAGAGAGGTATCCAAAGCATTGCTTTGCAATGCGTTGGATACCTCCCTGGCACTCAAAGAGTTAAAAGCCCCACTGAGACAAGTGAGCGTTTTCATTTGTCCCTTTGGTGCAAAGTGGTTTGCTCCAAAACTGAAACTCTGCTAAGGGCCTACATGTCCTACAGTGCTCTGAGTGACTAATGCAGTTTGCCAGAAAGGTGATACCCAACTGGACCCGCTTCAGTAGGAGGAAAAGGCCATGAGGCTGCTGTCCTAAGAAGAACTGGGGGTTCTGCACCATGATGTGATAACAGTGAGGCAACCTCTCCAATCCCTATGCTTGTCTTTATATTCTATGCACTAAGTTCTGACGTTTGATGTATGGTAGCACATGGGCTCTGTAGGAAAAAACAGGAATTGAAGAGTTCACCCACTGGAGAGTTTCTCTCCTTAGTGCATCTCTCCCCCAGGAGTAATTCTGGGGAAAACCAACTGTACCATAGGGGGACAAGTAGCCCCCTTAACTTCTAGAGAGGTCTTCAGTGCAATTTAAATTAATGTGAATTTGTAGTATATATAATTATCCTGTATGGTGCAGTTGTTTTGCTCCAAAATTACTCCAGTTCTTCATACTACGTGTGGGCATGCACTGAGCACCATCCTGATCTATTACTTTGTGCCTTTGTTTTGTCAGTCAGTTCAGTAAACACATTGTATAGCACCAATACAGGGGAATCCAAACAGAGTGATAATATGTCTGTTTCACGGGTGGGCAACCTGATGGCCTCCAGCTTTTTCAGGACTACAAGTCCTATCATGTCTGGATGATGGGAGTTGTAGTCCATAACAGCTGGAGGACCTCAGGTTAGCCACCCCTGGTCTATATAAAAAGCATTGGTGAAGCAAATGAATGGAGAAACATTTATGGCCTCCTAGTCCAGCATGCCCATTTGGGGCCCTGGATATCTAGGAAATAAGCGTCACACACTATGTTTCAGGGTACTAGACACAGCTAAAGATGCTCTTTTCTTAGTCCCTTGGTTGCAAGCACACATATCCTGGTGATACTTTTCCATTAACGCTAAGGCACTTAGTAGGTTAAACACTGTTAAAGACAGCAAGTGTAGCCTATAATGAAGAACGAAAATTGTCACTAACTTGCAGTTTTTGCCACCATTATATCTCATGATGTAAAATATAGTTGGAGGTTCAGAAAACTGTAATTTTGAGCAGTAGTCAGCCCTGGTCCTCACGAGCCACCAGTAGTGCTAGTTTTCAGGATAACCTTGCTTGGGTACAGATGTATCAGTTTCTCTCCTTGGCTCTCTTAAATGAGCAGTACAGTTTTATTATAGATAATATGTACTCCCACTGGTGCAAAATGATTACTTATTACAAATCTTTTTTTTTTTTTAATCTAATTTTCTAATGCTTTCTGCTTGAGAGCTGCAATCTTAGAAAGCAACTCTTAATAGAAAGTACTAGTAACATCACCACCTGGTGGACATAAACGACAATTAAATGTTAAGCAAAAAAAAAAAAGTTTGAGCTGTGTCTTTGAATGTAGCATTTCCTGCAGTGAGAGTCCCATTGTTGTAGCAGGGAAGACTTTGCCATGTAAATTTTCATATTGGAACTTGGCTATTGCTTTTCACTGATCCACATGTGCTCAAGCAGGGATCTCCTGATTAAATGAACACTCCTCATGAAGTGCCGGGTTGGCTATCTATCATCTAGACCAGGGGTAGGCAATATTTGGCTGTCCAGATGTTAGAGGCTAGAACTCCCATCATCTCCAATGTTTACCAATATAATGCTTAACTTCATCCCCACTGTTCAATAGATTTAACTTAGTAATAGGACTTGCATCCTATTTATTTTCTAAGGGGTTAAATGGACATGTCTACTTGAACTGGAAAGGGAAACTATACCTGTAAGAATAAGTGAATACATTTGTTTAACTTAAAGACTTGCCTAAGAAGGAATTGGTCTTGTGTGTTGTGTTTTGGGAGTTATTTTGCATTGGGTGTCTGCAGCTGCTGACATCCAGATCACATTGTATACATAAGAGCAAAAACAGCGGCATAACTACAGAAGTGTGGTTCAGCCAGAGACCAGCATTAAAGGTACCCCGCCTGCTCCAGGGTCCCACAAGCTCTTGTTCTGCTGCTATGAATGTAGTTTTGTGTTAGGGGGCCCACTGACCAGTTACTCCACTGGGCGAGGACTAATTTGTACTGCTATATACACGATTCCCATACAACCCAACAGTGGTATCCAAGAAGCTAAATAGGTGCAGTGCTGGAGCAAACAAAATACACCATAGGACATCAGAGGAAATTACCATTTTCCAAAATGGAGCTGTTTACCCTTCAAAGTTAGAGAGATCTCTAATTAATTTCTTTGCAATGAGTTGGAGATTTCTCTAGCAATTAAATTGGAACTGTAGCTGTAAGTGCCCCCAATTAATAGATAGTATAGCTGTAACCTTTGAAATCATGCTATAATGTTTATTAAGTGCTACCTTCATTTGGAATCATAGGTTCATTTGAGACTCACCTCAAGGTGACAGCACATACATATTGGTGAAGAGGGATCTGTGCATCTGCGCTGTCCATCCCTGCCTGTACCGTGCGGTACAATGCAACCCCCCTTTGGCAAATAACCTATCAGTGAGGAGACAGGGAAGACCGCGGAGCACAGATTCCTCTTCGCAAAGATGTCTGTGATGTCATCTTGAGGTGAGTCTCATATGAACCTATGATTCCAAATGAAGTGGGCACTTAATAAACATTATAACACAATTTCAATCACCATTATACTAACAAATAATTGGGGGACACTTATATTTACATGATATTTCCACTGTAAGGGGTTAAAAGTCTGATTAAAATTACTGGAAAATTTGGAATTGTTTATTTGTCCCCTGTAGTACAGTTGGTTAGGTACAGCATTGCACCTACTTAGCTGCTGGAATACAACCTCAAGTGGGCTAGTCACTTTTAAAAATGGCTGACCTAAATATATAATGATTCAGCTCACTAGCATATGGGATAAAGGTAAAGCCTGCCCACATTCAGTCACTGCCAGTGGTAAATGTTTAAACTTTTGAGTGCCCAAGGGGTATCTAGAGTATTGCTTTGTGATGCCCTGGATACCCCACTGGCACTTAAAGGGTTGATTAACACCTTAAGGACAGATGGGTTAAAATATAAAAACAAAACAAGAAATGTAGAAACAGCTGCTCCTTCAATGTTTTCCTAAGCTGTGCTGTATTTTCAGAATAGGGAGCGGTCATTAACCATTTGAGTGCCAGAGGGGTACGCAACACATTGCAAAGCAATGTGTTGGTACCCCTCTGGCACTCAAAGGGTTAACAGTGTATATTTCATTCACACCACCCCACTAGCCAAAACAGAAAAAAAACACATGCAGTTCCATCCACCTACACCTGCAGCATCATGCAAGAAGAGGATCAAATTGTGATATGCATTTGAAAAACTGTTGGTTGCTGCATATGAAACATCCTACCTAGGCAAGTCCTTCGGTTAAAAGGACCCTATCACCTAAAAATAACTTTGGCTACTTTGAAAGAGCTTTCAAAATCATGTATGTGCTGTATTTGCCATTTCAGTTTATGAAAATTAGCTTTGGAATTATTTAGATGTGTAGATTACGCAGGTGCCTCCTGTCATATCCCTACATTACCTCCCCTGTGCATTGACACTTAACCCTTCAAGTGCTAGGAGAGGAGGGCAGTCCTTATTGAACAGTTCTGTGAGCAGGGGAGGTAATGTAGACATGGCATATCTTAATAAGCATAATATATACAACAAAATAACTCCCAAACTAATTTTCAAAATTAAAAAAAAAAAAAAAAAGACTAATACAATATAAATGTTGTTTTTCGGTTATAGGGTACCTACCTTTAAACAAGTGAGCAAATTAGAAGCTACTAATTCCTAGTGGTTTAGTTTTCCTTTAATCTTTTGGGTGTCAGAGGCACGTGAAACACTTTGCTTTGCGATCTGTTGGACATCCCTGAGGTTTGACATAAACCCTGTTATCCAGGTAATTGGTTATCTGATAGAAACATAAATCAACATGCTGAACTAGTTGCCATAATTAAATATCCCTTTTGAGTAGGCTGCTGTGATTCCTTATTCATCCCAAGGTGGTTGTTATGCAGCACAGCATTGTGTTATTACACATAATCAGTAGTAGACCTAGTGTCGTTGGCCATCTGAAGATTATGGGAATCATTGTCCAACAGTTTGCCCACTCAAGCTTTGAATATCTAGCTATGCTCTATCCAGCCCCAGACATTCTCTATATAACAAATACCCAGAGCTTTATTCTTTACACTGTCATTTTTACCAAGTGCTATATCAGGGGTAGGTTACTTTTGACACTACAGCTCCGATCATCCTCAACCAGCCATTGGATGGTTGGATATGATGGGAGAGCTAGTCTTCAAAGTCTGGATTGCCGAATGTTGCTTTCTCTTGTACTATTTAAACATGATCCTTTAGTGTGTTTGCATTGGTTGTTAGTCATCAGTGACAGACTGGTTATTTTTTATCCTTTCCCAGGCTTGATATTAACCCAAAGGTTTTCTTTTCCTCCTGATCCACTAGAAAGCAGGTGTCCCCAGTTCTCTTGACAAAAACGAGATTCAGAAAGAAGTTAGTGTTGCCAATAAGGAAGCTGAGGCTCATGTTCTTAGTGAGTAAACATTTTAATAACTACCTGTTTCACTCTGTATACACCTTAGTCTGAAGCTTTACCAATTAGTGCATGCAAAAGAGAAAAATGAGAATCTGATTAATGCAAAAAACAAACAAACAGAAATCCTTGAAATAAATGTTGTTTCTGTTGCTGTCCTTCTCAGTGTTGCAATTACTACAATCACCGTTGTGTGCAGTTTTGGAAGTATTCTTTTTGTATAAGGTAGTTAATGTTTCTTTGTTTCATTTTGTGTATCAGTTTCAATAGACAGCAATGATATCGGCTGAAGTTGCTTTAACAGACAGCATGGCTCAATGGCACACAATATAAAACCCCATTCTCACCCATAAAACACTGCTTGGTTCTTTGCTGCAGCACTGTACAGTGGCGCGATAAGCTACATGACAGAGGAGCTGCTAATAAGAGATATAGAGCTGTACGCTACATGATAAAGAGGTACAATTCCGGATCAAACAAACAGCACAATGGGGGTCAAATTCAATGTCCCATTGATTTAAATGTGACTATTAACCCTTCAGTGTGCAGGACCTTAAAATATACTTCTCAAACTGTCCTATTCAGAGAGTATTTAATTGTGTTTGTGCTGTTTGTAAGGAGAGGCAAGAGATTAGTTTACTGTGATTAGTGCCCAGTGCTATTGTATTCAGAAAGTATGTATCTTATCTCAGCCCTTTACTGACAATCATGTGCAATCATAATATTGCTATATTAGTGGGAGCCCTCGAAAAGGCAGGAATGTCTGCTCCTCAGAGCATAATGTAAGACCAGAGTTTAGAGCCCAGAAAACGAGTAGATGGTATACAGATGAGAGCTTCAAGTACAGTTAGTGTTTCTTTGAAAAATGTATGTTTTCCTACTGGATAAAATAAGGAACATGTAATTGTCTGAAGTAATTATAGCAAGAACCTGCATTTTTTAACCACTTGAGTTCAGGATTTCTTGTATCTTTTGTGGATTTGCTATTGGAGTCTATTGAGAGCCATGTGTCCTCCACAGACATAAGTAACAACAGAACCACTATAAAATAGAATGACAACAATGGGGTACGCAATGTATTGTGTACCCCTCTGGTACTCTAAAGGTTAAAGGAACAGTTGTGATCAAAAACAACTGGAGAGATGCAGGTTACCCATCCAATTAATAAGTTGAATTGTTCTATTCTACACAAGAAGGTTGCCGAATAATCCCTCTGCCCTGATGGTACTGTAGCCCAAATGATTTATATAACAAATGATTTGGTTGTTCTCACCTAAATTATTGAAGGCTTCATACCAACGGTTGGTAACCTATGAATTTCTCAGATAAAACCTCTGTATGTATTGCAATTGATGATGAAGAGCAACATGTTTTGCTGAAATGTGTTCATGGGCTGAAAGGGGTTCGATATTGTATAAGCATGGCACAGCATGCCTTTTTTCCACTTCGCCATATTGTGCCTCTAGCTTAGAAACCATTTGTTTCAACATCCAATCATAGCGGACTCTGTGTATAAGACCTGTTCTTGCACTACAGACAGTCTCTAGAGGATGGCTTAGGTATTACACTTCATCAACAACCTAAATCCTGTTGAACTACCTGGTATAAATACACAAAATAGGCCCAAACTGCCTTGCACAAATGCCAATATTTGTTCTTGATTTTCTCCTTTTATTTATATTAAAGGGATAGTAATACTTAAAATGTAAAATAATATATGTTGCAGGGTTTATGTCCCCGAATAAAACAAGGGTACTCCCACTGCTGAGAGATATTTTATTACAAAATTCAAGTTTGAGCCGTTATAATTTTTTATGTGCAATATCACAGTGGCCTGATAATTTACAGTGGCGCTGTTGCTACACCATCCTGTGGACTGCTCTTGTCCATAGACCATAAATCTCCATAGGATGGTGTAGCAACAGCGCCACTGTAAATTATCAGGCCACTGTGATACTGCACCTAAAAAATTAAAGTTTGAGCGGTTATCATTTTTTAATAAAATATCTTTCCGCAGTGGGAGTACCCTTGTTTTATTCTGAGACATAAATCCTACAACATATATTTTTTTACATCTTAAGTATTACTGTCCCTTTAAAGGTGAACTATGTATTGGGAATAAGTGACTCTTAATTTGTTTAACCCCCTGGATGCTAGAGATGTCTCCAACACATTGAGCATTATTGCAAATGGAGTCATCTCTAGCATCCAAAGGGTTAATTGATGGGCCTACCTAGTTATGTATCCTCCATATATCACTCAGATTTGTTTATATATAATTTTTGTTTTGGTTTTGCATTCTATCTGCAGCTGCCTGTATTTACTTAATTCCATCTGATTCTGCCTAGAAAGAAAAGCCCCAGCCAGCATCCTTTAGTTTAGAACCTTGTAAACTTTTTCAGTTGTAGACTAAAATGGAGTTCCAAAGCATACAAAACTGTACAAGTGGCTGGATTCCACTGCTAGCAATACATTTATTACCAGTTTTACCTATAAATCTCCCCATAAACTTCAATAGGAATGTGTGAGATAAAATCAGTGATAGCATTTTTCACTTGCAATGAAATCCAGCCGTAGGTCAGTCCTTTTGTTATATCAAATTAAGAACCACTCGTTCCTGGGGGCATTTCCCCTTTACAACTCTGTCACATGGGTGACTTTGTAGCCAGACCTTTTTTTGTAGCATCTAACAACACTGGTAGATTTTTAGTGCTACATGCGGTTTAGCAAGGTTTTCCCTGGATCACAAATAGAGACAGAAATAATAAAATTGCAGGGACAACACAGTGCCTGCAACAGTTGTGATTTCAGTGTGATTCCATTTAAATCAACACTACGATCTGCGTTATCAGAAATTTGCAGCATTCTGCATCTGTCTGACACCATCGCAGTGCATGTTACTTGTGTAAAATCAGACACAATATTTCACAACTTGTGGATTTTTCACTGTCCTTTGTCACTAAGACAGTGTTGCCTGTGCCTTAAATATGAGACAAGATTTTTGTTTTTCCCTTTGTTCCAATGGAAAATACAAGAAAATTGACCATACGTTTCCATGTGAATTCTTTAGTGATATCTGGTAACAATGGCCTATTAGGTTAGAGATGATAAATAATATCACTGGTTTTATCTCACAGATTCCAATTTAAGTTTATGGGGACATTTGTAGGTAAAACCCAGTGATACAGTTATCACTTGGAATGGAATCCAGCCCTATATTGGCTTCATCTTATCTTGATCAGTTTGGTGTTCTTGAGTCTGTCAGTCTCTATGTAAAATGTCCTGTCAAGATTTCAAATGCACAATATCTTTACACTTATTCTTGTGAATATTTATAATTGTAAAAATGTGAGTACATTTAAATACTTTTCAATTATTAATCTTAAAATGGCAGTCTAGGAGGTGATATTTTCTTTAAGGAGGGTTCCAAATTTGGAGCATTTGTACTAATCTGCTCATTGCTGACATGTGCTTTTTGAGTAAGGACAAACAGTGGCTCCCTCTGGCTGTTCTTAGGCTGCAACTGATATCTTCCACTGATGGCCAGTAGCTGACTGAGGATGATAGGATTTGTAGCTCAACAATAGCTGGAGGTTTACAAATTGTATACCCTCTTTTAGAACTAACTGCCTTGTTTTCAATTAGCGTTTGCTTTTTTGCATTTGTCTGTGTCTGTTTCCGCATGTGTGCGTCTTGTCTACTTCTTCATCTGTTGTGTTGCTGAACAGACCTGCAAGTCCTTCCACTGCCAAACTTGCCAAGCTAAATCTCAATGGCTTGCGCCTTGCTTTATTTTGTATGAGATGTAATATATATGTTATACAGTCATGAACTACTTTATCTATGTCTGTGTGTTTGTGTTTGAAAGAAAAGCAAGATGACAAAATATTAATCATTACCATATGTCACAATGAACTCTGGGGGAAACAGTGTGACACTGTGTTTAGGTTTGGAAGTACAAGCAAAGCTTTCCACACTTGCTTCTCAGCATATCACACCACAGTGCAGATGTCAAAGAGATGCAACACTTTTAATATTTGCTTTAGTTTATACATTCTAGTTTGAAAATCATACATTCTAATTATAGTGGCAGTAAAAAACATTAAACATTTACATCTACAGATGACTGTACCCTGTATGTGCCTTTTCTTTCCCCTCTGCCTGTTTACACACTGCACGTAATACATTTATCACTTGTGTAACACTTATTACATGTCTGTGTAAACAAAAGCAATTACTATTTTTTATTGGATTCTGTCAAACAGAGCTAGAGTTATATTATTTGCATGGTCTTATAATTTTTAACAAATCTGTTTTTGGATACATCCCATAATATATTCTCCTTAACTGAATATTTATTATAATGGCAAAGGCACTCCAGACTAGTTTATGTATTTTGGTTTGTTTTATATTTTATAGTGGGAATATTGTTCATTGTAACAGCCATTCACAAATTCAGGGCACACATTAAACGGATATTTGCATTTTTCTTCCTTTATCCTACATTATTTGGGTGCCCTCCTTCAACTGCTGATGAAGCCTCTAAATCCCTAACTTATTAACTTTGTTCCTGGCAGAAAAAAAATCTGTTAAATAGGCCTCTATCACACTGAAGGCTGCCATGGCCAATAAAACAAAATCCTTTCTCTTTACATCACCTACTTAACCATAAGTTAAATATCTGATGTGAAACATCATCCACTCATCATGCCTGTACACACGTAAGACATAGAAGAGACTACCCAGCCAAGGTTTTCTATCTGACAAAACTCTTTCTGCCCTGCCCTGACTTTATTAGTTGCCTTACTGCTTAAACAGTCTTTACAATTCATCTTTTATCCCTCTGAACACCAGTTCCAAAAAGGCACCTAACCATTCTGTCTCCATCACCATCATTCCTCAGATGCACACCTCTTAACAGTGGAGTCTCAAGTGAGAAGCTTGATGTTGACCTGAAACTGATGCCTTATCAATAGAAAACACATAATTTAACTATTTTGATCAATGGCAGAAAAGGAATTGTGCTAAGGCACAGTAGGTCGGACATGTCTACAATCCATAATTCTCACCCTACTAGAGCCAACAGTTGCCTAGACAGCTATCCTTCTAGCTGGCCTCTGCCGTAATGGTGCTGGAACTCATGGTAACTGCTAATGATAAAAAGACATGGACAACCACTCAATCTCAGTCTTCAGCTTAGCACTGCCATTATGCAACATAGGAAATCACCTACATATTGGACACAATCTGTACTTCCACAGAGTTTCAGAGAAAGCAGCTACCAAATATCTTCACCAAATCAGATATCACAATACACATGAAAATGGCTAGCAAGGTTCTACAACCATTTTCAAGCACCTGATGTTTTAGAACTCACTTTGGAATAATGTTTCTATTAGAACTTTAATGCAGACCTCCTTTTACTGAACAAGCTCCTCTGGAGTGCCCTGCATGCTTTTATAGATGGGTTGAAGATCTACCTACTGGCAAGCAGAGAATGAGAGTGTACATGCTAATAACCAAAATGGCAAACACAAATTGGGGGTGTACTATGAAAAACAAAACAGAGTGCGAGAAAACTACAGTCTAATAACAGTAAACACAAAATGGAGATTTGGGTTGTATAAAAACATACGCTAAAAACACATGAAGGGGGTAAAAGATGGAAAAGATACAGTCTAATACCAGAAAAGCCATACGTATGTGAGAGTATGAAATTGTGTGTGTCATAGTCTTTTTGTATATCAGAATGTGTTTACTATTAACCCCTTGGATGCTAGAGATGCCTTTAAAGTATTGCTACTGTATTCACCAAAGACCTTTCTAGCATCCGTGAGTTAACCCTTCGACTGCCAGAGGGGTTTGCAATGCATTGCTTTGCAATGCGTTGTGTACACCTCTGGCACTCAAAGGGTTATAAGACTGCTAAATGGGATCTCTGCTTTAGGTACATTTGAAATGAATGCTTTTTGCCAGTTATCAGATTACAAAACAGGTCACATGTTATTTAACCCTTTGAGTGCCAGAGGGGTACGGAACGCATTGCAAAGCAATGCGTTCCGTACCCCTCTGGCACTCAAAGAGTTAAAAAGTGTGGGCCATATGCATCAGGGAAAATAGGTGCAATTCAGTGCAATAGTAACTGCACCATAGGGGGGAAATTCCCACTGATGTAATTAAGGCTTTTATTACTACTGTGTAGGTGGCTCTGGAGACCCGTCTAGCATTCAGTGGATTAAAAGCCCCATTGAATTCAATGGAAATCTGTGGAATTTATTTCAACACTATGATGCAGTTGGTTTGTTCTACTATTGCCTCCATTACTTTCCCATGATTAAAATATACACAGCTATACAATGTGACTAGATGTGAATTTTTTAATTACAAAAAAAGCCATAAGTACATTTTATTTTATGTAACAAAGCAATGCGTTCCGTTCCGTACCCCTCTGGCACTCAAAGAGTTAAAAAGTGTGGGCCATATGCATCAGGGAAAATAGGTGCAATTCAGTGCAATAGTAACTGCACCATAGGGGGGAAATTCCCACTGATGTAATTAAGGCTTTTATTACTACTGTGTAGGTGGCTCTGGAGACCCGTCTAGCATTCAGTGGATTAAAAGCCCCATTGAATTCAATGGAAATCTGTGGAATTTATTTCAACACTATGATGCAGTTGGTTTGTTCTACTATTGCCTCCATTACTTTCCCATGATTAAAATATACACAGCTATACAATGTGACTAGATGTGAATTTTTTAATTACAAAAAAAGCCATAAGTACATTTTATTTTATGTAACAAAGCAATGCGTTCCGTTCCGTACCCCTCTGGCACTCAAAGAGTTAAAACGTGTGGGCCATATGCATCAGGGAAAATAGGTGCAATTCAGTGCAATAGTAACTGCACCATAGGGGGGAAATTCCCACTGATCTAATTAAGGCTTTTATTACTACTGTGTAGGTGGCTCTGGAGACCTGTCTAGCATTCAGTGGATTAAAAGCCCCATTGAATTCAATGGAAATCTGTGGAATTTATTTCAACACTATGATGCAGTTGGTTTGTTCTACTATTGCCTCCCTTATTTTCCCATGATTAAAATATACACAGCTATACAATGTGACTAGATGTGAATTTTTTAATTACAAAAAAAGCCATAAGTACAATTTATTTTATGTAACAAAGTGGGCGTGCAGATGCCAGTTACGATATCCCTATTGGTAAGTACCAAAAGACTGGTAAGTGCAAAAGAAGAGATTAGCATTCTGGTGCAAACCAAATGCACCACAGGGGACAAATGAAAATGCCACTTCTTTTAAATGTTACTTTTAACCCCTTGAATGTTAGAGAGGTCTCCAACACTTTTCTTTACAATGCTTTGAAGACCTCTCCAAATCAGTGGGTTAAAAGCCTCATTTATCTCAATGTAATTTTTAGGAATTTGTATTTTTCCCCCGTGGTGCAATTGGTTTGCTCCAAAACACTCCACTTTTCTTTGGAACATAAGGCTCAGAGACTTTTGAGAAATTACCAATTAACAATTCTTTTAATTTCCATTTGTTCCATTATCTAGTGTTAGACGCCATCAATAGAATAAATTCTGCAATCCTTAGTGGGGATTCTTCCCAGACTCTGGTGGCTCTCCTGCTGCCGGAGGCCCAGATGCCAACTGTTCATCCATTTGCTGAAGCTTTATATCATACTGAACTCTCCAACCTGCAGAAACAGAATCCTGCGGTAAGTGGCTTTCTCAGACTTTACTATACATCACAACACTTGTCTGAACATCCCAGTAGGTGTGCAATGTGTGTGTCCATCATACATGTTAATTAGTCAGGGCTGAAGTTGCATCTTAGGCACACCTAGCCAAAAGCGTGCATGGGAGCCCTTTGCTTCACCTATGGCCACAAACCCTCTCCTCATAAGACCACAAACCCTAGCTCCGTCCACTGTTGCCTGATAAAGAAAATAATTTTAGTATTTAACAAAGAAAGCTCTTAAATCCGTTACGGTACATCATATATCTCTCTAGCATCCAAGGCATCAAAGGAGTATGTAAAATGGCCTCTATAAACTAGAAGCAATAGGATTGTTCTGAGTAGTGTGTGTTGCCAACACAGCTGAGACACCCCTTAAAACTTGGAGTCTAGAGAGTTTCCTTCTCTTCCTAATGGGAAATTCAGCCCTGTACCTAATCCCCTAATGGATGTCCTTGAAACTTTTTTGGGGCAAGAGGTTTTGAAAAATCTTTTAAATGCAGATAAAGAGTCCACCTGGAACTAAATAGAGATGGCATGGTAGCATGTTAACTCTGTAAGTGCCAGAAAGATGTAGAACACATTGCAAAGCAATGCATTGGACCCTCTCTGACACTTATATGGTTAAAGGGAGAAATTAAATCTGTGTTTTTGTTTTTGTCCTCACATCTTATTCAAACAAAAGGTTAACCCTTTGAGTGCCAGAGGGTTACACAATGCATTGTAACCCTCTCTCACTCAAAATGTTAGGATCTCCCTGTTGCCATAGCAACACAAGAATCTCTTTCTATTTCCGTAATGTCAGGCGTTCAGATCCACCAGGCTTGTTGGTGGGGGAGAGATGGTAAAGAAGTAAGGGTTGTGGAGGAAGAAGGCACCAAATGAATGTAAGGTCCCTGAAGCAGTGGTTTTCAATCTTCTTTCTTCACGGCACTCCTAACACGCTATCTAGATTTTTTTGGGAACCCATAAGGCTTTATTCCGTCTCTCAAGGGTGTTATGATGGGTACAAGCAGTAATATACAGTTATTCTTAGTTCTCTTACAACACAAATATATTATTGTGCATGCAAATTTTCGTAAATATACATTGGAAACTCAACAGTCACATTTTTGTCAAAGCCTTTATAAAAATCAAGGGGCACCCTAAGTAGCTGTCATGGCACACCAACATGCCCTGGTTGAGAATAACTGCCCTGGAGAAATTCAGATAATGGTGAAAAAGAACAAAAAAGAATTATACTTTTTTAAAGGTTTGTATGGAGAGTTAGGGATAGTCTGCACAATGCTGTATTCATTTATTCATTGGATTTATTTTGGCTAGAAAGTCTCTTTAAGAAATTAAAAATAATTCTGTATCGTTGGGAAAACTCACAACCTTAAAATTGAATTGGTTATTGAGTATTTTTATCACATTGATCAAGGACACATAGTTTTATGATGATCTGTTTCTCATGACCTTACTAGATACCACAGTATTATTTACCCTAGACCAGTGTAAATTAGCATCAGTCTTCAGGACACACCAATAGGTCAGGTGTTTGCTCACTTGTGACCAAACAAGAAGATTACAATCAATGTATCACTGTGATTGATTGATTGATTTAACTGTGGTTAATTAGTGATATTCCTTTAAACCTGCTGGTGTACCTTGAGGAATGGAAATGAGAATTACTGCCCTAGAAATGACAATTTACACAACATTTTATGTTGAACTGTTACAGTTTATTCAATATCTAAAGCAGGATGAGCAGCCTGAGGTCCTACAGCTGTTGACTACTACAATTCGCATCATCCCTGGCCATCAGATCATGGGACTTGTAGTCCTCAACAGCCGGAGGGTCTCAGGTTGTCCAGTCCCGATCTAAATATTTCACATAATAAATATTTCAAGACCTAGATCATCCTAGTGATTTTTTGATTCTGAGGGAAACCTAAAATTAAAGCGTTGCCTAAGTTTGTTCTCATGCAGTAGTTGGAAGCCTTAAATCTTGCACCCTGTAATAGACTATGCCTAAACATTTCAACAGAACCACTTGACTCAGGAAGAGCTGTTTATTGCTGTGGAGATGTTGTCTGCTGTTGCGTTGGTGAATCAGGCCCTGGAAACCAGTGATCTAAATGCTGTTCAAACGCACCTCACCAGCCCAGCCATAGGGCTCAACAATCTGGAAGAAGAGAACATGCAGCGGTATGAAATTTGTATAGAAGTACAGTCTAAGGAGTAGTTGGAGCTCCAGGTGATGGGATGTACAAGTCCAACCAGCCCCAAACAGCCAAAAGACTTATTTAACAATTCTAGACTAAACCAACTGCATCATGGAGGACAAGTAAACATTATCTAAATTCCCATTGATTTAAATGAGTTTTTTTTAACTCCTTGAATGGTATGTTTCCACTGCATTGATTTGCAGGATGTTGGAGACCTCTCTAGCATCCAGAGGGTTAAAATCCCCATTTAGATCAATGGCAATGTTTTTCTCTTTAGCACAATGTGGAATACACGATCCATGGGGTAAAGTATCCTCCCACAGGGCAGAACACTGAAAGCAGAGACTCCCTCCGTACTCCACTTTAGTCACACCAGAAATGCACAGTCTTAAAAGTTACCCCAAGAAGTTGCATAAGGGCAAAGATCATCTTACATAGCCTGTTTTGTTTTATTACATTTCGTGTAGCTGTCCAATCCCTCCTATCCCTGGCCTGCATGACTGATACAGAACAGGGTACAGACTTAAGCGACCTGGGTCTGCTAGAGGATGGCTTTCTCTCTTAGCCATTTTTCTTTTCTCTTGCTTATTATGTACAGGAATCCAAAAACTGAAGGGGATTCCAGTTCATTTTACATTACACAGGTCCTGTGAGTATCCCCCCCCCATACGCCTGTCTGTCTACCAGATACTTTCTGAGGTATGTGGTAAAATTGTCAGTTATACACTCTCTTTCATTTCTGTCTGCCTCATTCCCCTTTCCCTTTTTATCGGAGGTGGCCTCTTTTTTTTCTTTAATTATACTTTACTTTTAGTTTTACACCATTATGGGCTCACTGCACTTTAAGAAACAGGCTTATGTGGCAGCAATATTGAATGAGGTATCAACAACAACTGCAAGGTGTTTGCAGTACCAGGTGTGCTCTGGTGTATGAGGGAGCTTACTCTTCTATTTTTAACTATACTGAGGTGGTTAACTGTTGCAGTGGCTGAGATGCACAGCAATGTCAAGCAATTTAGAGGATAAACTGTGCTTCCCAAGTGACCCAGGCCTCAGGGTAAGGGTGGTTCTATGCTTCTTCACATCACTTCTGTATCCAAACAGGCACCTACTTCTTTCAGGTCTTTCTGGGACTGAGATCTCCCTCTTACCTTGCTGTTTCTGGATCAAAGTTTGTGAAGCCTATGACTCAAGTTCTTCTTCCCCAGATATTTTTAAGAGGAGCAAGATGGATGCTGTGTTTTCCTTCGCCATCATTCCTTGGACCAGGTGGTTCTGGAGGAATCGATGTCTGTGGATAAGAAAATATTTATTCCCAGGCAATTTTCCCTTATATCCCTTTTCTCCTGAGGCACTCCAGGAGTGGTCTGTCCATCATGCATTTGACCCTGCAATTTCTTGCCTTTATAATTTTACAGCATTGTTACCTGAGAATGCAGCCACATGTAAGGATCAGGCTGATGAGTGCCTAGTTCCTCTTCTCAAGGTGACTTTTTTGTCGCCGCTGGAACTGCTATACAACTGACCTCTGCTATTGCTTGGGCCACTAAGGCAATTGTGGTATGGGGGGAGCAACTGTCTCCAGGATTCTGGAGACTAAGGCATATATTGCTGAAGCTGCATTTGATTCTGTCAGGCTCATTGGGCTGTTCCTAGTGCTCCCTGTTGCAGCTCAATATGCCCTTTGGCTTAAACTTTGGTTGGTAGACCTGGCCTCTAAGGAATCCTCAGCCTCTCTCCCATTGAGGGCAAGCACTTATTTGGCCCAAAACTGGAAAGATATCAGCCCTGCTACTGAAGCAAGAGTGTACTTTATTGTGTCAGGTAGCTACCAAGCATTCTTTCTTTCCATGGAAGATGTGTGGCTTTGTTACCTGTCAGTGTGGGTATGTACCCAGGGCATCCACTCCTGCAGTGACCCAGATGCTTCCTTCCCTGAAACCCAAAATCCTCCAGTTTGCATGTCCTTTTCTGTATGACTCATAGGGATCAAGTCTGCCACAGACAACCAGAGGACATCTGTGTTTCCTTCACACTATGCGGACTCTGTCCATGGCAGAATGTCCAATGGGTGTTACGGGTGATTTTGGAAGTGTATCACATAGATTCTAATCCTTTCCTCCTTGTCACACCTTTATATCCAGGGTCCCTTGAGGTATATTCTTTGGTCAACAGGAAGATCTTGGTTGGGACTTTATTAAAACTTCCCAAAAAGGGCAACAGCTGGATTTAAAGCATTCCAAACTCTTTGTTCATATGCAGCGGCTCACGATGTAGTCTTTGTACTCCGTATTTGCAGCTATGTGTCCAGGGGCATATTTGTATTCGCTATACATAAAGGATTATGATCTGCATAATCATATTCCTAAAGATCATCAGCTCTTCCTTTGTTTTGCCTTTCAAACCAGTCTTTTTCAGTTCACCACCCTTTACTTTGGGCTGGCGTCCACGTCCACAAAGATAATGGGAGCCTCTGCTGTCCACATTAATTCTCTGGGGATTTCTCTTACTTTCTATCTGGACAACCTTTTCTTAAAGGCTCTTTCAGAGGACTCTTTGTTCCTTCAGCTTCAGACATTCTTCCCCATATTGGAGCAGCAAAGTTGTGTGAGTTCCTTCCCAAGGTTATAGTCTTTCTCAGCATGAGAATCTTTATTATAAATCTATATTGTCCGAGATATTGCCTTTTAATTTTAAGCCAGTGACTTCAGTTCCCTACAAGCTGAGTTACAGCTCTGTCCCACAGCCTGTCAATCTTCCTCTGTTCCCCTCCCCAAGTATTGCCTCCTTCCCACCTCCTCCAATGACGGAGGATTCCGACATGTGACCTGGCACACTCTTTTGCAAATATGAAGAAAACAAAGTGCAAGTACAATTCTTACAATTGCGAGAGCTCTTAGGCTATCTCTTCAGTGAGACCACAACTCAGAGTTGAATATACCGGTGTTTCCACATACACTGGCATCGATATCACATGCAGGGAATAGTATACAGCTTGTCCCTGTTCAAGCACCACCGGACGAATTCTTCTTTCTCCCAGTCTTGGTATAGAAAGGGTTAACTCACCTCACATAAGGGATTTGGCTATTGAACTTAGGAAATAACGAAGTACTGCTAAATTTACTATCAAAATATGAACCCTATTTGTTTAAAAGACCTATACATATGCTCATACATAAAATAAAAAATCTAAAATTAGTTAATTACAATGTCTTTCCATACCGAGATTGGGAGAAAGAAGAATTCATCCAGTGGTGCTTGAGCAGGGACAAACTGTATACTATTCCCTGCATGCGATATCGATGCCGGTATATGTGGAAACACCAGAATATTCAACTCTGTGAGTATTGTGGTCTCATTGAAGAGGTAGCATCAATATTGCACCCATATTGCACCAATATTGCACCAAATTTGCGTCATTAATGCACCAATATTGCGTCCTTAATGCTGTGACATGTTAACGCACGTTATGGTGAATGCGCCATTCGGAACAAAGCAAAATGTAGAATTTGCAACACTTTAAGATGCATAACTTTAATTGCGACACTTTAAATGACGCATCGAATAGATGCGTCATTTTATGACGTGAAAATTTGCATGCGACACTTTGATAGTAAACTCCTTTAAATGGGGTTTTAACCTCTTAAATGTTAGTCAGGTTTCCAACACATTGCTTTGCAATGCACTGGAGACCTCCCTAGCAATAAAGCAATTAAAAGTCCCATTTAAATAAGCGGACATTTTATTCCTCTATGTGGTACGTTGGTTTGCTCCAGAATTGCTAATCTTTCCTTTCTGCATTCAGCCTGTTGTGCTGTGGTTACTAAACCCATTCCTCAGACAGTCTCCTGAAGAAGAACATTGGCCCATATTGGTTATATTCATCTGGTGTTATTCTGGAGTAAACCGACTGAACCATAGGGGACAAATAAACATTCCTGTTCAATTAAATTGGGATTTTAACCCTTTGAGACATCTCCAATGCATTGTGAAAACCTCTATTCAAGTGCATGGGAATTTAGGAATTTATATTTGTCCCTTATGGTGCAGTTGGTATACTCCAACATAACGCCACGCAATGTTTTTATAAATATTGACCACTGCATCTTATATTTATGTATTTATTTATTTTGCTACCTTATGATGATTTTAAGACATTCCTAATCCTTTTCTCTTTAGCTATCTTGGATCATTAATATCTATGAAAAGAGAAGCCACAGACCGCGGACAAACCTATTTGGGTTGGAATGAAATTCAGAAATGTATCGACAATGTTAATGCTGAAATTGAGGAGGAAAATGAAAGTGAGTGGTTTCCCATATATTGCTTTAACTATTCAACTATTTGTCTACTACGCCTACATTAAAAGGAAAAGATCACCAGCACCTGGACATCTGGTGTAGCACATGGACACACAAACCAACCCCCCTCAAACAGACAGACAGACAGACAGACACACACACACACACACACCAAACACTCACACAACACACCCACTGCATGGTTTTAGAATCTCCTCAGATAAACACAGTTGAGTCAATCAGAGGTTCAGTTATTCTGAATGATCTACCTCAGGTAAAATCATTCACTTGTGTTTAATTGAGGAGATTCTGAAAACCTGCACTGTTGGGTGTGGTGGGGAGTCTGAGGACAGATTTAAACACCCCTGGTGTAGCATATCTTTTAGTTGTGTTGCTTCTGTTAGTTTCTGCTCATTTCTGAGTTAAAAAAAAAAGCTATGTTTGGTCATCATACTCAACATCCCCTTACTACACAGTGTTAAGTAATACTAGTGTTCTTATTAGAGGCCGATTTAGAACTGGATTCCATTGCAAGTGATACGTTTATTGCTGGTTTTATCACCTGACATGGATTCCAGGCATTTACAAGAAGAACTAGCACAATTCTGGAGCACACTGACTGCTTAATTTTATGAAAATATAAATTTGCTCTTAGTCATTTAAAATTAGCTTTTAACCCACAATTTAAAAAATAAGAGGAGGCTGACACTTTGAATAACAATCTCCTTGTCGGCCACAAAAGAGAAGAAAGGTGGGGGCAATTCCCAAGACTTGGCTTAGCGCTGCAATCCCCTGAAGCAGACAAAACACAGACCATTTAATACAATCTTCTGTAACAGTCAGCAGTCCTGATGTCCTGTACTTCACTTCTCCATCTGTTGAATGGGATATCTGGAGATTTTACAGGACAATATAAATAAGTTTCCAAGCAACTCCCAGTTGTGCTTCTCCTTTCTGCTGTGCTTTTCCTCAAGCAAACAATCAAACTAGACAAGAAAAGATGAAAGGGTGCACACTACAGTTGATATTATGTAAAATATCCTAAATAAAATAAGCAATTTTACACTCACAATCAACTTTTGTATATGGGCATATCAGTAACATTAGAAGACTCCTCTCATCCCATCCTTACCCAGAGGCCCAGTAATTTACTTCAAAAACCAAAGTCTCTAGACAGATCCAGAGAGTTCCCACATATGCTTATAGCTCTTGAAAGACACCCAACGTGTTTACAAAAATAGTTTTTTTCAAGGTTTCCCAATTTTGGGCCAAATCATCTCAACTAAATGGAACAAATGACAGTTTCGAATTCATTTGAATCATTGGCTCACAATCTTTTTTTTTTTTTTTTTTTTTTTCCTCTGTGTCCAATCCACGGCAAACTGTGGGTAATTGGCTCCGCCTTCCAGCTGGTAGGACCAAATCAAATAAATTCCTTGAGCTACCTCCCCTCCTACTTAGAAGCAAAGAATTGTTTTTTATTTTCTTTATGTTGCTTGCCTAACCGCAGTACACATTCAAGATCCACAGACCTGAAACCTCATGTTTGCTGGATCTGGTTACTCTACCAAACTCTCTGTGCTCCTGTGGGCTTTGGGATCCTGGACATCAGCACAGCACTGTGCCCGGCTTCCCCCTGCATCATCCGGATCAGTCAGCTGGTTGGAAGCATGAACGCTTTCCCTAGGCCCTTGAAAACCAGAAACTGGAAGTGCTGCGATATGCGTTCCATGAGTGGAACACATACCGGAAGTAGCATGCAGCAGGCCTCTCAGGACAATTAGAATACATTCAGATGGCGTCCTGGGAACTGTAAGTAGATTATTCTGTTTGGAGCATATTCTATTACTGTCTTGATGTCTAGTATGTGGACGGCCTTAACCACAGTGAATTACACAGGCAGCAGGTGGTAAAGTTCCTGCTCCTTTCCAGGGATTGTGGTGAGATGGCTCACCTGGCTAAAGCACCAGCTGTTGCATCTGTTCCAACCTTGGGATTGCAGGCCTAGTCCTGCCACAGTCACCTCAGTCTTTCATGAGGGAGATGAAATGAGTTAAAGGGATAGTAATACTTCATTTTAACTTTATTTTATTCTGTAGGCATTAAAAAAACATGAAGAATGATATAAGTCTTATCTCTCAAACCTTTATGGTTTAAGAGATATTCACAAACAAAGTATCCCCCCCCTGTTCAACCAGATCAGAAGGGAGGTGCCCAGGTAGACTGCAGAGAGGGACAATCTTCAATTAAGATAAGGGAAAAAGCTGAAAAACTTGTCAAGGGGGGAAGGGCTTTCATTGTTTTCATACAAAGAAAATTGTCCCCTTCTGTTATCTGTCCTGTCATACAACCAGATTCACATCTGAGAAGAGATGGCTTACACTAGGTAAAAGGGGCGGGGAGGGGGAAACTTTGCTTGTGAATATCTCATAAACCATAAAGGTTTGAGAGATAAGACTTATATCATTCTTCATGTTTTTTTAAAGCCTACAAAATAAAATAAAGTTAAAACGAAGTATTACTATCCGTTTAAGGACATCCCTCTAATTGAGAGATAATCTCAGTCCTTCCTGGTATAATACTTCTCTCATAGCCAGAAGCATTATGCTGGTAATATCGCTTCAATACAAGAAGCAGTAATAAATGCCCCAAAGCATCTGGTCCAGAGGAAGGGCAAGATCACGGAAGACACAGGCAGTTTCTATATTGACCGGATGGGTGGTCTTGTCAGATAATTGTACATTCCTGGGTCTGTCAGAGGTCCAGAAGGACCTGAAAGTTGGCAACACAGCATTCATTGGATACCAGGAAGCTAATCCACATACCCCAGTACGTGGTTCTATCCAGTACATAAAAAAAAAAAAAAAAAACAGAATAAAAGACATGTTCAGTCTCTAAGAGATTTCAGCAGATGTATTCCTTAGCAGACAAGGGCACTTCTATTTTTGCATACCCTAGATATGTATGCAGCTATAACTCTGAGATCATGAGGAACAACCATACTTCTGGGAAACGGGACTACCCTTAAATATTCCATAGGTAGCAGGTTGACTGGGTCCTTAAACAGTTACCTCTTTTGGGCTGAACCTGAACACAGCTACAGCCATGGAATCAGGGCTTTGTACCTTGCACATATGGCTACCTGTGTTGGAGGAGAAAATTGAGTCTTCAGTCTCCTGAGCTCAAATACTTCCTGTCTGCAATCAAACATCACCTGTTCATGCAATGCTTACTGGACAAATATTTAGCTAGCAGACTCCTCATCCCTTATCAGTTGCTGCTGAGGGGCCCTGTAGATCAAGGCATGAGAAGAAGATCCTTCTACTAAAGAACAGACTGGTGTCCTTTCCATGTGTATAAACAAACTGTTCAGAGACCAGTTTGAAGAAATAATTATGCAAGAAAAAATATAGAACTAATACAGCACCAGTTAGACCTAGTCTGTTCAGGAGACAGCCCTTTTGGCATATCAGAAGCTAGAAGTGGGAAGAGGATACAAACAGAATAAGCAGAGTTCTCCCCAGAACCAGGGATCTGGAAATTGTGATGATTTCCAGAAAAAAATGGCAGTTCCAACCATGAAGCCAGCCTTTCCCCTTCTCCACCTCTGGTAGGCATCAGGACAGAGGGGTCAGAGAAATCCTACAAAAGGATGTGCTCTGGAATTCAGTACAATCCCAACACCTTATCAAAAGGGACATCAATTCTGAGACAGAAATCAAAAGCTCAAAAGATAAATTGGTCTTTTTGAAATCTACTATACCACATCAGGGGTTCAGGAGCCTCTATTCAACTCCTTTTTTTACCAGGCCTTTTGGAGACCTACGTCTCATCCTCGATGCCAAGAAACTCAACTCTATATGGAGGCTGCGCCACTTCAAGATAGAGACAGTAGCATCTATATCTCTTGAACCTGAGACAGCTAAGCGGGTCTCTCACATGGATAGGCCTGCGGGACGCATCTTATCATGTTCTGATCAAAGAGGCGCACAGGAAATACCTCAGGTTCGTCATATTCGGCCAGCATTATCAGTTCAGAATCTTGCCACGGGGCCTGGCATCAGCCCAGAGGGTCTACACACAGATCAGGGCTATCGCAATAGCTAGACTGAGACAAGGCACCGGAACAAAGCAAATCCATATCTGGATGACATTCAGAGCATAGGATCATCTTCCAGGAAATCAGTCTGCAGCACAAACACTTGTCTGAATCCTTTGTCCAGATGGGGCTAGATTGTCAAGTGAGTAAGAGCTCCCTGTCACCCTTTAAAGACCTAGTTCTTTTCTGGGCATCAAGTTCACTACCATTCAGAATCAGGCCACATTATGGCAACATCGTCTCTTCAGCGGGGTTACCACTTCCCTACACAAAAACTCCACAGGGCAGGGGCTTCTCAAGACTTGGGACCCCTGTCCTCAATATATCAGATCCGGACATGAGCCAGCGAACGATTTCTCCTAGCTCTGGTGAAGGACCGTGGCTACTATAGGGAGAATCCTTCCGATCAGTTCCAGTAGATTCCCCTAATCAGGTCATCCAAGGAAATACTACCCTGATGGTCTCACCCAGACACCTTAGCAAGCAATCACTCTGATAGAAAGGCAGATTCTATGGATGTATACCTGCAACTTTGGTCAGGACTGAATTTGGAACCAAAATACTGTCCAGGGAAAGTGAACAACCTGGGAATTCAGCCCTCATATAATTGTTCTAGAACTACTGGCAATAGGGAAGTCCCTCAGGTTCTTCAGTCCCTGTATAGAGTACTCATCAGGTCAGAAAACTCCACAGGGCAGGGGCTTCTCAAGACTTGGGACCCCTGTCCTCAATATATCAGATCCGGACATGAGCCAGCGAACGATTTCTCCTAGCTCAGGTGAAGGACCGTGGCTACTATAGGGAGAATCCTTCCGATCAGTTCCAGTAGATTCCCCTAATCAGGTCATCCAAGGAAATACTACCCTGATGGTCTCACCCAGACACCTTAGCAAGCAATCACTCTGATAGAAATGCAGATTCTATGGATGTATACCTGCAACTTTGGTCAGGACTGAATTTGGAACCAAAATACTGTCCAGGGAAAGTGAACAACCTGGGAATTCAGCCCTCATATAATTGTTCTAGAACTACTGGCAATAGGGAAGTCCCTCAGGTTCTTCAGTCCCTGTATAGAGTACTCATCAGGTCAGAAAATATCTTGGCGGTTCAGTATCTTCTAAACCAAGGAGGAATCACAGCAGCATTCCTCTCAACTCAGCTGAAAAATGGAAATGTGAGGGATTTTTTTTTGTCCTTTGGGGGTTCAGCTGGTTTCCAGAACTGCATATTTTTAGTTCATTGTATAATGGCATTACTTCTTAAAGGAACACTAACATAAATAAAGATCTAGGATTGTACATTCTTAACCCGTTGGGTGCCAGGGGGTATGGAACGCATTGTCTATACCTGCTATAAGATTTTAGGGATACAATATAAAATAAAATGTTTACAGATGCTAGGTAAAAAATACTTCATAATTAAAATTATATAACCCAGTTTCCTTTATAGGTGGTGGGGACATATCACCTTAATGCATATTTGAATATGTCATTAAAAACTGCCTATGTGTCATGGTAGTCAAAACACCATCAAATGTACAGCTAAGGAGATATGCATATTTGGCACTATATGCTAATTATGTTAATTAGTAACTATTTAGTACCAGTGATGTTTCATATGCTAATGAGATTCTCCAGTAATGTTTCCTAAGCTAATGAAGCCTTTTCAGTAATGTTTCTTTTGCTAATTAATCTTTTAATCTTGTTTCATGTGGTGTTGGAGCAATGAACTTCCCCAGGAGACATTCACTTTCACTTTTCCCAGAAATAAGTGCGAATATCTCCTAAACTATACATCTGCTGGACTTTTGGTTAACATTACACAGGCAGTTTTGAGTGGTTTTCAAATGTGTGTAAAAACAATTCAGGTCCTCTTTAAAGCGGAACTTTCAGCTTTATAATATTGCCCCCCAATACATTAGTAATATAGTGATAGGCAAAGTAATAGTTGTATTATGGTGAATAAATCTATGTTATTGAAGTAATCCACCTTCTTCGGCAGGCATCCAGCGGACAACAGCGCAGACATCTTAGAGGGAAGGTGCCTCTAAGTCTGCGCTATCAGTTCCATGCACTGCCTGGATTGGTGGTGATGTTCGTTGATTACCTTGAGGTAATGGAAGTTACAGAGCGTCTCTTGTAAGCTCTGTGCCCTGGATGCCTGTCAAAGTAGGTGGATTACTTCAGTAACATAGATTTATTCACCATAATACATATCGCTATAATACTAATGTATTGGGGGGCAATATTATAAAGCTGAAAGTTCCGCTTTAAATATCTTGTAGTTAAACTGAATTAATCTTTTCCTGAAGACTTACTATTGTTACACAGCACTGGAGAGATAATTACTGCTTTCAGTGTCAAAACATTATGGCTTTATAACTGAATTTGTGGGTTGTGTATTGTAGGGATTATTGCAATCAGCATTCTAAATGAAGCTATTGAGCAAGGCGTTCCTGAAAACACACTTGCAGCACTTTTATCTCCAAGAGCCAAACTTCAGACCGTCTGTGGGGAAAATGCCTACCATTACCAAACAGTTCTCCAGCAGGCCAAGGCTCAGAAATGCAAGGTAGGTGTTTTATCATTGGTTTACAGTAGCACTTTGGGCCATATTCATAAAGAAAGCAATTCCAGGGTAAACCAACTGCACTGTATGGGGCAAACATTTCTGTTCAATAAGATGGTAATTTTAATCCCTTGAATGCTTGAGAGGTGGCAATGAATTGCTCATTATTAACCCTTTGAGTGCCAGAGGGGTACACAATGCATTGCACACTCTGGCACCCAAAGGGTTAATCTGTGCATATAGTCAGAAAAACACAAGCATGTAGTCAAAACCAATCTTGAAGATGCCTGTGCCACTTGATAGTTTAAGTTCCATCTTGTTATCCAGGTTTTACGGTATTTGCTCCACCACTGTTCCTAACAGAAGTACCATGACCCTTTATTCCTAGGGAGAAAAGCGCTAATGTGAGATAAAGGCCAGAGAATCTCTTCAATCCCTATGTTCTATGAATCATATGGATCCAGATCTCTCCAATTTGAAACTAGGAGCTTGAGACTGGAGAGTTCCTCAGCTTAGTGCATATCCCTCCTGATCTCGCACAGAGACCTTGATTGTATTGAGGTTAATGTACTAAGCAGATGTAGGACAATTCTGGAGCAAACCAGCTGTGCCACAGGGGACAAATAAAAATGTCTAATTCACATTGATTTAAAAGAGGCTTTTAAAGGGATAGTAACACTTAATATTGCAGGGTTTTATCCTGCTTAATAAGGCATGATTATTTCCACTGCTGAGGTATGTTTTATTCAAAGGTTATTGCAGCTCAAACTTACATTCTTGGGGTGCAGTAATTCCATGGCCTGATATGTAATGGTGGCGCTGTTGATAATTCACTGTATGTATAGCTCTGGTCATAGGATGCTGTAGTAACAGCAACACTGTAGCATTTCAGGCCATGGAGGTACTGCATCCAACAAACTGCATGAACTGCAATAACTTTTGAATAAAACAGCTCTCAGCAGTGGAAGTAACAATGTTTTATTCAGTAAAATAAAACCCCAGCTACATACATATATATATATATATATATATATATATATATATATATATATATATATATATATATATATTATTTTTTTTTTTTTTTTTTTTTTTTTTTTTTTTATATTAAACGGTGCTGCTACTTTAACCCCTGGAATGCTAATGAATTGTGAATAAATATAATGGAGACCTCTCTAATTCAAGAAAGGGAATGAGGTAATGGTCCCATATAATTCAATGGGGATTTTATTTGTTGTCAGTAGTGGAGTTTGTTTTCCCGGGATTACTCGAGTTCCTAGTGCACAAGCCGCATTGTGTTGGAGCTCTTTCTGGCCCCTGAGGGGTTATTTCATGCTCTTTTTACCTATGTATATAATCATGTGAGTGGAATTTGAGAAATATTTGTCCATTATCCGATAATCCACCTTCAGCAGCACCAAAAAGTATACAGACTCCAGAATAGAGCATTTAACCTCTTGGATGATAGTCTTTTCCAATGTGTTGCTTCATATTGCATTGGAGTCTTCCCCAGAATTGAATAGGTTAAACCCTTTGCAGTATGTTTCTTACCACACATGCAGAGACACTTAACCCTTTGAGTTGTCTTCACCAAATTGGAATGTTAGACATCTTTTAATACTTAAAGTTAAAGGGATAGTAATACTTCATTTTAACTTTATTTTATTTTGTAGACATTAAGAAAACATGAAGAATGATATAAGTCTTATCTCTCAAACCTTTATGGTTTAAGAGATATTCACAAGCAAAGTTTCCCCCTCCCTCCCCTTTTACCTAGTGTAAGCCATCTCTTCTCAGATGTGAATCTGGTTGTAAGACCAGACAGATAACAGCAGGGGACAATCTTCTTACAGTGAAAACAATGAAAGCCCTGCCCCCCTTGACAAGCTTTTCAGGTTTTTCCTTTATCTTAATTGAAGATTGTCCCTCTCTGCAATGTACCTGGGCACCTCCCTTCTGCTCTGGCTGAGCAGTGTTACATCAGTAAAAGGGGCGGAAGGGGGACACTTTGTCATTGAATTACTCTTGAACTACAACTCTGACAGAATTGAAATAACATTCTCCGAAGTCCAAATATTATGATGATTAATTAGAGCTGCTTTTATTATGAAACATTACTATCCCTTTAAACATGTCTCTCTAATGTTTTATACTAAGATTGTTCGACTCCAGGGGCACGACTATATAGGGTGCAGTTTTTGTGGTGCCCAGTATCCAAGATGAACTATGGCCCCAGGTCCCAATAGGTTGTTCTTATGCCCGTGGAAGAATATTGTGTGTCAGGAACCAACAAAAAAAAAAAAAGTTTCACCTAGGCCCTGGTCGATTCATGTGATGTAATTTGACTGACACTGATTTGAATGGGTGTTCTTGTATTACATGTGTATTATGTGTGCTATACATAATGCATATGGTCACTGAGAGGGTTAGTGTCAGTGATACTCAAAGAGCTATATGCATAAAGTAGAGTGGATCAATTTTGAGGCAAACCCACTGCACCATAGGGATGAAATAAAAATTGCCGAAGCCCTATTGACTATGGAACTTTTAATTGTGCAAATGCTTTGCAATGCATGGCGATCTTCCGAGCATTTAAGAGTCCCATTTGTATCAGAGAGACTTTGGGGGAGATTCACTAAGCAGTGATAAAGTGTAGATGACCTCCAGTTTATCACTTCTTCAATTCCTATGTTATTCTATGGAGCCTATGCACTAAGATTTCTTAAACTTTGGAGATCTTAGTGAACAGGCTCTAGAAAATAACATAGGAACTGGAGAAATTATATCACTGGAGAAGTCATGTCCACTGTATCACCTCTTTGTGAATCCCCCCCCCCCCAGTATTTGATCTCTTTGATGTAACATACATATGCCCCAGAATAGCACCAGTTTTTTTATTTAGTCCTTATGGCCCAATGTGGCAAGAACCTGGTGATGGCAGGACAACTCTAAACTAAAACTCCCATTACTCCCATTGGCTGGTTGGGGTGTGGGATTTTAGTCACCAACAGCTGGAGGTCCAACAATTCACTATCCCTGCCTTAGTATTTTCACCTTCCCCTTCGGAGAGACATCTTCATCAAATAATTTATGTATTTATTTATTTATAAAATGTTTTACCAGGAAGAATACATTGAGATTTCTCTCGTTTTAAAGTATGTCCTGGATATAAATAATTAACTGTGCTTAACCTGTTTTCCTATCAGTTTGATATCTACCAGTTTACAATTGGGAATAGGTTGCAGTAGTGAGCCTAATTATCCATTGGCACTGCCAAGTGTGTGCTAGGCAGTATGAATACAAAAGTAAATGTGAACTTTGTGGATTTTTTTTTGCAGGATTACAGTATATTAACTGACAAACATTGATGTGTGGGGTGGAATTATGTGAGCATGTCAACAATGACAGAAAGGAAATTAGGCATGACTGATGGATTAAGGTGTTCTGGGAATGAGTCAGTCTTTTGATGCCACATATCATCCAGTAGTTTTGAATTGTATGTTTGTATCCCATACAGTATCAAGTGACTTATTTATTTGATATAAACATTTAAAGCCTTGATCGCCGTATTCAGTGGTTTACATTAATTATCTTTTTTTTTAAACAGGCACTGGGCTATAGGCAAGAAAGAAAAGCATAGAATTTATCAGGCAAACAGACTATACCATAGGGTACAAATAAATATTTACACTGATTTAAATGGGTTTTTAACCCAATAAATACCTGTAATGCATTGCAAAGCATTCAGATGGTTAAAAATGGGATTTGTATTTCTCCTTCCATAAGTGCAGCTGGTTTGCTGCAGAATGAAACATAGAATTTGATGGCAGATAAGAACCATTCGACCTGTCTAGTCTGGCCATTTTCCTACTCTAAAAACCTCAAATCTTATTTGGTCCTTGGTCTTCAGGACAGCCATACTCCTATCCCATGCATGCTTACATTCCCTCAATGTATTAACCCTTTGAGTGCCAGAGGGGTGCGCAGTGCATTGTGAAGCAATGCATTGCTTACCCCTCTGGCACTCAAAGGGTTAACACCTGCTACTTCTGTTATGTACCACCGTCTCAGGGACATAAAACTTTCTGACATTATAATCCATTTTTCTGGCTCAGGAGGCTAATTATATTCACAGTATCAACCTCCTCTTATTTTATGACCTCTTTCAAAGGGGCACCAGAACTGTTGCAGCCCCCTACTAGTTATGTTGCCCATGTTCTTTCACTTACCTTTCTCCTGTATTTCATCCCTGATCTAGACGCTAGAGAGAAGTGTCTGCTGGCCAGCCCATGTGATCTCCAGCCAGTATTACTTGATGCACACATAGGCCAGCCATTCACTGCAGGTTGTAATGATCATTTTAAACTTCATGTGTAATGTCTGCCGGTGCCCTCACAGGTGGCCACAATGACCTTCCTTACTGCATCTTTACTGCTTTCCTGAGGGAAAGTTGCAGATTGCAGAACTTTAGGGAGTTTAAATGAGGCAATAGGCACTATAGCGCAACACTGGACTTTTCATACCAGGTGACACAAGCAATGCCGCATCAATGCGTTGGTATTACCCATATGAAAGGGGCCTTAAGGAGAATTGTACTATTGAAATAAGCCCAATAGGAAGGCTTGCACAGGAATTTCTCCTTCATATTATAGTCAAGTATATTTACTGGGGGTTTTTTGTATTTGATCTCCGATGTAGTCTGTAACTAAAGAGGGACATATTACTACTATCTGCATATACCTGAGGGGTTGGGTGACATCCTTTTGAGTTTCTGTCACCTGGTTTTCTGAGTGTTATAGTGTCTGAACAGGGACAAACTTCCTCCCTATTCAAATCCCACAGTTAACCAAAGTATACTCCAGGAAATGTATTTGAGCAGGGAGGAATTTAGTCCCCTCCCTAGCATTCAAGGAATTTTAAAGCCCCATTTAAATCGGGGGGAATTTGGGGAGTTGTGTGTATCCTATGATTTCCCTCTTCCCTTGTGCCTTTATACATATGCCCTAGTGCCTATATCAGTGTAATTGTGTAATTTTTCACATCTGCTTCTTCTTAACTGGAGTGTCTGAGATGTACATTCACATATGCCCAAGTTCCATTCTTTACTGCTTATTTTTGTTAACAGGCTAATAGAGTGGAAGCACAGTTCTACTGCCATCTACTGGTATTGTGTGCTGGTAACATTCCTTAGTGTAGACATCCTATTAGATTTTTTTTGTTTTGATGTTTCATAGAAGGGGAATTTATAAGCAGAAAAACATTGTCAGGGGGGCTGATTTAATATCTTACTGAATTTTCATATTTACTAAGAAGAAGGGAATAAGAAATTCTATTCACACATTGGTGAGTAGAAGCAATATTGGGAGATTTGGCACGAATGGATATTTTTTATAGCACCCATTCAAGGATTATGTGCTGACCAAGGAGTATATAGAATACTAGTTGAACAGCCCGTTACACGGGCCACAGTGCCTCTGGCAGCCGGTCGCGGGGCAGTCACGCGCAGTAGAGACTACCCACGCCACTGCTGATACAGAGCAGGACGCTCCTCCGGAGCGCCCAGCTCTATCAGCCGCGGCGCGGGCAGTCTGTACTGCGCATGACTGCCGCACGCGCAGCAGTGTCTACTGCGCATGTCGGGCGTTACACACGATTTAGCGAATTATTATATAGGATATGGTCTGGGTGCATAAGTCATCTGACCCCCTAATAAAAAAAAAAAACCACACAGAAAAACATGTATTTCACATAAACAGGCAGGTCTACAGGCCCCATATTCATTTTATGCTATGGCCAAGGAAAGGGTACTAGGACCCCTTTTTCCACTCTTCTACTGGGAATGGAAGTTAAAAAATAAAAATAAATATTCTGAAAAATGCCCAAAGACTCTGGATCCCCCCCCATCTATTTCCTGGTCGTCACATCCAAACTGTAAAATAATATATATATAATCCAGAATGAACAGAAGCACTCTCAGGTCTTGGAAGATTTAAACAAAAAGCAGTACTTTTTATTTAATCAGTGTTTCAGATGTCTACATGGCACCCTTCATAGCAGTAAATTTTATTTAATAAAGGTTTCGGATGTCTACATGGCACCTTTTGTCCTGAGAGTGCTTCTGTTCATTTTGGATTATACATTTATGCCTCTGCATTTTCACCCAGGCAGACTGCCAACAGAAACGCGGGTGCTTCCCCACCGGCAAGAATAGATAGATAGATAGATAGATAGATAGATAGATAGATAGATAGATAGATATTGGATATGCACTCTGTGCTGAAATAGGATTCTGTACCGGGTACCACTGAGATATAACGTATATAAAAGAAAGCTGTGCACTCACGGATTTTAGAAATTCAAAATAAAGCAATATTTTATTGGCAAAATAACAGCAACATTTCAGTCCACAGTCAGGACCTTTATCAAGCAAACACAGACAAACAATAAACATCTAAGATCTATTTATACACTGAATAAGACTCACCTCACATGAACCCATACTACTCACGATGATGACGTGTGTGATCAGGAATAACAGAGGAATGTATAAAGAAACCCACACCAAAGCCCCACAGCCCCCAAGGGAGACTGAACCACAACATCGCCACCCTGTGTAGAAAGTAAGAATGCAGCCATAAAAAAGAGAGAAACAATGTTACAGCATATAAATGTTACAGCATATAAACACAATAGACTGTTCATATCTCATATCAATTAACAATCAGCAAGAAAACAACTGTATACCTTCTGTTCATTAAGTCAATATGGCCTCAAAGTGTTTAATTTTTTGATCCAAAAACACTCTCTTTGTAGAAGTATCTAGACTGATCACCGTCCAGTTTATTAACAGGAATGTGTTCTATGGCAAGGAAATTGAAATTTGTGGCAGGGTATTTTTCCGCAAGATAATGTTTAGCCACAGGTTTGTCTGAATGTTGGTCTCCCGAATGCCATTTTAATTGCAGATCTGTGACCTGCCATATGTTCCTGGATAGTACACGCTGTTTTGCCTATATAGACCAAACCGCAGGGACATGTGATCATGTATATGACATGATCAGTGGTACATGTAATGTGTTGTTGAATTTTATATATTTTATTACAGTGTGGAGGTGTGAGAAATTTACTGAGTTGTACATCCCTTACAATGGTAACATCCAGGAGGAGATGTTTTCAGCCATGTGGCTCTCTGATGTGTGTAACTCTTATGCGGGTCAGTATATATATTAAATATGGTTTGGTTTTCTGACGCATGCAGCCAATCAGGGTAGGCAAATTTCACAGGAGTGTGCAGGAGGGTAAAGCCTTGCTGCCCATTCCTGTGGAAATCACTTCAGTGAAACTCAGCAGGTCCCTGACATGCATGGCTGTGTTGATTGCTTTAAGTGGTGTAAGTGTAAATTCAGTATGGAATACAGGTACCATGGGGTTGAGTCCCTCTTCCTGGAGGGCAGGGCACATCACAAAAGACAGCATCTGTGGGGGTGGTGACTACCTCCTCCTTTTTCCAGTCGAACCCCCACCTACAAACTCCCAGATTTCATGGGTCCTGCGACATTGCAATAAGTCAATAATGGACTGAATTCTTTCCTGTGGATTTCCCTCAATGGTCACTAACTGGGATCTGCTTTCATACATATGGCACCAGGAAAGTCATGGCTGCCCGTGCTGGGGTATCAGTGGAAGGCATTTCATTGGATCTCTGGAGTGAAGGTTATCCTCCACAGGCAATTGCTAATGGTCTGTCTTGTGACACATAATGCTAACAAAGGCTGGATTCCTGCAGTTGGTCCTCTGTTGTCTGTTATTCCATCTAGCTCATGTGTCAATCTTCTCTCTCTGCAGTCCTTTTGGATGACTCTGTCCTGGGTATGTGACTGTGTGTCCCTTCACGTTCAGACTGGTACCACACAAGTTGCACAGTGGAGGCATTTCATCCAATTCGCTCAGCAATATTGTGGTTGGACATGCCATTCTCACTCCTCTCACATTCAGATACAGATAATGGTTTGCCTTTGCAGCATATTCTGGGTATGAAAAAGGAGATTTCGTTGCTGAAACAAATCTATCATTAAGATTAGATCGATTTTCAACCCAGAGAACATCACATCATTCACTGTCAATTAAGCCATAACTTGCCCATTTCTACAGATATTGCGCTCAAACATGAAATATTTAATCACATACTCCTTAATCATGCGTGTAACAATCGGTTACTTCTTCATGGTGTTACATTTTCCAGTTTCACCAGTGTATATGAGTTACCCACAAGACAGTCATTATACCATATTTAGTGAGGCAAGTTTAATTCAGAATTTAAAACAAAACTTTTCAGTGCATAAGTTCTAGGGCGAGATGTTCAAAAAGTCATCATAATGAAATAATTGTCAGATCATGAGTTGGTGGTAAAAGGAGGATGATATTTTCAGAAGTAGATCCATCACTTTTGAAAATGTGTCTAAAGAATTAAAAATGACGGTAACAAGATCTTGATGAACATTGCCTTTAAAAATTCTGATGATAAAATTGTCTGTGATTTTGTCTTTGAAACAAAAATTTAGAAAGAATCAGACGTTTTTGTCTTTGGAATGATAAATTGCTTCTCACTCCTGCTAACGGAACTTTAATTTGTCTTCTCCGTGTTTAGACCTTTTTTATTTTGTCTGGAAAAAATTACGTTAACCCCTTTGCATCCTGTGACGTACCCGGACCGTCACGCTGGTCCGGCACTTAAGGACCAGTGACAGTCCTGGTACATCACGTACTTTTACTCACCACGCTCCTGCAGGAGCGCTGTGAGTAATACCGTGGACTGAAGTTGATCGCTAAGACTGGAGCGATCTCTTTCAGTCCGTCTTTCGATGTGCCGCCCCATGTGATCAGTCACGTGTGATGGCACATCGAACTCGTCTATCTGGTCCTTAAAGGACCAGACACCGCGGGATGGCTGGACCTTAAGGGGTTAATCAGACAACTAAATGACGTTGGAACTAATATTTTTTTTTTCTGAAAATGCCTTACAATATGATGGTGGATTAAACCACACCCACTTTTAAGACGGCTTTATCCCTTTGACGGAGATGGCCAGAATTGGATGCAATACAATACATGTCCTAGAATTGGCAGACCCTGGAGTAAGAACTTTTTTATTCTGATTACAGACAATTTCAGTTACCACCACTTTCTGAACATCTCACCTGTAAAGTTACAGGCTGAGAGTACTTAAAGGATTAGTAAACCCCCCGAAAAACTGTTGGTGAATTGATAGGACTAATAAAAAAACATGTAATGCCCTTATTCCCATCTTTCAAACCATTATGGATTGAGAGATATATGAAAATAAAGGTCTCCGTTCCCACCCCTTTCTGCCTGATGAGCTGTAAAGCTGTCAGAGGCAGAATCCAGTCGCCCTACTTTAGATGGCTCTTCAGGAGTGCTGACATCGGGATATCTAACTATAATTACTTCATCGGTATGGTCTACAACTTGTGCTTGCAAGCCAATTCCGATGAAGTAATAGTACGAAGATATCTAGATGACAGCGCTCCTGAAGAGCCGCCGTCTGGTCCCGGAAGCAGGATCTCATGACGTCCGCTATACAAGGGACACATGAGAAGGGGTGGGAGCGGAGGTCTTTATTTTCTTACATCTCTCAAATCATAATCGGTTTGAGAGATGGGAATAAGAGCATTATATGTTTTTTTATTAGTCCTATCAATTTGCCAACAGTTTTTTTGGGGGTTTACTATCCCTTTAATATCTAACAAACTGAGGACCAGAAGGATGTGCGTACCTTCCCTACGGTGTCTGTAACTATTTAAATGAACAATGATGCTTGAAATAAGTTGCTCTTTTAGTAGTGTGCACAATGAAACATGTAAAATATCCCTCGCCTCACTAAAACAGTGAATTTCTTGTAATCTGATCTTCCAGCTAGCTGGCATCCTGTATTTCTTTATGAGGCTATGGGCAGTGACTGCAGCAAGGACAGACAGCCCCTGATTAGTGCATTCCCCTGTATGGCTTCCTTCCCTCTTTGTACAGCTGATTCATAGCAGCTTTAAAATGTTGCGATATTTAAAGTTTCTCTGATAGCTGGCAAATGTTTTGCACAGTCCTGTATTAATATTTGCTGTCTTGGGTAGGAACAATTTGTAGTGATTATTTACATTATAAATACTTCCAGGAGTGTTCAGCCCAGTGTTTGCCCATCAAATCAGGGCTCATATATTTCTTCTAATATTTGCACATGATATTAAGTTTTGAACTTTGTGTTCATGTTAATTGTGTCTACAAAAGAACCACATTTTTGCTATTCTTAACCCCTTGAATTCTAGACATGCATTGTGAAGTTGTGCATTGGAGACATCTAACATGTTAACCCTTTGAGTACAAGAGTTTTGGACACTCATACTGTTAAGAAAATAAATAAAGAAATAATAAGAAAACCATTATAATTTGCAACAAGAGTAAGGCATGTAAATAAATAAATAGCATGCAGGCTGACATTCTTTATTTCTTTTTGTTTTGTGCCTGAAATACTGAAATAAAGAAAAGAAAATGAGCATTCTTTATTCACTAATTTTTATGGGAAGAAAGACTAACGAACGTCAGTCAGTGTCCTAAAAATTGCTTAGTAAACTGCAAGAAACTTTGGATCCTGAAAATGATTTTATTAATATTGCTTACTTTTCTTTGAAGCATTGAGAAATTGTATTAGCAGAAATGCTAATTATTAGAATTACTAATTTTTTTACAGATCTGTTTTTTACTTGTCATAAAAACAATGTAAATTTGTATTAGCATGTCTTCTTTCTAGAGCAATGCAAATATATATTTCCAATGTGATTTTTTTTTTGTAAAATACAAATTTTCTTTATAATAAATGCACATATTTAGGAGAAAATTATATTATTAAATAAGGCAAATGCAATCATAATCACAATTTGCTTTGCACTGCATTTTTACAGTATGGTTTTATTAAATGGACCTCTTTGTGCAGTGATTCTGAGCTCCTGTCCCAGGGCATTCAAAAAGGTCAGGTTTCATGAGATCATTAATTAAAGGGGCAGTGTAGGGTCAATGCAAGACCCCTTTTTTAACCCACTGCCAGCTCTCCCAGAGCTATGGAAACAATATTCCCATAGCTCATAAACCTAGGGTCGGGTAAGCTGCGTCTAGCCTATGTCCCTCATGTTGGACTCCCAAGACCTACAATTACACAGACACTGAAATCCTCTGCATTTGCCCCCACGGCTATTATTGTGTGTGCTGTACCTCTCCCCCTCAAAATATAGTGGGCACAGTTGTTAAAAGAAGAATAATTCTAGATCAGTTGCAAAGTATACCCCAAACAGGTTTAATAAAAAGGGTTATGTCTTTATTATATAAAATGCATCATCATGGCACAGGTACAGTACTTGTATGGCCTGTAATGCACAGATTATTTCATAGAAACAAACACATGGAAGTTTTTTTTACAATAATAACTCTTAAAATCAAATTACTGGACTAGTTCACATACTTTACCTCATGGAGTCTAGAGACCCCTCCAAACCATTTCCAAGCAGTGATCTGGCGATCTTTCATATGTTCCCTCAGAGGTGATCAAAATGGAGCACCTCAGTACAGAATTAAAGAGGACTGTTTATGAAGGGCTGCAGTGGAATAATACATGCACCTTGCAGGCCATTTTAACCCTCTGAGTGCCAGAGGGGTATTCAACGTATTGCTTTGCAATGCGTTATGTACCTCTTTGGCACTCAAAGGGTTAATGACTGGCTGCACATCTTAAAGGGAACGTTAGATGTCTCTAGAATCCTAATGGTAATTTTGTCTAAATCTGCAGGTTGCATTATGTGGCTCTCCAGCTACATAACTTGCATCATCTCTGACCTGCCATAGACAGGATGATGATGATGTGAGCTGAAGAGCCACATGTTGCTCATCCCAGTTTTGAGTATTACTGTGCACAACGTATAAATTATTGGCATATACTGATTATATACTGTTTGATATCTCAAAAACAATTAAGAGATAGGTGAAAATATAAAATGTGATTTAAAGGGATAGTAATGTTTCACAATAAAAGCAGCTCCAATTAATCTTCATAGTATTTGAGCCATGGAGAGTGTTATTTCAGTACTGTCAGAGTATTGAAATAACACTCTCCATGACCCCAATACTATGAAGATTAATTGGAGCTGCTTTTTTTGTGTAACATTACTATCCCTTTAAATAAACCAGATATTTTTAATGTATATTCATACATGACAATCTGTACATTTATAATATAACTTTCTAAATATTTCAAAGCCAGGACATTCAGTAATACATTGCTGTTTTTACTGGTAAAATTTCTTAATCAGGGCCGGATTTGCAAATAGGTGGTGTAGGCAACTGCCTATAGCACCACATTTTTGTATGGTATCACAGCTGAGCTTCTCACCCTCACATTCTGATTTGTGGGTGTGGCCAGAGCAATCTCGGTGTCCTTACACCGGTTTATATACCACTATACAGGTTATTATTTAACCTCTTGGATGCTAGAGAAATCTCCAATGCATTGCAAAGCAATGTAAATCCAGCCCTGGATTTAAATCACACAAACCTTGATAGCCATATTTGAACGTGCACCTTGTTCATAAGGCCATATTAACATTTTTGAACTCCTTTTAACCCTTTGAGTGCCAGAAGGGTACACATTGCAAAGCAATGCATTGTTTACCCCTCTGGCACTCAAAGGGTTAAAAAAGCGGTGATTTTCTATTATGAAAAAAATACCCTTTGTGGGAATTGTCCACTGTTGCATCTCAGAGATTGTTTTCCCCACAGTTATTACATTTCAAACTTTGTTTTACATCAAAGGAACTAAAACTAAAAAGTAAAATAGGTTGGTATTACTTTTAATAATCACATGCTTACAACTAGCATATGTAAAAATGATTTACAGCCCTAAAACTTAATTTTTAACTCATATGTAAATTGTTCTGTTCAGAAAGCATTTTGTGTTTGTATTGAGAGATAAGAGGTAAAGTCAATTAACTGTGATTAACCTCTTAAAGACCAATCGATCCTGGTGTTGGCAGCCATTAAGGGCCACTGCACCTTTTTTTTTCCTGCAGTGAATTTTGGGATGGCCCCGCTCTGCCATCCCAGAATTCCACAACATGCCGGGTCCGTCACCAGTCCTTAATGCACATCCACAGATGACGGTCCTGGCACATCATCATTCTCTAAGGGGTTAAGGCCCACTGGAAGCCTGGTATCTAATCTCAGCCCATGCACATATAATTCTGGACAATCAAATGGAACCCTGGCGAACACAAAAATGCTTTCTCCCTCAGAGCAAATGTAAGACTAGATTTTAGGCTGTGGAAGACAAATAGAGAAAATGTGACAGTGTCACTTGTATTCAGTGGGAGAGGTGAGCCACTGGCTTGTAGAGTGTGAATGTAATATGATCTACCACTTCAAGGCAGTTTTCACTGTAATAACTTTTGAGTAAAGCAAGTGCTAATAGGAATATTTTTACACAGCAAGAATACCTTTAAATTATATGCTTTAATAAATGTTTCACTAGATATTTTTAAGAAGCCTTTTTTAAAAAGCATTTAATTATGTTTTTCTTTGAATAGCTATGATTTGAACTTCAGAGCAATGCGTTGCGTACCCCTCTGGCACTCAAAAGGTTAAAAAAAGTTCTTCACAACATAATTGAAATTAAAATGAAGTAAAAAGCAGCCCGGTCTCCTTTTCCCCCTTTTTTTCCTTTCTCCCCCCCCCCCTTTTTTTCCTTCTCTGTCTGCTCTCCTCTCCGTCCAACCCTGTGAGACTGAGAGCATATACTTGCTCCCTCCTTCTTTCTTCTTTTGTTCCTGTCTACTTTTAGCTACTGCCCCTTGCTCCTCCCTTACCCCTCTGTCATTACTAGGGTTGCCACCCAGCCGGTATTTTACCAGCAGGCCGGTAAAAAATTGGCTTCTGTCCAATGTTAAGTCTATGGAGAGAATGCCATGGCCGGTATTTTTTTTAAGAAAAGGTGGCAACCCTAGTCATTACAACTGCCTGTGATTTGTATCAGGACTTGTAGAGGTCCATATCTGTACTTGACATAGCTGATTGTAGCTCTTCATTTATACATGTACCCTGAGAATCTGGTTTCATCTCCGGCTCCCACGCGCACTTTGTTGTTGCTATTTGCTGCATTTTGCTGTAACTCATGCTGTCTCTTGCTGCACCCCTACTATCCCTCCCCTCCCTTGACTCATCTTTTTTCTGTACCTCCCTTCCCCCTACATGTTAAAAAAATTCTCAATAAACACTAAGTTATTAAAAAAAGGAAATAAAAAATTTAAGGGATGGTATTGTCACCTTTAAAAAAAAAAAAAAAAAGTGAATTTTGTAGGCATTAAAAAATAAAACTAAATGCCCCCAGTCCCATCTCTCAAACCTTTATGGTTTCAGAAATATTCTACACTAAAGTTCCCCCCTCCCTCCTCTTTCCCTGACATCAGCGCTCTAGCTGACTGCAGGGGAATCCAGTCCTGGGACAGGCGGATGCTCTTCAGCAGAGCTGAGATCGCGTTATTGAGAAAGAAATCCTTCACTGGAACGGTTTACAGTGTGGTCTGCTGAAGAGCCTCCGACGGTCCCAGGACTGGATTCCCCTGTAGTCAGCTAGAGCACTGATGTCAGGGAAAGGGGAGGGAGGGGGACTTTAGTGCAGAATGTCTCTCAAACCATAAAGGGGGCATGTAGTTTACTTTTTTAATGTCTACAAGATTCACTTTTTTATTAAGTTGGCAATACTATCCCTTTAAAGTCTTCTGAAAAAAACATTTGATTCTAGTTCTTTTATATCCAATACTAAATTTGCTTTCCCAATCTGTGTGCAGAGAGCTGTGCATGTGAGCTGTAGTGTGTAACAAAGTCTAGAACAGTCTATGCAGTGTTTCTCAGTCTTCTGGGCACAAAAAAGTTAACTTTCAAAAGATACAAAGAGAGAAGAAAAAAAATTGAATTATTTTGTGAGGGAAAATGAAAAGCAGCAAGGAAAAACGGATCCTCCTAATCCCCAGACAGGGAAAAACCCAGAACAAGCACAAAAAGAAAGGGATTCCTGCACTAATCCATACAGATTGTCTAGAACCACCTCACAGGTAACGAGAGAAGCTGTTAACACACCTCCCAAGTGTCCCTCTTTAGGACCCAAATCCCTCTGTCCCTCTTTCATACCTTGGTGTTCCTCTTTTCAGGAGATCAGACTGTGTGGTGTGTATATATATATATATATATATATATATGTGTGTATCACATTGTTCCACAGTAATAAAACTCACATTAATGTTTGGTTAAACGTCAGTATATGTGTTTAAACATTAGTCTGTATAAATAAAATACTTTTGCCTTGCTCTAAATAATTTAATTAGTTACACAAAAAGGTGTCAGTAGGTCATGAAATGACTGAAAAATTCTTAGTAATGCTCCGCCCTCCAGCCACGCACCCAGCAATACCACCTAAAACATGTGTCCCTCTTTGGCCACTTGAAATGTTGGGAGGTATGTGTTACGTGGATAATGGTTCAAAACTAATAGCACCATGGATTAACCCATTAAGACTCAGCGGGATGTGTACCACATTGCAAAGTAATGCACTGCCCATTCCTTTGGTCCTTAACTCTCCGAGTGCCAGAGAGGTATCCAACACAATGCGTTGGATACCTCTCTGGCACTCAAAGAGTTAAAGGGTTAAGGCATTTGTTCCTAAACGTGTCATCAAGGACCATGAACAGACCAGATCTTGAGTGTTTCCCTTCTTGAGCTCAGAGGCTCAGAATCAGAGGCTCAGTTTCGGCATGTTAGTGGTCCCTGCAGACGTCTGTGGTAACCACTGCAATAAGACATGGAGATGAGGGTGCTTCATAGATTAAATTAATATGAATCCACATTTTTCAGATGTGACAAGAAAAGTCAATATTTATTATGGTATCCTGTACAATCTAACTTTGTAATTGAGGTAGATAAACTTTCTCTCAAGCCATGTTCTTGTTTTATTTTGGTATTTTGGGCATTTTTTTACCCTTTAAGGACCAAAGTGTTGTCCAACTCTGTTACATACTGAGTTGCACATGACTATGGTCTATTTAAAGTGTTAATTTGCATTTATTTAGTTATAAAACTTTTTCTTCTTCAAAATCGCCTTCACAACTTATTTCTGATCATATCTACGCAAGACATACATCAGGCCAGCAGGTGGAGCTGTAGAACTAGGTAACCAGTGTTAGTAGACCTATGGGCCACGTTCAATAACCTAGACTAGCAATCCTGGAAAAAGCAGCTGCACCATAAAGGAGAAACGAAACGTCCTAATTATTTAAATGTGTCTTTTAACCCCTTGAATGCTAAAAAAAAGTATCTGACACATTGCTGTGCAGTGCTTTTGGAGTCCTTTCTAGCATTCTCAGGATTAACCTTGTGAGTACCAGAGAGGTATTCAATACATTGGATACACAAAGGGTTAAATGCATTCAAAGGGTTAAAAGCCCCATTTAAAGCAACATATAATTGTGGAAATTTTACTTGTTCTTTATGGTGCAGTTGGTTTGACCCATATTTGCCTCCTCTTTCCTACTATGACCCTATAAGCTGGTTGGGTTTTCTAATTAGGAAGATAAGAGCTTTGTGTGCGTTTCATTAGGGAGCTTGGTAATTGTATCATAGTTATTAGTTGGACTCATTTTTTTAGAAAGAAGAAAATAAAGGAATGGGTCCAAACAGCTGTTTAAACTGCTTAAGCATAGAGCCACTAAATATATACCATACATGTCATCTATGTTTCTGTAGTGATAGGTTACTTGGTGAATAATGAGGATAATATTACTTGGAGTGAAACAAACTGAAAAGATCACAAAGAACAGGACTGTTATTTTAATGTACCACAGTCTTTTGTGGTTATTAGTGGCCAGTGATCTTATAATTGAGAAGTAGCAGAAAGCTACTATAGAGAATGGAATAAGAAATCCAAAGACCGCCAGCGATATAAAGTAATAGAACTGGAATGCGTCCCCCACGGTGTCGTATACATCATGACAGGTGACAATATTCAGCTCCTTCAGGTAATAGGTTTGCTTTGTAATGGAGAATGGAATCATGTATACAAGGACAATGATCCACACAAGTGCACACATTAGAACAGCATAAGTCAGCTTTGGTAAACTCCGGTATATAAATGGATGAACAATGGCAACATAACGGCTGATACTGATACAAGTAAGGAGCAAGATGGAACAGTACATATTCCCGTACAAAAAGATGGTCATTGCTCGACACATGGTTTCGCCAAACATCCAGTTGTTACCATTTAGATGATATACTATCTTAAAGGGCAGCATGAGACAGAACAGCAAGTCCGAAATGGCCAAACTTGTATAAAATACGGCTGTGCACACAGATCTAACGTGATGAAAGAGCATCCAGAGCACAATGGCGTTGGCCGGCACTCCGATAATTACCACTGCCGTGTACAGTACTGGAATCAGCACTGTGCTTATTTTGCTTCTTAAGTAGACCTTGGTAGAGTTGTTTACTTTGATGGCATCCTTGCCTGAGCTTGGAGATGAACGTTTCTTGTCTGTAGTGGCCTCTGTCAGACCCTCGATAACGTTTTGTGGAATTAATTCAAAATCATTAGCACTTCCACGAAAGGTCTTGGGAATGTTACTGGTTTCAGACGTATCATTATCCAGTTTATCATCAACTGAAATAAAAAAAAATGGAGATATATAAAGTTAGTTTTTTTGTGGGATTTTTACGTGGAAAGCTTATATTAGCAATGTGTCTATTTTATAGCATCATGAAATAAGTAACATATGTACCAGGGTATAAGGAAGTCAGCAGTTGGCTGGTGGGCTGATGGGATTTATAGTAACCACTATCTGGTATGCTGAAGATTGCCTATCCTTGATATATACGGAACAATATACAGTAACTAACCAGTCATTTGAAATTTGGTATAATCGGTGAAAAAATATAAAAACAAGTGTCCTACATTTTGTTTAACCATTTAAGGACCACTGGGGTATTCAACACAATGTGGAGCAATGCACTGCTCATGCCCCTGGTTCCTAAAGCGTTAATGGTTGTTGAATTCTGTTATCCACCTCTATGGCCTCTATTGTTTGTTCCACAGTCCTACAGCCTTTCCTTGAATTAATATAGAGATATGCCTGAAGAAGAGACATAGGGGAAGATGCAATGAGGTGTGATATTAGCTGTGATAAAGCATAGATAACTTCTCTAGTGATATCACTTCTCCAATTCCTATGTTATTCTATGGAGCCTAAGCACTATGATGTCTCAAACTTTAGTGATCTTAGTGTCTAGGCTGCATAGAATAACATAGGAAATGGAGGGTCTATCGCACTGGAGTATTCATCTCCTCTTTATTGCCGCTTCATCACACCTTAGTGCATCTCCCCCATGGTGTCTGGAAAGTTTACTCTACCAGTCCCCTGCTTGAATTAATATGTCTCCACTATTCCCATGGGCTAGACCTTGTTCAGTGTCAGGGCAGGAACTCTTAGATCTTTCCATACAATGAAATTGGTTTCCTGTCTGCTTTTTGGCCAGACATGGTGTGTATATATATATATATATATATATATATATATATATATATATATATATATATATATATATATTATAATAATTCTTTTATTTCATACCCTTTGTTTCATTTTCTCTCATCAAAGCTGTATATATTGAGTCGTATTCAAGAAAATAGAAAATGGCAATTCTGGGACAAACCAGCTGCACTATAGCCGACAAAAATCCCCAGACTTAATTAAAATTGGAGTTTTAACTTCTTGAATTGTAAACCTCTCCAGCATTTAAAGGGTTAAAATGTGAAATTGTATTTTTATCCCCATAATTCAGTTGATTTTTCCAGAATTGCTCCTCTCTTTATTTAGTATGGCTGCTAATGTTTGTTTAGTTTTTTCAAGTAACATTCATGGTAGATTTACGTTCCCTTCCTAAGATTCCTCCTAATCTGAATCAGGACCAATGCAATCATTGCCAGTCCAGTTTACTGGTACCTGCTTTTTGGCTGGACCATACTATCCTCATTTCATATCTTGTATATTACATGTTTCCCTACTATCTGTAGATGAGGGCCCTCCAGCTGCTGCCAGTTTATAACTCCCATCATCCCCCACCAGGATGATTGGCACTTGGCAGCTAGACTGTTTCATGCTGCCCACCCCTGCTGTTGCTTTTAACCCTTTGAGTGCTTTGTAATGCTTTGTATTGTTTTGTTACTTTATAATAATTTCATACCTCCCAAGTGTCCCTCTTTAAGACCCAAATCCCTCTGTCCCTCTTTCGCACCTTGATGTCCCTCTTTTTAGGAGATCAGATTGCATGATATGTGTATATAAGTGTATCATATTACTTTACAGCAATAAAATTCACATTGTTTAAACGTCAGTATATGTGTTTATAAATTAGTGTGTGTAAATAAAATACTTTGGTCTTGTCATAAGTCATTTATTACATTACACAAGGAGGTGTCAATAGGTTATAAAATAGCCTGAAAATTATCAGTAATGCCCCGCCCCCAGCAACACCCCCTAAAACACAAGTGTCCCTCTTTGGCAATTTGAAATGTTGGGAGGTATGTAATTTCTCCCCAACTATACAGTACTTTGGAATGCGTTAGTGCTTCATAGATAAGATATTTACCTTCAAACAGATCAACTTTTATCATGTAATATGCCTCAATATATGTTCACAAATTTCATAGCATTTCAGTGACACCGTTTTCCCACCAGAGCTCCGCATTCTAGCTGAGGTGAGGTCTACACAATAACCGGTTTGATTTTGTTTTATTTTTTCAAAACCTCAGTCTTCTGGTTGACCATAATTTAGCACTTTGAAGCAGGGTAAAACAAAGGTACAAGATTGCCTAACTCTATAGGTGTCTAGCGTTTTAGTGGTGATATATAATTATATATACTGCACTGCCGGCCTTGTGTACTTCTGTATCACAAAAGAGCAACTGAGGAATGACCTGCTTGAAAATCCGTCATGCTTACAAGTAAACTGAAATTACTGCACCAAGTTCTTTTACCTCTGAAGAACTGATGTTATAGTGTTGGTAACCCTATAGTTTTACACTTTGTCCTTACATTACTGCTAATGAATTTTGGTCTAATTAAATCATTCCTTGAGGACCGGTAGGGTGCACAATACATTGTAAAGCAGTATGTTCTATATCCCTTTTGTACTCAAGGGGTTAAATATATGTGCCTTAAACCTTTCAGTGCCAGAGGCCTATGCAATGCATTGCAAAGCAATGGGCTCTGTACCCCCTCTGACACTGAAAGGCTTAAAGCAGGCAAATCACTTTAAAGGGATAGTAATGTTTCAGTATTAATCTTCATAGTATTTGAGCCATGGAGAGTGTTATTTCAGTACAGTCAGAGTTGTAGTTCAAGAGTAATTGAAGATAAAGTATCCCCCTCCAACCCCTTTTACCTAGTGTAAGCCACAGCAAGGGACAATCTTCTTACTGTGAGAACAATGAAAACTCTGCCCCCCTTGACAGGTTTTTCAGGTTTTACCCTTATGCTCACTGAAAATTGTCCCTCTCTGTGATCCATCCAGACAGTCTTGCTGCTCTGAGGTGAGCAGTGTTACATCAGTAAAAGGGGCGGGAGGGGGATATTTTATCATTCAATTACTCTTGAGCTGTAACTCTGACAGTACTGAAATAACACTCTCCATGGCCCAAATACTATGAAGATTGGAGCTGCTTTTATTTTGAAACATTACTATCCCTTTTAAAGCATATTTGCCAATTAATTAAAATAGTTATTCTTTTTTTTTTTTTTTTTAATAGGGGACTTGTCAACTTTTGCTCAATGGGAGCCTCCATGTTGAAATGTTGTGCATGATTATACATCCTTTGTAACTTATTCCACCCGTCTGAGAGAGACGGATAGGTTTTAGCTGCCTAAGAAGGAGGGGAGAAGGTTTTTTTTTCTGGACAATTATGGTTAGAATCCCCAACTACTAAATCAGAAATCTCAAACTACTATATTAACTTAACTGAGAAAAAACAAAAGTTAGAGGCACTTAAATGATATAACTTTAATGAGACTAAAATCTGCTCAGGTAACAGGTCCACTTTAATCCTTCCTTGTCTGTGAGCACGTACGTTGCCACTCAGCCCCTTTATGTAAGCCTGGATTCCATTACAAGAGAAAATTGTGTCAGTGGGTTTTCTCTACAGATTTCCCAATAGACCTTAATAGGAATCTCTGAAATAAAATCCAATGATCACATTTCTCTCCTGCAGTGGAATTCATCATTTATTTAGTTAATGTATCTACTATGAGCATCAACAATAAAAATCTTTGATAAAACTAAATACATTATGTTCTGCATATCCCGAGGAATCTTATAAAAACTTATGAGGTCCCTGGCAAATACTGAAAAGAAATTGTAAATATAGGAATATTTTTTAGCATCCCTTTAACCCCTTATAGGATTGAAACATCACCAATGCTTTGCAGCACTTTTTAAGCCATTTAACTATTTGAGTGCCAGAGTGTGTTGCGTACCACTCTGGCACTTAAAGGGTTAATCTTTATGGGCAAAGCCGTCACAATACAATTAATTATGAACAAAGGACAGCGTCTCCCCAACCATCTCTGACCACAGGAAATGGCTCCTTGTTATCATAAATTGGGACAAATGGGAACATTGGGTGGAGCCCAATGGTGATCAACACATTGCAAAGCAGTGCTTTACTCATCCTTCTGGTCTGTAATGGGTTAACATACCACTCCATTCACACGATATTCTTAGTCAGAGCCAAAATTATAGAGCCAAAATGCTTTAAAATGTTATGGGAAACTACTTTTGATTTAAGCACATATTGATTAACCCTTTGAGTGCTAGAGGGGTAAGAGTACCCCTCTGGCACTTAAAAGGTTAAAAAAAAATCACTATCCTACATCACCCCACTTGTGTACAACTTGACACCCATCCACTCACCTTTTGAGGCCAAAGCACCCAGGAACAGAAAGAATAGGACCTGAAAGGCTTTCATCTTTACACTGTCTCCGATCAGTTCTTCATACAAGAATCATGTCTCCTGTTGACATCTGACTGCTTATTGTAATGCTTAGTTATACAAATGCAGCCATTCGGACCTCCTCTGTGGCTGTGTGCCATGTGTCTGCTCGTAGGACAGGAGAGATCTGAGTTCCCTAAGACGTTTCCTATAGCAGGAGAGGGAATGACTCATTAGAATATACAGGACTTGACAAGCCAACAGGAAGAGATCAATTTTCTCAAGTGCCTGTTTAACTCTTTCTTATCCCACATTTTCTTATTTATCATCTTTTTTCTCTCATATAAATGTGTGTGTGTGTTGTGTGTGTTGTGTGTGTGTGTGTTGTGTGTGTGTGTGTTGTGTGTGTGTGTGTGTGTGTGTGGATGGATCCTCAAACTCTGCAAAGTGTTACTGACCTTTCTAGCAATCAGTGTGTTAAAGTGGACCTATCACCTTAAACCTTTAAGTGCCAGAAGGGTTTGTGCGTTGCATACCCCTCTGGCACTCAAAGGGTTAACACAAGTTTAACTTGTTTTAGAAGCGTAGACTGTGATGTCAGATAAGAGCTCATCTATCCTGCCCATTTTTCCTACTGTAAAAAGATCTGCCTATATGTGCTGTAATAGCCATTTTTCTTTAAAGTAAATCATAGTGCCCTGAAGTGTGTGCTAATCAGTTTTGTTTGAGGCTAAATGTACAGTTTACCGTGCTGTTAGACACAACTCCAGTGGGTGGGGTCTGTCTAGTGCCCAGGTGTCAATGCTGTCTAGCACACAAACTGATTAGCATGAAGTGCCGCGTTGTGCCACCAACCAATGAAAGTTAATTTCTCAGCAAATATTGAAAATAATGGCTAGTACAGCATATACTAGCCATAATTCTATTTTAAAATTAATTAAACTTGTTTAAAGGTGAAAGGTGCACTTTAAAGGGATTGCCATTTTTTTTAAATAATACTTCCCATAGGTGTTTTGAATGTGCTTCGTGGCAGCCCTTGTCAAAGGTATCAACATAGACCCTACATTCCACCTGTGATGCCATCACTGGGCTGGGAACATTACAGTGGCAGAGCTAATGTCTGGCCCTCAGTGGTGTTAGCCAAATGTTATTGTCTGACAATCACCTGGACTTGCCATTGATTGGGTTGGTGCAGCCAACAACACATTGATCCAGTCATCCATGTGATTTCTGCACTACGTCCCCATAAGCCAAGACTGTGCTGGAACTTTCCTGTGTTTAATACAGAAGGTTTCAGCAAGCTGTGTCCAGGCTGCATGATTTGTGGCCAATTTCCCTGATCTGCAGTAATGGGGATCATCTTGGTGCATTTAACACCGCTAGAAATATCCTGCTTTCCAAATACAAATGTGATCTAGGCCTAACACCTCTGTGAAAAACCTTGAGGGCCAGAGTGGGCTACAACAAATGGTTGTTTTGCATGTCCCTCTCCCCTGTGATCTGGGTCCCAAATGACAATCTGCTCAGTGTGTGAAGCTAGGTGGGAAAAGTCAGCATTACATGCAGAATGGTGGGAGAACTCACTCTATTCTCAAGTAGGTTAAGCACTTAGCATTGTGTGAACCTAGGTGTGATCTCAACATTCTTTGAAGCTGATTATTTGTAAGTCCAAAACTGTGTTATTATAAGCTTGAGTTCTTACAGCAGAAGGGAAACATATGTGCGGTTATTTCTCAACATGGTGGATGCTAAAGAGGTCTGCAAAGCATTGCTTGGCACGGAGATGGAGACCTCTCTAGCATCCAGTGCATTAAAGCATCCCTATACAAATGGTTCATATGGGCCAGTGTTCTTTATCAGATTGTAAAATGAAGCTAACTTGCAATGGACAACTGACGTCAATGCAAAAAAGTATTTAAGTATAACTGATTGCTATATGAAGGACACTTAAAGGGATAGTAATACTTCATTTTATCTTTATTTTGTTTTGTAGGCATTAAAAAACATAAAGAAGGATATAAATCTTATTTCTCAAACCTTTATGGTTTGAGAGATATTCACAAGCAAAGTTCCCCCTCCCGCCCCTTTTACCTAGTGTAAGTCATCTCTTCTCAGATGTGGAATCTGTTTGTAAGACCAGACAGATAACAGTAGGGGACAGTCTTCTTCCTATGAGAACAATGAAGGCCCTGCCCCCCCTTGACAAGTTTTTCAGGTTTTTCCCTTATCTTAATTGAAGATTGTCCCTCTCTGCAATCTACCAGGGCACCTCCCTTCTGATCTGGCTGAACAATGTTACATCAGTAAAAGGGGTGGGAGGGGGATACTTTGTCATTGAATTAATCTTGAACTACAGCTCTGACAGAATTGAAATAACTCTCCAAAGTCCAAATACTATGATGATTAATTAGAGCTGCTTTTATTATGAAACATTACTATCCCTTTAAGTACCTAGGTAAGTCCTTCTTTTAATCTAATTTAGAGCCACTTATTCCCCCTTTACCCTTTGAGTTTCAGATGTGTGCTACGCATTTCATAGTAATAATCATTTAGTGTGCATATTAATTCTAATTCCAGGCTAAGTCAAGGTTAGCCAACATGATGTACATAGGAGATCTGGAGCAATATACTGGAGACTTCTCTAGAAATGAAAGGGTTAAAAGCTCCATTTAAATGAATAGAAATTTGAGGAACTGTTATTTGTCCCCTGTCATGGTGCAAGTGCTCTGTCCCTGAACTGCTCCAGTTCTCCTCAGTACACAGCCTCCTAGTTTAGAAGATTAGAAGGTGACATGTATGATGAAGCCCAGCATTGCTGCTTCCTGTCTAAGACTCAGGACATTTCAACTGTAAATACAGAGGTGTGGTAAATGTGCGTGACTGCTCACTGATAAGTTTGTGAGCTGATAATTAGAGCTGAAGTAGGAAAGCTGCAGAACAACTTTTTCAAATTGTTCCTAGTTTAAGGGCTGGATTACACTGAAAGTGATTAAATGTTATCACTGGTTTCATCGTGTAGATTCCTTTTGAGTTGCACTGGGGAATTTGCAGATCCAAGCGATAGTTATTAACTGCAATGGAAACCAGCCCAAAGATGTCATAGCTTTTTCCACTGCAGGTTATACTGCAGGTGCCCAGGTAGCAGGGGAGGGCTGGCAACTTGTGGCCCGGGGGGCAAATACAATCAAGCGGCCCATTTCTATTATCGTTTGAGCCCACTCTCAAAGCCCACCTCCTTTTGTTAATTTTAAAGGGATAGTAATACTTAAAATGTAAAAACAAATATGTTATAGGGTTTATCCCCCTGAGTAAAACAAGAGTACTCCCACTGCTGAAAGGTGTTTCATTCAAAAGTTATTAATTTTCAAAGTTGAATTTTTTAGGTGCAATATCACAGTGGCCTGAAATTGTACAGTGGCGCTGTTGCTACACGATCCTATGGACAGCTCTGGACCCGGGACCATAAATCTCCATAGGATGATGTAGCAACAGCGCCACTGTACAATTTCAGGCCACTATGATATTGCACCTAAAAAATTCAACTTTGAAAATTAATAACTTTTGAATGAAACACCTTTCAGCAGTGGGAGTACTCTTGTTTTACTCAGGGGATAAACCCTACAACATATTTTTTTTTTACATTTTAAGTATTACTATCCCTTTAAGTCTCTCTACTAACCCCTCACAGCTTTCCAAATCGAAAAAGGCACTTGACAGAGATGTCCACACTCTCCCCTCCATCTAAAACTTTCATTTAAATACTTAGCAAATACTATTCAGTTATATCTTTCCTGGGCTGAAAATATATCAATTTATAAACAACCCAGGTAGGACTAGTTAAGCCTTGTTCACTATATTGCATATTTATCCAGAAAGAAGATCTGTCTGCAATCAACTTGGTCCTTACTGCTTTAATTCGGAATGGTGGACTCACAAGGCAGGTCTTCCTAAATTCAGCTTTCTGAAATCATTAGGGGGTCTCTGCTTCCCAGATATCTAGTTAATTAATGAAAGCTTAAATACACACAAGACCGGCTGAATTTTGCAACTATGCACACAGAAGCTGATTTCAACTTGAAATTAAGTGACTATAGTATTTCATATCACCTATACTCCCATTTGAAACCCCCTCCAATTTAAGATTACAATCAATCAAGTAATGTAAAATATATCACTTTTTGTTTACCAACCTCCTGCTTTTTCTGTGGCTAACAGATTACCATATTTTACCTTTATATATTTTTGACAGATGACCACTTTCATTAACAATATGCATGATTCCAATATTTGCTTCTACTCATATAATGTAAAATGTTGAACGGACAAAATTATGTACAACCAAAAAAAGCTTTGACATTAAAACCTATTTAAACATAAATCAATGGGAATTGATGGAATTTTTAATTATTCCCAACAATGCAGATGGTTTCCCCCAGAATCACTACATTTTTGCCTTTAAGCACACACCCAATAGTTCTTTGTTTTCATGTAGCGCTCTGTCTAGCTGTCTTCCAGCATCTCTAACGCCTCGCTGTACATCAGCTATTATTACGTTTTACTTTTAAATAGAAAATACATAAGTGCAGGAATTATCATGTTACTCTATTATATCTCTCTGCCTCCAAATACAAACAGCTGTGCCCTTTGGCCTAGTTCAGTGATTTACTGGAAAGCCTCCAAGCGCACTTTACAGGTTCCACCCAGACAGCCACTGTAAAGCAGTGAAATGCTTGAAGGCAAACTATTTTTTTTCTGGTCTTTTGCAAAGTATTCAGATTTTAACTGTGGTTTACTGTTATTTTGGTGCTAAATTAATCTGTATTTTTTGTAATTTTATGACATTAAAGTGCTCCATAACAATTTTAACCCCTTTGAGGTAACTGATGTATCAAATGCATTGTTTTGATTGGATACATTTCTAAAATTGAAAAGATTAACATGATTAAACAGACATTATCACCTAGAAATGAAAGACGTTCATATTCTGTTAACGCCCAGGTACTTGCCAGCGTTTTTGTAAAAATGTTTTCTTTGATAAGAAAGTTTAAAAATCTGTCATAAATGGATGTGTAAGGATAATAGAGGCTACATTTTATCAATCTTGTTTAAACACTAATAAATACTAACAGAAAAGGGACTTTGATATTTAGATACCTTCCCTTTCCTGTGTGTGTGTGTGTGTGTGTGTGTGTGTGTGTGTGTGTGTGTGTGTGTGTGTGTGTGTGTGTGTGTGTGTGTGTGTGTGTGTGTGTGTGTGTGTGTGTGTGTGTGTGTGTGTGTGTGTGTGTTAACCCTTTGAGTGCCAGAAGGTTATGCAACACATTGCAAGAAATGCATTCCACACCCCTCTGGCACTCAAAGGGATATCCATTTATTGCACATAACACTTTTTAGAAATATTCATAAGTAAACATGATTGAAATTGTCATATCCACAAGGTTCCAATTTTAATTAGGATATGAAAATGTCCCTTTAAGTCTGTGACTCCCCAGTTTTGCCTATTGTAAAATGTCTAATATAAAAAACACTGTATTCTAGTCCCTTCTTTGGAGGAAAAACAAACATATAATTTCCAGATAGCACATACATGATCTATTTTAGCCTAAAAATATAATCTTAATTTACCAACACCAACTAGCATTTGTATTGATAACTTGTTTAAAGGGCAATTATCACATTTTATGGCAAACTTAATAAAAAGACCAGGTTTGCAATGTGCAATCTCAAAGCGACTATGATCATCCATTCAGGGCAATAGTTCTCAGCCAGGGTGCCCTGGCACTTTAGTGTGCCATGAACATTTTCTTCGGGTGCCCCTTTTTTCCCCATAAAAAACTTTGACAAAAGTAGGACTGTTGAGTTTCAGATGAATATTTATTGAAATTATGTATAGTGTTTTGCTTTTGCCATTTTTTTTGTGAGACCTTCACATGACCATGTATTTATGCATTTTGCCTTCACTAAGCTGGTAACAAATTCCGTGTCAGTTTATACAGAAATCCCAGAATATATGCTATGTGTACTTTAAGCAGTAAAGGCTTGAGAACCAGTGGTTCAGGGGGTCAGAAATCTGAACCCCTCAGCTGGACTGCAACCTGAAAGTATGATTATCTCTGCCACAGACATCACTGTTTGCATAGACCGTATAGCAAGACCCTTTAAGCCATATACAGAGGTTCTATGAGGACAGCATCATGCAGGATGGAAGGCTAATAAACTTCAGTCTCAATGTTCAGTCTCTTCCAACAATACCATTGAAGTAGCATTGTAGACCTCTTTAAAGACCACTTCCTTCATCAACAAGTGTGGGGAAAAAAATCTGCTAATGGAGCACTATCCTGTTTATATTTGGCCTTTAAGTTGACTTGATTGGTTTCCAAAGAGATTTTGCATAAAACTAAAGGGTTCCATCACAGTAAAAAATGGAGAACCACTTTATTAGATTAAAATGTATCTGGTGATGGTTGTTATTTTTTTCCACGGATAGTTTAGTATAGTAGTAGCTACCAATAGTGCAGCCTGTTAAAATGATCAATGCAGGGAGAAGAATGAGGAAAATATAAAAGTATTTCCACTGTTGTCAGTTGTCTGTATATATAATCTGGGGCTGGATTCTATTACAGGTGCTAATTTTATCTCTGCTTTTATCTCCAGTTTTCCTCATAGACTTCAATAGGAACATGTTTAACAAAATGGGTGTTAACATTTAGCACCTGCAGTAGAATCCAGCCCCCGGTACCTTATCTTCTTTCACTCTATAGTGCTGGTATTTCAATGTTGACTTCACAGCTGTAGAATCCCTCATCTGTCTTCTGGACAGAGTTGATCTGTATCACTGTCCTTGCTTACATTATAGATATTGTCATTATGGTGTCTCTGAGTATTTTTTTTCTTTGTGTCACTAAATTGTTTTGGTCCCTGTAATATTCACTCAGTAGTTTTCAAATTCTACATCAACGTTGCTAAATGCATCTCCATTTTTAAGCAAGCAACAAAATATACATTTTTGTATAAGCGGTCACCAGTACTATGGACGTGGGGGAGATACACTAAGCTGTGATTAAAGGGGTAATGACAATATGTAAAAATATATATATATATTGTAGAATGTATCCTTCTGAATAAAATTAGGGTACCCCCACTGCTGGGAGGTGTTTTATTCAAAAGTTATTGCAGCTAAAACTTGAATTTTGGTAGGTGCAATATATCAATAGCCTGAAATTTTTACGGTGGTGCTGCAGTTACACCATCTTGTGGACAGCTGTTGTCAGTTGATCATAAGTCTCCTTAGGATGGTGTAGCAACAGCACCACTGTATAATTTCAGGACATTGTGATATTGCACCTAAAAAAATTCAAGTTTGAGTGTCAATAACTTTTGAATAAAACAACTCATATCAGTGGGAATATCCTTATGTTACTTAGGAGGAAATGCCTTACAATATATTTTTTCACTTATTAAGTGTTATTATGCCTTTAAGAGGAGTTGACATCTGCATTGTGACATACTTGCTACTTCCTTTGTTATTCTGTGGAGCATATACACTAAGATCTCTCAAGCTGGAGGGATCATAGTCATACACTCAATAGAATAACATAGAGATTGGTGAGTTTATCACATTGAGAAGTTATCTCCTCTTTATCACACCTTAGTGTATAGCAGGCACGTGCACACACAGACACCAAGGGGGGCTTGAGCACCTGCCCTTTTTGTCCAAAGTGCCCTCGTACCCTTTTAACAAAAAAAAAAAAATAATTATGAGAAGTGCCCTTTTTTCATTTGAGCCCCTCCCCCCAAAAATGTCTGTGCACGTCCCTGGTGTATAGCCCCCAAGATGTTAAGAGAAGCAGAAAATCATTGTAGCTAACGGAGTTTGTTTACTATAACCTACCATACTACTTGAATGTGTAGTAGTTCTAAGGAAAACTCAGTTTTAAAGAGGGAGCTATAGGACCTGACATTATTATGATTATTATTAATACAATTTTTGCAAATGAATTTTGCCAAAAAGAGGCTCATTTGAGATAACATATTTATGGCTTCTCATCCCCTTTGCATCAGTGGTATATTTTAGAAATGGTAGAGGATGATAACCAATAAAATGCAGGTGTACCAAACAATTAATATGGCCAAATGAAATGCCCTTAATGAAATATTCTGCATTTCAGTGCTCAAAATTTTAGCACCAAATAACAAAGTAAAAAATATGAATCCTCATGCCTATATGAAGAGGAAATGTAGTCACCCGCTAAGACTAACTTTCTTTAAGGTTATGATTTAATTAAATAGTTTACATTAAAGAAGATGCTGTTCAGTGTTACATCTGTAATTCTATACACACAGACCAAGACCTTCCATATATGAACAAAGAATCCTTTCCTTTGTAACTGACATTTTATTGTACCTTAAAGCTTTTACAAGTACCAAGACTCATGGTAACCTTTTGAATAAAGCATTTGATTGCTTTGCAATACCCCTTTCTTACAGATAATTAAAATCTATTTATTGTACTAGCCATTTTTCTGCTAAATAAAGAATATTTGTGAAATGAACCCTTTAAGGACCCTTTATGGACCGTGCGGTCCAGGGTGGGGTGCACTGGAGGACGAAGGCACTTTTTTTTTTTGCACATACTTGCTCAGTAACCAAAGGGTGCCATGCAGGCACACTGTGATCACGTAATTCCATGAAATGCACAGACCGTCACCAGTCCTTAACAACAGGACAGCCATGACGGTGGCATATAGTATCTCCTTGTTAGCTCCTTGCATAATTTGCTTAATATATTAGTTAGTTGGGGCAAAACTTATTGCTGTCTGTGCTATTAGAAATTACACCAGTGTATGGGCTCTTCTTAATTAATAGTTAATTCTGCTATAGTTTGGCTATTTTTTTGTTTTCTGTTAGATATGGAATACCACCATTAGACCATTAGGCAGATTACCATTACTGACAATTCCCTAGTGTGTTTGAGTGCTGAGGTCCACATGTCCCATGCTTCCCCTCTAGGGTTGCTACCCAGCCAGTATTTTACCAGCAGGCTGGTAAAAAATTGGCTTCTGTCCAATGTTAAGTCTATGGAGATAATGCCATAGCCGGTATTTTTTGAAAAAAGGTGGCAACCCTATTCCCCTCCGTACAGAGGTCTCCTTTGGAGTTACTAATACATACTCCTGCACTCATTGGGTTTATCTGTATGTCTGTTGGGTGTTATGGAGCAAGAATCTGTGGTAACTTAACCCTTTGGTTGCTAGTTATCATCTTTTGGGGGGGGGTTGTTGGCACTTTTCCTCACTGGGTTCAGTGTTTATTGGGTCTGGTGACATGTACTAGTGTTCTTATGATGTATTTTACTTCATGATAAAACTTTCCAAATTTTGAGTTCCCCATCTTTAACGTGTGTTTTACCTCATAGACGCCATGATCCATTCACCTCTAAGGGACTTTACAGTTTGGGACATATCTCTGAAACTGCCCAGTGTAGCAACTTCAGAGATAGCTCATTTTGTTTGTCTGCCCTTGCGCTACTATCCGGTCAATGTTTTGTGTGTGCTCAGGGGGCTTCGGGCACTGTTGGAGTACTTTTTCAGGTAAAACTACATTTCCCATGATTGCTTGCTTGTCGTGCTCGTTTCTAATTGGCTCCCATTGCGGCAGCCATTTTGTGCCTTCCCTTCATGAGTGTCCTACGCAGGGCTTGGACTCTCCTTCTCTTCTCAGCAGATTAACCCTTCGCCTGCCAGATAAGCAGTGGTTTCTGGGGTGAAAATGTAATCATACACACTATATTTGGGTGATTCCTTATACTTTAAACATATTGACACTGTGAGAATGTCTACTCTGTTAGACCTTGGGGCTAGGCCTAAGACTAAGGATACTGGGGTGTCTGTGTCCCCCACTTCACGCTGCTCCTCATGCCAATCAGGGTTACCTAGAGAATACTCGGGTAATTTATGCCCAGCATGTGCTGTTGCCCCTGCATCTCCCCCAGGGACCTCCAGCCATGCACTAGAGCCGATATGGATGCAAGAGGTTAAGGCTACTACCAGAGACCTTAGGTCTACCTTACAGCTCCTCCCATCCCAATTGCAGTCTTGACAGCCCCAACTCCTATCAGATCTTCCCTGCCAAAACCGCAGAGAATACCTGAAGTATCAGATTCCTCTGAGGAGGAACTGTTGGTGGATTCTGATGAAGGGGAATGTTCCGCGGTGGTTTCCTTACAATTTTTTGGGGACCCTTTTGAAGCTGATCCGGAACCCTCAGCTGAGGGCCTGATCAGGGCTGTGCTGAATACCCTTAACATCCCCTTGATGCAAGAGGATCCTTCAGACCCCTCTGATGTGTTTCAGGAGCCTAAGAGGCCGTTTACTTGTTTTCCACCCAACCCCACTCTTGACCATCTAGTGTCTGGTGAGTTTCCTGAGAGAAAGCCTTCTGTCTCTAGGAAGTTTGCTAAGCTATATCCCTTCTCTGAAGCGGCGTTAGCTCAGTGGGTTCATCCACCTAAGGAGAACGCACCCTGTTTCTAGACTCTCTAAGTCCACTGCTTTGCCTGTCACTGATGCTACTGCCCTTAAAGATTGGACTGACAAGAAGCTTGAGTCTTCCCTCAAGACCATCTATGGTACTGCTGGGTGAACAGGGCCATTGCGGTCTGGGCTGAACAGCTCACTGTGGCTGTCCGTCAGGGAGCTCTTACTGCTGAGTTGTTAAGGCTCCTTGCTAACATCTCTGAGGCTCAGCACTATGTTTCTGCTTCCATGTTTGATACCATCCGTTTGGTGGGCAGAGTCTCCACTATGTCCGTGGTTGCTAGACAGACTCTTTGCCTTAAGGTCTGGTCTGCAGACACTGCTTTTAAGAAAGCCTTGCTCTAATTGCCTTTTTAAGGCACATCTTTTTTTGGGCCAGAGCTTAAGGACCTCATTAGTGAGGCCACTGGGGGCAAGAGTACCCTTGCTTCTGAAGACACCCTCTACGGACCTTTTTCATCAGCAGGTCAAGGACTGCATTTACGCACTCACCCATCATGAATGGATCCTCAACATGGACAAGTCAGATTTTGTACCATCTCAGAGGCTGGTATTCCTGGGACTTCTCTTCGACACCCAGCAGGGCATGGTGTTTCTCATAGACAAAGTGGCTCACCAGATCGCCTACAAAGTGTCTACTGTTCTGGCTCACGATCCATTTCCGGCCAAGAAGTTGACCTCTCTGGTGGGGTAGTTCATCTCCACCATAGAAGCGGTCCCGTTTGCCATGGCGCACACCAGGGAACTCCAGAGGTTTGTCATCCAGGTGTGCAGAGGACAGCCGGACCACCTGAAGATGTCAATGTTTTTCTCTCTTCATGTGGAACTGAATCTGTCGTGGTAGCTCAACCTCTCCAATCTTCTGAAGGGCAAGTAGTTCCTGGTGTCCTTCTGGACGACAGTGACGACGGATGCCAGCTTGTCCAGATGGGGAGCGGTTCTGGGCCACATGAATGCTTAGGGACGGTGGTCTCTGGAGGAATCTCTCCTTCCCATCAATGTGTTGGAGCTTCGGGCAATACTTCATGCCCTTCGCCACTGGACACCCCAGATGGTGGGTTGCCAGTCAGAGTCCAGTCTGACAACGCCATGGCTGTGGCTTACATCAACAAGCAAGGTGGAACAAGAAATCTTGCAGCTTGGTTAGAGGTCAAAGCTATTTTGTCCTGGGTGGAAGAACATGTTCCTGCCATATCTGCAGTTCATATTCCCGGTGTAGACAACGTTCTAGCGGATTTCCTCAGTCGACACACAGTGGACAGCGTAATATGGGAACTGCATCAAGAGGTGTTCTACCTCGTCGTACAGAGGTGGGGACTCCCGTGCATCAACCTGATGGCACCAAGACACAACCGAAAAGTCCCAGTCTTCTGCTCTCACTGGAGGGATCCTCTAGCCCTAGCAGTGGATGCCATGTCAATACCTTGGCAGTTTCCTCTGGAGTACATTTTTCCTCCCATCCCCATGTTACACAGGTTGCTGCGGAAACTGCGACTGGAGTGCTGTCCAGTCATCCTGAACGTTCCGTACTGGCCTCAGCAGGCTTGGTTTCCGGCGCTTCTGGATCTCTGTGTGGCGGAGCCCTTTCGGCTTCCCCGCCATCCAGATGTTCTACTGGGTTACCTGTGGAAGGAGGATGTCCATCGTCTTGGTTTGATGGCATGGAAATTGAATCCTCAATACTGAAGAAGAAGGGTTTCTCTTCTGGTGTGGTGGCTACTATGCTTAGTGCTCACATTGAGTCTGGTCTACTTTTCTCTCATGGTGTGCTGATAAGGACCTTTCCCGGGAATTCGATCTCCCAATGGTCCTGTCCTTTCTGCAGGATGAAGTGGATAAGGGCCTCAGTTTGAGTTCCCTTAAGGTTCAGACTTCTGCTCTCTCTCTGTCTTCTTTCAGAGATGCCGCACTCTTCTTTCTGATGTTAAGGTTTTCTTCCAGAACGTTGCTCATACTTATCCTGTGTTTAAGAATTCTGCTCCTCAGTGGGATCTTAACTTGGTTTTGGGTGTCCTTCAGTGCTCTCCATTTGAGTCCTTGGCTATTATTCCTCCACGGCTGTTGACTTGGAAAATGGCCTTTCTCCTGGCGATCGTGTCTGTTTGCCTCCCAAGTTTCCATCTTTGAGACCCAAATCCCACTGTCCTTCTTTCCCACCCTGCAGTCTCTCTTTTTAGGAGATCAGACTGTGTGGTGTGTATAGAAGTGTGTTAAATTGCACCACAGCAATAAAAATCACATTAATGTTAGCTTAAACTTAAATATATGTGTATCTAAATGAGTCTGTGTAAATAAAAAAATGTTGGTCTTCCTCTAAATCATGTATTCAGTTATACAAAGAGGTGTCAATAGATCAAAACATAACCTAAAAATTCCCTGTAATGCCCTATCCACCAACCACACCCCCAGCAACATCACATAAAACTAAAGTGTCCCTCTTCGACTGCTTGAAATGTTGGGAGGTATGGTGTCAGGTATTAGTGAGGCAGGCCTTAGCCTGAATGGCTGTCACAGATCTGTATATGGATGAGTGTGGAGAGCATTTAGAAGCTTCTTGAGTACAAGAGTCACATGCACAAATAAAAGTGGAAAATTGTATGGCAACAAATTCCCATTGATTTTAAATGGAGCTTTTTGAGTCCTTGTGTGCTAGAGATAGATCCAACCCAGGAGACTTCTGTAGCATTCAAAGGGTTAAAAGCTCTGTTTAAACCAATGAGGAGTTGGAGAATTCTTATTTGTTCCCCATGGTGCAATTGGTTTGCCCTCAGATTGCTCCACTTCTCCCTTTATACATATTCTCCAGTGTTTTTATAACCACTTCTGTCCCAAGATGCCCTGTATGTAACAATAACTAATAAGAGGAGAGTGTAGCTGCACTGGTCTTATAAGACACCATAAACATGTCCCAGTTTTTTGTTTGCAGCTTTCCGGATGCATTTCCTAATTAGGTTCTTATCATGCAATTCGCTGTGAATGTCACAATTTCCTCAGAAAAATTAGAAACCATACCAGTGATTCATGGCTTATTAATTTATTTCTAGTACAATGGTGCAAATATCGATTTACTTCATATATATGACACAGCAGGGCACAAAACAAATCTACATTGTGGTTAGGGAGTCATAGTTTTCCTCTAAAGATTTAAAGGAGCACTTAACACTTTGAGTGCCAGAGGGGTGCTTAGAGCATTGGTTTTCAATGCGTTGTGTACCCCTCTGGCACTCAAAGGGTTGAATCTTAAAATGAACTTGGGTTATGTACACTTAAAGTGGATGTGTTACCTCTGTATAACTAGCTTAAATAGTTAGGCTACATATATCAAATATTACTGAAATGGTCATAATTTTTTTTAAGCTTTATTCAGTGTAAATTTAAGTTCTAAAACTCTGCCCTGCACCTACTTCCGTATAGATTGCAGTTACCTGGTCTGTAACCACAGTCTGTCGCTCTGCCTCTGCTCTCCTTCCGCTATCCAGCCTCCTCCGATGATGGAGGCTTCTATCTGTAAGCTGGAGCAGCCTCATTGGCAGAGATCGGGAGTTGGAACTCCTGCACGGTCCTCTCTCCAGTAATGCAGAGTGCTGGGAAATGTCATCTCCAAGCATTCTTGCATTACTAGAGTGCCGGTGAGGGGAAGCTCTTCTGCTAGAGGTCCATTGCGCCGAGCGGGTGGGCTGCAGGGGGCAGCTGGGCCCCTGGAGTGACGGGCCGGTCGCAGGTATGACCCCTGTTGTTATGCCACTGACTATGTTACAGTCAACTAATTGGCTTTACCTCTTCTCTCTCAATACTAAGCTCAAACAACATTAAATAAATGTTCTCTGAATTGGACAATTTGCACATGCATTAAAAAAAGCAAGTTTTAGGATTATATTATAGGGATGTAATTTATGAATACTTTTTACATTTATTAGTACAGGATATCAAATCAATCTATTTATTTTTTGGTGTTAGTGCTCCTTTAAGCAAAATGGAGGAAATTTTCTCCAAATCTACTGCTCATTATGTCTCTGCATTGTGTTGCGCACCCCTCTGGTACTTAAGAGGTTAATAACGCATGTGTTGTCAGGTGGCATTAGCATTAGTTGCACCTAATTAAGATCTAACACCACCATTTGCAATGTTTGAAGACGTCTGTAGCATGCAAGAGGTTAAAGGCCGCATTTGAACCCTTTCAGTGCCAGAGGAGTAGGCAATGCATTGCAATGTGTTGCATACCCCTCTGACACTGAAAGGGTTAATGAATGGGAATTTCTGTTTTTTTAGTATGGTATCCTTGGTTTGCCCAAGACTTGCCCCACTGTAGCCCAGATTCCTCTCTGTATTAGACTTATTTTGTTTGGATTATAAGATTTCTCTAGTTATTTCATACACTGATTTTCCTTCCTATCCAGGACACTGAAGATGAATCTGCTGCTCTTTGGTTAGATGAAATACAGAAAGGAATCCATGATGCCAATCAGGATGCAGAAGATGCTCAGAAATGTATGTAACCTGCAGCGTGGCATTGTAATTAAAGAAGAAAACAGAGACACTGACGAGGAGCACTGTGACCTGCAGTTAACACTTTCAGTGCCAGAGGAGTATGCAACGCATTGCTTTGCAATGCGTTGCGTACCTCTCTGGCACTGAAAGGGATAACTCTGAGTACCAGAGGATTATGCAACTCATTTCCTCACAAGCAATAGTGCTCAAAGGGTTAGAGGAGCAGTACACATTTTTCTTATGAAGACAAATTGTTATAGGGTGTACTTGCTGAGTGAAACAAGGCTAAGTCTACTGCTGGAAAAAGGTCAATTTAAAAAATACTAGTGCTCAATGATATGTGTGTAGATTTTATATATAATATTAATATAGCATAGATGGGGAGAGTGAAAGCACTAACTCTTGTAAAGATAAATTCCCAGGTTCACAATCCCAGAGAAAGGAGACATCAAAATGCAGACGGAGGGGCAGCACCTGTGGGACTTTTTAAAGACTGAAACTTTATTTCAAGATATGTCAACGTTTCTTCTTGAGAAAGGTCCATGTGAGGACCGAAACTTTGACTTACCTTGAAATAAAGTTTAATTCTCAAAAAGTCCCACTGGTATGCCCCTCTCTCTGCATTTTGATGTCTTCTTTCTTTTGGACATTAGTTGATGCTGCTATCAGTTTGACTTAAAATAAATGTGTTTCAGTTATAATGACATTTGGGATTAGCATATTTTTTACCCAGCAGGAACAGCCCTTTTATATAATTTTTGGTGACACGCGCTGGTCTGACTGTAAGGTACAGTGACGGATCAAAACCCAAAGTCACTCTGATTCCAGAAGGAAAGTATAGTCAAGTTGATACCTTTATTACCTAACTAAGCAAATTTCGAATCAAAGCTTTCAAGACATTTTATCTTTTTACCTGAAGAAGATACCTGAAAGGTCTTGAAAGCCTGCATCCTAAATCTGGTTAGTTAGCCAATAAAGGTATCATCTTGACTATTCTTACCTCCTGTATTTCTACGGCTAACACAGTACCAACTTTCAACTGTGCTTCCAGAGACCCGTAAATACAGAGGAAAAATGTGTCTCATTATTTTTACCTAAGAAAGCTGCTGAAAAAAATGTGACCTTAAATGGAAGCATATGTATAAAATCAAAACTGGAAAAATTCTGGGGCCATCCAGCTGCAACTTAGGGAACAAATAAACATTCATATTGATCGAAATGGGCTTTTAAACCTTTGTTTGCTTGTGAAGTCTCCATGGTATTGAGAAGCAATGTGTTGGTTTCCAGTGTATTGAGAAGCAACACACTGGAGATCTCTTTGGAATTCAAGAGGACCATGTAACATTTATTAGTTCTGTTTGGTGCACAGAATCTGCTGCAGAATTGCATAACTTTCTTACTGCATCAGCGTCACATTTGTTATGTATGCTGCAGTTGCTTTACATTCAGGTAAAAGTCTAAAAAAATGTAAATAGTGTTTTAATTTGCAATAATAATGTGTTTTGCTTGTTTTTGGATTTGTTTAATCGATGTAGTGGCAGCCGGTGTGGCGGAAATAAACCTTGCTCTGGAAAAGGACGAGGCCCCTCACACTCTGCAGGCTTTGCAGACGTCCACGGCAGGAATAAAAGGAGTTCTTCCCGAGTGTGAAGAGTCTTATCACAAGAACCTGTATGAGTCAAAGAAACAAAAGACCAGTGAAGGTAACATCCATAGCTGTGTAGTGAAAAGTGCAGCATGTTATACCTGTTGGTTTTGTAAACACGAAATCCTCAATAATGTAATATTCTTTACACAATTGGAATGATTGCAGACTCTTTTAATGAAGGGTACCTTAACTACAATATGAATTGGAGATCCTTTACTCATTGAGAAGCCACTTTCCCCTCAGTCATACATTTTGTTGTTGTGAATGCTATGCTAGATTAGTAGCCACCACAAGCCAACTATATTAACCCTTCAAGTTCCATGGTCTTGTTAGCACTAAAGTATTTTAGTGTCAACATTCCTAAATGTGATCACGTCTTCATCAGGTCAGTGAACGTGCTCAAACCTTTGGAATAGACGCCTGTGCAAACCTTAGGAATAGAAGCCTGTGCAAACCTTATGGATAGAAGCCTATACAAACCTTAGGCATAGAAGCCTGTACAAACCTTTGGAATAGACGCCTGTACAACCTTAGGAATAGAAGCCTGTGCAAACCTTAGGAACAGAAGCCTGTACAAACCTTAGGAATAGAAGCATGTGCTAATGTTAGGGGTAGAAGCATGTACAAACCTTAGGAATAGAAGCCTGTACAAACCTTTGGAATAGGAGCCTGTACAAACCTTTGGAATAGGAGCCTGTACAAATTTTGGGAATAGAAGCTATACAAACCTTAGGAATAGAGGCCTGTACAAACCTTAGGAATAGAAACCTGTAAAACCTTAGGAATAGATGCCTGTACAATCCTTAGGAATAGAAGCCTGTACAAACCTTAGCAATATTAATATGCCAAGAATCTTTATTACAAGATTGATTATGTATCTCATTGAACTTCAGTTTAACCCCTTGAGGACCAGAAAGGGAGAGCAGCTGATTGATACACAATGTGTTGAGTACCCCTCTGGTTCTCAAGGTGATATATATTCATTCATGTTTGTTCATATTCTTATCATAATTTTGCTGTAGCTCTCCAGTTTTAAGCTAAAAGTTATGGGGTATTTGTTATATGTGAATGAACTGCCACACACACATGTATCACTTCACTGCGAGGTGCTTCCGACTTGACTTTCTTCAGGGACTTAAATTAGTTTTACGATTTTCAATAAAAGCTAAGTTTTTCAGAAGTGTGTGTTCGACTTTTCTACTATTGATGGGGTATTTGTTACCCTTGAAGACTGGACTCTGTGAACTCTGGTCTTATTTTTAATAAAGAACGTATCATTTGTCTGATGTAGCTCACTGAACAGTAGGAACATTTGGAATGTGTTACTTGGCAGTGTTTTAGAGACAGTTCTAGCATCAAAGGGGTTAAACAATGTTTTTGCAAAGTACAAAAGATCAGGTGTATTTGTTGTACCTACAGGAACAGAGGAAAGCTCCTGGATGAAGATAAGATTGAAAGACAAATATGATTATTATTACAATGTGGAAACAAATGAAGGATTCTGGTCTGAACCAGAAGGAATTATTCCAAAGAGCTCCTGGCTCACCAGAGAAGAAATACAGGTTTGTTTTTTGTTTGCACTATTCATTATTTAACCCTTTGAGTGCCAGAGGGGTACACAACGCATCGCAATAGGTATAAATAGGAAAGAGCCGATACAAAGAAGTCAGCAGTTGTCCACTCACACTCACAGCTGAAACATGCTGTTTGACATGTGAAGAAAATGGATTTTCTGCTTATATACATGTGCATATACTGTACATACATGTGCATATACTATACATACATGTGCATTGCACTGTGGTGTCCTTCCCTACATTCGTCTAAAGGAACTCATGTTAAATTAAAGCAGAACTTTCAACTATTAATAAGTCGCCATGCATTCATTAAGCTTATGGTGACTAGCTTGAAAATACATGTCTTACCTATAAAAAGTTCCACATTCTAAAGAAATCTTTACCCTTTGGAGACTGATGTGCAGGTTAATGGAGTCTGCGTGCCTGCGCTGTCAGTCCCTTCTTGTTACCATGTGGTACTCTGCAATGCTTTACAGGAGAGTGGGACTGACGGCGCAGGCGCGCAGACAAGATGTCTACACTGTTACCTAGTTTACGGTCTCCAAATGGTAAAGATCTCTTTAGAATGTGGCACTTTTTATAGGTAAGACATGTATTTGCAAGCTAGTCGCCATATGCTTAATGAATGCACGGCAACTTATTAATATGTGAAAGTTCCGCTTTAAAGCTTGATTTGATATGAAAGTTCACATTTTAATGTTTTCGGATATATAAATAAACATTTCCAAAGCTTCCCAGAATTTTATATATAAAGAATAAATGGTCTGATTTGTATAAACATGCACATGTGTTTTCATGTGTTAGCTATGCGAATGTTTGTCAAGTGTAAGTGTAGGCTTATCAGTGAGGGAGAACAAAAATGTGCTGTGCAAATACACACAACTTATACAATGTCTTTTTGAGAATTTGTAAGTAAAGGTCCAAGGGTGGATAAGGTTTAATTTGAATGATGGGGATTCATGAGTGGGGAGAGGCATACAATGGGGGCAGAGGGTGCAGTTATAACCGGGTCCTATCTGCTCCAGGGCCCAGCAGGGTCTAGTTGCACACCTGGGAGAATTTTATTTTGTGTTAGGGGGCCCACGCAAAGTTTTGCACCTGATCCCTCAATGAGACTTTACACCACTACATGGGTGACTGTTGTATTAAAGGGGAACTACCACCCCGCAATAACTTAAGCTTCACTGATTGCTCATCTGGCGACTAGCTGCTTAGTAGCGCTAGTCGCCAGAAATATTACCCGGTTCAGCAGATACCGGCGTTTTACCGATGGTGACAGGAGCAGGAAGCACGGACGTCTCTTCACAGTGACGTCCGTGCACCTGCGCTGTCAGTCCCTTTTGCACCTCACGGTGCTTCCTGCTTCTGTCACCATCGTTAAAACGCCGATATCTGCTGAACCGGGTAATATTTCTGGCGACTAGCGCTACTAAGCAGCTAGTCGCCAGATGAGCAATCAGTGAAGCTTAAGTTATTGCGGGGTGATAGTTCCCCTTTAAACATGCTCATCAATGATGTTAGTCAAGATCTACAAGGAAAGATCTGCCCTTTTGAAAATCATGTATTAACCTATAATGGAGTGGACATTCCAGTGGAGATAAATCAGAGGCTTCCTGAATTAAGAAAATTAGGGGAATGTACAAGTGGATGGGATCTATAGAGTGTATAATACCACAAAAGAAAATACATTTCATCCCCCCCCCAAATATGTTGACAAAACTTACTGGAAGTTTCCTACCATCAGCATAGGTAAGGAATTTAGCACTTTCTATATCAAATGATTTGAAGGTAGAGAGCAATGCAGCAAAATAGTGGGAAAATATACTGGGATACTAGGGTGCATGGAAAAAGGCAGCAGCAGTAAGACTGGGAGGTCCTAATGCCACTTTATACCTGACTTACGAGACCTCATCTAGAGTCGTTTGGAGACCTTGACACTGATGTACTCAAGCAATTCTGGAGCAAACCAACGGTACGGCAGGGAAAATATTTACATTCAATCTAATGGTGCTTTTAACCTGTTGAATGCTAGAACTAATTAAAATGTCTCCAGCGCATTGAAAAGCAGACTTGTCTAGCGTGGAAGGGGTTAAAATCTTCTTAAAATTCCAATAAAAGAGCATAAATTGGTCATATTGCTTCAAGATAAATGTATCCAGAAAGGTTTAAGGACCTTAACCCTTTAAGGAGTATAGGGGTGCCAAGTCATTGAGAAGCAATGCTTTGCTTAACTCTCTGGTCCTCAAGGGGTTAATATTGGGAGAGAACTAATGTGATAGAAATGCTCAGCTACATTCTTTGCAGACACCTCAGGCATTCAAAGGGGTGATAATATTAGGCTTATTAGTTAGATAATCTTACCATATTGAATTGCTCTGGCTACAGTTCAGATTGTGTGGTGTAATGTGGTTAGGACTTTGCATGCTTAGGACATTACTCAACAGCATGGTATGCGTATTTGATTTTGTTGGACAACCCTTGAAGCTTTAAGGACAATATGACCATTAATTATGTGCACAAACTTTGACCTTAAATGTTTTTGTAACAATAGTATTGCATATTTATATGCTCTTAATTAAACTGTCACCACCAGAAGAGAATGATTTTAGTTCTGGCTTCTATAAATATATTCGCCTCCTGTATAAAGGCAAAGAGGAACAATTCTGGAAAAACTAACTGTACCACAGGGGACAACTACAAAGTCTCACATTATCCATTTACTTTTATGGGTTTTTAAACCCCTTGAACTAGAATCATATTTAGCTGGGTGTGTGGAAATTTCTGTTATGGGAAGAGATTAGTCAAAAAGTAGGGCACTCCAACTTTAACAGAAATTCTAGGTCCTTTCGGACCAGAAATTCATGCAATGGAAAGGAGTATGTGTATGCATGTGTGATGAAGTGTATATGTGTGTGACATGTGCCTCATCGAGAGAATATTGAAACTCTCAGCAGGAAAACACACATTGTCCATAAATTTCTGCTATGATTGGACCAATTTTACACCCCCTTTTTAAAAGCTGCATCAGTCTCAATTTATCATATATATAGTCTCAGATCGCACCATGTTTTTTGCATATGTCCAGTGTAAAATGGATCTGTTAACAACAAGGTTATTGTTATCATTGGAACATCAATTGTGATTGTACTACTTTCCATGCAGTTTCATGTCCATACATCTCATCTCATTCATCTCCCATTAGACGATTAGGTCATGTTTATATTAACATACTAGTGTAAAAGCCTGTGTACACGGGCCAAAGTGAATGGCACTGAATGGGTTTACCCTTTGAGTACCGGAAGGGTATGCAATGCATTACAGAGCAATGTGTTGCGTACCCCTCTGGCACTCAAAGGGTTAAGATAGCCATGCACCCGCCAGTCCCATGCACCTGCCGCCTCAGTAACAGCAGCACGTGAGGTACCAGAAGAGGGAGCGCCTCTACCTCGTCAGTCTCGGGTGTGCGTGTGGGGGCACGTCTTGACCCAGAGCAGGAGGTCTGTGAACGCGCCTCACACCTCCGGGCTCAGCTAGACACCGCTCGACCGGTGCCAGGGCTCCCTCACACACCGGGACAGACACTGGACACACAGGACTGGAAAAGCGGCTTGGAAGATGGCAAGTTTTGTCCGTTCGGGCAGTCTCTACTGCTCATGACTGCATCAGCGGTCTCTATTGCGCATGACTGCATCTGACAAACATACATCTGGCCTTTTATATAATTGGATGCATGTATTATTTGCGAGAATGGAAGGTCAGGGGTAAGGGGGCTCCATCTACCCTGGGTCTTGGCTGACTTGCTTGAGTTATACAGTTTCAGAGATGCCTTATGGACAGAATTTAAAAAAGGTGGCTCCACTTATGATCACACTACAGACAATTGCGTATTATCTCAAAAAGCAAACAAAACTAGCAAAAGCTCAATATTTTACTGGCAACTTGAACAGTAACATTTCAAAACCGGCAAACTTTTGGAAGATTATTACAAATATCTACAACCCCCTCCCCCCAATCATTCTCACCCCTCAACTATAAAAATAGGCAATGAAGCAATTCGCTGTTCCATAGCAAATATCTAATAGATTCAAAATTTACTTTGTTGGATGTGCCACCTCCATGATTACACAAAACAAAATAAATTCAGTCTCTGTCACCTATAACCTAGTCTAGTGATACTAGTAAATTCAATTTCATGCCGGTAACAGATAGTGAAATATATGACCACCTCCTCAAGCCAAAAAATGAAATCTCAATCTGGGCCTGACCAACTATCAGCAATGTTATTAAAGCTGAGTGCCTCGGTCACTGCCCATCCTATTCCATCCCTAATTAATGCCTCCTTGTCATCTGAGTATGTGTCCAAAGCCCGGAAAGTGGATTGAGTTGAGACTATACAAAAAAGTGAGGATAAAAATGTAGAATTAAATTACAGACCAATATCTCTACTCCCCACATTATCCAAAGTCCTAGAGAAATGTGTCCACATGCAACTATATAAGTATTACAAACTGTGCAGTTTTTTCGCACCACTTCAACCAGGCTTTCGTCCAAAAGTCACTGCTCTCCTAGAGTATGCAATGATATCCAGACTGACATGGAACATGGTGAACTCACTGGAGCTATTTTTCTATATTTTACAAAGGCCTTTGATATAGTATACTGTAATATTCTGCTAACTAAATTCAAAAGTTCGGGGTTGGGTAATCATTCTCTAAACTGCTTTCGATCCTATTTATCAGACTGAACACAATATGTGTCTATTACTGACAATATTTCTCTTCCATTCAAAGTATCAGTTGGGGCTCCCCAAGGCTTCATCCTTGGCCATCTTCTATTTTCTTTCATTATAAATTATATGCCCATGGTTTACAACGCATCTTCTTGGCACATGTATGCAGATGACACCATAATCTACACTTAAAGGGATAGTAATGTTTCATAATAAAAACAGTGCTAATTAATCATCATAGTATTTGGACTCAGAGTTGTAGTCCCAGAGTAATTCATTGACAAAGTGTCCCCCTCCCTCCCCTTTTACTGATGTCACACTGTTCAGCCAGTGCAGAAGGGAGGTGCCCAGGTAGACTGCAGAGAGGGACAATCTTCAATTAAGATAAGGGAAAAACCTGAAAAGCTTGTTAAGGGGGGCAGGGATTTCATTGTTTTCTTAGGAATAAGAGTGCCCCTTTCTATTATCTGTCCAGTCTATGGACTGCATTCCACATCTGAGAAGAGATTGTTTACAGTAGGTAAAAGGGGCGGGAGGGGGAAACTTTGCTTGTGAATATCTCATAAACCATAAAGGTTTGAGAGATAAGACCTATATCATTCTTCATGTTTTTTTAATGCCTACAAAATAAAATAAAGGTAAAACAAAGTATTACTATCACTTTAAAATCCAAACTTATCTCAACTTGAGGCTGTATTGCAGCACAGTTTCTCTTAAGCTGAAAGATGGATAGCTAAAAACAAACTGTTCTTGAACACTGACGAAAAGGTCACAATGGTATTTGATACAAAGCACAAACTATGTAATCTCCACAATACCCATGTAACCATTGTAACAAAGTCTAATCATAACTTGGCCCAGGTGGACTCCTACAAATACCTTGTTATGTGGCTTGACCCAGTCCTCACTTTTAGTCTTCAAATTGATAAATTAACATTTAAACTTTATCCTAAAAAAGGTACTCTGGTAAGAAAATGTAGTATTCAACAGATATTAATGCCAGTCATACACTATGGGGACATAGCATATGCTCCCATGCAGCAAATCCATCTTGGTAAACGTGACACTCTGTATAACTCATTATGCCACTTTGTCCTGCAATGTAATTATTCTACCCTGTGATATGTTTAAAGAGCTAAACTGGCTAACACTCAAATATAACATACAGAATGTGAGAGGCTTGTGGGAATGAACAACAGCACAATGGCCTGTTCTACGGCTAGTCACCGCCCAAAAGCAACACGTTTTAGCTCTCTAGTACCATTACAGAGGAGAAATTTCCACGTACATATTAGACTAATCCCGCCCAAAAGGGCGGTACAGTTCCAAACTGACGGGCAAGTTCCCACTGCACGGGAACACCAGCTAACCCCTGATGTATGTTTCGGCCTAGTTGGGCCTCGTCAGGAGGGTGCAGCTGGATTCCCTAGGCACTGAGAGCAAGGGGTCCACGTCTGAATTAACCTTCACTCTTTGGGAGACCCCCTAAGAGTATTAAAAATAAAATACAAAATGTGACAAGCTTCTGGGAATGAACAACAGCACAATGGCCTGTTCTATGGCTAGTCACCGCCCAGAAGCAACACGTTTTAGCTCTCTAGTGCCATTACAGAGGAGAAATTTCCACGTACATATTAGACTAATCCCGCCCAAAAGGGCGGCCCAGTTCCAAAATGACGGGCAAGTCCCCACTGCACGGGAACACCAACTAACCCCCGATGTATGTATCAGCCTAGTTGGGCCTCGTCAGGAGGGTGCAGCTGGATTCCCTAGGCACTGAGAGCAGTGGAACTGGACTGCCCTTGTGGGCGGGATTAGTCTAATATGTATGTGGAAATTTCTCCTCTGTAATGGCACTAGAGAGCTAAAACGTGATGCTTCTGGGTGGTGACTAGCCGTAGAGCAGGCCATTGTGCTGTTGTTCGTTCCAAGAAGCCTCTCACACACTGTATGTTTATTTTGAATAGACTTAGGGGGTCTCCCTAAGTGTGAAGGGTAATCCAGACGTGGACCCCTTGCTCTGAGTGACTAGGGAATCCAGCTGCACCCTCCTGACGAGGCCCAAATGAACGTCAAGGGTTAAAAGGGTTGCTGAGCAACAGCTTTAACACACTCAGGTTTCAGGTTTGCATCTCTTCTTGAGTTGTGTCTTAAAGCTGTTGCTCAGCATACACATGCTCTAAGGAATCCATGTATAAAGTGGAATCTGAGGCAAAAAAGGGGATTCCTTGTTAAACTTATTTGCATATGCCTACCTAAAATGCCTTGCAGTAGTAACAACACTGCAAATATGAGATTTCTGTGGGAAAAGAAAGTCTTATGGCTTGACTGGTGTGTGAAATTTTTGTTTAACATTGTATCCACCACCCATTGAACTTTGAACATATTCTTGAGTCATTAATGCATGGGCATCCAACATGCAGCCTGTGGACCAAATGTGGCCTCTCTGACTCCAGGGTGTGGGTCGCCTGGATTTTTAAAACAATGTGTTTTTTTTTTATTTAAGTAACCACTACTAGTAGGGCAGTAAGACCTAATATCCTGGCTGCCAGTACGGTACAGTTAAAGAATAGATGTCTGTTAAATACCAGTATTGTCAATGACTTGATAATAAATAAATAAATTCATACTTTATAATAACGGACAGGCTATAATTCACCATCTTTATCTATAAAAAAAATTAATGCAGCCCTAACACTTATTCCTTTCTGGTCATGTGGCCCACGATTGAAAAAACATGGACGCCCATGCATTAATGGATGATTGATTTTGTTGTAATTCATCATATATTTTCCAAATTGCATCACCACATTGCATGATGATGGTTGATGAGAAATGGTTGTCTTGCCTTTCTGTCCTCGATGAGGATATCTGTCTAACACTAAACATATATGCTGTTTCTTGGAGACCAGTATTTCTTATCATAATATGGATAGATATGCATGACAGTATGGCTACTCTGAAACAGATGTGCAGTGAGTCATCAGGCAATGTATATCCATTTAATACTGCTGTAACCTAGCCTACCATAACTTATTAAGGACCAGGGGGTGTGTAACAGATTGAAAAGCAATGCATTGTACACCTCCTTACAAATACAGTTTGCTAAATGCAGTGGTTTACTGTAAGTTAGTAAAATAAAACACAATACCTTTACTTGCTTAAATAAGATATACCTTTTCTCCATGAAAGGCCTGTGCTGCTTGCATATGGCTTCTTGTGTTGTGAATGATGTATACATAACTGTACTCTCTTAGCTCTCCTTCCATCAATTAAGAAAAATACTGTATGTTCTCATGACCATGGAAGGTCCCAGAAGTATTTCCTTTTCTGGCCAACTTATAATTGATGTCAGCATTCCCTCACCCTTGTGCCAGTACCTCTTTTTTTTCATGTGTATTATGCTTTTGCCTCCTTCTCTTTGTACACCTACACATGGTTCCTCGTGATCTGGCTTTATCCTCTACTTCTTGGGACCAGCATGACGCCAGTAGACACAACAAATTCTCCCTTAAAGGGATAGTAATGTCAGAAAAAAAGTATTAACTATATGGAAGATACAATTAACAGAGAGTACTTGCACTTATTCGTATCTCTCAAAGCGTTATGGTTTGAGAGATATAGTAAAATAAAGTTCTCCGCTCCCTCCCCTTTCTGCTTGACGAGCTGTAAAGCTGTCAGAAGCAGATTCTGGTCGCTTGACCAGATGTGGCTCTTCAGCAGCACCGATATAATGATATCTAAAGATAAATACTTCATTGGAATGGTCTACAAAGTGTGCCTGGTTTGCAAGCACATTTGTAGACCGTTACAATGAAGTATTTATTTCTAAATAGCGTGATTTCAGCTCTGCTGAAGAGCCTCTGTCTGGTCAAATGACCGGAATCTGCAGCTGTCAGCTAGATGGCAGACTTGAGTGAAACAGCCAGGAAAAGGTAACTTTAGCAAGTTGAGAGATAAGACTTACATCGATGTTAATCTTTTTTTAATGTCTACAATATTAAATAATCTTAAAATTAACCATTACTATCCCTTTAAACTAATTCTTGAATGAGAGATGCATAGACTAAGGTAGCTTCACTTAGAAGTTGCTCCATCCACAGCACATAGAACCTTGTTACAGCTGCTTGTTGATGTGTTTGGTCTTGGTTTTGGGATGCCAACTGTGTTGATCAATGACCTAATCAATTACCTAAATTGGAAGACTAGCAACCAGGTACCAAGGCAGGGCAGATGTCCTCCATAACCCAAAAAAACAAAATATTTAGTGTACACAAATTTGCTCTCCTCACTCTGTATTCAGTAAGTGCAAATTAAGGGATAATATGGCGATATTGGGTGGGGGGGGGGGATTACTGGCATTGAAAGGGGGTACTAATATCGGCGGTCACGTTCAATTTCAAGGATGGTATGTGGGAATCAGGTGAGCCAGATGCCAAGTGAATAAGATCATATTGATCCCTTGTATTCATTCAGTTTGCCTGCTTATGTAGCAGCACATGTGTAAGTAGAGCTTCTAAATGTACAAACAATTTTTAAAAAATGCTTAAAATACAACAGAATGTAGGCCTAGAAATATATATATATTTTTTTTACATTACACAGATCATTACTGGAAAAATTACAGCAGATTACAACCGTGAACAGCTTTGGATGGCCAATGAAAGCCTGATTATTCTGCTACAAGCTCAAATGAGAGGATACCTAGTCAGAAAGGCATACAAGGAAAGGAAGGAATTCCTTCATGCACAGGAGCCTTCTGCAATTAAACTCCAGGTAACAGAAAAATAAACAACTAAATATCTCATTCTGTAATGGCTTAACATGTTCAGACACTTCTTTAGTACATCTGTTTCTGGAATCTTTTGTTAATATCTTAAATCTAAAATGGCAACTGTATTAAGCACCATACAACTGTTAATACACCTTTTGCAGTTATGTTGATGATTTCTTTTATAATTTTTTTTGTTTTACTCCCAGTGGACTAATTCATCCTTTCAGTAGAGCAGTGTTCACCATATAAAGTCACTATAATTATCTTAAGCTGTGATCATCTATGTTCTTCCTTTAACACTGCTTTTTTTTTTATTTCATCTCTGGTCTCTGAAGATGTTTTTTTTTTTTCCAGCTTCCCAACACTTAAATTGCAAAATTAAGCTTAACCCTTTAGATGGAATAATGTGTAGCATCTAAGGAGTTCTCAGTGCACTGTAATTAAATAGTAATGCATAAATATATCTTTATCTAGATATGCTGTACAACATTAAAGACTCACATTCTTTAAAATTCAACCCATTGGCTTCACCAATGCTGCTAGGGTTAAAATTGTCAACCCTACCTGTCCAAATAGACCAAGATAGAAAATGATTCAGGGAAAGCTAATTTCCATGTCCTTATCAGTAGCAGTGTTGTATGTAAAATGTCTTACAGAGAAGGAATTTCAAACTTGTCTGCTCACCAGGTAGGGTTGCCAGTGCAGAGGTTCACTACTACTAATAGAACGTCACAGTAACCTGCCAAAAAGGGTCAATTTCATTTGACTTAATAAATAAACTAGGGTTACCATATTCAGGGCTTAAAACGTGAAGTCCTTTGCCACTAGCCAGACCTGAAAAGTTACTCGCCACTGCAAGCCATAACATACCCACCAGGGCTGAATTTTCACTCGCCATTGGCTAGTGGAAATTTTGAACCCTGCATATATAAATAAATATACACCCACCAGACAACATTTGCAAGCTACTGACATCCTCACCTCAGCTGCTTAACATACTTATTCATATACGCACAATGAAATGGTAAACTATAGCCAAGAACAGTGGTTCTCAACCTTATCCTCCACTGACGGGCCATGTCTTTAGGATTTCCCTGCTTGAGCAGAGGCATGTTAACTGAAATCCTTATCCTCTAACTCACCTTTACTGAAGCAGGGAAATCCTAGAGACTTGGCCTGGTAGGAGTCAGGAAGGATAGGGTTTAGAACAAATGACTTAGAAATAAGTTGCTCTTAATTTAACACAATGAATTAATTAGGTAGGTGTGCCTTTCATGCAGTGGTCAGGTGTGTTGATTGACACGTTTTTTTGCGTTATATTTGTACTTTAACGTATATCGTGATCTTTACTGACGTCTGCTTATAGGTCACACCGGTTAACAACAAATATAAATAAATAATATGCATCATTATACCTGAATCACATGTAAGGGGCACCAATTGTTATCAGATTGAAACACACACCTAGAAGTGCACTAATACAACAAAAACAGCAAATAGAAATAATTCCTATGTAGGTGTGCTTCCGACTTTAGGCAAAGTCCTTCTAATAAATTAAGAGCCACTTATTTAAGCGGGTATAGTTTCCCTTTAATTACTAGTGAGCATCTTTATGGCTACTTAGGAGTAGTCTCTGTTTTTGTCGGTCTTGTTTTCTCTTCTCAGGATCAGGGAGTTCCCTGAAGCAAGATCACTTGAGGTCTCAGGCACTCTGCTGTGACCAGAGAAAACATATGATAGGAGTTATTGTGAGACAGTAGCAGTGATCATTTGTCACATTATATGAGTATTACTCATAGTGGACCTATCTATGCTTTGAGCAGGGTGCAGTGAGTGAAGAGAACAAAGTAACACTCAGACCAGTTATCAGTGACACTTGCTACTCCAGTTTATTGCTGGATTACAAATCCTCATCATCATAAAGCTGCCCATCTACATTGGCCTGGCATACATAGGTTCTTTTAATGAATATATTAGTCAAGCAGCCTTTATAAAATTATTATAGCTTCACGTGCAACTGCTTACATCATACATTCCCAGTGTTTTAACTAGGACAAGATCCTGAAGCCTCAGATGATGGTTTCTAGCCCTAGCTAGAGCTTTATGATCATATCTGAAAAAATTCAGAGCAATATTAGGGTAAATCGCCTGCACTGCAAGGGACAAATAAAATGACTATTGATTTAAATGGGTCTTTTAATCTCTTGATTGCTTTAATAGTCAACACTATGGAGAACTCTCAAGGAGTACAAATCCCTTTAAAACAATGGAAATGTTATTTTCCCTTACAGTGCGGGTGATTTACTACAATATTCCTCCACTTTACAACGGTCACTGAACCTTATATATAATCAAGTTATAGTGTTTTTTTACCAGTAGATTACATGTGGTTTTCTGTTCTAGTTACTTGCTATTTAACTTTAAAATAGTGATATTTTTTTTATGCCTGAGCCCGCTTCCTCTCCATTTTATCTTGCTTCAAGGCTGGTTTGCAACTAGGGCTGCGTAAGGCTCAGAGCATTGTGGGAGAATATTTTTGTTTCAACCCTATGAGTGCTGGATGGTTACACAATACATTGCAAAGTAATGTGTTGCAAACCCCTCTGGCACTCAAATGGTTAAGAGGTCTAAAATAATGTTTTCCACAGGATCCTCCAATGACTACGCAACAGATCCAAGGGGATCAATAATGTCCAGTAAAGGGGTCTGTAAACTGGTAAATACACAGGCTACCATAAGCTAGGAACATTGCAGTTGTGGTGGCCACACTCACTGTCAGAATGTGGGTGTGGCCAGCACAGCTGAGGAATCCCTCAGAACTTGGCACTCAAGCTAGTTGTGTTGCCCAATGTTTTCTGAGGCCTAAAATCTAGTATTGCGTATGCTATATGGAGGCAAACATTCCTGCCTTTCCTATGGCTTCCTAACTTACCACAGCAATATTTTTTGTGTCTGAGAAGCCTTAGTGTTTTATTGTCTGTAAATGGCCTGAAATAAAGTAATGGCCTTAGCTCTTATTTCTCATTTCAAACTGCACAAACAAAATTAATCGAGTGGCGTCTATATAGGATTCTATAGTATATAGTCTATACTTGCAATTAAAAATGCAAGTTTAGAATGGGATTTTAGAAACCTAACATAAGAAATGTTCACATGTGAAAGTTGGGAATGGATGATATTTAAAATGATATAACCCATTTTCATTTTTGTGTGTCGGTGCTTATAACAATCTTCTTGTAATGCCACTGATAGCATCATAACGTACATTCATTTAAAGATTGTGTGAGGGATGCAGATGTCATTTTTCTCTCTTCTAGGCTTCTTGGAAAGGATATAAACAAAGGAAATCCTACACAGACAGACTAAAACTACTGCAGGGAAATATTGTGGGCATAGTCAAGGTAAGGACATTCTGCTTTTGTCGATAACAAACATTGTAGCAACAAAGGAAGTAACATCCAAGTGACAGATTACAAGTAAATACTATACTTACTGTGTGAGACTTGGCAGGTCCATTTCTTCCTCTTTTATGCTTACAATATAACAGTCTCTTTGGAGCAGTGATGTACCAGTAGGTGACTGCTGAATCCATTGACCTCTGCTTGTCTCATTTTCTTATCTACTATAATACAGGACACTCAGAACTGTAAATAATGTGTGTGTCAGCTCAAGAACATATAGTGCATCAGCTCTTTACTTGTTTACAATGTAAAAAATGGTTATATAGAAAGAGCTGACAGACACATCCTACCATCAGTCTAAGAAACAGATTAAATGGCTTGTTCTGGAAACTGCAGCTCCAATTAATCTTCATAGTATTTGAGCTATAGAGAGTGTTATTTCATTACTCAGAGTTGTAGGTGAAGATAAAGTATCCCCCCTTCTGCCCCTTTTACCTAGTGTAAACCACCACTCCTCAGATGTGGAATCTGGTCCTGGGACCAAACAGTTCACAGCAAGGGACAATCTTCTTACTATGAAGATAAGGAAAATCCTGCCCCCCCTCCACCACCACCCTTGACAGGCTTTTCAGTTTTTTTCCCTTATGCTAATTGAAGATTGTCCCTCTCTGCTATCCATCTGGAAAGTCTTGTGGCTCTGAGCTGAGCAGTGTTACATCAGTAAATGAGGCAGGAGGGGGATACCTTATCATTCAATTACTCCTGAACTACTACTCTGACAGAATTGAAATAACACTCTCCACGGCCCAAATACTATGAAGATTAATTGGAGCTAGTTTTATTGTGAAACATTACTACCCCCTTTAAAAAAATTGGAGGAGTTATGGAGCAAACCAGCTGCACCATAAGTGAAAAAGAACTTTTGACAAAAAGAAAAATAACCTACAGTGGTAGCCCAAGAACTGCTGAAGAGATTTAAATGAAAAGTCAGTGAGTAATGAGTACTGCAAGACTGAGCCATGAGCACTGTCATAGTATTAGAACTCTGTGTAAGAATATGGAGCAAACTAACTGCACTACAAAGGAGGACTAATAATTCCAATTGGTTGAAATCTGGATTTTTATCACTTGATTGCTAGAGAGGTCTCCCAACATTCTGGCATTCAAGGGGTTGAAATCTTCATTTAAATCATTGGAATGATTGGATTGTATATTTTCCTCATTGATATATTAGTTTCTGGTCAATTTAGCTGTGCAAAAGATGTCATTTTAAGTATTACTATCCCTTTAAACAAGTGCTGTGTCAGTGAACATTATTCAGAGTTGCTGTGCAGGTTTTACTTACTCATCACGCAGTCGCAAGGTGCAGTTAACCACAAGGTCATGCTGCATCATGATTCATGACCCACATGCTGATGGTTAACTCTTTTGGTGCCAGAGTGATGTTCAAGGTATTTTTTTCGCACTGCATTGCACACTTCTCTGGTGGTCAAAGGAAAGGAGCTCACAAATGCTATTCTTTCCTCACTTTCTGAAAGCGGTCATTGGTGATGATGTCATTTGACACCATTCAAGCTAGGAAATGGGACAGGAGTTTCAGAACAGTACAGAGTAAATGGGCCTCATTGGATGCATAACCCTGTCAAAAGCACACTCTCTGACCCCCTTGTAATTGTATTCCTTCCCCCACCTCTTCAACATCTCATAAACTCGCCCTCATCCCTCCAATGCATACACATACAACTCCACAAACATGATGCAATATCAGCTTAATCAGCAGATATGCTCCTGGGGAGTGGATCTACCTAGAGGCTAACTATCAGATTGTCATGATAATGCCCAAAAGCAGTATGTTCTTTCACCAGCAATGACCAGGACTTCCTGGCTGTAGCAATTAAATTACCAGCACCACACTAGTCCCTTTTGCTTTATACCCGCGTGTCATTTTATAACTTCTTTATACATAACACTGTATAATGATGTAATGTCCTTGCATTATAATTGCATTATAATTGAAAGCAGCTACTGAAGAGTGTGTTGATTAGATAGGACAGGAACTGTCCAAGCTGAGTCCTCAATGGCTCCCAACAGTGTAGGATTTATGGATTTCCCTGCTTAAGCACAGGTGAGTCAAAATTAATGAGTCACTGATTAACCAGAGAAATCCTTAAATCCTGGCCTGTTGGTGGCCCTTGAGGACCAAAGCTGGACAGCCCTGAGGAAGGATAATCCATATAAAAGTACAGTATTAAGGTAATGATTAGGGCTTCTACTTACTCATGTAGGGTTGAGTTGAACCAAAGGGTGTCTGAAAGTAGTTTGGCCTAGACATAGCACTTAGTGCTGGCAAGGTTTGTGTGTGAAAGTTTATGGGAAGTCTTTTTTTGGGTGAGTCCTCAATATGGGCCATGTGGGGACTTAGTGTTTGGACCAGGAGAAACCCCTTGTTGTCATATATTACTCACATGTGCCTACGACAGTATGTACATAACACAGATGATAGTTTTAAGATAGGTTCTTGCTCATGAAGTGCATTGTGTAATAAAATGTTTTAGAACACATGGCCCTGTGTTTGTATGTTTCTTTAAGCAATTTTGGAGTATTTCTACATTATACATTGAAAACATGACCTATTGCTATCATTTCTATGCATTTTCAGATACAGTCTTGGTTCAGAATGCTAAGAGCGAAGAAAGATTATCATAAAAGGTTACAGTATTTCAAGGATCATGTACGTTTTGTTTTCTTTCCTACTCTGTGCTTCACTATATTTCTATTTTTTTAATCAATTTTAATTAACTTGTGCTCAATAAGCTTTTCTTATATGTGCAGGATAAAGAAATAGTCAAAATCCAAGCATTTCTTAGAGCCAATAAAGCCAGAGAAGATTACAGAACATTAAGTAAGTACTTGAAGCTGAACATGATAATGATATAGACATAAAAAAGTCTGAAGGACAGAATACATCATATTCAGTGGTATTCATTCAGGGGAAGGATGGGTTACTAGTGGAGTGAGTGCTAGGGCCTGTTCTTTTCAGTATCTTTAATGATATTTCTAGTGGTATGCAGTGTTAGGTGTGTCTTTTTACAGATGATCCAAAAATATGCCACAGGGTTGACTCTCCAGGAATGATGGACCAACTATGTACAGTTTTGGGGACCATATCTCCAGAAGAACATTAATAAAAAGGAGTCAGTACCAAGAAGAGCCACTAAAATGGTGCAGGGACTCTAGTACAAAGATTACCAAGCTATACTCAAGATATATATAAAAATCTAAGTGTTTCTGTTTCGGGGACACGGCAATCAAAAAGCTGATTGGCTAAGGAGGAGGCAGGGGGAGAAGTCCCCAACCAACCACTGCTTAGCCATTTTGCATAGGAGGAGACATATAGGCACATATGAAGTTTACATCGCCTCCTCAACCAACCAACCCACATGTAGCAACTTTTAGCACCATTAAAAAAAATCAGCCATCATAGTGGGGCATCAGGACTCCCGATGCCTTCAACTATTGATCTACCAGCCAGTTCAACTGGAAGATCAATAGAGGCGATTCCTCCCGTTTCCATCCTTCCCGAAGTACCTGGTAGAAGTGGATGAGATAGGGAAACCCTTTAAAGGGATAGTAGTGTTTCATAATAAAAGCAGCTCTAATTAATCATCATAGTATTTGGGCCTTGGAGAGTGTTTGTTCAATTCTGAATGATAAAGTACCCCCCTCCTGGCCCTTTTAGTGATGTAACAGTGCTCAGCTAAGAGCAGCAGGGTGTGTCCAGGTAGACTGCAGAGAGGGACAATCTTCATTTAAGATAAGGGAAAAAACTGAAAAAGCTGTCAAGGGGGGCAGGGTTTTCATTGTTCTCACAGTAGTGAGATTGAACCTTGATGTGAGCTGTCTGGTCTGTGGACTGGATTCCACATCTGAGGAGTGGGGGCTTACACTAGGTAAAAGGGGCAGGAGGAGGATACTTTATCATTCAATTACTCTTGAACTGCAAGTCTGACAGTAATGAAATAACACTCTCTGTGGCTCAAATACTATGAAGATTAATTGGAGCTGCTGTTTTTGTGAAACATTACTATCACTTTAACATCAATGTGGGAGGCTTTCCCTCTTATGTGAAAGGGTTTTCCGATCCCATCCACTACTACCAGGTAGTTAGGGTAGGATGGAAGCAGGGGAGCCCTCTTGCTCTCCTGCATCACCTTTATTGATTTCCTAGTCACATCGATTTGGAGGTTGGCATCTCGGGGGGGGGGGAGCATCAGGAGGGGTCCCGAAGCCCCGCCATGAGGTCTGCCTTTGAATGCCACAGGGGAACACCTGTGGCACCCAAAGGGTTAAAAATATTACAAAGCTTAAATGCATGGGCAAAGCTGTGCACCAACTGCAAAAAAAAAAATAAATAAATAAATAAATATATATACACACTAGTTGAAGAACCCGTGTACACAGTGCCACCCAGCAACAGCCGCCATGCAGTCATGCTCAGTAGAGATTGCTCGCGCCGTGGCTGATAACGGAGCGGGGCACTCCAAATTCAGACCGTAGTCAGGACTACAGTCTGAATTCGGAGCGCCCCACTCTGTTACCAGCCACGGCGCAGGCCGTCTCTACTGAGCATGACTGCAGCATGTGCAGCCAATTGCACTACACATGACAGCTTCTGACAAACAACGGTAGCGTTTTATTATATAGGATATATACCATAATATATATCTTAGAAGAAAGAACATTGATATGAGATCAAAACATTTAATACAGTCCAGGAGGGAAACATTTTTCAGGAAAACCGGAATAATAGAACAAGAGGGAGAGTTAGAGAGTGGAAAACTTAAAAGTAATGCTCATAAGGATTACTTTACAGAAAGGGTAATTATCTTATGGAACAATAGATTTCTCTTATGTCCAATATGGAACACAGGACCCAAAGGGTAGAGTTCCCCCTCCAGAGGGCAGGCATCCTCAAAAAAAGCAAGGCCTTTGAGGCAGAGACTCTCTTCTCCTCTCCAGCTCCAATTGACCTGCCTCAGGAAAAGGGCAGACTGCCACTGTTCTCTTAGTTTTTAGACTTTTCTTTAAAATTGTTACCTTGAAATGGACTGTATAATCCCCATTAGGCAAACTCCCATTCATTGACTTCCGTGGAGTTAGATTGCCCAGTTTCTGGAACATTTCCCTATGGAGGTTGACTTTATTGCAAGCCTGTACCTCACTACTGAACCTCTCTGTGTTTCTGTATTGATATAATGTTTCACAAAAAAAGCAGCTTCCATTAATCCTCATAGTATTTGGGCCGAGGAGAGCATTATTTCAGTACTGTCAGAGTTATAGTTCAAGAGTAATTGAATGATAACTATTCCCCTCCTTCCGCTTTTACCGGTATAACACTGCTTCCCTCAGAACAGCAAGAGTGTCCGGATGGTTTGCTGCAAGGGATAGTCTTCAGTGACTATAAGGAAAAACTTGTCAAGGGGGGAAGGGTTTTCCTTATGATCACAGTAAGAAGATTGTCTCTTGATATGAGCTGTCCGGTCAAGAGACCAGATACCACATCTGAAAGGAGGGGTTTATACTAGGTAAAAGGGGCAGAAGGGGGACACTTTATCATTCAATTACTCTTGAACTACAACTCTGACAGTATTGAAATAACACTTTCCATGGCCCAAATACTATAAAGACTAATCAGTGCTGCTGTTTTTTTGGAACATTACTATCACTTTAGCCATTTGAGTGTTGTGTTCCTTACTACTATGTCCCTGCTTTTACTTAGCACACACTAAAAAGTAGTGATTTGGCCTTTCTAGCACTCAGTCCTTCTCTTTCTCAGGATTACTGTGCTTACTGTATGTAATGTATGGTACCTAAACCTCTGTTTACAGGCTTTCACGATTCTTCTTTTACAGTTAGCCTTATTCTATTCTTATTTCCTTTTAATTCGCTATATATTTATGTGCATTTTAGCTTTATTTCTATTCTTAATTAGTTTTTCAGTTTTTAGAGCATGGGTCCTTTAAGAACTGGAGCCTGTGTGTCTTTGTTCCATAAAGTGTATGGCGAATCTTCACAAGAACATATCGTACCCATTTAATCTACAATGGGCAGAGTGGGCTCAAAATTAACTGCTGGTCATGCTCCATTGTATGTTCAGTGTGGGGACATTGTTCAGACCACTTAATTTTGGCATTTTAAAATGCTGGAGAGCCACCATTTGCTCGGTTTATGCAATGGAAATCTACAGTTCTCAGAATACCCTTTTTCCTAGGCTTTCTCCTCAGGACAAGGTAGTGCTTTGGCAGTCATCTTATTATTCCCATTGCAGAGGCTGGGCTTTTTTCTCTATATTTATCGCATGTGGTCTTACAGGAAATCGGACTCGCTTTTTGTCATTCTGGATTGTCCCCTAGTTGGCCAGGCCGCATCCAAAGAAATCATTCTTCTTGGATCAAGGCCACATTCTGACAGGCATATATGCTCTTGAAAAACCTTCGGAGTCACTGTGAACTCCACCATATATGTGTGCTTCTTTGGCCTACAAGATTCAGGCCCCTGCTGAACAGCTGTGTAAGGCTGCAACCTGGCCGTCTTTGCAAACCTTCCCCAAACATTACCATGTCAAAAGACCTGTCCTGGTCTTTGGCCAGAAGGTCCTTCAGGCAGTGTTGCCTGTTTAGGGACTTCTACATGGAATCGTGGCAGATGTTTTGGTATATCACCATGATATTTTTGTTCCACACTGGACATAAGAGAAAAGAAGATTTTAGTGCACTTTAAGTTAAATTATTTTCTCTTAGACCACGTGGAACAGAGGACTCTCACCTGGAGGCAAAAACACATTTGGTTTAAGTCCCCAGGCAGAGGGTCCTCTTGGGTCTTTGTTTAGGGCATTTCCTTATTTTCATTCACTTGTGTTTTTCTTAACATCTACTTTGCTATATGTGAAAAGGAGGGGAAGGGGTATAGGGCGCTTTCTTTTTTTTTTTTTTTTTTTTTTTTTGCCACATGGTTCCTGTGTGCCACATGCACTAAGAGAATAGGATTTAAAGTTAAGTTCATTAAAATCGTCTTATAGCATTTACCCAAGCAACAAAACCATATAAAAACAGCAAAAAGTAAAACATAAAATAAATGTAATATTAATAAATAATATGAATGAGCAACAAAAGTCGCTTAACATACCCCAGTCAATAGAAAAGAAACCGTATGAATATTCATAAGCAATATCTTGTAAGGCATAGTCAGAAGGTGGGGGGGACCAGTTCTAATGCCTCAAAATATTCCACTATATCTCTAAATGAAGTTGATAGAATTAACCCCTTAATGACCCATGACATATATATACCTCACAAGGTGGATGTCCCTAAAGGACGTACATGTACGTCATGGAAATCCGGGCTCCCCACGCAGCTGCACACCTTTCAGGGAGTCCAGAAGCAGATGAGGGAAAAAAAATGCTCCGTGGTCCTTAAGTGACAGTTGCATGTGTGCACGGCTGGTCCTTAAGGGGTCAATGGAGTCGATGGAATAGGCTGTAACAATGATCATGAGTCATAAACAACTCTTGCATGGACTGCCTGATGTTGCTAGGATACCTTTTTTGGTCTTGTCCACCAAATAGAAAGCTACCTGTTGCTTCTCAGAATAGACTTATGTCTATCCCAAGAATATTTGAATACCCAAACAGTATTGGTTCCTACCACCTCTACTGGGATGCTGTTCCATGAGTCCAATGGACCTCTGAATTAATTTGACTTCTCGCCCTCTAAAATGAAGAGACTATGTATAAAATTCCTACATGGGTGTAATTACCCTCAAATTAAATCTGACAGTCTGCACTTTATCCTCTCAGTCATTGTTTCATTTCAGATCTAATGTGCTGGAATACAGAGCCAAAGCAACAAAACATGTGTCACTGTCCAAATACTTATGGACTGCACTGTGTGTACATATACAGTTTAGTCATCAACAAATATTGATACACTGCGTACAATATCAACTTCAAGATCATTAATAAACAAATTAAAAGCATTGGGCCCACAAATGAACCCTGAAGAACTTCACTTAAAATCTTGGAAAGGTTCCATGTACAATAACTCTGTGTTCTATCGTTTAAAGTGGCTCTATCACCACTTTACAAGTTACGTTCCTTAGGTAACTTAACAATTTATTTTAAAATATTATTATTATTTTTTTTAAATCGTTATTTGCGCTAAAAGTAAGGTTGAAAGTGTGCCTTGCATACTACTTCCGGGTAAACTGCTCTTTCCGCAGTCTGCCGCTCAGCCTCTGCTCCCGTCACTCTACCCAGCATCCTCAGATTGGCTAAATATCGATCTCTGCCAATGAGATTGTTCCAGCTTATTAAAGGGATAGTAATGTTTCATAATAAAAACAGCTCTAATTAATCATCATAGTATTTGGACTTTGGAGAGTGTTATTTCAATTCTGTCAGAGTTGTAGTTCCACTTGACTTGCTTCCCCTCCCTGTATGCTCCATGTCCAGTCTACTGTTTTGATGTCTGCTTAGTTATTTTACAGTTTACTTCTACTGTTTGGTATAAGGAATTTGTACTTACAGCTCAGTACACTATGACATAATGAGGACAAGTTTTAACAAGGAAATGTCTTGGTTATTAGTAGAAAATGTTAACAACGAACAGTTAAAGGGACATGGGTCAGATGTACAAGAAGATGTGGAGCAATTTTGAAGCAAACTAGCTGCTCCATGGAAACAAACAAATCTCCATATTGACATGATTTTTTATAAAGCTTTAACCCCTGGAATGCTAGAGGTGTCTCTAATGTATTATCGAACAGTACAGTACTCTGGTTAATGCATTGTGGGTTTAGTTCTCTTGGAGAAGGCACCAATCAGAGTACTGGCAGTTTTATCTGAATGGCAGTTTTTCTGCTTTTCGGCCTGTAATATGGCTGTAAAATTATCACTACTAAGTAAGAAAGCAAATTAATTATGAAGATTGTTTTCACATCTATTACTATTACAGTGATACATTCAATAAAGAAAAATCGACTTGTTTTTAACCCTTTGAGTGCCAGGTGGTATGCAACATATTGTTCCACAATGCACTGCATACCCCCCTGTCATGCGTTTATTCGCAATGCATTGCATATCCTTCTGCCACTTAAAGGGTTATTTATCTGTAATGAAACAACTCTTAGCATTGGATTTAGATACTGGCAAAAAATAGAATTTACGTACAGTTTGCTTTAGATCAGTGGTTCTCAAGCTGGATTTCAGTGGAATGGCTGGGTTCCCTGAGATAATATATGGGGTCCCACAGAACAAACATAAGTGATGGCTAGTCCAAGGTGGCAGACACTGTTCATGTGAGTCAGAGGCTACCTGTGGATGTGCGAAACACTGGAACATATCAAACAAAATCACTGAAAACTAGCATCTAAGGATAAAATTATAATCACTTGCAAATACATGGGAACAGTTTCCTGATCAAGTGTAGCCTAATCATTTCATATTTTCAAATACTAGGTTATGGATACTGTTAGAATTGTTTCTAGCATCCAAAGAGTTAAAGTTTTATTGTCAGGATTTCATGGTGTTTCATTTTAGACAAGTTTTCTGCAATATCACAAATCTGTAGAATTCTGCTTTAGATAGACATGGTGAGGCCAATATACAATGCAATTTTGGTGCAAACTTAATGTACGATAGGGGGTTAATAAAAAATCTCATTATTTTAAATGGGACTTCTAACCCACTGAATGCTAGAGAGATGTCCAGTGCATTTCTTTGCAGCGGGTTATGCGAGCGGTAGGGTTTAGCCATGCTTGGCACTAAAAGAATCTATGATACTTTGCCTAGGGGCACCAGACATATAAATCTTGCCATTATTAATCAATGAAAAATAAATGTATTATTGTGAATTTTTATCATGGTCCAAGGCCTGTCTGCGTGTGTGCTCACATTTGTTCTTCCCCACAGTCAGCTCTGAACATCCTCCATTAAACGTGGTACGCAAATTTGTCTACCTGCTGGACCAAAGTGATTTGGACTTTCATGAGGAGCTGGAGGTCACGAGGTTAAGAGAGGAAGTGGTGACGAAAATTAGATCAAACCAGCAGTTGGAAAAAGATCTTAACCTAATGGATATTAAAATTGGATTATTAGTGAAAAACAGGATCACGTTACAGGTTAGTCATATATATATACATATACTAGTCGAAGAGCCCGTTACACGGGCTACAGTGGCACTGCCAGCCGTTCGCGGGGCACTCATGCACAGTAGAGACTGCCCACGCCGCAGCTGATAAAGAGCTGGACGCTCTGAAGGAGCGTCCAGCTCTGTATTAGCCGCCGCGTGGGCCGTGTCTACTGCGCATGACTTTGTCGTTACATACGTTTTGACGAATTGTTATATAGGATATACTAGTTGAAGAGCCCGTTACACAGGATATGGTGCCACTGCCAGCCGGTTGCGGGGCAGTCATGCACAAGAGAGACTGCCCATGCCGTGGCTGATTCAGTGACAGCCGGTTGCGGTGCAGTCATGCTCAGTAGAGACTGCCCGTGCAGAGGCTGATACAGAGTGGGAAGTTCCTTCGGAGCGCCCCACTCTGTATCAGCCTCGTCACTGGCAGTCTCTACTGCTCATGATTTACCTGCTTAACCCTTTAAGGGCCAAGGCGGTGTACAAGGCATTGCAATGCCATAGACTTTTGAGCTTCTCTTACTGAAGTAATTGAGTTAAACTGGTAAATTCTGTGAAAAGAAATGGGGAGACTGTAATCTCAGAATAATTATCTGCTTTAAATGATATCCATTTTTTTAGCTAGTTAAAGCCTTGCTCATAGAGAAATGATAACAAATTCATTGAATGAGTCTTGCGTAATATACTAATTCATTGTTTATTAATTGTTTATTGCTTATGGATAATTGATATACCTAATAGGTTAGCGTTACTGTAATTCTTGTTTTGTTCCTGTTCATAATAGAGGGAAATCAAAGTAGGTACACAGCTGCCACTCAGTGGAGGATTTTATAGGTCTTTGGGCCAAACAGCTTAATAATAAATATGAGAATCTAAGATGTGACTAATAAATTATTTATCTACAGATAGAAATATCAACGGGATAGGACATGTGAAAATCACTTTTTTTAATCATTCTGGAGAACTGCTCTCCTATTCACTATAACAGAATTAGGATAGGGTGTGTGAAATGCAAGGGTCATATGCAAAGCATATGCACCAATAAAGCACACTTGAGTTAAGTAAACGGTGCCAGTCCCCTTCTACCACCAAAATAAAGAGAATTTTAGCCAGCAGATGTGCATGCATGTGTGGGTGTGTGTGTGTGCTTATGCTCTTGCATATCAGTATGGTTTTTACTTTGCCAGTGTGTGTGTGTGCTAATGTGCCTATCACTGCTATTGAGTATGTTTGCACACGCGCATAGTGGTACATGTCAGTGGTGTGTGTACGTGTGGCTTAAATAATTTCAAGCGTCTGTTTATAGAGTGTCAGTGCCTGCCAGAGAAGTGAATTAAACTTTATTAATAGAAGATCCAGTTTCTCTTGAGACAAGAATTTGATCTGTTTCTCACATCTATTTTTGTGTTCTCTGTGTACCCAGACTATACACCAGGATCATACCACAAGAAGAGAAATGGCTAGATACTGACGCCCAAACCCCTCTACTCTTTCCTTAACCCTTTGAGTGCCAGAGGGGTGCACAGAGCATTGCTTTGCAATGCGTTGCGTACCCCTCTGGAACTCAAAGGGATACAAGGCTTCTCCATTGCATTACTTTACAGTTCATTCCTAGCATCCAGGGGGTTAACCATTTGAGTGTCAGAGGGGTATGCAACGCATTGTCCATCTGGCACTCAAAGGGTTAAAAGGCATCTTCCCATTTCAGGCCCAAATGCATAATGCAAAGGTAGAGCAATTCCAGGGCACACCCTCTGTGCCACACAGAGAGAGTAATTTTAATTTTAACCCCTTGAATGCTAGGGCAGTTTCCAGCAACATGTTAGAGCCCCAGCTAGCATTCAAGGATTTAAAAGCCCCATGTAAATCGATAGGAATTTGAGGATGTTTATCTGTTCCCTGCTGTACAGTTGGTTTGCTCAGCTTTTCATCTGTGCATAGAGTCTTGATAGCAGCATGTCTGCCCCCAGTGCGCATCCATTTTGTGGGGTCAAACTTCCAACCCTATTATCTGCCTGAGTGAAGTAGCAAATGTTAATTGAAATTCATAACGTGAATATGGGCATACATGGGATCGTTTCCAGATCAGTCTCAAAGACTCCGGTATTTAGACTTGAATACCGGGGGGGGGGGAGAGGCACTAATGTGTGATACATAGGTGATAAAGTAGAGATAACTTCTCCAGTGTTCTAAACTTTCCAAGTCCTTTTGTTATTCTGTGGAGCCAATGTACTAAGATATCTCTAACTTGAGAGATCTTTGTGCACAGGCCCCATAGAATAACATAAGAATTGGAGAAGTGATCTCTACTTTGTCACCAATTTATCACCTCTTTGTCATGCCTTAAAGGAATAGCAATGTTTCACAACAGCAGCTCCAATTAATCTTCATAGTATTTGAGCCATAGAGAGTGTTATTTCAATACTGTCAGAATTGTGGTTCAAGAGTAATTGAAGGATAAAATTTCCCCCTCCTGCTCCTTTTACCTAGTGTAATCCATCTCTTCTCAGATGTGGAATGCAGTCCATAGACCAAACAGATAACAGCAGGGGACAATCTTCTTTCTATGAGAACAATGAAAGCCCTGCCCCCCTTGACAAGTTTTTCAGGTTTTTCCCTTATCTTAATTGAAGATTGTCCCTCTCTGCAATCTACCTGGGCACCTCCCTTCTGCTCTAAGCTGAGCAGTGTTACATCAGTAAAAGGGGCGGGAGGGGGATACTTTGTCATTGAATTACTCTTGAACTACAACTCTGACAAAATTGAAATAACACTCTCCAAGGTCCAAATACTATGATGATTAATTAGAGCTGCTTTTATTATGAAACATTACTAACCCTTTAATGCATAAATCCCAGGTCTTAGAAGACAGAGGATGATTCTCCAGCTTGCTGAGTTTCCTGGAAACCCCGCCCACTCCCAGCCCAGTACCGCACACTTCCTAGGTCATTACAAGACATTGCATGTCCTCTTGATAATGTGTTTGTGTGTTTGTGTGTGTGTGGGGGGGGGGGGGGGGAGTTTGAAGGATCCCAGGTACAACTGTTGGCTCATACAGTGCATGTGAGTCCCATAGACTCCAACAGAATATACGGAGTGGTCACTCCATATAGTCTGTTTACTATGGGATATGACCCCAATTAAGAGGATCTGTCACTTTGAAACAAATACCATACTTGAGAGACAATAAGATGCACCCATTTACTTGGTATTTCGGAATAATTAAAAAAATATATATATATATTTTAATCCAAACACGCACACACGGCCACAAGCACCTGTACACACATAGTATATAAAGGGGAGTTACACCTTAACTCTACATGTTTCTTAATTTATCAGAAGGATTTACCTAGTTCTATTTAACATATTTTTGTTTGTATTTGATATCTGCTTTAGTATTCAACTAGTTGTTTCAACATCAGTCTGTTTCTGCCTGATAACAAATGGGGTCCCTTACCATCCATTGTAGCCTGTTGAAACCCATTATTTGTTTTGAAGAGGTTGGCCTAGAGACAGACTTAAAGGGATAGTAATACTTAAAGGGATATTAATACTTCGTTTTAACTTTATTTTATTTTGTAGGCATTAAAAAAACATGAAGAATGATATAAGTCTTATCTCTCAAACCTTTATGGTTTATGAGATATTCACAAGCAAAGTTTCCCCTCCCGCCCTTTTTTCCTAGTGTAAGCCATCTCTTCTCAGATGTGAATCTGGTTGTAAGACCAGACAGATAACAGAAGGGGACAATCTTCTTTGTATGAAAAGAATGAAAGCCCTGCCCCCCTTGACAAGTTTTTCAGCCTTTTCCCTTATCTTAATTGAAGAATGTCCCTCTCTGCAGTCTTTCCTTGGCACCTCCCTTCTGATCTGGCTGGACAGAGGGGGGTGGGATACTTTGCTTGTGAATATCTCTTAAACCATAAAGGTTTGAGAGATAAGACTTATATCATTCTTCATGTTTTTTTAATGCCTACAAAATAAAATAAAGATAAAACAAAGTATTACTATCCCTTTAAGTATTACTAATCCCTATAGCAAAGTACTACTTAAAAAAAAAAAAAAGTATTGCCCCCAGTGTCATCTCTCAGACCTTTATGGTTTGAGAGATGAACGCTTCTAAAGTTGCCCTCTCCCTCCCCCTTCCCCGTAGTCAGCGTTGTAGCTTACTCAGGGAAATCCGGTCAGAGATCATCAGGCGGCTCTGCAGCAGAGCCGCGATTGCGTTAACTAAAAAAAAAAACTTTCACTAAAACGTAGAAGACCATTTCAGTGAAAGTTTTCTTTTTTAGTAACTCGATCCGGCTGTGCTGGAGAGCCACCTGTAAGTCGTACGACTCTCTTCCTTTCAGTCAGCTAGAATGCGGACTACGGGGAAAGGGGGGGGGGGGAGATGGTAACTTTAGAAGCGTTCATCTCTCAAACCATAAAGGTTTGAGAGGTGACACTGGGGGCAATACGTTTTTTTTTTTTTTTTAAGTAGTACTTTGCTAAAAGGATTAGTAATTACTATCCCTTTAAGTAGAGGTCAATGTAAACAGGAATCCACAGACATAATGCAAGAAAAAAAATAGGTAGGTACACCTGACTGCCATTTGAAGGACAAAGTACACCTAACTAGGTAAGATGTTAAATTAAGAACCACTTATTCCTAGGGTATACTTGCCATTTTAATTTTAATTGTCCAAATGTTTGTTCCCATGTAAACTCTACCTAAAATAAACACTGTATATCTGTGTGCAGGATGTTGTGTCTCACAGTAAAAAGTTAAACAAGAAAAGCAAAGGTCAAGTTGAAGAGATGCTGACTGTGGATAAACAAGGGATAAAGGGTCTGAGTAAAGAGAAGAGGAAAAAGCTTGAAGCCTATCAGCACCTATTCTACCTTCTACAGGTAAGAAGTGATGCTTTAAACAAAGGCAGGCATTTTTTTACAGTAAGGGCAGTAAAGTTTGGGAATTCTTTGTCATGGGTTGCTGTGTTTACAGATACTGTAGTTGCTTTCCAAAAAGTAAAGGATACCTTTTCTATCACATAACAATATTGAGAATTATGACAGTTATTTTCAAAGTAGATAGGACATTGCCTTTTGGAGTCAGTAAGGAATTTTTCTACTCACTTGAAAATGGCTTCAGTATATTTTGTTTTTCCTTCCCCTGGATCAACAGGTTTGATATATCATGGGCTGAATTTGATGTCTTTTTCAGCCTTACCAACTATGTTAATATCCAGATTTTGTAGATTACAACTCCCAGGGATGATCCAGTGAAATATCTGATTGCCATTTGGAGTCAGGAAGGAATTTTTACCCACTTTGGGCACTGGAAATGGCTTCAAATTGTTTTTTTTTGTTTGTTTATTTTTTTATTTTTTTTGCCTTCTCCTGGATCAACAGTGATGATTTGGCATGAGCTGGACTTGATGGACAAATGTCATTTTTTAGCCTCATCAAGTATGTTACTATGTTACCATGATGGGAATTGTTATCCACAACAGATGGAGAGCTTCAGCTTGCCCATCCCTGACCTAGATTCTAATGGAGGGGTGGGCAGGCTGGAGTTCTCCAGTCCAACAAGATCTGGAGAGCCGTATTCTTCTTAGCAATGGTATAATGAAAGACATGATAACCAGTATGTATCCAATGTCTTATGGACATTCTCTTCACTTTCAAAACTCCATAACTATTGTGTATACAGGTTTAGCCCTACGTATTACCCTTGATCTTCCTCTCTTATGGGTAACTTTCTGTGTTAAGTAAATATAATTCAGTGTACTTTTGTAGCAAATAAACTCACAAGAGTGATATAAAGGTAATACCTGAGGACATAGAAAGTGCAAGCTTTCAGGACACTAAAGTGCCGCCTTCAAACATGGGTTAACAAATAAAGCTGGTATAGTATTGCATTTATATTTACAGAGTATGACATACATATGAAATAAATTATATGAGTAGACAGTGGGGAAACAATTAAATTAGTAAACATACAGTCTTCATATATATGAAATGAGATGCACAGGGTTATAGCAAAGTCCTGGGAACATGTATAATATACTCTGTAAATGTGAATTCAGTGCTATTCCAGCTTTATTTGTAAACCCATTCCTGAATAAGGGTATTTGTGTACTTTTTATGTCCACAGTTAGCCTTTAAAAGGTATGACCTTTATATAACTCTTGTGAGGGTTTTTTTGCTACCAAAGTACCCTGAATCCCATCTACTCTACTGGCTAACACGGTACCACCTTTTTTGTGTGTTAAGTAAACAAAGATGTCAGTGTAAATCAATGGAAGTTGCTTATCAGATCAAGATGGCGTAACTCTAAACAAGGTTTGTCAAGGAGGCTACAATGGTATGTCAATATGAGGACATTTCAAACAGTTCTTTCTACATAAAGATTATAGTCCAGCAACATGTGGTTATCAAATGGGGCTGGGAAAATTAAGTAAAGGTAAAAGCATGCTCCTTCTTAAAGGGGAGCTATCATCTGATAGGTCACTGTAGACAGTTTACCCCTGTGGGACCAGACCTACTAGCTGGGTTGTATTGTGCTCACTGGCACAAAAAACTGGTCACACTGGTCACACCCTAGAACTGCACCATGAGTCTTCCAGTTTAGATTCCAGAGGTTCCATGCTGAACTCCATAGGCAGCAGTTCTAGATGTCAGATGCTAAAAAAGTAGCAGCTCATGAGAACAGCAATGCAGTAATGAAGACGGGCATAAGCTATTTATGCCTCCCTACCAACCCCATGAGTCTGCTTTCTGATTTCCAAAACTGCTGATACCAGCCTTTTTGGGCTGCAAAGTGTAGCACCTAGCTAGATAGTACTGGGTTTGTTTAATAGATTTGCAATATCACAATGCAACACAATCTTTTGTTGCTCTTAATTTAATAAAATGAATTACAGCCAGCGCTTATTGTTTCTCTATACATAGGCTTTGTGGAAAATGTATGTGGAGATGCAGGAGACCTTTTCTGTGCATCTTCTTGCAGTCAGACCTCCATAATGGGTGCCTCTGGCTCCTGCAGCCAGACATCTCGTCGTTTCACCGTGTTCTGCAGGAGCCGGAAGCACCCGCTATGGAGTTCTGATGGCAAGAAGATGTGCATAGAACTTCTCCTGCATCTTTAAATACATTTTCCAAAAAATATATGTACGGAGAAGCAATAAGCACGAGCACAAAGACAAAGTAGAGCAATTATAGGGCAGACCTAATGCACCACAAGGAACAGATACAAATTCCCCACGTTTATATTGAGTTAAGTGGGGCTTTTAATCCATTTACTGTTAGAGAGGTCGCATTAAAATCCAAAGGTTAAAAGCCCAGTGGATTCATTTTATTTGTCCCATGTGGTCCAGTGAGTTTGCCCCAGAATTGGTCCACTTTTCATTTGTGCATAGTGCCCTACATCTGCTTCCATATGAATTCCCAAAATAAATGAATGCTTGGAGATAATGAGGTATAATTTACAAAAAAAAAATATTGTAAAAATAAATAAGTTGATAGTTTCTTCCCTTTAACAGTGTATACACATTGGGTTGTTTTCTCTCAGTCACACAGCTGGAGACCTCCAGAAGCACTTGTTAGGGAAATTGCACAGACTTGCCCTGTCTCACTGCTTGCTTATATAATGTGTCATACTTCTTTTACGTATGTATATACGTCTCCATATACACATGGAATAATTTGGCCTTGGATCTGTTTTGGTCTTACAGGCCAGTGGTTTACATTTTATTACTTTGCTTTACAGACAAATCCTACATATTTGGCCAAGCTGATTTTCCAGATGCCACAGAATAAGTCAACCAAGTTTATGGATACAGTGATCTTCACGCTATACAACTACGCTTCCAATCAGCGGGAAGAGTACCTGCTGCTCAAACTCTTTGAAACTGCTCTACAGGAGGAAATAAAGTATGTGATGGAACAATGTGACAAGTGCCCTGTACTGGCCAAACATTATGTGAAATATGTATCCTAGTATTCCAGCACTGAGGAATAAGTTGGCACAACATAAATAAAGAATAATAGTCTGTCTGATAAATGGGCACTCTGTTATTGTACAGTGAGCCAATTTGACAAAACCAGTGGTATTGTGTGTTTAAAGGAGCAGTAAACTTTTTTATGAAAACTTATATGTTATAGAGCTTTTCCTGCTCAGTAAAACAAGGTTAATCCCACTGCTGTCAGTTGTTTTATTCAAATGCTATAACAGTTCACATAACGAGGAAGTGATTTTACTGTGCCTTTACTTCCTGGAAGTTCTAACTGACAGGAAGTGACCTGGTAGTTTCCATCACATTCTGTGGAGAACTGTATGTCACTGACTTTCCTCTCCATTAGAATGTAGCAGAATAACTAATTGGAATTTGACCACTAGAGGGCACTGCTAATGTAAAAAAAAACAACAAAAAAAAACATAAAACTTTAAACGGTAATAACTAGAAATATGCATCTCTCAGCAGTGGGAGAACCCTTATTTTACTCAACAGGAAACACCCTACAATATATATTTTTTCATGAAAAAAGTTTACTGCTCCTCTAATACCTAGGATTCCAGAGAGGTCACAAACTCATTTATTTGCAATGTGGTAGAGACCTCAAGCATCCAAGGGGCTATTAGTTTAATCCTTTGAGTGTCAGAGATGCCCATCCAGTCTGTGAATAGAGAGTCCATAGCTGAATTTGCTACTTTACATCTTTCAAATTGCAGGTCCAAGGTTGACCAAATACAAGATATAGTCACTGGAAATCCTACTGTGATAAAGATGGTGGTCAGCTTTAACCGAGGTGCCCGAGGGCAGAACACACTGCGCCAGCTGCTGGCACCCGTGGTAAAAGAAATAATCGAAGACAAATCACTTATCATCAACACCAGCCCTGTGGAGGTGTACAAGGCATGGGTGAACCAGCTGGAGACAGCAACTGGAGAAGCAAGGCGAGGGAGATTTACTTTCTGTATCCCATATTTGTGCAGTGATTGACTTAATCTACATTTATCAGTAAAATGCAGGGGTGGTCAACTCTCTTCCTCCTCATTGGTGATCACTGGTTAACCCTTTGTATGCCAGAGGAGTGCACAATGCATTGCTCTAAAGTGCATTGAGCACCCTGTGTTACTCATAGGTTTAAGGGCATTCCACACTGAGTACAGTTGAGAAAGGTGAGAGTTAGATTTCAAGGCCATATCAAGTGATATTCCTTGCACAAAAGTACAAAAGCTTTCTATGGGAGACCTTGAGTCATAGACTATTGTCATAGGAACAGCACCACTTGGTGAACAAAATAGAAAATTGCAGTTTAATTTAGCAAAATAAAGTTTGTTTTTTAATATATTTTCATTGAAACAGGAAAGTAATTACAATATATATTTTTCCATAAAAAAAGTTTGCTGCTATTTTTAAATGAAAACCAATCTGCTGGACATTCCACAGTTACACTTATCTACACTGTTGTATTATTCAAGATCAGTCCGATAAATTGTACAACATGTAGATACAGATACATACACTGATATTTACACAGGAATTGACTTGCACACAATACAGGATCATAAGTAGAGATTCATCTGGAATGAAAGCGCTTATCTGAATCACACCTCCTCCCTTTTATACATGTAACATCAGCAGAGTATTTGTATACTAAAGATACCTCTTTGAAAGGAATTTGAGGAGTTAAAATTTCATGGTGATCAGTGTTGAAACTGCCTGTCCTGTCTTATATGTACTTCACACAAGAGTAGCTTTGAATATTTTGAACTTGGAAGTGAAATAATTCAGTGTGTTTTCATGGTGATTACTTATGTTCTTTACTTTGTATACTTTTTCCTGCAGCAAGTTACCTTATGATGTTACCACTGAGCAGGCCCTGGCTCACACTGAGGTTATTAATAAACTAGAGTCTTCAATCCAAAGTCTACGAGCAGTAACAGACAAAGTGCTGCAGTCCATATTCTCATCCCTGGATCTTATACCGTAAGTACACCATGTCCACTGATACCACCGTGCACAGCTTGGCCTTGCTATCCATTTCATGCATTGGATACCACTCTGGCACTCAAAAAGTTAATACTTTGAGTGCCAGTGCAGAGTGCAAATGGCCCTATTTAAAATGATTTGTATTTGAAGTTACATTTTAGCATTTTTTAAGAAAGGAATGCTTATAAACAGAACATCAGTGATGTGTGTGAATCTAATGCAGAGAGGATGTTGATTTAGGGAGATATCAGCATAGCTGGTAACTCTCCGGATTTCCCCCGGAGACTCCGGTTTTTGCAAGTAATTACCGGGTCTCTGGGGACGGAGGCTGATTCTGCGGTGGTGGGGAGTTTCTTATGAAACTCTGGCCACTTATGCATCTTCCCAGCCTGTTCCTCCCACTACTCTCCCACTTCTCCTTTCCCATCCTGTTCTGCTCACTTCTTGCCCTCATTATTAGACAGCCCATTAAACCCCACCCCACCTGCAGCTAAGCCCCACCCCTTTGTGATATGACTCACATTGTTTACATCCTCCACTGGAACCATATGAGTCCCTCCAAGGACTCTAGAAGAAAAGGTTCACAGGTATGTATATCAGCCTTCCTTTTGGAGTAGAGAAGGATTTTTTTTACACACTTGGCCTTAATATGATTTTGTTTAGTTTTGCCTTTCATTGGATTAACAAGGGTGACATTTTGATTTTCTTACTTTGTTTTTATTATAAAATATACTGTAACATTTTTATTTATTTGTTTTTTTGTTGGACAAGTTTGTATTTATTTGCCTGCTAGAGTATTCTCTCATTTAGTTAAAGGGTAAAATCTTAGTCATCCATTTTGCAAAATCAGTGATTATATTTCCTGGTTCCAGTGTTGCAGAAGTGGCACCAGCCTGGCATGTAAGTCACTGCCTTTACATTTATTGAACAGCCAAGTTTATCCTCTCCAAAATTGAGCAGTAACAATGGAAGATTTGGATGTTTTACGGTTTACTACCAGTAGTGGGTACAACCTGCATCCCTCTAGTAGCTGTTGCTATTCACTTTATCTAACCTCATTATTTGCACCCATAATGCAACAGGAGCAAGAGAAACAAACTGAAAAGGAACAGGAAAATAATACAAATACTCCCAGTAGTTTGTCTTTTTAGTGTGAAGCAGAGCTATGAAATAAACACTGTGCTCAGGGTATATGTAATTCAGTAATTATAGCAGACAGAGTACAAAAATGTAAACACCTGTGATTTGGCCATAGTTCTACTACTTGGTAACATACTGCAAATATTTTACAGTCCAGGCTGCATTTACCTTGCAACGGCCTCTAGCTTCTCCCAGCCTCAACCCCTGTTTCCTAGCACAGAAAATATCTTTAAAGTAGCTGTAAGATTTTATTAAGAAAAATATTTTTTATGTTTTTCTTACTGAGTATACAAGACTACTTCCACTGCTGGGAGATTTTTTTCATTCAAACGTTATTACACCTCAAATGTATTTTTTTTAACCAACAGTGAGAACTAATGTCCAGAAGGCATTTTTTATAATGTGCTTTATGACAGAACTTGAGTCACTTACGAGGAATAACCTCACCCAGTATAGAATTTCAGTTTGATTTAAAAAAAAAAACAACAAAAAAAGCAAAGTTGGGTTGAATGAACTATTGAGTTAATAAAACTAATATTATCCCATCAGTGAAAGTATGCTTCAGTTATTGCTAGGAAAAGCCTTGTAGCAAATGTGCAGAAGATTTGGGTGTTTTATGTGAATGTGCCACAAAATCTGTTATCACAAACACTAAACTTAGATGCGTGGCTCTCCTCCCCCCATATGTATAATTTTTTTTTCTTTTTTAAGTTTACTGCTCCTTTAACCTATAGCGAGCTATGTTCAGGCTGTATGACCGGTCGCAAAACTGCTTGTGTGAACAGCCCGATGTACAGCAATGGGGAGCATCTTTGTCTGTTCAATGCATGATAGAAAATGCCCATGAGAGCTAGACCTAAGGGCAATGTCCTTAAAGGGACCATAAAACCAAAGGAATAAAGCTTGTTCACTTAAAGGTCATGACCAGGATCTTCACAATAAGGTCAATATTCAGCAAGAAAAGCAGCAGCAAATGTGGGAAAAACCAAGTGCACCACAGGAGACAAAGAAAAAGTTTTAATTGGAGCTTTTAACTCCTTAAATTCTCAATACCTCTCTACCATTCTAGCAGTGAAATGCCCTGTTTAAATCAATGGTATTTTTTCATTGCTCTCTATGGTGCAGTTGCTTTCTACAGAATTGCTCCTCTTTTTTCTCTCTGAATAAGGCCAAAAATGTTTAGAAGGAAGTACTGAACCTGAGGATCACCCAATCAGCATGCTGTTGAGAGTCTGGCAATATCAGTGCCCAGCTCCTCTCACTAATAGCAAACTGAGCATTTCACCTTTGTACTTGATAAGATGGAATATAGGGCTTGGACAGGGAGGAAGCTACATCTGACTCGGACCCTGTACTGTGATGAGAGAAGTTATGCACTAACATTACACAACTCCTCAAGGAGCCACCTAGGGGCTGGGTGATCTGCATGTTAACCCTTTGGGTGCCAGTGGGGTGTGCAATACATTACAGACTCATTTGGCACTTAAGAGTTAAAGTTCTTAGGGTCTTGTGTAGGAAGCTAAATAAGTACATGTCTGGAGAAAACCTCCTGCACTATACAGGAAATAAACATTTATTCAATGGGGGCTTTTTACCTACTATGGGCAGAGCTGCATCTTGCAGGGAGAACGGCAGGTAAAGCAAGGTGGTAGATTCATGAAAGTGTGTCAGTAAAAATATTTTTAGGGGTTGGAAACCCCAGCAACTGGAGAATTCATAATTATTGAGACTGAACAGGAAGTACAGCCCAAGGTAGAAAAAACAGGCAACTACATGGGCTTAAGGATTTTTGTTTCCTTTAACCTATTTGTGGTTTTTATAAAATACTAGTGTAAAAGCCTGTGCCCATGGGCCAAGGTGTGGATGATGTTAACCCACTGAGTGCCAGAGGGGTACGCAATACATTTCTTTGGAAGGCGTTGCGAACCCCTCTGGCACTCAAAGGGTTAAGAGGATGGTCCATCTTTGCGTAGTGCCACTGCCTCACTGGCGGCGCACACAATGCAGTCATGCCCTGTAGAGACTGCCCGAACTCACAGAATGCTCCCAGCACAGAACTCCCAGCATTCTGTGTGTTCGGGCAGTGTCTACTGTGCATGACTGCATCAGACAAACATTCTGGCCTTTTATTATATAGGATAACTTATTTTGGAACCTGAAATATACAGATGGGTGAATACTAGGTGATGCACATTTGTATATATATATATATATATTTTTTTTTTTAAACCTTTGAGTACCAGAGGGGTATCTGTTGGGCACTCATGGCACTCAGAGGGTTAAATTCATGTATGAAGGCTTTTTTGCCTTTTTATGTCTCACTCATACAGATATGCCAGGTTTGTAGTGATAAAGACCAAGTGTAGAAATACAGATAACAAAAGTCACTGACCACAGAATAACATTTCTGCTTTGTGTTTTGGAGATGAGGCTGACTATACATATTCATCCAATTGTATTTACTTTGAGCAGCTGGTTTTTCTAATTACCCACAGTGTTAACTAACACGTGTTATCTGTTTTTTCTGAAGTTATGGAATGAGATATGTGGCAAAAGTTTTGAAAAATTCCCTTCACGAAAAATTCCCAGATGCAACAGAAGACGAACTTTTAAAGGTACATGCACTTACTAAATGTTAATTTAACACACAAACAAGTATATGTGTGCGCCCATACAGTTGTGAATATGGTTTATAGATGTGTTTGTGTTGTTTGTGTACTTGTGTTTAAGTAAACAAATCTGTGTTTGGGATTTCTGGCTGTTGTTGCAGCCTTTAGTTAGTGTTACAGTGTTGGTGAAAGTATAACGTGTATAAATACATATACACACAAACTAAGAGCCACACTTACAGGAACTTTTAAGTAATACATTAAGTAATTTTAAATTGTTGATGTTTTAGTCCTCTGCAGAGATTTGCTTCCTGGAATTTGAAAGGTAAATAAAAACAAGTATGTAAACCCTATTTAGAGGGAGGGGCCAGTCACGCAGAGGTCACAAGACGTAATCCCTCTCATCCGCACTAATTCTGCCTGATACAGAACATGCCATTAAAGGGACAGTAATGTTTCATAATACAAATGGCTCTAATAAATCATCATAGTATTTGGACTTTGGAGAGTGTTATTTCAATTCTGTCAGAGTTGTAGTTCCAGAGTAATTCAATGACAAAGTTTCCCCCTCCCGCCCCTTTTACTGATGTAACACTGTTCAGCCAGAGCAGAAGGGAGGTGCCCAGGTAGACTGCAGAGAGGGACAATCTTCAATTAAGATAAGGGAAAAACCTGAAAAACTTGTCAAGGGGGGCAGGGCTTTCATTGTTCTCATATGAAGAAGATTGTCCCCTGCTGTTATCTGTCTGGTCTATGGACTGCATTCCACATCTGAGAAGAGATGGCTTACACTAGGTAAAAGGGCGGGAGGGGGAAACTTTGCTTGTGAATATCTCATAAACCATAAAGGTTTGAGAGATAAGACTTATATCGTCCATGTTTTTTAATGCATACAAAATACAAAATGAAGTATTACTATCCCTTTAAAGGTGAACACCAGGCACACGTTTTAGACTATTCCAATGAAGGGATTCCGTGTAAGTAATGAGATCTCGGCACTTCTCAAGCGCCACCGTGTCGACTGACATGAATCTCCTGCTGACAGCTTTACAGCTGTCAGTAGGAAACAGCAAACTTTAAACGCCCGTATCTCTTAAACCATAGCGGTTTGAGAGATACGGTTTTATGCATTTAGATCAGCTTTTTAAGCTCTTCTAAATGCAAAAAAGTTTTTTTTAGACATTACTAACACTTTAAGAGAGGAAATAAGTGCAAATTACCTATTTTGTGTGGCATGTACCATAGACTTCAGGCTCTTTGTGTGACTGTGACACTGCAATGCCTATACCAATTAGTCTTAAAATTCAATGGTGCCACGTAGTAGGAAAGAGTGGGCTCCATCTGTCACTGTACATTATCAATTTCTCATTCATATTTTATTTATGTATTTTTTCCCTTGTAGATTGTTGGAAACCTACTTTATTATCGGTACATGAACCCTGCCATCGTTGCCCCAGATGGATTTGATATCATAGACATGACAGCTGGAGGACAGATCCATTCAGATCAGAGGAGGAACCTGGGTTCTGTTGCGAAGGTCCTTCAACATGCTGCGTCCAATAAACTGTTTGATGGAGAAAATGCCCATATGTCTTCTATGAATAGTTACCTGTCCCAGACATACCAAAAGTTCAGGTAAATGGTCTTTTTTGTAAATATGATGCATGCCTTTTAATCCAATCCCCGTTATCACCTAAATAAATATAAACCTACAAAGTGTTACCTTAAGCAGGAGTACTAGATGAATTTGTTTTGGGGTACCATACTACCTAGCCCAGGGGCGTCCGGGTTTTTTCAATCATGGGCCACATGATCGGGAAGCTGTAAATGCGAGGGCCACATTATTTTTTTATTAATAACAATGGTGAACTATAGGCTGTCAGCTATGCAAAAATATGGATTTATTTATTTATTGATTGTCAATAACTATAATGTTTTGTTTCTTTAACTGTAAAATACAGGGAGGCAGGGATTAACTCTTACAGGCCCACTAGTTAAGTAGGTAAAAAAAAAAAAAAAAATTTTATTTATATATATATATATATATTATTTTTTTTTTTTTTTTTAACGCCTCAAGCGGGCCGCACCCTAGGGTCAGGAGGGTTGCATTTGGCCCATGGGCAGCACGTTGGACACCAATGACTTAGCCTATTCTAATCTAAAATATATAAATATATAAGCAAACCATAGGGGACAGATGAACACATCTCGTTCATTTAAATGTTAACTCATTGAATGCTGGAACAGTCTCCAGCTCATTGCAAAGCAATGTATTGGTGTACTTTCTAGCATTCAAAGTGTTAAAAGCCACATTTAAATTATTTGGAGTTTTCAATTTTTCCACTATAGAGCAGCTGGTTTGCTTCAGAATTGCTCCTATTAAGCTTCCTGAATATGGCTCATTGTCTTTGTTTTAGAAATAGAAGTATTTACAACCTCTAGCTTGTTAAAGGGGAACTATGCCCCAAACATCAGCCCGTGTTATCTATATCTGTATGCATTTGAACTATGTTGTCATTTACAGAGATATGTTTCAGTTTTGCAGTCTGATAAGTACAAATGACAATTGCAAGATGTTCATACTGCTAAATCCTTTGACTGCCAGAGAGATACAGAACGCAATGCAAATCCATGTGTTACATACACGTCTGTCACACAAAGGGTTAAATTCTATTGTTTGTTGTGAGGAAGCCTGGACTAAAGGTAGACTTCAATAGAGAACATTATATACAAGCAACTGTATATAAATAAGTACACCTGACTTGTGCATGACACCTAGGTATATCTTTCTGTTAAGCAAATTAAGTGTAATTTATTACGAGGGCGCAGTTCCCCTATAAAGGCACAGTTCCCCTATAAAGGCGCCTCTTACTTCAGAGAACCTGAAACTGAAAATAAAGTGGGATAATAAATATTTATACATTTACCATGTGTTCCTAATCCGTTTCCAAAAAGTGGACAATTGTAGGAAATGTCGGATTTGTCAGACTGGGAAAACCCCTCTTGAAGTGCGTTGTCTGGAAGGTGGGGGGTATTCTTTTAACCCTTTGAGTGCCAGAGAGGGGTACACACCCCTCCTGCTCTCAAAGGTTTAAACCAATGATGACAGTGCAGATATTGGGCAGAGCATGTGATCTGAATGTGTGTGTATTTTGAGCATATTATTGTCTGACCAAACTAATCATTTCAATGACTAATGTGAGCTTGTCACCTTAAGACAATTTGTTTTTTTACAGTGCAATAAAATCATTCTATGCGTTGTTCTAGCCATTTTGCTTTTGGCACAGTGTGGCATTTTATGTGGATTTCCAGAACCTCATGCTAATTAGTTATGTTCAAGGCCAAAATTCACTCACTGTTCTATTAGAAGTGACTCCAGTGTGTGGGCTGTGTCGATAAACATTAATCTATCACACAGTGTGTAGTGATATTGGCCTATCACAGCAAATATTTAGCATAAAGTGATACACTAGGCCAGCAACCAAAAAAAAAAAATTCAAAAAAAAAATATATATTTTATATAAAAATAAACAGACAAATGTCTAACATAGAAGTTTTATATCTCTTTAAATGAACAAAACTTATCTTATGGTGACAAGTCCATTTTAATCCCTTAATTACAGGTGATGTGCCAGGACCATTACTGTTTTTTTCCTGAAGGACCGATGAAGTTCCTGGCATGTCACATACTTATTGCTTACAGTGCTCCTGTGGGAGTGATGTATGCACAAACCCCGTTCTGTGTGCCGGTACACAAAATCAGTCGTGTGCTGGTACTCGACAACGATCAAATCAGTCCTTAAGGGAAGGTAACTTCCCCAGACCACTGGTCGTTAAGAGGTTAATAAAGTGCAGCTCAACAGGAAATATATTTAAATAAGAGGATTTTAGTCTTACCTGTTAAATCCTTTTCTCTTAGTCCATACAGGTTACTGGTAACTCTGGGTAGGTGATCCACCCCTTTAATTTAGGCGGGAACAATTCTAGAATTGTATGCAGTGGGTGGAGCCTACATTCCTTCCTTAGCTGCAGCTACCCAACTAGCTCCAGTAAGATTTGAGACACTAACTATTGACTAGATAGTCAAGAAGAAGACTCCTGTGAGCATGACCCCCAAGGACCCCCACAGTCTGCCACAGGAGAGCCAAGCATGGTCCCTTGACAGGGTGGGAGACCAGTAACCTGTATGGACTAAGATAAAAAGGATTTAACAGGTAAGACTAAAATCCTCTTTTCTCTGTTATCCAATAAAGGTTACTGGTAACTCTGGGATGTCCAGCCATTGAGTTTCCCAGAGGGAAGTAAGGCAAGGACCAGGCCAGGGCCCCCAAAGTTACCAGAGCAGATATGAACCATCAGATCAGAGATAGTCCAACAACAAGGGCGTGTCAACGGACACTGAACAGGGTTACAACACCCCAACTGTTACTCAGCACACTGAACTAGAGCCAACAGGGCTCAAAAGTGAAGGAAGCACCAAAAACCAAAGAAGATCCTAGATAGGCAAGACTGCCTCCAGGATCTTCCTCCCAAAGCTGTCGTCAGACAACCAAGTGGCAGCCTTGCACAACTGATCAGCGGAGGCCTGATTCTTGTAAGCCCAAGAAGCCCCAATAGATCTAGTAGAATGAGCCATGACCCGAAAGAGAACAGGCTTCTTCCTTTGCTCGTAAGCCTTATGAATAGTGGACTTAATCAAAGATGCAATAGTCACCTTGGATGCAGGTCTTCCTGCCCTGGGACCCTCCGGAATGACGAACAACGTGTCAGATTACCTGATAGACTCAGAGAGATGTACATAAAACTTGAGACAATGCATCACATCTCTCAAGTGGAGAACCCTCTCCTTGTCAGAGTTGGGGTCAGGGCAGAAAGAGGGCACCACAATCTCCTGATTGATGTGGAACTCAGAAACGACCTTCAGAAGAAACTCCTGAAAAGTGCAAAGCACCGCCTTGTCCTTGTGAAACACCAAAATGGGTGGTTTACAGGACAGAGCATGTAACTCCGCGACACGGCGAATGGAAACAATCGCCAGGAGAAAGGCCATTTTCCACGTCAGTAGGCGTAGAGGAATAGTAGCCAAGGGCTCAAAAGGAGGGCGCTGAAGAATGCCCAAAACCAAGTTAAGATCCCACGGAGGAGCGGGATTTTTAAAGACAGGACGAGTATGAGTAACTCCTTGAAAGAAAACCTTGACATCCAGCAGAATGACCATGCGCCTCTGAAAGAAAACAGAGAGAGCAGACGCCTGAACCTTAAGTGAACTCAAAATGAGGCCCTTGTCCACACCGTTCTGCAAAAAGGCCAGGACCATAGGCAGGTCAGATTCCTGAGACAGATCCCTGTCAGCACACCAAGATAGAAAGATAGAAAGGTCACCCAGACACGATGGTAGGCCTTAGAAGAAACAGGTTTGCGGGTACTAAGCATAGTAGCCACCACACCAGAAGAGAAACAGCAGAAGTGGTAGAGGTTAATATAGTGAGGAAACTGAAGCATGTATGAGATAGGCAAAAGGCTACCCTGAAAATAATACAAGACCAAAGACCATATATGGTTTGAGGTATTTACAGCAGAAAAATGGGCCGAATGATTCTTATCTACTGTCAAGTTCTATGTCTCTAGAAAGAGGGAAGGATGCCTAAAGTAGCTGGGAAGAGGGAGGGGGAAAGAGCGAGAGAGAGAGTAAGGAAGCTGGAAAGTAGGAAGCAGAGGTGGAGAAGAAGCTGGAAAGAAGGATGGAGGCAATAGCTGGAAAGTGAGGCAGAGAAGTATGAAAAGTAATAGTGCAGGTTAGAGGGAGAGAAACTGTAAAAAAAAAAAAGAATGGGGGAATGGGAGGAAGGAAAGATGAAAGGAAGTCAACACAGAAAAAAGGAATGATTGAAGGAAAGGGGTAGCTAGAACGACAGAGGGAGGAAGAAATGGATGGAGAAGCTGGAAAGAATGATGGATGGAAATGCTATAAAGAGAGTGGAGAGGACGAAGAAGCTGGAAAGAGGGTGGAGTTAGGGAGTACCTGGTAAGAGATCCAGAGGGAGGGAAGGAGGTGGGGGTAAGTGGGAGTAATAAAAGAAGCAGTTGGAAAGAGAGAAACTGAAAAGTGGGAGGAATGGATGGGAATGAAGATAAAAGAAGGAGGGAGAAGCTGGAATGAGAGAGGGATGGACAAGTTGGAAAGAAGGGTGGAGGAAGGTGAGGGTGGGAGAAACTGGAAAGGGAGATATAGGGAGAAACTGGAGGGAGGGAGATGCTGTAAATGGTAATGGAGAGGAGAAATCATAAACTCTAAGTGCCAAAGGAGTGACCCTACCCTTTGGTGCTGCAGGGGTTAAGTAAAAGATACCCTCACCTTGTTATAGCTGACAGGGTCTGCAGTACCCAATCAGGATTCTGCTATTAGGATTCTTTAGTGCTTCCTTGTCACCTGCAAAGTCAGTTGAACAAGCACTATGATATCATCAAAGTGCACCTGCAGCATCTAATGCAGGCAATGGAGGAGCATTAATAATAGGCGCTGGATCGGGTGCTGAGCTCCCCACTGATCAGAAGGACAAGTTAACTCCATTCTGTCCCTAGTGGGCCCTGGGATGCAAACAACCACCTGACGGGCCTGCCGTCAGCTACCCAAAATTAGCCTGTGTTTGTACGTGTGTAGTTGTACATGTAGGCTTGATGCGTGTCCCTGGAGCAGGTGTGCACAGGTAATACATAGCCTGAACCAGCTCTCAGAGTAATGGAACTCCCAGAAACACCCACGTTCATACATGTAGCCAACCCAATACACACATGAAACAAGTCAGCAGATTTATCCTGAAAGGGGCTTTGTGCACATGTGCAAAGTGGGGCACAGGGCTCTGCTCCATATGCTCCTCAATATGTTTACACAGACACTGGAGGGGTGTAATGCATTGGACAGCCCTCTGGCACTCTGATCCTTTTACAGTATATCTCATTGCCTTAATGTTATCTTATTTTTATAGAGAGATCAAAAAGGCATTGCAGAGCAATGTGTTGGAGACATTACTAGCATTCAAGGGGGGAGTTAAAAGCCTCACTGAAACCTGTGAGAACTTTGGGAATGTTTGTCTCCATTGTGTAACTGATTTACCACAGTTCCTCACAGTACATGTGCCTTTATAAGCTGTTAATATCTGTTACAGAAGAGGATAAATACCTCTGGGTCCTCTTCAAGGATCTTTATGATGCTTTGACCTCCTTTTCTTGTAAGAATCCAGTTCTCATGCAAGCTGACCGAAACTTCACCAGGAAAAGGAATTCTTTTTTTTTTCCCAAGGTTCCTATCATTTTATTTGTTGATAAGAACCATCCAACACCCACACATTTTCGTTAGATGTGTTTAACCCCTTATGGACCAGAGGCATGTTTAACATATTGAAAAAGCAATGCTTCGCACACCCACTAGTCCTTAAGGGGTTAATTGTAAGAAGAACATCAGCCAAGATGTGTTTTAGAGATAAATGTAAAATGATGTCTTTTATTATTTTTAGGAAATTCTTTCAAGCTGCTTGTGAGGTTCCGGAACCGGAGGAGAAATTCAATATCGATGAGTTTTCTGATTTGGTGACTCTGAGCAAACCTGTAATATACATCTCCATCGAGGAAATTATCAATACACATTCTGTGAGTAAAACCAGGAATAATTGCACTATGCTTGTATTTAGTGTACCCGGGAATTTTACCCTTTGAGTGCCAGAGGGGGACTCAGCACATTGCAGAGCAATGCGTTGCATACCGCTCTAGAACACGAAAGGTTAAAGCTCAGAAGTGCATTTTAACCACTTAAGTGCCATTTAAGTGTCAAAGCAATGTATTGGATCCCTCTCTGGCAATTAAATGGTTAAGGGTCATTGAAGCTGTACTGAAAAAAAAACTGCACCACAAGGTTGAAATAGGAAATTACTGCTGATTTTATTTTATTTTATTTATTTATTTATTTATTTATTTTACCTCTAGCAGAGCAATGCATTAGAGACTTCTCAGACATTCAAACAGTTAGAGCCCCAATTAAATCAATGGGAATTTTGGAAGTGTCTGTTCCTGCAGATAGAATGCCTAGAATTGCTTGTTTTTATTACCATGTCCGCATCTGTAATGCTTAAAAATAAATTGTTGCAATGGAAATGGGCATGTTGCATTAATCACAGGAAAGTGAATGTTACATAACTATATGGGAGTTTCTGGATTCATGTCGGCCAAACACCTGGTCACTGCCAGAAGGACTTTTTTGGGCCCAAATACCTATGGAAATTCCCTAGTGTGAAGGAATATTTTACAATTACATTGCATTTGTCAAAGCATTCCCTGCAGATACTTGCTCAGACTTGCACACCTTCATGACTTCCACTCCATAACCCTTCTTCATCTCCCTTTCCATCTGTGTCTTGGACCCCTCTCTCTTCTCTGCTCCTTCTCCCCTGTGTTCATGGTTCCCTCACTTTGCCCCATTCTCCGCAGCCAGTCAAGTGTACATCTTCTCCTTACCTACTCTGTGTCCTGTTCCAGTGCTTTTGGATGGAGGTTACTCCTAATGGCTCTTTACATACAGTTCTTGGAAACTTTTTCCTGCATAAAAAGGGGTATAGATGCACGGGATGTAAATATAATTCTTCCTGTATATAAATCCTAAGTAAAGCCTCATCAAGAATATGGATTACACTTTTGGGCAGTAGTTCTTAAATATGACATTATTGAACTGAAAAAAGTGCAGAGACATGAAATAAAAATGATAAAGGGATTAGAGGATCTGAATTATAAGGAGAGACTAGCCAAACTGTTTACATTGTTAACATTAGAGAATAGACATCTAAGGGGTGATATGATTACCTTTTACAAATATATTCAAGGTCAATACAAAGAACTCTTCAATTAACTATTTACTCGAAGAGCTGAGCTAAGAACAAGAGGTCATCCATTAAGACAAAAGGAAAGATGCTTTTGACTAAAACAAAGGCAGGGATTGTATTATAGTACGGGCAGTAAAGTTATGGAATTCTTTGCCTCTGGATGCTGTGCTTGCAGATACTGTAACTGCTTTAAAAAAAAAGTAATGGATAGCACAGAGCAGTATTGAGATTATGACAGTTGGCTTCAACGCAGATAGGAGTGTATTTGGAGTCAGGAAGGAAATTGCTTTTGTATAGGTAATCTTTGCAATGCGTCACATACCCCTCTGGTACTCAAAGGGTTAAAGGTAAAGTATACACCAAAATGCAGATAACTCTAATAAACATTAAAGGAATAGTAATGTTAGCAATAAAGCAGGTCGCCGAGTTTATTTATAGTAAATGTAACACATTGCACTATTTTTTAACTTCCTTTTCTGTAGTTCATAAGATATTAAATGTAGAAGGATCCCTCTGCTGCTCCTTCTGGCCACATTATGCTGGATCTGCAGTCTGGTCTGGACGGATGCAGCGAGGGACAAACTTCAGTATGATAACAAAAATCCAGCCCTCCTTCGTCAAAGGGGGCAGGGTTTTCCTTATACTTACTAAGTGAAGTTTGTCCCTCGGTGCATCCATCCAGTCCCTGGACCAGAATGAGGATTCAGTGGAAGGTGACCAGAAGGGGCAGGAGGGGGATCATTGTACATTTAATATCTTATATAAACCACAGAAAAGTAAGTTGCTAAATAATAGAGCAATGTGTTACATTTACTATAAAGAAGACTCGCCGATCTACTTTATTGCAAACGTTACTATCCCTTTAAACATGTTTAGCATTTCCTGTAGAATGGGCAAGAATATTTGTAGTGGACAATAGAAAGAAGGTCTGTTCCAGACAGATAGCAGTAGAGAAATAGTGCTTTTGCACTGAATGTAGACATTTATGGGGTTAGCTTATCTATCAGCATAAAAAGTTATGTTGTAGATTAGGATTTCTCAACCATGATTCTAATATGCCTTTAAAGTGATAGTAATGTTTCATAATAAAAGCAGCTCTAATTAATCTTCATAGTATTTGGGCCATGGAGAGTGTTATTTCAATTCTGTCAGAGTTGTAGTTCAGGAGTAATTCAATGACAAAGTATCCCCCTCCCTCCCCTTTTACTGATGTAACACTGTTCAGCCAGAGCAGAAGGGAGGTGCCCAGGTAGACTGCAGAGAGGGAAAATCTTCAATTAAGATAAGGGAAAAACCTGAAAAACTTGTCAAGGGGGGAAGGGATTTCATTGTTCTCATAGGAATAAGAGTGTCCCCTTCTGCTATCTGTCTGGTCTATGGACTACATTCCACATCTGAGAAGAGATGGCTTACACTAGGTAAAAGGGGTGGGAGGGGAAACTTTGCTTGTGAATATCTCTCAAACCATAAAGGTTTGAGAGATAAGACTTATATCGTTCTTCATGTTTTTTTAATGCCTACAAAATAAAATAAAGACAAAACGAAGTATTACTATCCCTTTAACAGTGCATGAAAAGAGGGAATATCACAAATAAGCACTTTCTCAACAAGGCACCTGAGACAGCAAATGCTTTACATGCATACATTTTACTTACTTGCTTGAAATAGTTTCCCCTAGTTAAGTGAGCATTGCTATAACCAGATGTTTGATTTATTAAGGCAGTACATCCTGTTTTTGGTTCTGAGTGTGGGGGAGCAGGGACAGTGACTCACGGGCTAATGAGCTCTGGAAACCTTGAACATGAATTTTATTAAATGAAATGTCAACAGAAATTATGGATGTTGTATATTCGCACATAAATATGTTCATTTCCATCCATGTATACAGCATAGAGATCAGGTTGTTCCCCTTGTTTAGCTTGCCTTGAAAACTGCAGCCCTGTATTAGTGATTTTTTTTTTTTTTTTTTTTTTTTTTAATGCAATACATGCAAACACAACAGCATCAATCGTTTTACGTACCCAAACTGATTTAAGACACTCTGAATTAACCCTTTGAGTGCCAGAGGGGTACGGAACGCATTGTTTTGCAATGCGTTCGGTACCCCCCCTCTGGCACTCAAAGAGTTAGTAAAACACTATTTATTATTTAAAATTTATGAATTATGATTAATCACTATATTCTTTGTGTGGTTTGCGTCAAATCCCTACATGCCTAACATATCATGTTCGGAAGCACCCTACATACAGAACATGCAATTAGATTGTGTGCACCATAATACATGAACAGTATGATAGATATTTATATAAACTTACATACATGTAATAACACAAAATGGGGAATAAATTCACGTAAATATCACACACTTTACTTACAGCATAGACAATAATGCTTAAAAGGAAGAGCTCTCATTACACTTATAGCAATCAATAAAGCTATTTATTTGCACATAATACAACACTATGGAAAAAAGGTAAACAATATTCATCACTGGCCAACAGATACTAAAAGTTTTTGGCTATAAAATGATGGAACAGAGGAATTAATTGAGATGAATAAGATGAACTGGTAGATTAATTGACTTATAAAATGTATAAGTATTTTGAACTGTTGATTTATACACAATGCAGTTCTATCAAAGTGCACTATAATGTGTTGTTGCTGTAGATATAAAATGTCACGTAGTAAGCAATCCTGAACATATCCCACAAGTCCAGGGGCGTAGCTGTCTTCCTTAGAGATCTGCAAAAAGGTTGTTTTTTTTTTTTTTTTTGTTTGTTTTTTTTTTTTTTAATTTACCAATTTTTTCATAGGAATTTCTGCCCATAGAGAAACACATAGATTTTCCTCCTTTTTGCTGACAACTCAGATTTTCTCATGAGAACTATTCCATTTTCCACCTATGTTTTCCAATGGCACTGAAACTTCCCAACCCACACTATAAAAACCCAGAGTTTCTAGCCTTGCAGCATGGTGTAGAATTGGAAGGAGAGAGAGAAATTTAAAATAAATATTAAAATAAAAATAAAGTTGTCTGAAGTGCTGGCTAGCACTATGAGCTCTCCCAGCAGCATGAGAAGCTGGATATATTGTGATGCTGATGATACACATATATATAGTCAACAGCACCAGTGGTAAAGGGAGCCTATATATCCCTGACCAATTTATGTCCTGTCCTCAAACATAGTTTTTTAAGATGTAGGGAACTATACTGAAGAAGGAGACAGAACTGGTTAGCAGTATGATCAGCACACATCAGCTGCTTGTGCCTGCTGCTACTGCTGCCAGTGTACCACCTTCTGAGGAAATGGCAAATGTAACAGCATGGGACACTCAGTCACATTTGTCATCTCCAGCTAGTCCCATAAAGCCGCAAGGGACTGGCGGTGCTGGTGATGAGTGGGTGTGATGGTGGAGCAGTTGGTGTGGCAGAGAGTATGAGAGCGTTATTGGCAGCAAGCAATAGGAAACGGGAGATAGAGATGCAAATAGGGATGGGCATCACCACCACCAGCAGTGACATTCTGAAATTTGCTGCTGCTGTAATTCCTGGTGCTGAGTCATCAGGGGCAGATGTTCATCAGTCACAGCAGGATGATAATGAGCAGGCTAGTGTGCCACAGACCAAACTATAGGTCTGGGTTCAGAAACCAATAATATGGGACTAGGACAGGTTCCGCTGGCCACCACTACTCCAGGCCCTAGCTCTAGTGGTTATATGCTGAGGCAGCAGCATCCCCTGCTCTAGCCAGTGAAGTGTATTCTGGAGAAAAGAAGGTGGCCGTTCTTCTCCACCTCTCCCCTCAGTGAAATCATGACTGAGGAAATATTTTACCCTTGTGGATGCACAGGGCAATCATTGGTGGCTGTACTGTGCACTTTGTGTGATAAAGTAGTGGAAAGGAAGGGACACACCATGGCACATCTGACGTAATTAAGCGCGTTTAACATAGACACCACAGTGTTTGTTAAGCATGTGAAAGCCAAATCCCCCAAAAAAGAAATCTGGAGCCACTGTTCCATCACAATGACACAAAGAACAGGAGTGAAAGTCCCAGAGGAGGACTCAAGAAACCAAGCCTGGAAGTTTGATGAAGAATGTAACACCTGCATCATCTTTTTCTTGTGCTAGAGATCATGTGTGGGAAAATGCAGGTAGGTGAATGCTTATGCCACTACCTCTCAGCCTGGGAGGCCTCTGTGGCGTACCCGTGGGTTTTGCAGGTGGTGGCTTCAGGGTGCAGGATCCCCTTCACCTCCCTTCCTCCTCCTCAGACCTTCTCTTCTCGCTCTCCTCTGGGTGCAGAAAAGCGCCGCCTTTTTGCAGGAGCCATTCAGGCTCTTCTGGACAAGGCGGTCTTGGAACCTATTCCTCCTCAGGAACGGGGGTTGGAGTTCTACTCCAACCTCTCTGTGGTTTCCAAGAAGAATGGCAGCTGCTGTCCCATTTTGGATTTGAAGGATCTCAACTCCTTCGTGGTCAGGTCCCAGTATCGCCAGGATTCACTACGCACAGTGATTGCTGACATGTCCCCTGGGGAATTTCTGGCCTCGCTGGATCTTCAGGATGCTTATCTGCACATCACCATTCATCCAGAGAGTTGGCAATATCTTCGCTTTGCCTGCGACCGAGGGCATTTCCAGTTTTTAAGCCTTCCCCTTTGTCCTGACCACAGCTCCTAAAGTTTTGAACAGAGTCCTGGGAGCACTGATTTCCATCCTGCATCGGGACAGCATCAGAGTTACTCCGTACATGGGCGACCTCCTTCTGAAGGCATCTTCTCTGGAACTCCTTCATTAGCAGGTGCAGGATTGCATTCATGCTCTGTCCTGTCACGGGCGGATCACCAATCTGGACAAGTCGGACCTTGTTCCTTCACAGAGGGGGATGGTGTTTCAAACGGACAAAGTGGCTCATCATATAGCACTGAAGGTCCAAGTTGTCCTGTCTCAGGATCCGGTTCCAGCCAAGAAGTTGTCATCCCTGGTGGGGAAGTTCATTCCCACCATAGAAGCGGTTCCGTTTGCCATGGCTCATACCAGGGAACTTCAGAGGTTTCTAATCCTGGCATGCAGGGGTCGACTGGATCTCCTAGAGTGGTCCCTATCTCTCCCTCGTCATGTGGAACTGAGCCTCTTGAGGTGGCTCAACCTGAACAATCTCCTGAAAGGAAGGCCCTTCCTGGTGCCATTCTGTGTGATGACAGATGCCAGCCTCTCCGGATGGGGAGCTGTCCTGGGGCACTTGAATGCTCAGGACTGAAGGTCCCAGGAGGAATCTCTCCTTCCCATCAATGTCCTGGAGCTTTGGGTGATATTTCATGCCCTGCGACACTGGAAACAACAGCTGGAGGATTGCCTGGTCAGGGTCCAGTCAGGCAAAGCCATAGCAGTAGCCTACATCAACAAGCAGGGTGGCACAAGAAGTCTTGCAGCTTGGATAGAGGTCAAGACTATTTTGTCCTGGGCAGAGGAGCATGTTCCTGCCATTTCCGCAGTTCATATTCCTGGCGTAGACAACGTTCTGGCAGACTTCCTCAGTTTATACACAGTGGACAATGGAGAGTGGGAACTGCATCAAGAGGTGTTCTACCGCATTGTCCAGTGGTGGGGTCTTCCATGCATCGACCTGATGGGGCAACAAGACACAACAGGAAGGTTCCAACGTTCTGCTCTTGCTGGGCGAATCCCCAGGCTCTAGCAGTGGATGCCTTGTCGATCCCGTGGAATTTTCCTCTGGCATACATCTTTCCTCCCATTCCCCTCTTGCACAGGGTGATACGGAAACTGCAACTGGAGCGCTGCCCAGTCATTCTGATTGCTTCGTACTGGCCTCAACAGGCTTGGTTTCCGGAACTTCTGGATCTCTCCGTGGCGGAACCTCTTCAGCTTCCCTCCCTTCTGGAACTTCTTCTACATGGTTACCTATGGAAGGAGGATGTTCATAGTCTGGCTTTGACAGCATGATTGAATCCTCAATTTTGAAGAAGAAAGGATTTTCTTCTGGTGTGGTGGCTACTATGCTTAGTGTCCGTAAGACAGTTTCCTCTAAGGCCTACCATCAAGTTTGGTCTACCTTGTCTTGGTATGCTGATCGGGAACTGTCTCAGGATTTTGATCTTCCTACGGTCCTTTCCTTCCTCCAGGATGGTGTGGATAAGGGTCTCAGTCTGAGTTCTCTTAAGGTTCAGACTTCTGCTCTATCGGTTTTCTTTCAGAGGCACCTTGCTATTCTTCCTGATGTCAAGGTTTTCTTCCAAGGCCTTGCTCATACCCATCCTGTGTTTCAGACCGCTGCTCCTCAGTGGGACCTTAACTTGGTTTTGGGGTCCTTCAGCTCTCTCCCTTTGAATCATTGGCCACTATTCCTCTCAGTCTGCTGATGTGGAAAATGGCTTTTCACCTGGCGATTTTATCTGTTCGCTGTGTTGCGGAGCTTCATGCCCTGTCCTGTAGGCCACCCTTTTGGGTGTTTCACATGGACAAGGCGGTACTTCGCACTTCACAGGAGTTTCTCCCGAAGGTGGTGTCTGAGTTCAACATTAATCAGGAGATTGTGGTTCCTTCTTTTTGCCCTAACCCTACTTCTGACAAGGAGAAAGATCTTCACATGTTTTGCATTGTCTCAAGTTCTATGTGCATCACACTGAGCCATTGAGGTAGTCTGACACTCTTTTTGTCATTCCTGATGGTCCTAGGGCAGGGAAGTCTGCTTCCAAGGTAACCATTGCTTCTTGGATCAAGTCCACTATTCGTAAGGCTTACAAACTTAGGAAGAAGCCTGTTCCCTTTCGGGTCACGGCTCATGGTACGAGGTCTATTGGGGCATCTTGGGCCTTCAAGAATCAGGCCTCAGCTGATGTGTTATGCAAGGCAACCACTTGGTCATCTGTGCATACCTTCTCGAAACACTACCGCGTGGATGTGCTGGCGTCAGGTGATGCCATTTTTGGGAGGAAGATCCTGGAGGCAGCCTTTCCTGTCTAGGATCTCTTTAAAGGGATAGTAATACTTCATTTTAACTTTATTTTATTTTGTAGGCATTAAAAAAACATGAAGAATGATATAAGTCTTATCTCTGAAACCTTTATGGTTTAAGAGATATTCACAAACAAAGTATCCCCCCCCTGTTCAACCAAATCAGAAGGGAGATGCCCAGGTAGACTGCAGAGAGGGACAATCTTCAATTAAGATAATGGAAAAAGCTGAAAAACTTATCAAGGGGGGAAGGGCTTTCATTGTTTTCATACAAAGAAAAATGTCCCCTTCTGTTATCTGTACTGTCATACAACCAGACTCACATCTGAGAAGAGATTGTTTACACTAGGTAAAAGGGGCGGGGAGGGGAACTTTGCTTGTGAATATCTCATAAACCATAAAGGTTTGAGCGATAAGACTTATATCATTCTTCATGTTTTTTTAGTGCCTACAAAATAAAATAAAGTTAAAACGAAGTGTTACTATCCCTTTAACCTGTCATTAGAATGCATTTTAACATGTGGATACATATGGGACATCAAACCTTCAACAAAAATTAATCAACAGGAAACTACACACAGATGAGAAGAATACAGAAAAATGTACCAGACAATGCAAGAAACCTCGCTGCAAACTGTGCCAGCACATATGCCCAGACAATAAAGCCACCCACAACAACAAAACCTACAGCATTAAAGGATCATACTCCTGCACATCTAGCAATGTGGTATATATGCTGTATATGTGGTATGCTACATTGGGGATACCACCCAGCAATTAAATGGCAGAATGAACATGCACAGACATTCCATCAAACATCACAAAGAAGGGTCCTACTGCACCCCTGTGGGACACCATTTTACCCAGACTGACCACTTAATTAAGGACCTAAAAATCAAAGTGCTCAAAGGGAATTTTAGAAATGCCCAAGAAAGATTATATTTTTTAACAGCAAGAATAAAGGACTAAATGTTGATTTGGGATTCCTGTCCCACTATCAAAGTTTCACATGACCCCTCTATCATTATCTTACTATTCATATGTATCCACATGTTAAAATGCATTGTGAATTTTGTGTCCTTTTGATCAGAAATGCTTTAGACTTGAGAAAGGGAGGTTCTCTCAAAAGCTTGTCAATCCAAAATTCTATTCTTCCAATAAAAAAAGGTATTACAAGATACTAAGTTTCTATGTTATTTTACATCTGCATCACTGGACTAATACGGCTACAATCTCATATAATTTCACCCTGATTCATAGGAATAAATGCTATACACATTTATTTGTATTATCATCTTAGAATCCAGTTTAAGCGTGCATTATTATCAGATTATTTTCAAACATCATTCAGTGGTCATAGCATTGGTCCGTACAGTGTTAGATGGTAGTAACCCTTCAAATACCTCATCCGCATCGTCCTAAGTGCTGCTTTTAATAAAATATGTGTCATAGGCTTTCCTGTCTTTTGTGGTTTGGACCACGTCTGCTTCCTGATACACAGATGGTATTAGATGCCGTTTCATTTTTAGAAATGCAAGTGTCCCACACTGCTGCTTGATATCTGTGTCCTAATGTCATTAATAATATAACCAGCAGCACTGAAAACATGCTTCGCACTTGCACATGCTAAGACTTCACACTTGCTGGTGAGCAACTAAGGGTTTCCATGGCAGTACCCGTCCGTCAGTGCTGGCCGCACACTCTGTTTTGTTTGCCAGTAGTCTGTGGGGTCATTGTTTCGGCATAAAACGAGTATGCTGTAACCATCTTTCATGTAGTGGGACCACTCTTAGAAGCTACATGGTTTTCATGTGTATCAGATACTGACCCGTACCCTGGGAGCAATTCCTACAAGATAGTTGCTTAGTTACATAGTAAATTAGGTTGAAAAATATATAAGACCATCAAGTTCAACTTATTCACAATATAACCCAGAAAACAAGAATTATATAAGCCTTCCCAACTTCTAAATGGGTATTACTCCCACCACCACCACTAATGTTAGCTTGACATCCCTGAGTCACTTGACTTGGAAAGATTCATCAGCTATGCGCTTCAGTTTTTTGTGTATTAAAAAGTGAGAGTTGTGCCCAGCAAGGTTGCTTCCTCAAAAGGTTTCAGCAGCTCACATAGGTCACACTTTAGTTGCCATTGCCCAGGTGACAAAGCCTTCTTGTTTTGCATTGTATGCTCGCTAATGGGCTTAATCTGCTCATGCAAACACACTAGTATATACAATGTGAAATTCCACCTGGTAAGGACCTAAATTTTCAGCTGCTGATGGGGCAGGTTGTTACTCTTGTATGGAATATAATGCATTGAGAGCTCTGTAAGAGCGGCTAAAATGGGCACAGATTTTGTCGGTGATATTCAGCATCTCTCTGTGGGGTTTAGATTCGGAATCACATCTAAATTTAGGACGTGGGCAAAAGCAGGGTACAGGCACCATATCCCCTATTCTCAAGGCAGCTATTATTTTGGCTCAGTTATCATCAGACACAAAACCAGCTTTCAAGGAACCATTCCTTTACCACCTGCTTTATTTAACACACCTATGGCTTTGTGGTATTGTGTCTCAAAACTTTTCATGTCCTTTCATAATACTTCCGGAACCAAAGACGAGATTCTGGCTTGCTGTGACTTAAAGGGATAGTAATACTTAAGATGTAAAAGAACACATGTTGTATGGTTTCTGTCCTCGAATAAAACAAAGGTATTCCCACTGCTGATATTTTATTAAAAAATTATAACAGCTCAAACTTGAATTTTTAGGTGCAATATCACAGTGGCCTGAAAATTTACAGTGGCACTGTTGCTACACCATCCTATGGAGATTTATGGTCTACAGACCAGAGCAGTCCATAGGATGGTGTAGCAACAGTGCCACTGTAAATTTTCAGGCCACAATGAATTTGCACCTAAAAAATTCAAGTTTGTTATAATTTTTTTAATAAAATATCTCTCAACAGTTTTTTTAATAAAATATCTCTCAGCAGTGGGAGTACCCTTGTTTTACTCAGGGGGATAAACCCTATAACATATATTTTTTGTACATTTTAAGTATTACGATACCTTTAATGCTTCAGGCTGTTGTTGCACACTGGTGAGAGGGAAATCCAGGGAACAGTCATATATAGTCTGTACACTGCCCACATGTCCACATATACGTTGTCAGGTGACTTTTCTTTTCATATGAGGTTTCCAACGTTTCGCCCACCTCAGTAACCACCTGCTTGTTCAATTCTAGCACAGCGGTCCTTGAAAAATAACTGCAACTTGGGATCTACCAGGGGGTACAACACAAGACATAAGTTATTTTCAGTTTTCTACAAAATAATGTGGCAGCATGTCAACTGCCAACATTTTGGCAATTTTTTCCACAGGAGTAGTTTGGGTTTCTTTTTTGTGAAGTTTTTGACTCTTTCCCAAGAACTCAGTAAGTGTGGGTTGACGGTAATTGGCAGTAGAACTATGTAACTTTATTGCTTTAACGTCATGACTTATGAATGAGGGGGGGATTTCAGCCGTGGCATGTGTGGGCACTCTACAACTCTTGTCATATCCTACAGCAAACTCAGAGTTAAACTCCTCTACTGAAGGAGCCATACACTGACACGTCAATATCACTTCTGATATGTGCCCTGGTCCCCCGGGAACTTTTAGGAGTGCTTATGCTGCTGCTAAATGTGGCAGCTCTGACATGTTATTGTTGTGCTTTAGGTGGGATCTCAATGAGGATATGCCTAGGTGTGAGCCTGCTTTCCCTTGCTCCAGACTTATACAGACAACAGGTGGCAGCATGTTTTGCTTTCGATCCTGAGCGAAGCATCTCTGTACTATGGACTTCATAGACTGAGGAGTTCTTGAGGGACTACTATTACCACTACTTCTGGGGCTAGTTGTTGCTGCAATTGTACTACTAGCTGATGATTACTAACAGGATGGTTGTGTATTTTTGGACGTCTTTACTTATCAGTAGTCAGACTTTCCAGATGTTTTTTGTCAAACAGTTTATAAACAGGAACAGTGCTCCTTGTCAGTGGTGAAAGATTGAGCCTTTGCTATTCTGCTAATTTTATGACCATGCCATCATGTCTCTCATTTCCAACCTCATCTGTATCTGTAGAAGAGGAGGATACTAGAGATGTATTCTAAAATCATCATCCTCATCATCCTCGGCAATTAGGTTATCCTCAGCATCGCCTGCCACTTCTTTCCTACTACTTTTGTATTCCTCTAGGTTTTTTGAAATCTCAAACAATTTTTTTACTTTTCCCCTTAGAGGGAATTTCACGTTTACTATTATTTTCAGGACTGGTGTACTTGCTTGTGTCACATTCAGATACAGAAGTTGGTTGAACTACTACAACTTCTTCCATTATGCCATCAGCACTAGAATGTGACTCACTGTTATCGTCCGTGTTCGTACATGGTTTATTAATATTACTACTGGTAGTGGAGGAACTTTTTATTGGACTTTGACAGACAGCCTCCTTAGAGTCAGGAGCAGAAGGCTTATCATCATTTATTTCACATTCTGCTTCAGCTATGGCTGCAGTCAGTTTTTTGACTACACCTTTACTAATATGTCCCTGCAATGCTCGTCCTCCTTTCACCCCCAGCCCTTCGTACATTTTCTGGACATTATTAATCTAGAGTATATATTTTAACAGTGAAGTATACTCAGTGAAGTACACAACTTAACTGATTGTGTGTGATGTCTTGTCCTTTACAAAACACTCTATTTGTCTGCCTCAGTCACAGCACATGTCAAGGTCCCTGTCTCTGTTACCTATCAATCAAAACATTTTTTTTTTTTTTTTTTTTTTTTTTTTTTTAACTGGGACACAAATGGGACAAGCAAATTTTTGTATCTCAGGGAGCTTCTTCATTATGATTCATGATTCACATGCTGACAACTTTTTATTTATTTATTTTTTTGTGCCAGGCAGGTACCCGGTGCATTTCTTTCCAATGCATTGGACACCCATCTGGTGATTAATGTATTAGTGAAGGAAACGGAAGGGGCTCGGTGAATGTTAATATTGGACTGGTTGTAAGGGGTCACAGGATAGCACAGAAACAATGGCTCCAGTCTGGGAATCATTGTGTATGGTGCAAGCAATGTGTTGGATAATTCCATGTTTTATTCCCTGTATTGTGATAGAATCTGCTAGACAGGTATGGCTATTTAAATATATGTCCTACTTGTATGTTCCATTTGTGGGGTGTTCAGGTCAAACAATTACATGTAGGGTTTCGAAACAAACCACACAAGGAATATAATGATTCATAAACACTTTCGCAGACTCTCACGGCAGTTAGGATTCATATTGAAGCATCACGTGAGTCTCTTTGGGACTGGGGATTGGTTTGAAATGTGGATTTAAGCAGAGCTATGCCATTGTATATTATCCCCTGACGAAGCCTAGCGGCGATACGTGTTGGGATCTGTGGCATGGTTTGGAGGGTTGTTATCTTTTTTGCACTTATATGAGGTTTGATGGGTTTTTTTGTGGGATTTATTTGTTGTTTTCTTGCACTTCTATAATTATTTAGAAGAGGATTAAGTTTATATTTCGCGGTAACTAGACCGCTTTATCAAACCAACTGGTCAGTACACAAAACGTAGCAAAACACTACAAATAAATGAAGAATACAATATTATTTAACAAACTAAGTATACAACACAACGTGTGTGAGCACAATACAACAAAGCAGACGAAGTCCAACACATGTTAAACCAAAACTCAGTATGGCATAACTATCAAACACCACAACATCAGGACATAACAAATCATGAGCACAATAAGATATAATGAAATAAAAACAACACAACAAATAAAGGACAAAATAAATCATGAGCACAATATAACAAATGGACTTATCAATTCATGATCACAACATAATTAAACAGGTCTACAACAGGATAGAACAGACCAGTAATATAATGGGACGTAACGAACCAGGAAAATGTCAGGACACAACAACCAAGGAATTACAGAGCATAACAAACCAGCAACACAACAGGACTCCACAAACCAGGAACACAACAGGACTCTGCAAACCAGGAACACAACAGGACTCCGCAAACCAGGAACACAACAGGACTCCACAAACCAGGAACACAACAGGACTCCGCAAACCAGGAACACAACAGGACTCCGCAAACCAGGAACACAACAGGACTCCGCAAACCAGGAACACAACAGGACTCCGCAAACCAGGAACACAACAGGACATAGCAAACCAGGAACACAACAGGACATAGCAAACCAGTAACACAAAAGAACAATGCACAGTATATGAACACAGAAAGACAATAAAAAAACAAATCGGGAATATGATTTCATGAACCAAAAACATACTGCATGACCAAAACCAGGCACATAATGTGACCTAAACAAAGAGCACAGCAGCATACAACCCATTAATACAATATAACCATCCAAGAGCATAAATGCTTGCCAATCAAGAGAATAAAAACATATAAATCGAGAACACAATAGGTATAAGCAAGATTAGTTTTTCATGTTTTTTGCTGCTGTAAATCAGAACTGTTGCTGTTTTTCCACCGTACAGAAATATAGACATCAACACATTGTCCTGTTCCAATGGTTAAAATACATTTCTGTTCTCATTGCATCACAAAGATTAAAATCACTACTGAATTATTACTTATTTGGCAGAAAAATAGATCAGCCATTAAATTATGAAATATGACTCCATAATTAAATAATTCAACATATACAAAATTTGTGTCAGAATATCCCCCATTATAGTCTTAACTAATCAAGTTAACTTAATGGGTAACATGAATATGTCTTATCCATTAGTAGGAGCCAGTATTATTGTGACTGTGAGTGCAGAACATTAATCCACACTAATTATATAAGAGGATTTCGGCTCTGGGAGACATGCCAATCTGGAAATATGTATTTTATTAGATGTAGAGACATCAAACAGTAAAAGTAATTGTTAGCAAGTGGTCTATTTGTGTTAGAAGGGTTCTGGAGTTTAGAGAAGATTAGTATAATCTATATAATTTAAAAATGTGTATATAATTTCATCACTAATTTCCTGCTATGACATTTTGCAGTTCCTAAAGTTGGTGATGTCCTAGCCAGGAAAAAGCAACTTGCGGCTCTCCAACTGTTTGTTTGTTTTTTTTTGTTTTTGTTTTTTTTTTGTTTTTTTTAGAATAAAATGTTCATCATCCTCAGCTGGCACATTGTCAGCTGAGAATGGTGGGAGTTATAGTGCAACCACAGGAGTAAATACAAAAGCTTGCTCATCCCTCGTTGTTAGTTTGACTAGGCAGAGGAGAAGAGCTTATTTGAAATTTACTTAAAGGTGCAGTAAACTTTTTTTTATGAAAACACATATTTTACAGAGCATTTCCTGCTGAATAAAACAAGGCCACTTCCATCACTGTCAGATGTTTTATTCAAAATTTATAGCAGTTTAAATAATCAGGAAGTGAATTTACTGTGTTTACTTCCTGATAGTTCTAACTGACAGGAAGTGACAGGCAGTTTCTATCACATTCTATGGAGAACTGTATGTCTCTGACTTTTCTGACTTTCCTCTCCATTAGAATCTAATAGTAAATCTAATTAGAATTTGACCACTAGAGGGCACTGCTAATGTAAAAAAAAAACATGGGTTTAAACTGTAATAACTTTGGAAATATAAATCTCTTGGCAGTGGGAGTACCCTTATTTTACTCAATAGGAAAATCCCTACAATATATATTTTTTTCATTAAAAAAAAGTTTACTGCTCCTTTAAAGAAGACAGAAGCTGTAGTGTAACTAAACACATGGTCGGTGAAAAGTAGTGTAATTCTGAATTAAACCAACTTCACCATAGGAAAAAATAAACATTCTCAAAATTCACATTTTAACTTCATCAGTGTTAAGGTCCATTTGCAGGAAGCTAAAGAGGTTCATTTCTGGAACATACCAACTGTACCATATGGGGTGGGGGACAGGTAAACATTACTAAAATTCCCTTTGACTACGGTTGCCACGTTTTCCTCAAAAAAATACCGGCCATGGCATTCCCTCCATAGACTTAACATTGGACAGAAGCCGATTTTTTACCGGCCTGCCGGTAAAATACCAGCTGGGTGGCAACACTACCTTTGACGTAAATGGGGTTTTAACCTTGAATGCTAGAGAGGTCTCTAGTGCATTGCTAAATCAATGTGGATATTTATTTGACAGTTTATCATCAGGATGACACCACTTGTCTTTATTACATCTGCCTTGAGCTCTTGGATTGGCTGCAAGTCTTGGGCATTCTCTTCAGTTGCTACTTAAAAGAACACGCTTAAAGGGATAGTAAACACTTATGAAAAAATGATATATATTGTAAGGCTTTTTCCATTGTTGTAAAATATACCCACGCTATATGCTTCATCTAAAAGTGTGTACAGGTTAGAATTACATATCCATGGCAGTTGTAGTTCTAGCATTTCTTGAGTCCATTTAATTTTCTTTCTCTGTCATCCAATACAGGTTACTAGTAATTTTGGGTAGGCGATTCGCCTCTTTACGTAGGCTGGAACAATTCTAAAAGTGAATGCAGGGATGGAGCCTACCTTCTCTCCTTGGCTGCAGCTAGCCAATCAGCTCCATTAAGATTTGTTCCTTGGATGAAGATACAAGCAAGAGAACAGTTCTGCTTTAGTTTAGAATACCACCATTAGACGGATTACCATAACTGACAATGCCCTTAGATGTGGCTAGCTCAGTATCCAGGTGCTTTCTGTGGACCTTAAGCCCTGGGGGGAAAATCTTGGGTTCAAGTTCTTTCCTCAGTAGATGCCCACTAAGGCTTCTTAATACATAGTAATCTGAATACAGAAGATCTGCAGGAAAGGTGAGCGACCCTTTGAGTTCTGCTGGTCCACATGTCCCACAGTGCCCCTCCGCACAGGGGTTTTCCTTTGGGGTTCCTATTGCATACTCCTGCACTCATTGGGTTTATCTGTATGTCTGTTGATTTTTTGGAGCAAGGTTCTGTGGTAACTTAACCCTTTGCCTACTGGTTTAGCATCTTTTGGGGGGTTGTTGGCACTTTCCCTACTGGGGTCAGTGTTTATTGGGTCTAGTGACATGTTTTAGTAATGTTTGATGCAAATTTACTTCTTTATCACAACTTTGCAAAATTTGTGTTTCCTCAAGCTTTTACCGCATAGATGCCATTGCGCCATTCACTTCTATGGGACTGTACAGTTTGGGACATATCTCTGCAACCAGTCATCGTATCGACTTCAGAGATGGCTCATTTTGTTTGTCTGCCCTTGCTCCATTATCCGGTTAATGGTTGGTGTGTGTTGGGGTGCTCAGGGGGCTTCGGGCACTGTTGGGGTGCTTTCTCTGGGAAAACTACATTTCACATGAGTGTTCGTATTGCGCACTCGTTTCTGATTGGCTTCCACAGCGGCAGCAATTTTGTGCTTTCCCCGAACTCTCCTCTGCAGATTAAACCTTTCGCCTGCCAGATAAGTGAACTTTTAATCATACACACTGCATTTGGGTGATACCTTATACTTGAACGTTTTGACGTATTTCCCTGCGTCCAGCATTTGTTGAGGCCTGGGTGAACAGGGCCATTGTGGTCTGGACTGAACAGGTCACTCTTGCTGTCCATCAGGGTGCTTCTACTTCTTATGTGTTGCTGCTACTTGCTGAGGCCCAGCACTATGTGTCTGCTGCCTTGTTTGATGCCATCCGGCTCAAGATCTGGTCTGCTGACTGCTTCCAAGAAAGCTTTGCTCTCTTTGCCCTTTCAAGGCACTTCTCTGTTTGGGCCAGATCTTAAGGATCTGATTAGTGAGGCCACAGGGGGCAAGAGTACCCTTCTGCCTATGGTCTCCAGGAAGAAGACGCCTATCAAGCGTAATCAGCTTTTTCATTCCTTCCAGACTGAGACATATCCGGTGAACCAGATGGTTCCCTATCACGGTGCCCTTGATTCCTTGTTTTTATTTTTCTGTCAGTTATCCAATGTGAAGTCCTCATTGGTTGCCCTGTGTTTAGCCCACCCAATATTGCCTTTATATACTGGGCTCCTGCACCTTATCACTGCCCTTTTGTGGTGTTCCTGTGCCAGTTCTACGTTTGTATTGAGGTTTCCAGTGTACCGACTTGGCTTGCCTGACTACTCTCCTGTTCCTGCGTCTGTGTACCGACCCGGACTGCCTGACTACTCTCCACTGACTGTTCCTGTGTACCGACCCGGCCTGGCTGATGTTCCTTCTCCCGTGTACTGACCCGGATTGGCTGACGTTCCTGCTCCTGTATCCTGACCCGGCCCGGCTGACGTTCCTGCTCCTGGATTCCGACTCTGCAGTCTCCCGTTGTGGTCCTAGTCGCCTCTGCGACATTTTGACTTCCAGTGCCTTACTGGGTTTGGCGCCTCTGCCCCACAGGCTTGCCTGTCTTCCATTTTGCTCAGAGCGCCTCTGGCCTAGTTCTACTTTCCGTAACCGGTTGCCAGTGTTGCCTCCGTTGCACTGGTATACTGCCATTGGTTGCTCCACTCTGTCAAAACCGATTGCAAGTGTTGCCTCCGTAATTGCACCGGTATGCTGCCATTGGTTTGCTCCACTACACCATAACCAGTTGCAAGTGTTGACTCCATAATTGCACCGGTATACTGCCATTGGTTTGCTTCACTCTGTCAAAACCGGTTGCTAGTGTTGCCTCCGTGATTGCACTGGTATACTGCCATTGGTTTGCTCCACTCTGCCAAAACCGGTTGCAAGTGTTGCCTCCGTTATAGCACCGGTACATTGCCATTGGCTACGCTCTTTCTGACCCGGTTGCAAGTGTTGCCTCCGTGATTGCACCGGTATACTGCACTGGTTCGCTCCACTCTGTCAAAGCCAGTTGCAAGTGTTGCCTCCGTTATTGCACTGGTATACTGCCATTGGTTTGCTCCACTCTATCAAAACCGGTTGCAAGTGTTGCCTCCGTTATAGCACCGGTACTATTGCCATTGGTTACGCTCCACTCTGTCAAAACCGGTCGCAATTGTTGCCTCCGTTACAGCACCTGTACATTGCCATTGGTTATGCTCCACTCTGTCAAAACTGGTTGCTATTGTTGCCTCTATGTCAGCAACGGTAGCAATCCTGATTACTTCAGTGGACTAGTATACTGTGGACTCTATCTGTGGCATCTTCTAGAAGCAACTGGTTGCCAGAACACATGGGACGGTTTTCCTTTCTTGATGAACGTTAACTCCTGCATTGCTGTAACCTGGAAACCTTATCATTCGCCTGACCCGTGTCAGCATAAACTGTTTGTCTCCTATACATATGCTGGACCTGTGTGGGCATAATTAACCTGTCGTGTGTCTGTACTATAAGATTTATATTACAGGACCTGTGAGGGTTCTTTATGTATTATTGTATTTAATAAAACTGTGTTTTTATCTTAACTCTGTGTCTGAGTCAAACAAACCGTTACATTCCCTCAGCTCCACGTTCCTCCTCCAAGCCCAAGGTCTCCTCCAAACCCCAGGCTACCAAGCCGCCTTCGGCATGACTTGCTGAACCCAGGTCCCCACTAGGCTGTGGGTGACTGTCTGCATCACTACCACAGCATCTGGGAGGACTCAGTCGTGGACCCGTGGGTTTTGCAGGTGGTGGCGGAAGGGTACAGGATCCCTTTCGCTTTTCTTCCCCCCTTTCGGTTTTTTCCTTCTCACATGTCCCAGGGCGTAGAGAAACACTATATGTTCGACGGCGCTATCCAGGCACTTCTGGACAAGGAAGTTCTGGAACCTGTTCCCGTTCAGGACAGGGGTATGGGTTTTTACTCAAACCTCTTTGTGGTTTCCAAGAAGGATGGTGGCTGTTGTCCAATTTTGGACCTGAAGGGTCTCAATTCCTTTGTGATCAAGACTCATTATCACCAGGAGTCCCTAAGGACAGTGGTTGCTGCTATGTCCCCTGGGGAATTCCTTGCTTCTCTGGATCTTCAGGTCGCGAATGTACACATCGCCATTCATCCAGACAGCTGGCAGTATCTCAGATTTGCCTGTGAACAAGGTCATTTTCAGTTTTCAGCTCTTCCCTTTGGTCTGACCACAGCTCCTCAAGTCTTTAACCATGTCCTAGGAGCCTTAGTGTCCATCCTCCATCGGGACGGCATCAGAACCACTCCGTACATGGACGACTTGCTTCTGAAAGCCCCTTCTGCGGAACTTCTTTATCAGCAGGTTCAGAACTGCATTCATTCACTCACACATCATGGGTGAATCCTCAACATGGACAAGTCGGATCTTGTCCCATCTCAGTGTCTGGTCTTCCTGGGCTTCTCTTCGACACTCAGCAGAGCATGGTGTTTCTCATGGACGAGTCGGCTCACGAGATCACCCACAGGGTTTCCACTGCTCTGGCTTACGATCCAGTCCCAGCCAAGAAGTTGTCTTTTCTAATGGGGAAGTTCATTTCCACCATAAAAGCAATCATGTTTGCCATGGCTCACACCAGGTAACTCCAGTTGTTTGTGATCAGGCGTGCAGGGGTCAGCCGGACCTCCTGAAGATGGCATGTGGAATGGAATTTGTCATGGTGGCTCAACCGCTCCAATCTGCTGAAGGGCAAGCCCTTCATGGTGTCCTTCTGGACCATGGTGTAGACGGATGCCAGCCTATCCGGCTGTGGAGTGGTTCTGGGTCACCTGCGTGCTCAGGGTCGGTGGTCTACAGAGGAATCTCTCCTTCCCATCAACATGTTGGAGCTTTGGGCGATATTTCATGCCCGGGTCCAGGTTCACTCCAACAACGCCACAGCAGTGGCTTACATCAACAAGCAGGGCAGAACAAGATGTCTTGCAGCTTGGTTAGAGGTCAAGGCTATTTTGTCCTGGGCAGAAGAACATGTTCCTGCCATATCCACAGTGCACATTCCCAGCGTAGACAACGTCCTGGCAGACTATCTCATTCGACACATGGTGGGCAGTGGAGAGTGGGAACTGCACCCAGAGGTGTTCCACCTCATTGTTCAGAAGTGGAGTCTTCCTTGCATCAATCTGATGGTGATAAGACACAACCAGAAGGTTCCGATGTTCTGCTCTCGATGGAGGATCCTCTTGCTCTAGCGGTGGATGCCATGTCCATTCCTTGGTTATTTCCTCTAGCTTACATCTTTCGTCCCATTCCCATGTTGCACAGGGTGTTAAGGAAACTGAGACTGGAACGCGCTGTCCAGTCATTCTGATTGCTCCATACTGGCCTCGGCAGGCTTGGTTTCCGGAGCTTCTGGATCTGTCAGTGGCGGAGCCATTCCGACTCCTTTGCCGTCCGGATCTTCTTCTACAGGGTTTACCTGTGGAAGGAGGATGTTCATCGTCTGGCTTTGACGGCTTGGAAATTGAATCCTCAGTAATGAGGAGGAAGGGTTTTTCTTGTGGTGTGGTGGCTACTATGCTTACTGCCCACAAACCTGTTTCATCTAAGGCCTACCATCGTGTCTGGTCGACCTTTTTATCTTGGTGTGCTGATAGGGACCTTTCTCAGGATTTTGATCTACCTACAGTCCTGGCCTTCTTGCAGGACGGTGTGGATAAGGGCCTCAGTTTGAGTTCCCTTAAGGTTCAGACTTCTGCTCTTTCTGTTTTCTTTCAGAGGCTCATTGCTATTCTTCCTGATGTCAAGGTTTTCTTCCAGGGCGTTGCTCATACTCATCCTGTTTACAAGACTCCCGCTCCTCAGTGGGTTCTTAACTTGGTTTTGGGTGTCCTTCAGCGCCCTCCCTTTGAGTCCTTGGCTACTATTCCTCTACGCCTGCTGACATGGAAAATGGCTTTTCTCCTTGTGGTCGTGTCCGTTTGCCGTGTCACGGAGTTGCATGCTCTGTCTTGCAGACCACCCTTTTTGGTGTTTCACATGAACAAGGCGGTACTTCGCACTTCACAGGAGTTTCTCCCGAAGGAGAACTGTGGTGCCTTCTTTCTGCCCTGACCCTACCTCTGACAAGGAGAGGGATCTCCACTTGTTAGATGTGGTGCGTTGTCTCAAGTTTTATGTTCATTGCATTGAGTCCATTCGACAGTCTGATTCGCTGTTCTTCATCGTCTCTACTTGTTTAATCAGAGGATAGGGATGTGAATGCCACAAAGTGAGAAAAAAACAGTTTAGGAATAGGAAGTAGCATTAGTCGCAGGGAGAGGTGCTAATGCTAATTTATAGATCACTGGTAAGGCCTCACTTGGAGTACTGTGAACAGATCACAACTCCAGAAGGATATTAATAAAATGGAGGCCGTTTTAAAAAATTAAATAAATAAAATCGAGCAAACTATTCATGACAGAGGTTACCAGTATACACTCAGAGAATGGAATATGTATAAATTGGAAAAAAGGAGAGGGTGATATGATAAGAGTCTTTAAATATATTAAGGGAATCAATACAGTTCAGGAGGAAAGCTTTTTTTTCCCAGTAAACAGAGGCGTAACTAGAAGCCACTGGGCCCTGGTGCAAGAATTGCCATGCCCCACCCGACCACATTGGCCCCCCTCAACCACATTGGCCACCTCCACATTGCCCCTTCCACAATGCCCCTCATTCTCCACACTGCCCCTTCCACAATGCCCCTCATTCTCCACAATGCCCCTATCACAATGCCCCTCATTCTCCACATTGCCCCTTCCACAATGCCCCTCATTCTCCACACTGCCCCTTCCACAATGCCCCTCATTCTCCACACTGCCCCTTCCACAATGCCCCTCATTCTCCACATTGCCCCTCATTCTCCACAATGCCCCTATCACAATGCCCCTCATTCTCCACACTGCCCCTTCCACATTGCCCTTTCCACAATGCCCCCATCTCCATGCCCCTCATTCTCCACAATGCCCCCATCTCCACATTGCCCCTACTGATCCCCCCGTCCTCCTACCTCGAGTCCCTGGTGGTCTAGCGATGTGTGACATTCAGCTAAGACTCTTACCGGAACTCAAGCTCCCGCACGGTTCTTAGTAATGCAGAGCACTGGGAGATTATGTCACCTCCCAGCGCTCTGCATTACTAGAGCGCTGGCTCCCGTGAGATCAGCTGTGCTGCGGGCGCGTGGCAAGGGGGTCACAGGGGGCGGCCGGGCCCCTGAGAGTGACGGGCCCGGTCGCAGGTGTGACCCCTTGACCCCTTTTGTTACGCCACTGCCAGTAAAATAGAAATACTAGCAGAAGACCAAAGTATTTTATTTACACATACTACTTTATAAACACATATACTGATGTTTAAACGAACATTAATGTGAGTTTTATTGCTGTGGAGCAATGTGATACACTTATATACACACCACACAGTCTGATCTCCTAAAAGAGGGATACCAGGTGGGAAAGAGGAACAGAGGGATTTTAATCTGAGAGGGACAATACCTTGCTAAAAAGGGGCTAAAGTTCTAAAAAGGGGCACTTTATTCCAGTTGGTTTGTTTGGGGGGGTTTTGGGTGAGTTTTTTTTTTTTGTTTTTTTTTTTGCATTTTTTTCAAAATGATTTATATTATTGGATTAAATTATGGTTTGTACATATAAATGGGGCATCAAAAGAATGTCTTATTTATCCGTTAACCCTTTCAGTGCCAGATGGGTATGCATGACACTGAAAGGGTTAAAATGGTATATAAGTTGTTTGGGTGTGCTAAATGAATTTGAAGGTAAATATTATTGTACGAAGGCATACTAAAAAGGGCAAAATTGTTTTTGTCCTCTGGTTTAAAAAAACAAAAAAAACCACCCTTTGAACTTAAGGGGTTTACCTGCTGAGTGCTAGAGAGGTACACAACTCATTATCTGTCTGAAATTGTTATCCTAAACATTAATTTGTCTATTTTCACAGTTTGTGCAGGATTGGGAGATGGGGAGTTGGGGGAGAGGAGAGGCGTGAGAGCTGGTGATTCCCTAATATCTCCTCCACACATCATTTCTAATGACAGGCTGTTTACTAGTTTTCTAACAATCATGGGAAGGCAATGTATAAATTGACTTCTTTTCTTTAAAGGGAAATAATCATTAAATATTACTTGTATATAGTAAAGAAGTGTTTTTAAATGTTTGTATAACCCTTTAAAGGGATAGTAACATTTAATATGTAAAAATATAAATTGTAGGGCTTATCTTTTTGAGTAAAATAGGGGTACTCGTACTGCTGAGAGGTATTGTCTTCAAAAGTTATTGCACTTCTAACATTAACCTTTTAGGTTCAGTAACTCAACGGCCTGAAATGTTACAGTGGCGCTGTTGCTACACCACCCTAAGAAGTTTTATGGGCAGCTGGCCAGAGTTGTCCATAGTGTGGTGTAGCAACAGCACCACTGTAACATTTCGGGCCATTGAGATACTATAACTAAAAAAATTCAAGTCTGAGCTGAAATAACTTTTGAATAAAACACCTCTCTGTAGTAGGAGTGACCTTGATTTACCCAGGCGGATAAACCCTAACAATATTTTTTACATATTAAGAGTTACTATCCCTTTAACAGCCGAAAAGCTCAGGTGTAATAGTTATAATCTAGCTCATCCACAGACGCATAGATGTTACATAGGTGCACTGACCAGTCATTCTCAACCAGGGTGCCGCATACTTTCCATCAACATAGGGTGCCCCATACTTTCTATAAAGACTGACAACAATGTGAATATTGATTCTTAAAAAGTAGATTTATGGAAATTATTCATATATTTATTTTTGCTATTATGATTGTGAGACTTAATATTAACTGTGTAGTTATGTATTGAACCCTTCTTATGTCCTTGCTAAATTACATTAAATACTGTAGGGGTGCCCCGAAACTTCCAGACTGTGTGTTAGGGGTGCCTCAAGCAAAAAAAGATTGAGAACCACTGGGATAGACCAAGAACTGATAACCAGTTTCACCCCAAGGGCTCCTTATGGGACCCTCAGGTCATCCAATATTCTACACACTATGGTTAAAGGTCTACACAAGTGGTTGAAAAAAGTAAATTAACAATCTGCAGTTGTACTTACCCTATGCCAGAAATCCTAATAAACATTGCAACGTGTGTGTGTGTTAATGTTACATCTCCAGCATACCAAATTTGAAAAACTTACATCTTGGAAAAAGTGATAGACACCTTCAAATTATATACACACATCTAGATAAAATACACTTCCCTTCCTCTTCTTTGAGGCACTGGGGAGATATTTGTATAATTGGAAGTGGCTGCATTGACTGTTGTTTGTATCACAGTCCAACCTGGGTGCGCATCCAAATTTAAATTGACACATACAGTTCTTAGAAGGGCAGCACTCACAGGAGCTTGTTTGAAGAAAGAGTTTTGATGTTTATTGAATCTACGTTTCAGCTGTGCAAACAGGCCTTTATCAAGATTGGTCAAGGCCTGTTTGCACAGCTGAAACGTTGATTCAATAGACATCAAAACTCTTTCTGCAGACAAGCCCCTCCTTCCAAACAAGCTTCTGTGAGTGCCCTCCTTCCAAACAAGCTCCTGTGAGTGCCCTCCTTCCAAACAAGCTCCTGTGAGTGCTCTCCTTCAAAGAACTGTATGTGTGTGTATATACGTATATAGTTAGTATCTGTGTATCCATTATATATTTGTGTGTATGTCTTTGTAAATATCAGTGTATATCTTTGTGTGTTAGGGTGATATTGTGTAGTATGGGGGATGAGAGTCCTGCAGTAATTTGGACAGTATTGTGATGCCCACCGCCATGTCTGGTTTTTGATGCAGCAATGGGGAGTAGTCTGCATAACCACTGCCACCTCTGTGTGTTTGGAAGGGACACAGGATCACAGAATGCACATGCACTCTGTGGGGGAGCTTGTCATTGGCTATGGCTCTCTGTATTAACAGCGCCACCTGTGATGGAAAAGTGCTGATCAGTTTAAAAAATGGTTATCTGAACTGTAGTAACTTTTAAATGAAAAACCACGGAGCGTAGAAATTTTTCCGGGGGGGTGGGGGGGGTGGGCAAAGCCATAATATAATGCCAAGGCCAGCCTATCCAGCTCCTTTGTTTATATGGAGGGGGTAATTGTAGGGGGAGGCAAGTGCCCTCCCCCCCCCCCCGGACACCCATGCCACAGAGCGAATATTAGGTGGGAAAAGGGTTGCTGAAATGGGCTAGTTCCATTCCCCAGACACTGCCTATTTTGCAGTGATTTAGAGACAACTGTAGTATTCAAAGAATGAAGTAACATTCATTTAGTGGTAATTTCCCTAGTCATGACTCTAAACAAATGCGTCATTTTGTTTGTCTCACAGCTGCTTTTAGAACATCAAGATGCCATTTCCCCTGACCACAATGACATTCTCCACGAGCTGCTTGAAGGTCTGGGAACAGTTCCTGATGTGGAGTCTTTCCTGGGTAAGGATTGTGGGTGTTTTGGTTTCCATTTACCCTGTTGACCAGATCGTTATTAATGTGACTTTCTGTATGGAATGTAATGCGTTGTACGCCCCCTCTGATCGTTAAAGGGTTATCACTTGTTGTTGTTGAGAAATTTCCTGTGATCTGAGTTTCATTTGTTGCTCTCTGCTCCAAGGAAAGGAAGATAAACAGATATATTCTCCTTATACTTGAGTGATTGTATAATAAATATTTTCATTCTCTTACTGAAAACCAGGTTTTTGCTACATTATTTAAAAAGGTGTCCCATACATTTATATAGGCTTTGTTTTTAACTCTCTGAATGCAATAGAGGTATCCAGTGCATTGCAAAGACCTCTGTGATGTTCAAGGAGTTAACCCTTTGAGTGCCAGTGAGGTATGCAACACATTGTGTTGCAAGGCACTGTATACCTCTCTGGCACTCAAAAGGGTTAAACAAGCCCCATTCGTTGCTATTTTAATAATCTAAAGTTTTGCAAGTATCCCTTAACGCCGGAGCATTGCATTGCACAGCCCTCTGGAACTCAAAGGGTTAAAACAGCAATATGGTCAACCTGCCAGTGCTAAAATCTATTCAGCTATATTTGTTTTTCTAGTTACCAATACTTTGTTTTTATCTGCAAACTTATCAAAATAAGCCTTAGACTGGCATGGACAAATTTGTCTTTGTGAAATCAACGCACCAAAACATCTGAATGGAATGGGCATTCCATGCATGGAATGGGTATCTCCCAGATGGAATGGGCATCCCCCGTATGGAAAGGGAGCATGGAATGGGCATTCTCCGGGTTAGAATGGGCATCTCCTGGGTGGAATGGGTATCCCCTGCATGGAATAGGTACCCGTGGGTCTTAAGTACACTGGGAAACTGGAGAAATCTGGAACAGCCATCTCCTCTGAGAGGGACAAGTAAACATTCTCCAAAGTCCTCTAGCATTCAAGGATATAAAAAAAACACAATTGTTCCAAATGAAGAAGTTAGTATTGTCCAAAATTGCACCTCTTTAGCTTATGAATATGAATTAACCCTTGAGTTGGTTTAATGGCGTAGTGAATATTGGCCTTTGTGTATTTTTAGTTATTTGCAGACTGAAGGAGCAAAGAAGATGTGTGTTCCACCCACTGCACACTTCTCCATCAGGGCAAAGAGGTGCTGTTCTGGAGCAAACAAATTATTGTATTATGCGCTTCTTACGGATTTATCTCAAATAGTATAATTACCGTGTTTTTATTTGTGATATTTGTCTTTTAATGTAATTATTTATGGTTACACCAAAGGTTTTGTTTGGTGGGACTTGGTTTCTGCACTTCATCATTTTTATTGTATTGTGCTGGTTATTTTTGGGGGCCCCTGAAGCACCACCACTTGCTGTGCGTCTCCATACTCTTATGGAGCTAATCGGTGTGTGGGATATGGTCTCTGACCTCTAACATTGTTGGTGGACCAAGTCAAATTGCAGTTAATTGGTTGGTGCATCGGATAGTGTGGAGAAGAGAGAATATCCAATTTTTTATATTATAAGACAATATCATATTTTCTTATAAACAATAAAATTCCCATTTTTTTCCACATTTGTCTGATTGGGACATTTGTGGTTTACTATATAGATCAGACGTTCACAACTCGTGCCCTCAGTGGCCACTAACAGGCCAGGACTTAGGAATTTCTCTGCTACAACACACAAGTGTGTTGATCAGAGTCTCAGTCATATTGATTAACTCACCTTTGGTCTTAAATGGAAATTCTCAAATCCTGGCCTGCTAGTAGCCACTGAGGGCACGGGTTGAGAACCACTGATATAGATAGTTTGTATTACACATTAGTCACTTTTGTAACGCCACTAAGATATTTATATGTTTTATACATTTTTTGTTCTATAACACTTCTTAGGTGAGAGAAGTATTATTTCTCTATCGTCCAATATAACTCACAAGTACCATGGGCAGGCGACAGCTCCTCCCAGTGGGCTGGAACAATTCTAGAAGAAGTGCAGGGGTGGAGCCTCCCCCTTTTCCATAGGCTACCTAGCCACTCCCCACCAGGTAGATTTGCTCTAAGTCCTGGTTAGATGGCTGAGAACAGTTCTGCTTAGTTTTTAGCTATTTTATTATTTTTTGTTAGATATGGGGTGTCCAAATTCCCCCATTAGAATGATTACCATTACTGGCTTCCCCTGGAGGATTGCCTAGTTATCAGGTGCTGTTGTTGACCCCTTGCAGCCCTGGGAGAGAATCATGATACCCGTGTCTCTCTCTCCAGAAGGAGTCTCTCTGAGGCATCTTCCTTCTCAATGCTAATCTGAATAAAGACCACCTCTGGAGTTCCTTATAACTCCTGCACTCATTTTGGGTATTTATCTGTATGCTCTCTGGGTCTTTGGAGAATTTTTGGGCTGATTTCTATTGGGTCTAGGGGCTTATTTCTCATTTTCCCCTTGGATTCATGAGTTTGTATAGTTTATTATATGTTTTATGTGTGTTTTGGGTTTTTTTATTCACTTTTCAAAACTTTTGGATCTTTTTAATTCCGCTCCTTTAAGAGCGCACATAGCCACACTTGCTCCATTGACTTCTATGGGACAGACTGCTTTGGGACATATCTCTGCAACCGTTCCACTTAGAGAGTTCAGAGAGGGCTCATTCTTCTTGTCTCTCCTTGCCTTGCATTCCGTTCACATCCTAAGTGTCTTGGGGATCCCAGAGGGGTTCTGGCAATGGTTTTGGGTACTACAAACGGGCTTTTCTCTGATTGGCTCTGAGTTCGTTCGCCATTTTATTTCTCTCTTTGGATGAATATCCTGTGCAGAGGCTTGGATTCCCTTTCTGTCCTCCACACATTAACCCTTCACCTGCCAGGTGATTTATTAATCTGGGTGACAGTATTTGGGGTTCCATTTACTGTTTTAGACACTTGTTAGGATGTCGGATTCAAAGGCACATGGGGCTAGACCTAAGGCTAAGACTCCAGAAAAGCGTTTTTCTTTCTCCAAGAGAGTCTCTAAGCTGTACCCCTTTTCAGATGCAGCCTTGGCTAAGTGGGCTACACCTCCCCAGGTTGATCCCCCTATTTTCAGACTGTCTAAATCCACTGCTTTGCCCTTGGCTGATGCCATGGAGCTTAAGGATTTAACTGATAGAAAGCTTGAGGCTATCCTGAAGTCTGCTTTCACTGTCATAGGTTCTTGTTTGAGGCCTATTTTGGCCTCAGTGTGGCTTACCGGAGCCATTGCAGTTTTGACTGAACAGCTTACTGACACTGTCCGCAAAGGTGCCCCGAAGGAGCATCTTTTGACCCTTTTAGCCAACATGTCAGAGGCTCATAACTATGTTACTGATGCACTTTTTGATGCTGTCAGGCTTGAGGTTAAGGCTTCTGCCTTTTCTGTGGCTGCTAGACACACTCTATCTCTCAAGATTTGGTCCGTTGACCTATCCTCTAAGAAGTCACTCATTTCTCTTCCTTTTCAGGGTGCGTCTCTTTTTGGGCCTGAACTGAAGAATATCATCAGTGAGGCAACTGGGGGCAAGAGCACTTTGTTGCCTCAGGTCCCCAAACACCCTAATCTGACAAGGAAGCAGTGTGTTTTTCGTCCCCGCCAAAGTGAAGAGCAAAGGCCAAGTCCGGCTGGGTCTCAGGTCAGCACCTTGTGCTCCACCCCCAAGCCCAGGCAGCAGTGGAGGTTAAAACGCTCCTCCACCAAACCCAAATATAGCAAACCTTCTTCGGCATGACTTGCCAAACCCTGGTCCGCACCTACCTGTGCATGGTCGCCTGCAGCATTTTTCAAGCATTTTGCCAGACTCTGTTGCAGGGGTTTCAGGAGGCTTCATATCCCTGCCTCCCTTCAGATTCTTCCTTTCTCAATCCCCTCTGGGACAAAAAAGCTCAGTCTTTTCAATTGGGAGGTACAGAATCTCTTGGACAAGGGAGTCTTGGCTCCTTTACCTTCACAAGAGAGAGGTTTAGGTTTTTATTCAAACCTCTTTGTAGTTCCCAAGAAGGATGGTGACAATCACCCTATCAAGGACCTCAACTCTTTTATGGTCCATACTCACAACAAAATGGAGTATTTCCACTTTGTCATTGCAGTGATGTGTCCAGGAGAATTTCTGGCCTCTCTGGATCTGCAGGATACTTAACTGCATGTTCTGATTCATCCAGACAGTCAGAAGTACCTCAGGATCGCTTAAACTTTAGGGCACTTCCATTTCACCACTCTGCCCTTTGTGCTCACCACTGCTCCTCAGGTGTTTGCACGGGTCTTAGGGTCACTGATTGCCTTACTGCACACCAAGGGGATTCAGGTGACTCCGTTCATGGACAACCTTCTGCTTATGGCTCCTTCCAGGGATCTCCTGGACCATCAGGTCCAGGAATGCCCTCAGATCCTCCTCCAGCACTGATGGATTCTGAACAGGGACAAGTCTACTCCAGTTCCTTCTCAGGACCTGGTTTTCCTCTGTCTCTGGTTCAATGCCTGTCAGGGTATGGTCTCTCTGACAGAGAACTCTGTTCAGCAGATCATGAACAAGGTGTCCCAGGCTCTGGGGTAGACCTCAGCTCTTTTAAGCATGTTCTCATCCTTGGTGGTAAAGATGATAGCCAACATGGAGGCGCTTCTGTATCCATGGCTCACACCAGGGAGCTTCAGAGGTTCGCTATCCGGGCTTGTCGTGGGAATCTAAATCTTTTGGATTGCCTGCTTTATCTTCCCCAGGAAGTGAGACAGGACCTCCTCTGGTGGTTGGATGGCTCCAACCTGAGGAAGGGTAAACCCTTTCTTGTCCAGTACTGGACCTTGGTGACAAAGGATTCCAGCCTTTATGGCTGGGGAGCTGTCCTGAGTCACCTGGGGTTCAGAGTTGATTGATTGCAGAGGAGACCCTCCTGCCCATCAACATCCTGGAGGTCAGGGCGATCCTTCACGCTCTGGTGTACTGGTCCTCTCCACTGAGGGGCTGTCCAGTCAGAGTCCAGTCAGACATTGCCTTGGCCATGGCTTATATCAACAAGCAAGGAAGCACAAGAAGTGCTTCCGCTTGGATAGTGGTCAAGGCTATTTTTGCCTGGGCAGAAGAACACATTCCTGCCTTCTCTGCCGTGCACATTCCAGATGTAGAGAACGTCTGGCTGACTATCTCAGTTGCCAGACCATAGATCCTAGGGAGTGGGAGCTCCATCCAGAGGTCTTTGACCTATCCGTCCCAAAAATGGGGGCATCCTTGGATAGACCTGATGGCTACCAGGGACAGCAGGAAGGTTCTGATGTTTTGCTCTCTCTGGGGAGATCCTCTGGCATTTGCAGTGGATGCCTTGTCCTTTCCTTGGAGCTTTCATGTAGCCTACATTTTTCCTTCTCTTCCCCTCATTCCCAGGGTGTTGAGGAAAATTCTGATGGATGGTGCATTGGTTATCCTGATTGCTCCTCAATGGAACAGGCAACCTTGGTTTCCAGAGCTGTTGGCACTGTCTGCTCAGGATCCGTTTCCTCTGCCACGCAGACTGGATCTCCTTCTCCAGGGTTACCTCTGGAGAAAGGACCTGGACAGTCTGGCTTTGACGGCATGGCTGTTGAAGCCTCCATCTTAAGGAGGAAGGTCTTTTCTCCTGAGCTGATCTCCAACATGATACAAGCTAGGAAGCCAGTTTCTTCTAAGGCCTATCACAGGGTTTGGTCTACCTTTCATTCTTGGTGTGTGGACAGCGATCTGTCCTCACAAGAATTTGATTTTCGTTCCATCCTTTCCTTCTTGCAGATGGTGTGAACAAGCGTCTCAGCCTTAGTTCCATAAAGGTGCAGACCTCAGCTCTCTCGATCTTCTACCAGAGATGTATTGCCATATTCCCGAATGTCAAAGTCTTCTTTCAGGGCGGCACTCATGCTTTTCCTTCCTATAAGGCTCCCACTCCCTAGTGGGACCTTAATCTGGTTTTGGGAGCTTTGCAGTGACCTCTCTTTGAGTCTTTGGCCACCATCCCTCTCCATCTTCTGATGTGGAAGATGTCTTTTCTTTTGGCTGTGGTCTCTGTCCACAGAGTTGCTAAACTGCATGCCTTGTTCTGCAAGCTGCCTTTCATTGTGTTTCACAAGGATAAGGCTGTCCTTCATACCTCCCAGGAATTCCTTCCTAAGGTGGTCTCTGAGTTCCACATCAGGAGATTGTTGTGGCTTCCTTTTGTCCTGACCCTAAATCTGACAATGAGAGGGATCTCCACTTGATAGATGTGGTACCCTGCCTCAAGTTCTATATGCACCATACTGAGTCTCTTTCCATAAGACTGATGCATTATTTGTCATCCCTGAGTGTCCTAGGGCTGGTTTGGCTGCATCCAGGGTGACTACTGCATCCTGGATTAAGGCTACCATCTGCAAGGCTTATGAGCTCAGATGGAAACCTGTTCCCTTACGCATTACAGCACACTTCACAGGTCTGTTGGGGCCTCCTGGGCCTACAAGAATCAGGCCTCTGCTGAACAGCTGTGCAAAGTGGCCACTTGGTCGTCTGTGGATATTCTGTCTTCGGCTGAGGCCAGCTTTGGCAGGAAAGTCCTGGAGGACTTTATTGTTCCTGTACCATAGAGCTCTTTAACTACTGCTGACCCCTGTTGGCTCTTGTTCTTTGTTAGTTTGGGCTGCTCCGTTTCCTGGATAGTCAATGGGAACTCTGGTATCATTGGGACCAGTGCTTAGTCCTTTCCTTCTTCTTCCCACTCTGGGAGCTTAATGTTGGTACATCCCCATGGTACTGCGAGTAATACTGGATGACAGTAGTCCATATAACTCACAGGTCTCCCACCCAGTGAAAGGGACCATGCTGGGTCTTCTGTGGCTAGACATGGGAATCCTCTTGGGTTCATTGCTCACAGGAGTTTTCCTCTTTTTCTTCTTGCTATCTTACTTAGTAGGCTTTTTCACAAGTCTATCCAGGCGGGGGCTAATGAGGTAGCCTGATATGGAGGAGGGGGAGGCTCCACCCCTGCATTTCTTCTAGAATTGTTCCAGCACATTGGGAGGAGCTGTTGCCTCCCCATGGTACCTGTGAGTTATATGGACTAAGAGAAAAGGATTTAACAGGCAAGACTAAAATCCTCTTATCTTTTAGCAGCTTTTTTGATATTGTTCAGTATAATCAGTATTTTGATACTTTAGAGTGCACTTGAGTTGTATTTTTTCTTTTAAAATTGCTGTATAGAACTGAAATGAGAATTCCACAAATGATCTTGATTTAAATGATGCAATTGTTTTGCAATGTGTTGCATACCCCTCTGGCACTCAAAAGGGTTAAATCGAAGCAAATCTGTATTTTCCCCATGGTGCAGTTGTATTGTCCCAGAAGTACTTCTGTTTTATTTGGAACAGATCTATGAAAAACATTCTTAGTCCTTTTCTGTGAATTGTTGTTAAGTCCTGGCGATAACGTCAGGTTTGATTTATAAATGATTTATGGCATTGTTATAAATATGACGTTATTCATCTGATGTTAACACCTGGAATGCTTACAGGTATAGCAATGTTCACGTATAAAGGCAGATCCGATTCTTCATTATACCTTTATATAATGCTCAGTAGTGCTCTAAACGTCTATATGGGTGTAGGTTCATGGTAATTTTATTGTAAAGTTTCCCGCTCCCTCCCCTTTTCCATACTTCACACTTCTTCCCTCCAGAGCAGAAAGCCGGTCCAGACGGATCGCAACATGGGACAATTTTGTGTCAGTATAAGGAAACCCCTGCTCTCCTTTGTCAAGGGGGCAGGGTTTTCCTTATATAGACAAAGACAAGATTGTCCGTCATTGCGATCCATCAGGTCAAGCAAACAGTTTTCAGAACTGAAGGGAAGAAAAGTGATGTATAGATAAGAGGGGGGGAGGGGGAACTTTGCAATAAAATTCCATCAAACTTCACTCATATGGACGTTTAGAAAGTTACTGAGCATTATAAAATGCTATATTAAAGAATTGGACCTGCCTTTATATCTGTACATTGCAATCCCTTTAAGAACAAACCACACCTGGTGTTCAGATTCTGAGGAAACTTTTGTTGCTAAATTCAGTTTTGGGTTTTTTTTTTTGTTTTTTTTTATTGAAGACAGTAAAACAATCAGTACATGGCCATAAAACAATTTACAGGAAGAGCATCCGTATAGTCATTTATATATGGGTACATCCAGGTATTAACGTATTTAAGCAGTTGGTGACATTTAATTATAAATTCACTGCTCCAGACTTTTCACTCACTGTAACGTCACTACGTCATAGCACTAACACTTCCTATACTGGCACTGGTAACTTTTTAAATGCTGAACTTTTTGGCACAGATCACAGCCATTTTTCTCTTAAAGTGTTAGTAATGTCTGAAAATTTTTTTTTGCATTTAGAAGAGCTTAAAAAGCTGATCTAAATGCAAAAAACTGTATCTCTCAAACCACTATGGTTTAAGAGATACGGGCATTTAAAGTTTGATTTCTCCTACTGACAGCTGTAAAGCTGTCAGCAGGAGATCCGTGTCGGTCGACACGCTGGCGCTTGAGAAGTGCCGAGATCTCGTTACTTACATGTAATCCCTTCATTGGAATGGTCTAAAACGTGTGCCTGAACACTAGGCACACGTTTTAGACCATTACAATGAAGGGATTACATGTAAGTAACGAGATCTCGGCACTTCTCAAGCGCCAGAGTGTCGACCGACAATGATCTCCTGCTGACAGCTTTAAGCTCTTCTAAATGCAAAAAAGTTTTTTTCAGACAATACTAACACTTTAATGCCTCTTTTATAAATCTCCCCCATAAGGCTTATGTATAAAAGGAAACTAGAATAATACTGGGGCAAACCATCTGCACCACAGGGGACAAATAACATTTCCATTTCTCTAAATGGGCCTTTTAACCCCTTGAATGCTAGAATGGTCTCCATTGTATTGTGAAGCCTTGAAATGGAGACCTCTCTAGTATTCACGGGGTTAAAATCCCCACTTATGTTACTTGGAATTTTGGGAATATATATTTCTCCCCTATGGTGCAGTTGGTTGGCCCTAGGGTTGCTCCAGTCTGCATTTATACATAAGGCCCTTATGATTCTGTGCTTAGTTCCATGTTTTCAGCCAGAGTGCAGTGGGCAACAGCTTAGGGTATCATTTACTTCTCAAGTGTAAGTTTATGAAATATGGTTAGCACGATGAACATATTTCAGTCTGAATGTGAAACGTAAGAATGACTATATATTTGTTCCCTTTCCTGTGCCCTTGACAAATAACCCATAAAATGTTAGTTGTACCCTGAGAATCGTAGAATGTATGTTAATGGTGCCTTGGACAAACATAGAGTGAGAATCACTGCTTTAGTCATTTACTTTGTATACAAACGCTTTGTGATTCAGCGAGCCTCCCAGTCTTTCACCTCCCTGCTTCAGGAAAATCCCATTGCTGGATCACATGAAGCATGTACATTGACTAGACCATTTTATATTTACTGTTACATAATCCAGTATATCTCCTAAATGCCTCCATCCTATCAGATAAACATTGCAGAGGTGTTTTTTTTTTTTTTTTTACCCTTTGAGTGCCAGTGGGGTATGGAACATATTTCTCTGCATACCCCTGTGGCACTCAAAGGGTTAACGGGTTAATAACCATCCCACCAGTAAATAGAAAGTTTGTAAACAATATAATATCTGCCCCAGAATTGCACCTCTTTTCTATTGTGCATAGGGCTCTGTCAATGGAGGACGCTCGGCAGGGTTATCTCACTAGCAGCGCATGTTATGATTTTCATTTGAATTATTCATCCTATACATACTGAAAGGACTAGTGCCCCAGACAGCTCTGTCTACAAAGAAGGTTCACGAAATACACAAACCAGATGTTAGTCTTTTTCTTGCCAGATACTCAGAGCACTCTTTGTAATATTAATCAGATCTAAAGATTGTTGAAAGTTTTTATCAATTATAAATTTCTTCTTTGTTTTGACATTTCAATTTATTGTATCTAGGAGTCACTTCCTTTCATATTCTGTTCCCAGAATTTGAAATTAGTCTTTTGAAGTAAAATGTGTTATTTGTAATTTATTCCAACAGGCGAAGGGGCTGTTGACTCCAGCGATCCAAATAAAGAAAGTGCTCTAAGTCAGATGGCCAAGACAGAAATATCCCTTTCATTAACTAGCAAATTTGGATTACGGGAAGGAGAAGATAAAGACATGAAAAGTCTAATGATCAAGTAAGTGTTTCCTTATGTACCCATATTTCCCCTACTCACTTGTCAACTACTGCGGCAAGCTCCTAGTTAGCATCACACTTAAAGGTCTCTCTTCATTCAAGTCCATACAACAATACATTAGAATTTTACAGATGTTCCTTTGACTAAGAGATAACATCTTCACTTAGTCCACGCTCTAATGTCCAAGAAGTCAGACATGACAGTTGCTGGCAGTGTTTTAACACATTGAGTGCCAGAAGTGGCTAAGCAATGCGTGTGAGCCCCTATGGCATTCATAGGGTTAAAGGGTTAGTCAGGTCTACTTACAAGTATTTGGTCGAGTCTTCTCTATATTAAAACGAAGAGAGTGCGTTATATTTAAGTGCTTACTTTAGTGTAATTTAAAAGTTATGCAGAGCTAAAAATCTACTGCCCGCCCCTTTCTTGCATGTCATTGCTGCAGCTCTCTCTGGTCCGGATGGCAGCAGCGAGGGACACACTTCAGTAAGCAAAAGGAAATACTGTGCTCCTTCGTCAAGGGGGCAGGATTTCCCTTATACTTACTGAAGTTTGTCCCTCGCTGCAGTCATCGAGTCGCACAAAATTGAATATGGAATCCATGGGAGGCAACCAGAAAGGGATGTGCGATCTATATCTTTGTATAACTTTTGAACTACACAACAGTAAGCACTTAAATACAGCTCAATCTTTTAGTTTTAATATAAACAAGACTCAACCAAATTCTTTTAAGTAGATATTACTATCATTTAAGGGGTTAAAACCACACTCAAGTCAATGGGAAGTTTTATTTGTCCCCTATGGTGTATTTGGTTTGCTCTAGAATGGTGTTTCTTTTCTTTTGTGGATAAAGCACATAAAAAAATCCTTCTTTGCGCCAAAACAGTTTTACGCCAGAATTTGTGGGAGTGACTAAAATGAGCTTTTTATTGCAGACGATGTAGAATAATTGTTGCATTTTACAGTTTTAAGCTATACTTTTTTTACCCAAATTGTCCTATGTCATCTCCTTGGCATAACCAAAATACTGTCAGTCTATATAAAAGAGCTTAATAGGCACACGCAAAACTCCTGCAAACTTATTTATACATATGATCTAGAGTAAGCAGCACACTGAACCCATTATTGCATTTGTTTTAGGTCATTTTTATACATCTCCCCCAATGTGTTTTAAGTACAAATAAAAAGTGGACCAATTCTAGGGCAAACCAACTGCTCTACTGGGAAGAAATAAAAATTCCCCAATTGAAATAACCACTTCACTTCTAAGGCCATCTAGGAGTCCCCTTCAGTATACCTTCAAAAACTGCTAAGGACATCTAGGAGTCCCCTTCAGTATACCTTCAAAAACTGCTAAGGACATCTAGGAGTCCCCTTCAGTATACCTTCAAAAACTGCTAAGGACATCTAGGAGTCCCCTTCAGTATACCTTCAAAAACTGCTAAGGACATCTACTAGAAGTCCTCATGGAGCAACATAGTTGATGAGCCTGGAAAAATAGATGTGCATCAATTAAAAGGAAGGTAATAATCCCTTTGATAAAATTTCCAGTTTAGTCCCAAGTGGCTAAAAAAACATAAGATCCCTGCTGATTCCAAAAAGTAGTTGGATATTTCATATCTGCATTGAAATCCAACTGTCGTAATTTTTTAATATTTTTAATTGTCCTGAGATTGAAAGGTATCCAATATGTTTTTGAAGCACGTACAGTAACTGCAAACACAGCCTCCCCAGGGAAATGATTCCATAACCTTGCTGTTAAAAATCCCTGTCTTTTTTTAGTTGAAAGCTCTTTTCCTATGGTTTTATTTTTGCTTAGCTCTGAGAGCAAATGGTTTACCACAGATTTCTTTGTATTGGCCTTGAATATATTTGTAAATTGATAAAATAATAATAATTTGTGATTTTTATAGCGCTTTTCTTCCTGTGAGACTCCCCTCCCCCTCTTAGACAACTCTTCTCTAATGTAAACAGTTTGACTACTCTCTCTTTATGACTCAGATCTTCCAATCAGGTTTTTGCTTTTATTGTACATCTTTGTACTTTGTCCAGTTCAATAATGTATTTTTTAAGAACTGCAACCTAAAAATATTCTCCATATTCTAGCTGAGGCATTTACATGGAATCATAAGAGGTGTAATTATGTTCCCACCCATGCATCTATACCTCTCTTTATACACAACAGTACCCTGTTGGCTGTTATAGCCAACTAATAGTAAGCAGCTGCTACAAGTACTCCTGAATATTTTTCAAACAAGGATTCCCCAAGTAGTTTTCCATTTAGGGTATATGTAGCATGCTTGTTTTTCCAGACCAAATGCATAACCTCACATTCATCTATAGTAAACTTCGTCTGCCACTTTTCTGCCCATTATGTCAGTTCATCCAAATCTTTCTGCAGAGAAGAACATCCTGCTCTGTATGAGTACTTTAACCCCTTAACGACCCTTGACGGTCATAGCACGTCCTGACTTAACGACCCATGACGTGCTATGACCGTCATGGAATTCCGGACTCCCCCTGTGGCTGCACGCCGTTCAGGGAGTCCGGAAACAAAGAAAAAAAAATGTTCCGTGGTCCTTAAGTGACCACCGCGTGCATTCTTGGCCGGTCTTTAAGGGGTTAAGCATACATACAGACAGTTTAGTGTCATTCACAAAGGTTGCTACATTACTTCCAATACCCCAATTCAAGATCATAAATAAATTAAAAATCATTGGGCCCAAGACTGAGCCCTCTGGCACCCCACTTACAACTTTAGATCATCTTCAAAATATTTCATTAAAACAACTCTTCATTCTATTATTTAACCTGTTATCTATCCATGCACAGAAGCCCCTGCTAAGCATAAGTATTTTCATGTATGCATTAACCTGTTGTGAGACATGGGGGTTTATTCACTAAGGCATGATAAAGAGGTGATAAAGTGGAAATTACTTCTCCAGTGATACCACTTCTCCAATTCCTGTGTCATTCTATGGAACCAATTCACTAACATTTCTTATTCTATAGAGGCTATGCTCCAAAGCTTAACATAGGACCTGGAGAAATGATATCACTGGAGAAGTCATCGCCGCTTTATCACCTCTTTATCACGCCTTAGTGCATAATTCCCATAGTATCAAAGACAATATCAAAGGGGAGCAGAATGTGAGAGGGAAAAAAAACAAGACTTACATTGAGGTAGAGTCCTGCAAACTATCATGTAGTTCTCTTGGAGGACTTGTGCACCCAGGTGACATCACCATTCTAATGTGTGATGATGTCACATGTGGCATAGACTTCTACTAGTCCTCAAGGAAGTATTTCAGTTCAGGGCTGCACCCTCTAATGGATCACATATCTAGGCCCCCCTACATAAACTGGTAGCGTTGGAAGGTGTACAGGTCATCCCACCCACATGAATGCTCAATTGTTGGGTATATGTGAATAAGATGAAGGTAACACATCTGTCTCCCTGTACCTTGTCATGATGGAAGTACTATCATTGGAAAGGGGAGAGCCCCTCACCTTCCATGGATGTTACTCATTAGGGCTTATGAAATATTTGGTATCTTTGGTGTTCCACTTTATTGGAATCTCAATTTACAAAAACAGTTGTTCAGGTTCAGTTTTTTATATATTACTAGTGTAAAAGCCTGCGTACAAAGGCCAAAGTGCATAAAGAAAAGAACTACACAGCATGTGTACTGCCTTAGAACTACACCTCCCAGCATTCTGTGCGTTCGGGCAGTCTCTACTGCTCATGACTGCATCGGACAAACATACATCTGGCCTTTTATATAATAGGACCTTTGCCATGGAGTTACAAAGGTTTGGGTTTACATCAGGCACTGCTAGGCAAGACACTGTAGATGCCCCTAGCACTGTCCAGGGCCAGGGCTAGATTAACATGGGGTTGATGGAGGTGAAGCTTCAGGCCCATGCACAGTACAGACCCACTAAGTTCTGAAATATTTTTTTAATTCACATTTATAGCAAACAACAATACTGGAGTTGCCAGAACCAGGCTTGTTTTTTTTCTAGTCACTTTTAGGACTTGAGGTGTGTGCAACACATTGCAAATCAAGGGGTTGCACGTCTCTAGTCCTTAAACCTTTGAGTGCCAAAGGGATATGGAAAGCATTGCAAATCTATGCGTTGCGTACCCCACAGGCACTCAAGGGTTAGATTGTGAAGTGGAAACATTACTGCCTCTATGTGCTTAAACAGTTTATGCCTTGGTTCCTCTAAATAAAGTTAATGAGGAAAGCAGCTGCAGCAACCATACAGCCAGCAGCACAACTCTTCCCCCCTTAATATGAGACATTTCTCAGAGACCAATGGAGAAACAGAACAGCAAGGTACTTATCCATTAAAGGGATAGTAATGTTTCACAAAAACAGCTCAAATTAATCTGCATAATATATGAGCCACAGAGCGTTATTTCAATGCTGTCAGAGTTGAAGTTCAAGAGTAATTGAATAATAAATTTTCCCCCTCCCATCCCTTTTACATAGTGTAAGCCACCTCCCCTCAGATGTGGAATCTGGTCCATAGACCGGACAGCTCACACCAAGGGACAATCTTCTTACTGTGAGAACAATGAAAACCCTGCCCCCCTTGACAGGTTTTACTCTTATCTTAATTGAAGATTGTCCATCTCTGCAATCCACTTGGACACACCCTGCTGCTCTGAGGTGAGCAGTGTTACATCAGTAAAAGGGGCGGTAGGGGGGTACTTTATCATTCAATTACTGTTGAACTACAACTCTAACAGAACTGAAATAACACGCTCCATGGCACAAATACTATGATGATTAATTAGAACTTCTTTTATTATGAAACACTGCTATCCCTTTAACACAAACAATTAGATGGGAAGGAAGGCTGCTGTGATGAGAAGTAAAACAAATAGAGTTAGATATTTCTCAAGGTAGGGTTTGGGCAGTCTCTACTGCACATGACTGCATCGGACAAACATACAATAGGACATTCAGGTAGTCTCTACTGTGCATGACTGCATCAGACAAACATATATCTGGAATTTTATATAATAGGATTAGGAGGTATCCACAAACCAGTGATATTTTTGGAAAGAACAGGGTCTGTAAAAAAAAAACCGACAAAAAACAACAACTATATGGCATATGTATGTGTGTTATTCACAGAACAATGATCAAAATGGTCATTTGATTGTGATCATCAACAAAAGTATTAAAACATGCTTAGCACAGGGGTAGAGATGTCTTAGTAGCAGTTTTGTTAAATGGGGCTTTCAACTCATAGAATGTTAGAGAGTAGTGTTGAGCGAGCATGCTCGGCCGATGCTCGGATCGGCTCGAGCATCGCTCTGCTCGGCACATGGCGGTACTCGTACGAGTACCGCATGTGCTCGCCCGCCATGTTCGGGTCTCCTCCCCGCACGTTTTGCGGCTGCTGCGCAGCCAATAAACGTGCAGGGAGGCTCTGACATCGGTGTAATGCCAGCAGCCATGTTTAACAGCCTATTCTGTGTACTCTGTACAGTTCCAGAATTATAAGAAATACTGTTAAGTTTTCAAACTCAAATATTAAAGTCACATATTCCATTCAGTGTCTTTCACCGCCGTTTAACAGCCTATTCTGTGTACTCTGTACAGTTCCAGAATTATAAGAAATACTGTTAAGTTTTCAAACTCAAATATTAAAGTCACATATTCCATTCAGTGTCTTTCACCGCCGTTTAACAGCCTATTCTGTGTACTCTGTACAGTTGCAGAATTATAAGAAATACTGTTAAGTTTTCAAACTCAAATATTAAAGTCACATATTCCATTCAGTGTGTTTCAACGCCGTTTAACAGCCTATTCTGTGTACTCTGCAGAGTTGCAGAATAGTAAGAAATACTGTTAATTTTTCAAACTCAAATATCAAAGTCACATATTCCATTCAGTGTCTTTCACCGCCGTTTAACAGCCTATTCTGTGTACTCTGCATAGTTGCAGAATTATAAGAAATACTGTTAAGTTTTCAAACTCAAATATTAAAGTCACATATTCCATTCAGTGTCTTTCACCGCCGTTTAACAGCCTATTCTGTGTACTCTGTACAGTTCCAGAATTATAAGAAATACTGTTAAGTTTTCAAACTCAAATATTAAAGTCACATATTCCATTCAGTGTGTTTCAACGCCGTTTAACAGCCTATTCTGTGTACTCTGCAGAGTTGCAGAATAGTAAGAAATACTGTTAATTTTTCAAACTCAAATATCAAAGTCACATATTCCATTCAGTGTCTTTCACCGCCGTTTAACAGCCTATTCTGTGTACTCTGCAGAGTTGCAGAATTATAAGAAATACTGTTAAGTTTTCAAACTCAAATATTAAAGTCACATATTCCATTCAGTGTCTTTCACCTCCGTTTAACAGCCTATTCTGTGTACTCTGTACAGTTCCAGAATTATAAGAAATACTGTTAAGTTTTCAAACTCAAATATTAAAGTCACATATTCCATTCAGTGTGTTTCAACGCCGTTTAACAGCCTATTCTGTGTACTCTGCAGAGTTGCAGAATAGTAAGAAATACTGTTAATTTTTCAAACTCAAATATTAAAGTCACTTATTCCATTCAGTGTGTGTCACCGCAGTTTAGCAGCCTATTCTGTGTACTCTGCAGAGTTGCAGAATAGTAAGAAATACTGTTAATTTTTCAAACTCAAATATTAAAGTCACTTATTCCATTCAGTGTGTGTCACCGCAGTTTAGCAGCCTATTCTGTGTACTCTGCAGAGTTGCAGAATAGTAAGAAATACTGTTAAGTTTTCAAACTCATATATATTAAAGTCATATATATCGTGTAAGATGAAGAAGGCGGGTAAAAAGGGACGGGGAAGTGGACGTGATCCTGAAAGTTCAGGGCGCGGGTCAGGACGCGGAGAAACTGTGCCTGGTGCCAGAGCACAAGAAAGAAAGACATCCACCATACCTAGCTTCATGTCTGATTTCACAGGGCGTCGCAGGACATCACTCTCGAGGTCCGACCAGTGCGAACAGGTGGTCGGTTGGATGACAGCTGATACTGCTTCCAGTCGGTTAAGCACCACCCTGTCTTCCACCAAGTCCACTCTCAGTAGCCAAGAGTCTGGTCAACATAATCCTCACTCTGATCATCCTTCCTCCCACCATACACGGTCTGGTCAAAGAAGTGATCCCACACTGGGATATAGTGATGAGCTCGTCTCATCACCAATCCTTCATTTGACCCTCTCTCCAAGCACGCTTGCAGAGGAACATGACATCTTGTGCCCTGATTCACAACCTCTAGAGGCTACCCAATCACAAGAAGATGACAGATGTGAACGGCATTTAAGGTCAAAGGAAGTAGTGGATGATGATGATGATGATGAGACACAGTTGCCATTAAATCAACCACTATTTCCTTCTCAAGACCTTGTTGAGGAGAATGTTATACAGTTGTCAATGACCGAGTATGTGGTGGGATCAAGACTTGAGGAGGATGATCAGAGTGAGGAAGTGGAGGAGGACTTGGTGGACGATGAGGTGACTGACCCCACCTGGGAAGGTGTAGAGCCGAGCGATGACAGCAGTCCTGAGGGTGAGCCATCTGCAGCACCGCAACAGGCTGGAAGAGGCAGTGGTGTGGCTACAGAAAGAAGGCGGACCGCACCAAACCGGCCCGCAAATGTTCCACGGAGCACCCCCTTGCGTAAATCTACCTTGCCAAGGGGTAGGTGTTCCGCGGTATGGCGTTTTTTTAAGGAAAGTGCGGACGACAAAAGATTTGTAGTTTGCAACCTGTGCCACACCAGAATGAGCCGAGGCATGAACACTAGAAACCTCACCACCACCAGCATGATCCGACACATGGCATCCAAGCACCGTAGTAAGTGGGAGGAACGCCTGGATCGCCCATCTGTGTCTGCAGGCCACACCACTGCCTCCTCTTCCCCTGTTTTCGGTGCCGGCCAATCGCCTGTCGAAGGCGCAGGCCCGCATACCTCCCGCCCTGCACCTGTAGCATCTGAAGCACCATCAGCGACCACATCCACTTCCCTGTCCCAGCACAGCGTCCAAATGTCGTTACCCCAGGCATTTGAGCGCAAGAGAAAATACCCAGCCACCCACCCACAGGCCATAGCACTAACCTCACACCTTTCAAAATTACTGGCCATCGAAATGCTGCCATTTAGGCTTGTGGACACTGAGTCCTTCCGCAGCCTGATGGCAGCAGCTGTCCCTCGGTACGCGGTCCCCAGCCGCCACTACTTTTCCCGGTGTGCCATCCCCGCATTACACCACCATGTGTCCCGTAACATCACCCGTGCCCTGACCAACGCAGTTACTGGGAAGGTCCACTTAACGACTGACACATGGACAAGTGCTTGTGGCCAGGGACGCTACATTTCCCTGACGGCACACTGGGTGAATGTCGTGGAGGCTGGGAGCGACTCGGACCCTGGGATGGCACGGGTGCTACCCACGCCGAGGATTGCGGGCCCTACCTCCATCAGGGTTTCCACCAGCACCTACGTTATTGGCTCCTCCTCCTCCGTTTCCACCTCCGAATTCTCTACACACACCGCCACTCCCCCATCAGCCAGTAGCTGGAAGCAGTGTAGCACTGCAGTGGGGAAGCGTCAACAGGCCGTGCTGAAGCTGATCTGCCTTGGGGACAAACAGCACACGGCCTCAGAGCTGTTGCAGGGGATTAGTCACCAGACCGAGCAGTGGCTCTCGCCACTCAACCTGCAAGCAGGCATGGTTGTGTGTGATAATGGGCGTAACTTGGTGGCGGCTTTGGAGCTCGGCAAGCTCACACACGTACCATGCCTAGCGCATGTATTTAATTTAGTGGTGCAGCGATTTCTAAAAACCTACCCCAATGTGCATGATCTCTTGACCAAGGTGCGCCGCGTGTGTGCACATTTCCGTAAGTCATCTACAGCTTCGGCCGGCCTGTTGAAGCTGCAGCAGCGCTTACAATTGCCAGCTCACCGGCTGCTGTGTGACGTGAGCACGCGCTGGAACTCCACCTTCCACATGTTGGCCCGGCTTTGTGAGCAGCAGAGGGCAGTAGTGGAGTACCAGCTGTTACACGGTCGTCGCCTCTCCGTTCAACTTCCTGTAATCAGAAGTGAGGAGTGGGAATGGATGTCAGACCTCTGCGAGGTTTTACGCAATTTTGAGGAATCGACACAGATGGTGAGCGGCGATAACGCTATTATCAGTGTAACCATCCCACTTCTGTGTCTACTGAAACGCTCGCTGCTCACAATTAAAACCGACGCTTTGCATGTGGAAGAGGTGGAAATGGGGGAGGAAGAGCTTACACAAGGTGATAGCCAGAGCACCCTCACTTCGTCTTCTCAGCGACAATTGGAGGAGGCGGAGGAGGAGGAGGAGGAGGAGGAGGAAGACACGGTTGCCTCCGCTACAGAGGGTAGCCATGGAACTTTAGTTCCATCTCTTCAGCGTGGGTGGGCAGAAGAGGAGGAAGAGGATGAGGATATTGAGAGTCAGCCTCCTGGTGAGGACAGCGAAATCTTGACTGTTGGTACTCTGGCACACATGGCTGACTTTATGTTAGGCTGCCTTTCCCGTGACCCACGCGTTGTACGCATTTTAGACAACACGGATTACTGGGTGTTCACCCTTCTGGACCCCCGCTACAAAGAGAATTTCTCATCTCTCATTCCTCCGGTGGAGAGGACAAGCAAAATGGTGCAATACCAGAAGGTTCTTGTTGAAAAATTGCTCCAAAATTTTCCATCTGACAACGCTGGCGGCAGAGTACGTGCTACCTTGGCCAACCGAGAAGGGGAGAAAAGGGGAGCACACAGCAGTTCCGACAAAGGCAGGGCAACACTCTCCAAGGCGTGGGACACCTTCATGACACCCCGCCAGCACCCTCACCCTGATGCGCAGCCTAGTGTCACAAGGAGGGAAAAGTTTTGGAAGATGGTGAAGGAGTACGTAGCAGACCGTGTCAGCGTCCTCAATGATCCCTCTGTGCCTTACAACTACTGGGTGTCCAAGCTGGACACGTGGTATGAACTGGCACTCTACGCCTTGGAGGTGCTGGCCTGCCCTGCCGCCAGCGTTCTGTCTGAGCGGGTATTTAGTGCTGCTGGTGGCATCATAACAGATAAGCGTATCCGCCTTTCCACCGACAATGCTGATAGGTTGACACTTATAAAAATGAACAAGGCCTGGATTTCCCCTGACTTCTCCACTCCACTGGAGGAAAGCCCCGGGGGAACATAAACTCACTTTATATATGTTATTTACAATGATGGGAATACTCTGTATTCCCATTCACCCCTTCCACCCCAAAAACGGGTATATGGTTGACTCTTAATGTTCTCATCCTCCTCCTCCTCTTCCATATGCCCTGGGATATAATTTTTATATAGGGCCAGCTCACCAGCGTGCCCTGGGATATAATTTTTATATAGGGCCAGCTCACCAGCGGGCCCTGTGATATAATTTTTATATAGGGCCAGCTCACCAGCGGGCCCTGTTTGCCAATTTTTATATAGGTCAGCTCACCAGCGGGCCTTCTCATATAATGTTTTATTGGGTCAGCTCTCTAGCGGGCCCTCTCATATAATGTTTTATAGCGTCAGCTCACTAGCGGGCCTTCGCATATAATGTTTAGGATGGTCAGCTCTGCAGCAGACCCTCACCCATAATGTTTTAGATGGTCAGCTCAGCGCACGTTTCCCTCTTAATCATGGCCTCAGTTCTGAAAATCAAGGAAATTTTTGGGAGAATTTGCCTCTGCGCACGTTTCCCTCTTAATCATGGCCTCAGTTCTGAAAATCAAGGAAATTTTTGGGATAATTTGCCTCTGCGCACGTTTCCCTCTTAATCATGGCCTCACTTCAGAAAATCGATGAAATTTTTGGGAGAATTTGCAGATGATATACAAGTAAATATACAGCAAATACTGTTTGGTAACAATTTTTCGCCTAAAGTCGTTTTTATTTTCCTTTTTGTGTGTTTTACGGTCAGTCTGTAAAAATGGCGTACTACGGGCGAAAGATCGTTCCCAGCAGCGATGTTGGAGTCCAAGGTGCATCCAGACATCCTCCCTATGCTGTCCCTGAACCATTTCTGTAGTGTTTCCATCTTTTTCTGCCCTTTTCCTATGGACCAGGCACCCTCCCCTCATCAGAGCAGGGGGTGCCTGGTGTAATGCTCGAGTCCTCCCATTGACTTCAATGGGGCTCGGGTGCTCGGCCGAGCACTCGAGCCTCAGGGGGTGCTCGGTCAGAGCACCCGAACATCCGAGCATTGGGGTGCTCGCTCATCACTATTAGAGAGTTCTCCTGCATTACTTTACTGTGTCTGGAGAACTCTTCAGCATTCAAGAGGATAAGAGCCCCATTTAAGTCGATGGCAAGCTTCATCCCCCTATCTTTTGTTCATAAGATCAGTGCTGCCATATGTGTGTAGGTTTCCTGTACAGAACGTTCCTATTCTCCATGTGGAACATGTCATTTCAGTGTAACAGAAAATCTTAGTCATTGAAAGGCTTAATGCTGGTAAGTGATATTTTTAATGGCTATTATTGAGGATGCAGCATCTTTGCTATTCAGTCCCGGTCTGTTCTTAGCTTGTAATACAATGAAACAAGAGCTGAGTGGTAATGTTCCAGGGGAAAATAGTCTTAGATTATGTAATGGAACCTCTCAATGCTTGTTGAGTGTTTATCTATTGCCTATCAGTCTTCCTTCCCACTCTTTCCTCGTCTTCACTACCCCCAATTCAATCATCTGGCACAATATGTTACACAACCCTCTGGTGCTCAGAATGTTAATGTAAATTACCTTTTTATTTAGTCATTTTATAATGTTGGGTACATACTTAATCTTTTAAATGTATAAACTATCCTGTTGTCATACCCAACACACACATTCACTCTTACACACATTCATGCTATTCCATTCTGTTACCTCCTCTTAGTGTGTGTGTGTGTGTGTGTGTGTGTGTGTGTGTGTGTGTGTGTGTGTGTGTGTGTGATGGGAATAAACCCCGGGTCAAAGGCCACTGATTATGTTAATCAGATACTTCCATTAGGTTCTCAATTACCATACATTTTATTAGTGAAACAATCATGCTACGTTAACTAGTCAGAGATAGTGTCTGCATATGAAAAGGAGATCTAATCATGCCACGGGAGGCCCGCAGATCGCAACGCCTTCCCCAGCCATGAATGAATCCCCTGATCAAAGGCGACTCACGATGATCTTATGTGTACTCACTCAGAGACAGAAACCCATTCATATAACGAGTGGCCCGCATATTGCAACGCCACCCATCCCATGAATGAACCTGTGACTCTAGACCACTCCTAAACTAGATGGATATTCAATTATCCCAACTATCATGTATACAATGAAAACTCACCCATACTCAGATGCACAACGTCTATAGTGGTAAGTTCTTAAGTACCTGAGCTACCCTGTCGCATCCAATAGCATGTTATATTATGAAAAAGGACTTTATAATAAAAATTGTGTATAACTGCATCCCACAAAGAAAATTAATAACTAAAAAATAAGACCCTTGGGTGTTGAAGAGGCAGGAGACACAGATGCCCATAATGTGCCACTAACGATGCTGGCATACAGATGGTCAGCGCTATGAAAGGAATAATCATGTCAAAAAATAAATAACACCACCTTTTACCTAATTTTGGCATACCCTTCAGTGTTTGAATGTATATTTATGTCTGTGAATAATGGGGAGTTGTAGTCTGGATATCGGTATTTTGAGCTGATCATCTATTTTTTCCCTCTTCCTACAGAGAGGTATCTGCTGCTGAGTTTATAGTCTGGTTGGTACGCCAAAATTTGGCAATGCATTGGGGACCTCTCTAGTATTCAAGGGGTTTAAACCTCTACTCAAGTGCATGGGAATTTAGGAATTTTTATTTGTTCCATGTTGCAGTTGGTTTATTCCAGAATAACTCTTTTATAAATATGGGCCATTGTGTCTTCTGTAATTAATTGGTATAGTGTAACTCTGCATTTCATGGAGTTATGCTTCATCAGTAGGTCATGCAATCAGTGGACAGTGACGCGGATACTCTGGGTTTCACAGTTCATGAAGTAGGAAAAAGACAAGTTCAGCCTTTGTCAGATCTCTAGCAGAAGGCAAACAATGCCCCATTGAAGCTGTTTCAAATTATTCCTCAAGTGGTTAATAACAAAGTATTCATACCTTTTTTAGCTAAGAATTATGACAGTTTGTTTCAACACAGGTAGATTTTTATCCAAGGAGAACCTGGTTGATGGATTTTTTTTAACATATCTATATTATTAAAGCAGAACTAACACCCCTATAAGTTGTAGCCTGAATTAGAGCGCTATAATCCGTTATAACGCGCCGTGTATTTATTATGTTATGTAAACCTGTTATTAAAGAATAATCACTAATTGCAAAAGGTACCCGGTGACGTCTTCCCCCCGGAAAAGCGCATTGCGCATGTCAGCACAGAGCTGATTGGCTCTCTTGTAACTCCCCCCGGCTACACGAAAACACCTACGTCATCAGCTTTAGATTCTCCTGCTGGTCCGAGAAAAAATCTGCCATGCACTTACTTCTGGACAGACTGCGGTTACTCCCCAACTATAGTCTCGTTCCAACCTCCTCTTATGACGGAGGATTTCTCCATGTAAGCTGGTTGGAACGCGACAGTAGTTGGGGAGATTGACAGACTGCGATGCAGAGCTGTAACCGCAGTCTGTCCAGAAGTAAGTGCCTGGCAGATTTTTAATAATGTAAATTTCCAAAAGAGTATCCATTTAAAAAAACCCACAGATTTAACGCTTAGCGATATATCAGGGTGGCCATTAGGTAAACTTTTAAACACCTTGAAAGAATTGAGGTCTCCAATACATTTGTGTTTTTTTTTGTCACCTGTGATGCAGTTGGTTTACAGCAGAATTGCTCCTCTTTGTGTGTAAGGCCATAGACACGAGGCTAAGGTATGTAAAACCAATGCGAGTATAAACCAAACATTTCATTACATAATGTTGTTTCTTGTAGGACAAAGAAGCTAATAGTAGATGTGATCCGCACTCAGTCTGGGGAGACACTGATAGAAATTCTGGAAACTCCAGCTTCTGTGCCTCAGGTAACTCGTTATCTAGCTTTGTTATTTCTGTATCACATGGAAACAAGATTACTAATATAGATGCTTCAGTCAAAAGTTCTTTTTTCTCGTTTAATCAAACCGCTCATACTGATGTCCAGAATGTCTGTCTTTAGCTCTGTACGAAAGCAGTAGTCTTACTAGACAAAAGCTTTCCATTGGAAGTGATTGAAACAGTTCCAGCTGGTGATCACAACAGATGATTTTCTAAATCTGCAATTAAGTCAAGTTATACTAGCTTTTGTGTGAAACATCCTCACCAAACAAAGTACCTTGTTTTAAAATAAGCATATTAAAATCCTGTTGCTTTAACCTTTTGGGATAATTCACAATAAATTGATGACATCGCTAGCAATCTGCATGTTAAAATATCACCTGCATTTAATCATATTGCAGTCTCTCTCTCTCACTATATCCTATATAATAATTCGCTAAAACGTGTGTAATGACACAGTCATGCACAATAGAGACTGCTGCGCGTGCTGCAGTCATGCGCAGTAGAGACTGCCAGTGACGAGGCTGATACAGAGCGGGGAGCTCCGAAGGAGCATCCAGCTCTGTATCAGCCGCGGTGTGGGCAGTCTCTACTGTGCATGACTGCCCCACGACCGGCTGGCAGTGGCACTGTGGCCCGTGTAACGGGCTCTTCAGCTAGTATATATCATAAAAGGCTAGCCTGTTTTTGAACCATGGCAACCACACCACAGGGTGGCAGTAGGGAGGAGTTGGCCCTGACTTGTTAGTTTCCTGGAGGTGGTGATTTTAACAGAAGTGGGCGGGGTACAAAGTTACCCTGGTATCTTCTGGCAAAAGCAATACAATGACTTACATCAGGGAGGTGATAATGACAGGAGTGGGCTGAGGGATATGCCCCCCCCATCCACTCCTGGCAAAATCACTGCATTGACACTCCAGGGATTTATATTTCTCTGCTCTGGCTCTTCTTCTCCTTTTCCCTACCTCCTTTTTGCCTCCTTTTCTCCTCACCCCTTCCTGCCATTCACCACTTTGTGTCTGTCATTCTGTCTGTTGCTGCTCTGTGTCTTTCTTCCTCACTTCCTGTCTCCCTCCCTTCACCCCATTCTCCGATCTGTGTCTACCTTTATCTCACAGAGTGCTCTGTGTCTTTCTCCCTCCTATTCACCGCACCATGTCTATTTTCCTCCCTCCCTTGTATTTGCCTCTGTGTCTATTTTCCTCCCTCCCTTGTATTTGCCTCTGTGTCTATTTTTCTCCCTAATTTGCTACTCTGTGTCTGTCTTTCTTCCACCCTTCTATTCACCTATCTGTCTCTTTCTTCTCCCTTCCATTTGCCACTCTGTATCTTTCTCCCTCTCATGCCTCTGTGTATTTTTCTCTCCCTCCCACAACACTCTGTGTCTGTCTTTCTCCCTCCATTCACAACTTTGGGCCGTATGTTCAAAGGGATAACAACAAAAAATTGTCGTATAAAAGACAAAAATAAGTAATTGAATGCATGAACGACATATTTTCTATAGAGTATACGACAAAAAAATAGTAATGTCCGTTGTGTACGACACAACTCCAGAATTGACAGGTAAAGGGGTGTGGCTAGGGCGTGGCTAAACTATTCTCCAGTGTCGTATAGAGGAAAAGAAAATTTGTCATAACTAACGACAAAAAAATGTCTTTCAAAAGACAAAATTTGTATGTTAAGAAAAAAGTGGAGGGAATGTGTTCTGAATGTGAGAATTTTTGTCTTTAGTTAAGACATTTTTAAAGACATTTTTATTGTTAAGACATTTTTTAAAACATTTTTGTCTTTAGTTAAGACATTTTTTTGTTGTTCCATACGACAATTTCAGTCAGGACAAAAGACATATTTCCAATCACAACCGACACTGAAAATATTAATGATTCCAACGACACTGTACTTTGAAAAGTTGTTACAAACAACAAAAAACATTTCTCTACTTATTTGAACATATGGCCCTTTGTCTTTCTGCCTTCTAATTTTCCCTGGCAGACGATGAAGGGGGAGAAGAAGTCGTAACATACTCTATCTTGCTTTTTAAAACATCTGTCTTTACTATTAAATTAACAGGAATGGGACAGATGATTTTACTGATAAGCATGAAAGACAACATATACTGTATAATTTATAGTTCCATTACTAATATTACAAATATTCCATTATCTTCATTGCTATAGTATTCGTGTAAAGGTCAGACTCCATACGTTTTTATTTAACAGTGTTCAGTCAACCTCATGTGCAGTTCTATCATGTGACACAATGCTTTGTTTAAAAGCTGGTTTTCATGAAGTGCCAATAAACGTCATCATAGTGAGATCATTAGATCATCTAAGCTGCAATGAATGATTCCCACATTATATGGGTGACTAACGCATGATACGTGCCACCCTGAAGAGGAATGATCAATTAAAATAGCAAGGTTTTATTCCCCCAGAGGGGGATGCAATGCTTTGATACTAGAGTGTGAGCTCTTCTGCTCAGGGACCTCATTACCTCTTGTTTTTGCCTGTCACAATAATTGTTACTCTGGTTATTGTCTCTACTGATTGTTACCCCATTGTACAGCTCTGTGGCTTATGCAGGAGGTCAAAAAGTAAAAGAGTAATAATGATTTGTCGATCAATGTTTTGTCCTCGTCATTCTTCCTTCTTTAAGGAGAACTGTCCCCATAGAATGGTCTTTTCTTTGACCTTTTAGTTACCAGAGGGGTGTACAATGCATTGTAAAGCAATGCCTTGCACACTTTTCTGGTCCTTAAAGGGTTAACATGAGGACTTTCCTGGGCAGGTGTCAATCATATTGCAGTTATTGTTCCATTTGAACTCTGCTCTATTCTATAACACATCAGGGACATTTTACATGGCTCTTCAGATTCATGGGTGGAATTTTTTATGGCTTTACCCACAGAGAGAAAGTGCTATGCACAAAATTCTAAAGGGTCATGTAAACATTGTCATGATGGTAAAATGTCTGTGTTCAGTTATAGATCATGGCAGATTTCAAATGCAAGAACTGTAAATAAATGTAAACAAATGTTGATGAAACACTTCTGCCTAAAGTACTATCAGATGAAAAAGTATCCTATTTCTTCCTTTTTTTTTTGTAATAACAATCATGATTTTTATTCACCCTGCTTTTCACTAATTGAATGTGATTGAAGTGTACAACAGCAATGCGTTGGAGACCTCTTCAGGATACAAGGGTTAATCCTTTGCATGCCAGAGTATTACAGCATTGTGTACCCCCCCCCTCTGGCACTCAAAGGGTTAAAAGCCCCAGTTAAAATCCCCTTTTAAAGCAATGGGGAATTTGTTCATTTGCACTATAATTTCTATACTTTTGATACTGTACATATGACCCATTGTTTAAGCCTTTGAGTGCCAGAGGAATATGCAACATGTTTCTTTGCAATGCATTGCGTGCCCACCTGGCACTCAGTGGGTTAAAAAGATATTTAATCTTCACATCGGTTAACCCTTTCAGCGCCTTAGGGGTACACAACGCACTGTAAAGCAATGAGTTGCTTACCCCTCTGGCACTGAAAGGGGTAAGACCAGATTCCCATCCTATTTAAAATACTGTTGAGCATTGATATTTTTGACATTCACGGCTGGTGCTAACTAAACTGATTTGTCTTTTCTTTTTTTTAGGAAAATGAACACTTAAAAGTTGTAGAGAAACGAGCGGCTTTAGATGCCAAGACGCCTGACAAGATGAAGCGCAGCCAGTCAGTTTTGGAAGATGGTCAGCTGCCATTAGAACAGAAAAAGAGGAAAATCCTTCGAAACTTGCGGATGCTGGAACAGGCTGGATTAGTGACTGAGGAATCCAAGTACCAGGAAATTATCAATGAGATTGCAAAGGTTATAGAGCTAAGCTTCTTGTACCCTTTTGTTATCACACAGTACTTTGTTGTCCAATTGCTCAGTAATGAAAAAGCACCGCTGACCAGGGATAGATTCCCCAGTAGGCATAGAAACATTGGGGGAGATGTATAAAACTGGAGTTATAAAGAAAGTGCCAGCAAAATGTCATTAGATGTTTATACATATACTAATGTCGCTTTGAGACACTTTTACAAAGTGATAACTCCAGTTGACTTTTTTGAAAAGTTAAGTAGAAATGGTCTTGGCCAAATAAGAATTGTGTTCCAATGTATTTATAAAGAAATTCGCTAATTGGGCCAAAAATAAAGCCAGTTTTAGGGATTAAATCATAACGCCAGGTAAAACCTATTCGTATTGGAAGTATATAATACTGTTATGTGTGCGAATATATATTCCCAAAATATTCTCATAGACATATTTATAAACGTGACTTTTTCTTTATAAATATGACCAGGCTTTGTGAATTTTAGCGACAATTCTTAAGAATACGCTAAGAAAGCTTTTTATACATCACCCCCATAGAATTTGACTGCAGATAAGAACCATTCGGCCCATCTAGTCTGCCCATTTTCCTACAGTAAAAACATCAAACCTTTTTTTGGTCCTTGGTCTTTTCTTACGTTAAGGACAGCCTTATGCCTATCCCATGCATGCTTAAATTCTGTCACTGTATTAACTTCTACCACTTCTACTGGTAGACTGTCCCACTTATCTACTACCCTCTCAGTGAAGTAAAACTTTCTTACATTATGTCTAAACTTGTGCCCCTCTAGTTTTAGACTATGGCCTCTTGTCCTAACATTTTTACTCCTTTGAAATCTACTTCCATCCTGCACTTTGATGAATCCCTTCATGTATTTGAATGCTTCTATCATGTCCTCTATCTCTTCTCTCCTCCAAACTATACATGTTCAGATACTTTACCCTGATATTTATTTTCCTGTAAACCAGTCACCATTTTAGTAGCCCTTCTCTGAATTTTCTCTAGAGTATCTATTTCCAACTGGAGATGGGGTCTCCAGTACTGTACACTGTTGTAGTGTACAGTAGGTATCTGCCTAGAGCACTACCTCAGTTGTCATGGCAACCCTTACATTCTGTATTGTGGGTGTCCAAGCTCATTCCGAAGCTTCATGCAGCAGACACCTGATCTTCTTTTATTGTGGCTGCTTTAAATCAGTTTATATGCTAATCTGGCCAGTTTATTAACCAGTTAAAAATAAACTAACACATATAGGAACTGAGATATTTGTGACAATGTATATTCCAATAAATCATCTGGGGAGGCAACATTGGCCAAAAAAAGTCTTGTTTGTGAACCAGTCCTCAATTAAAAATGTCTGAACCCAATTAAAATAATTATATTGTATACATGGTTATATTACCACCCAGATCCAGTGTTTAATATATATTAATGCTTTAGGGATTAGAATAAAGTTCCACTTGCATTTTATCTCAGTGGTATCCAGAAGCTGGCAGATAGAACCTGTACCCCAACACACAGCTGATATTCCAAGTGCCAAATGCAATGTTCTTGTGATATTTCTTTCATCTCCTTTCTGGACCGGTCTCCATTTTCACTCTGAGTGTGGCAGTAATCTTCCAGAGTGATGCCTTTCACCAACAAACCAACAATCGCTAAAAATGAAAACAGGGGGAGATATCGCACAAACACCCCTAGTGCATTACTATTTCAGACTGGAATTTGCACACATACAAACAGAATTGCTTTCATATAATATACAGGCAGTGTATGTCATAGGACACACTTGATGGTACAGGATCAAATAACCTTAAGGGGATGTATCACCTTATAAAAAGGTGTTACCATCTGCTTTTATAATAAAAGTTATACTAGGAAATCTGTGTCTTCTAAAGATGTTGCATCTTCAATGCAGAAGACCTTTGTGTCCCATTATGCTGATCGGCAAAGCTCTTCTGCACGTCCTATTTCTCCTCCCACCTCCCTCCCAGCTGCCCCAGGGAGCCTCAGTATAATGCTTACCGGAGCTTGTTGTAACGCTAGGAGCCGTTCACAGCACACCGAAGGGAAGCACGAACACGCTACCTGGGGCAACTGGGAGGGAAGTGGGAGGTGAAATAGGATGTGCAGAAGAGCTTTGCTGATCAGCATAATGGGACACGCTGATTCTTCTGCAATTAAGGATGCAACATCTTTATAACTAGTTTGATTTTTTTTTTTTTTAAAACACAGCTTTCCTAACTTTCATTACTAAAGCAAATGGTATCACCTCTTTATAAGGTGCTACATCCCCTTTAGATTAGCTGAAACAAAAGAGGCAACATGGTAAGACAGAGTACAAGAACCCCTTTAAAACATTTTGTTGTACTCAAAATGCAAACAAATGCACTTAGAAGATGTTACGGAAAAACAGAAATGTTATAAATTGTTGGAGTTCCCTTCAAAAACCAGGGTTCTACATCTCACCTCCACATCAAGTCTTACAAACAAAAGACACAGGAAACCTCTGGTCTGTAGCTTCTTTCCTAACTAGATTCTAGAATAGTGTTCTTTTTCCCAGGGGTTTACAAGGGGTGTGCCTACATCCTCCATAAATATAGACAGATTAAACCACTCCTACTAAATGCTATTAGCACTGTGTGGTCCTTACAAGCAGTGTGGTTTATAACTAACCTTACATCCTTTAAAACACTGATTTTAAATGTTCCATAAAACAAACTTAAATTGTCATTTGTATAAAGAAGGGGCTAAAAATATCACACTGACAAAGTGGATAACAATATACAAGACAGTTTAAAAGTGAAATTCTTTCTTTACGTCATTTGAATTTTTCAGTATGAACAAAGCTAAAATATTCCAAATACAACCTAAATATCCTTGACACAAAAAATCTAAAATGAGGTTAAACCCTTTGAGTGCCACAGGGGTGTGCAAAGAATTGCAGAACTATGCGTTGTGCACCCCTCTGTGACACTCAATAACTAGTGACTCACCAGGCAAAAGTGAGTGCTTCCATCAAAGCAGCCACCATTTCAATTCTGCCTTTCACCAAACAAATCTCCCCAGACCACCCCCACCAATTCTTTGTTCCCTCATAATTTGCAACTCATTTTCCTGTTTAGTCAAAATGAAATCAGATGTAAAACTAAAAGAATAAATATATCCGATGAAAATGTACTAAAAAATAAATTACAAGGATACTTCAAAAATCTCTCTGTAACCTTCAGTCTAAATAAAAGTAAAACATGCTTAATATAATCACATATCCTACAATTCCAATATCTTGATAAAGGCTAGTCCTGCAATCTGTTTCCAGCAGTTTACTTATCCTTTTACTGGGCATTACTCAAAGCCTTGGATGGTAGGAAAGTCTCTTTGTTTTGCTTTCCAGTGCATTGAAGACTTCTTTAGTATCCAAGGAATTTTGGATTTTCAGTACCAGACAATAGTGGTTGGGGTATGGAGAATGGTCTTGGGAGGAGTGGGTTGGGCCACATCCACAAGGATGGCTTGCCTGGGGGATCTTAAAGGGATAGTAATACTTCGATTTATCTTTATTTTATTTTGTAGGCATTAAAAAAACATGAAGAACGATATAAGTCTTATCTCTCAAACCTTTATGGTTTGAGAGATATTCACAAGCAAAGTTTCCCCTCCTGCCCCTTTTATCTAGTGTAAGCCATCTCTTCTCAGATGTGGAATGCGGTCCATAGACCAGACAGATAACAGCAGGGGACAATCTTCTTCCTATGAGAACAATGAAAGCCCTTCCCCCCTTGACAAGTTTTTCAGGTTTTTCCCTTATCTTAATTGAAGATTGTCCCTCTCTGCAATCTACCTGGGCACCTCCCTTCTGCTTTGGCTGAGCAGTGTTACATCAGTAAAAGGGGCGGGAGGGGGACACTTTGTCATTGAATTACTCCTGAACTAAAACTCTGACAGAATTGAAATAACACTCTCCAAAGTCCAAATACTATGATGATTAATTAGAGCTGTTTTTATTATGAAACATTACTATCACTGTAAGATGTTAATCTGGATCTACCACTGAGAGCAGTTTGGCTATGGTCAATACATCTGTATATCAAACAATTTAGTTATATTCCCTAACACAATAACATTCTTTTTATCAGGATATCCGAAACCAGAGGCGATACCGGCAGAGGCGAAAAGCAGAATTAGTAAAACTTCAGCAGACCCTTGGTGCATTAAACTCCAAGACCGCGTTCTTTGAGGAACAAACAAATTATTACAACACTTACATCAAGACCTGTTTGGACAACTTAACTAGAAAGTAAGTTCATTCTTTCGCAATAAATTTATGGAGTATATACTAAGCAATTAGTAATGTGGTGCTTTAAAGGAGCAGGTAAGTCTAATTATGGAAAAAAATATATATATTTTGTAGGGATTTTCCTGCTGAGTAAAACAATCATTCTCCCACTTTTGAAAAATGTTTTATTCAAAGATTAATACAGCTTAAATTTTAATCAAACTATTGGCAACAGTTCCACTTAGTGTTCAGAGGGTTTTTTTTTTCTCTGTTGGGAGTGCTGGAGTCCAAGACTGAAGTGATGGCAACAGCACCCCCTACTGACCATAATATAGGGAATTACAGTTGACTGGTTTGTGCTGTAATACTTCTGAACTAAGTTTTTCCCAGTAGCAGGAGTATTTTTCTATTACACAGGAGAAAGAAAAATGACATAATGAAACATTACTGCTCCTTGAACACCAGTGTGTTGCAATGCGTTGGATACCTCTCGGGCACTCAAAGGGTTAATACTATGTATTCCACATTTTTCCAAAAAAAAAAAAAAAATGGTCCTCGGCTTTCCAGTTTAGAAATGGATTCCACTGCAGGTTAAATATATAAGCACTGGTTTTATTTCAGAGGTTTTTAAGAGAAAATGTAAAAACAAAAATTAAAATAAAAAACAAGACCGTTATAATCTACAATGGAATGCAGGTCTTAGTTTTTGTAAAGAGAGCTAGGTTTTTGAGTTCTCATAGCTTGCTTGCACTCACGCTATTGATATGTGTTTCATACTGTGCGCTCAGGAAGTTGTGTTCTGTAGTGGTTAAGGTGTTGATCTTGAAACTGTATTTAGCTATCTTGCTTAATCTTGGGCAGGTTCCTTTTCTCAGCTTCTTTCATCAGTGTTATTGTTCTCACTTGGAAGACACACGTACACATACATGAATAATTGTTTTTGCTAAAAAAAAAAAATACATGCATAGGGAGTTGTTTATTTTATACAGTATATTTCTTAGGTAAAGTGGTACTAAATAAGTTTCAAGACACAAGTGGAGGAAAGAAATCTTTATTAACTTTTAACACATACGTATTCATTTTTTTTATCAGTAGATATCTAAATATGAAGTCCTTGCTGAAGGTAGTAAAAACATACTTAATGACTGACTGGGCACATGCCTTTGGTAACAATTCACATATTTCTTTGTCACACCATTAAATCATCAATTATCCCACTGGGCCATGCCACCTGGCTCAAGTGGATAACGTAACTACCTGCGACCGAATGACAGGGGCGGGGGTATAACTTCTATAGGGCTTTTCCCCTAAAAACTGAATACACAGTAACACTTGGTTTGTGAAACATGTAACATCCCCTTAGAAAGCAAGGACAACTGCCCAAACTATGATATTTATGAGCCAAAGAACAATGCAAATCTCAGGGAGTGATGCTTTCTTTGGCCTCTCTAGCCAGCAAATGGCCCAGTTTCCTCTGGGTGGCAAACTGCACTTCCCAGGAAAAGCTAACACAACCCACAAGATGATCCACTACCCAAGATGCTTTGTTTTCTGTACGGGTTCTCCTACCTTTCAGGTAATTCTTGACTGTCATTGCTTTTATTGGGCACAGACATATTCCACAATGAGGTACAAAAAAGAGGGTGAAAAAGAACACACGCAGTGACTTGCACATCTCCAGCACAAGTGAATAAGCAGGGGCTGAAAAGAATTTGCATTAAACTGAATAAAACATTTTATTTAATGTTCATTGATGTTATATAGCTTCCTTTTATCCACTACACTTTATTATATTTATGAATATAGAAAAAGTACATACCTATGTAGCTGTTTTATTATGGTATATTAATCTTACACTGTCATCTGCTGGAGTCTTTAGCTGAAGACCTCCATTTCAAATGTAATCTCTTATTGATGGTTCTGCAGAACAGTGTGGGTGAGACTAGAGTGACACTTGCTGTCAGCTTCTCATTTAGTGCATCATTCAGGGGGCAAACTTCACATTTTATGAAAACGCCTGGGACTGCAATGTGCAGCCCCAACATGACTCATATCAGCTATTCAGGGAGGGGAGTTGTGACTCTTGGCCTTGAGAGAGACCCACCGTACACCCCCTGTGGCTATCATTGCCCTCTCCCATTGGTCTGCTGGGGCTCACGAATCAGCTCCGGCTTCATCGGCAGGTCTGCTTCCAGGGTACCAGCAAGGAGGACAATAGGACACCACTGCAGTGATAGCTGCACTTTAATAAAACTGAGCCTGAAAATCACAAGGTAAATTAGGAAACAGCATTTATGACCTTCGTTTATTTATGCATCTAACCAGCTGATTCTTTGTAAATCCAATCAAAAATTTGCACTGCTTCTAAAAAAAGGAATACATGCAACTGTTTTATGTCTTTCTTTTGATTCAACCCTTTGAGTACCAGAGCGGTATGCAACACATTGCAGAGCAATTCATTGCGCACCCTCCGTGGTACCTACTCAAAAGGGTTAAAGGGATAGTAATGTTTCAAAATAAATACAGCTCCAATTATTCTTTATAGTTTTGGGCCACGCATAGCAGTATTATCATTCTTTATGATGTGTAGTTCCAGCGTAATTGAATGATAAAGTATCCCCCTCCCGCCCCTTTTACCTATTGTGAGCCGCCTCAGATGTGGAAACTGGTCACTTGACTGGACAGCTCACAGTGAGGGACAATCTTCTGGCTGTGAGCATAAGGAAAACCCTGCCCCCTTGAAGGAGGAGGGAAGGTTTTTCCTTATGCTTACAGAAGATTGTCCCTTGCTGCACTCCAGTCTCGCTTGCAGCTTTACATAGGTAAAAGGGGCAGGAGGGGGACACTTTATAATTCAATTACTCTGTAACTACACATTGTAGAGAACGATAATAACACTCTCCAGGGCCCAAAAACTATAAAGAATAATCGGCGATGAATTCATTTTGAAACATTACTATACTTTTAAGAAAAATCTGGCTTACTCATTTACTCTGGTCTGTATGTTCAAAGGAAAAGTGGAGGATTTCTGAGACATACCAGCTGCAACATGGAGAAAAATTTTAAAAAACAACTTTCTAGAATTCAAGGGGTTAAAAGACCCATGTTTTTTTAATTTCTTCCCTAGGGTTCTTTTAGTTTGCCTCAGAATTCCTCCTGTTTTCTATTGAACATAAGGCCCTTTGTCTGTAGAACCACATACTAATTATGTCTTTCCTATGTACAGGAATTCAAGACGTTCTATTAAAATGGATGGGAAGGGAGAGGAGAAGGGCACCAAGAAAAACAAGCAATCTTCCCTGAAATACACAGCTGCACGACTGCATGAGAAAGGTGTCATCCTAGAGATAGAAGGACTTCAAACCAATCAGTGAGTAGCAGCTTCTAGAAATGATCTGTGGCAATAAATTGTATATGTGATTGGAACCAATCTAATGCAGGTGGGCTCAAAATATAGGAACTGAGATCTCCTGTTGTGGCCCCCTTATAATTAGTATGTGCATGCAGTATGACTCTGAGATTTGATTTTTTTGTATTTCCTTTGAAAGCATATCTTCATATAAAGCTAAAATACACAGTGAAGCTGATGTGCTAAGGAATAGTGGTGCATATCTGAAGCAAAAAAGTTCCACCATAGGGCATGGGCAGTTTTAATCCTCTAAGTCCTAGAGGGGTGTCCAATGTATTGCGACACCCAAAGGCTTAATAAATGAGCATACCTTGTGTTTGTCAGGGGACTCCTGTCTCCTGGGGGCCTTACCTTAGTCTCCAAACCATCCCAGTTTCACAGGAAGGAATTCATTTAGCACTGTGTTCTGATAGTGAGGGAGGACTGAGGCTGTTCTGGCTACACAACACAGTACAGTTTCTGCTTTTCCCACAAACAGAAAAGGAAAAATGGAAGTCTAGTGTTCTGCATATTTTGGGGCCTCCATTCACAATTTCATCAGGGGGCTCAGGGATTCTTAAAACTGTCCTATCATAGGGGACCAAAACCTTTTGAAATTAACATTGTTTTAAAGTGGACCTATTACCTTGAATTTGCTTTATGTATTTTCTTTAGGAGATATTCACACTTATATGTCTAGCAAAAGTGAAAGTGAAGATTTCCTGGTACTGCACAGAGCTTTAATAGCATATGAAACATCATTGAAACCATAATTTGCATATAACACAATCATAGTTTCGGATCACTGTTCCTTGGATCTAGTGATCCTTATACTTCAATTACAAGTAGAGCTGGCAAAAGTTAACCATAAAATCATGCTGATGGAATCATAATTTCATCATAATGTTGAAGAGAATGAGATGCAAAAACTACTAACTAAAATTGATGTTGAATTGAAGAAATACATGTTGAGGCAACTCAGGAGATAAACTTAAAAAGTGAGTGAGGATTCCATCAATCCATGGTTACACAGATTAAATCTGAGGTGAAATTTCCATCCTCGTGACACTGGATCTCCTGAAAGTTATGAGATTGTCTAGGTTTTCCTGTCCAATGTATACAATAACTTGGTGTTCTTATATACAGATGCCTCTTATTATGCAGACAATGTATCAAACAATTGGTGAACAAATGCATTCCTTTTCTTACTAAATAGTTACTTGGGTGCCAGGTAAATATGGGTATTGCCAATCCATCATTTCCATAGATTTCCAAAAATCTCACCAACACTGCATCACATACTGTGATTTTAATGTTTTGATTTTAGATCTGAATCAGTTGTTGTTAAGAAGTATCTATGTTATAAAGTATTATGGTAAATGGGAAGCGCTTACTGCAGGTGGGCTTCTATGGGGTTTAAATCTTTGTTTTGTAATTCATTGTTGTCCTTATGAAAGCGTGAGACACTACTCTGAAACATTGACATAAATGATGGAGCAGATGTTAATATTTTGGCATACAGTGAGATTTTTGGAAATCTATGTGATGGGTTGGCAGCGCCCATACTTACCCGGCAGCCATTTACTAACTTAATAAGAAAAGAAGTGCACTTGTTCACTTATTGTTTGGTGACTTTTCTGACCCACAGAATAGGTGACAATACCCAGACACTATGATTCCTAAATGTGTCCAATAAGGGGGGAATGTCTAGTGAAGTTTTAATGCAAAGTATATCTAGTACCTTAATTTAATGTTCTGTTTGCTTCCTGACCAGGTTTAAAAATGTGTTATTTGACATTACCCCTGGAGATGAGGTTGGTGACTTTGAAGTTAAGGCAAAGTTTCTCGGTGTTGAAATGGAGAAAGTCCAGCTTCACTTCCAGGTAACCCTACTGTGATACCTATTATAGGATTTTATTAAATAATCCTGTTGACCTTTAACATAGCCATAAAGTAGATCCATCACCCTCAGAGAGGTCTAGTTAATTACTGTGTGTTTTACTGACCATTGTTTGTAATATAGATAGCATTTAATTATCTATTATAAATTAACCTTTATTTGTTGATAGAGTCTGTGCTAGGTGGATGTTATCCCACACTGTGCTATAAATTAATCTAAACGGAGCCCACACACCAAGGTAATTTCTAATTGCACAGCAAGGGATATGTTTGGTCTCAAACAAACAAAATTACATAATGTGCAGGGATTTGGCATAATGTGCCACCTTGTGCCACCGAAACATAAAGTTTAATTTCTAAAAAAAAAACAAAATGGGTAGTATGAAATATAGGCAGAGTTTAAGTTTCACATTCCTGTTTTACAGAAAATTAAATACAGTGTAGGGCCACATACTAAACATTTCCCTCTGAGGAGGGCCACATTGGATGCCAGGGTCAGTGCGCATGACCTCCAACCACCTCTGCCCAACCACAAAGCTACCTAACCACACACACACTCACAAAAAATATACTGTGGATGTTGGGAATGATGATACACTGTCTGACACCCCACCTGTGCTCTACAGGTATCCATAGAAAGACAGACACTATCTGCTCTCTCTCTCACTGGGACACAGATGTCTCCGTTAACTCTGTAAGTGCCAGAGATGTGTACAGCGTATTACAAAGCAATGTTTTGAACACCTCTCTGGCATTCAAAGGGTTAAAGTGACTGAGAAAAAAATGACCTAAATGGGGCTTTTAACCCCTCGATGCTGAGCTGCAGGACACTTTAACAGTGTCTCTTTATGGAGGGCCTCAATCTGCCAGGCTGCGGGCCTCACATTTTCAGCAAATGGACTGCATGTTTGAAGTGTCTCCTGTAGAACAGACTAATCTTGACTTGGGGTGACAGAGAAGCAATCCATTAGAGACCTCTTCTTATGTAAGGGAGTAAAAATCACCTAATTTCTATTTGTTTAAAATGTGGTTTAACCCCTTAACCCTTTGAGTGCCAGAGGGGTACAGAATGCATTGCAGATCAACCTCCTCTGTCACTCAAAGGGTTAAATGCTGGATAGGTCTACAATGCATTGCAGTCCTGCTGATGGGCCTTTGCTTGCAGTAACGGCTGTGTCTTTGCGTTACAGGACTTGTTACAGATGCAGTATGACGGTGTAGCTGTAATGAAAATGTTCGACAAAGCTAAAGTAAACGTCAATCTCCTTATATTTCTTCTAAACAGAAAATTTTATGGAAAATAGGATTCAGGTGGAAAGAAAATTGCATCAAATAAACATCAAGATTATTTTTTTGTTTTGTGTAACTTTTTTCTAATTTAATATATTAATTGAAGTCATATTGTGAAAAATCTATTTGAATTAAAAGAATTGTAATAAGTAACCAAAATTGCTCAGTCGATTGTACAACTGTGCCTTTTAACCCCTTCATTGGCAGACGGACTTGTCTTTTTATGGTCCCATTGTCACTGATGGGCTTTAACCCCTTGTATGCTAGTAACTCCGTTGCATTGCTATGCAATGTATTGGACACGTGTCTAACATCCAAGGGGGTAATCGCTTCTTGGATGAAGGTGTTAGCAGCGTATTGCTGGGGTTTATTGTTCCCTGCATTGCTCAGTGTTCTAGATGGTTTGATTTTATGGTAGATTCAAATTAATTTAAATGCTTTGCAATTTTACTATATTTTGAGATTAACTGGAAACCTACACTATGAAGAAACTACAATTTCAAAACATTCCTAGTGTCGTCTGTGTTTTTAATGTGGGAAGGCAAACAAGAAAAAAGAATCTATGTAAATGCGTATTTGTAGAATAAGTGCATGTTGTCTAGTATTAATATCCAGCTCCGCTGGGTGGAATTCTAGCAACACGGGTCATATCTATCAAAGCAAAAGTTCAGTAAAGCGAGAGAAATTCAGTTGCACCTCGTAGGCCTTATACACAGACAAACAGGACAAACAATTCCAAAGATAACCAACTGTGAACCATAGATGACAAACTCAAGTTTCTATTAAAGTGATAGTAATGCCTGCTGTTAACCCTTTGAGTGCCAGAGGGGTATGGAACGCATTGCAAAGGGTTAGCAGCAGGCATTACTGTCTACAGTATTAATGATGTATGTGTGCGACGCGATGGCGGCTCTTCAGCAGAGGCGAAATAGCGTTATCTAAAAAAAAAAAAAAAAATACTTAATTTGAATGGTCTACAAAGTGTGCTTTCAAACCAGGCACACCATTCCAGTGAAGTATTTCTTTTTAGATAGCGCTATTTCGGCTCTGCTGAAGTGCTGCCGTCGGGTCACACGACGTAAATCTCCTGCTGTCAGCTAGAGGCTGACGTCAGTGAAAGTGGCGGGATGGGGAACTTTAAACACTTATATCTCTCAAATTGTACAAGTTTGAGAGACAACACATGCATCATTGAATGTATAGTTTTAATTTCTACAATATTAAAGTTTATTAACAGCAGGCATTACTATGCAATGTGCTGGAGAAGAGATACAACAATGTTATAAATCTTTTCCATCAAAGTTGTTAAAATACCATTTCAAATGGACCTGTCAACCTTGAATTCAAGTTTGCATTCTAGTCAGTAGACCAGCAGATATATATCGTTTAGGACATATTGGCAATTGTATTTCTGAAAAGTGAAAATCTCTTTCAGTACAGTACTGTATATTAATGAAGATCTGTGCTGTACTGAGAGCGTAATTAGCATACTATGTTATCTGAAATTATTGTTTCTAAACTATGTACATGTTGATCTTTTGACTAACATGATACATTGGCAGTTTTGGATCAAGTTTTCTAATATGCAAACTTGAATTTTAAAGAAGAACGGTCATGGTTAAACCTCTATTAATTGTTAGCCTCCATTGCAATAATTAAACATGCCAATAACCTTTCAAAAGTGGCTGGATATTATATAATCTTACCTTATATCAGAGCGACATGAGTAGGGAGAGTGTGGCCATTTTGGAGAAGTTGGCTGAGTGCGCCGGCACTGTCACTCTTTCTGTGTCACTCATAGATGGCAAGACTTCCCCTTTTCCTCCTACTTTTTTAAGCCATGCACTCGTGTATGGCAAGCATGCAAATACACAGTGATGACATGCCATAGGTAGCAGGAGGGATTAGAAAGCAATGGGGGAGACACTGGAGCCGTGCGGCATTCTGCCGAACGGATCAAGAAAGCATCGTCTTCAGGTACACTTTCTTTTTAAGATTTCTACCCCTACAAAAAAATTTACAAAAAATTATAAGAAATCTCTATTATAACTATATACAAGGAAACTATAAAGATAAAGGCATGTAGGGATGAAAGTTCCCCTTTAAATGGAAATTTGGTGATGTTTTTGTATTTGCCCCCATGGTGCAGTTGGTTTGCTTGGGATTTGATTTTCTCATTTGTGCATAAGGCCCTCTATGAATCTCTGAAAAAATCCCATTGATTTCAAAGGGACCTTTCCTGTAGTGAAGTTGTAATTGTATGGCATCAGATGTACCAAACTTTTGCCTTGATACATAGCCCCAAATGTTACCAAATCATTTTTTGAAAAGCCTACTTATACTTACTCTGACAGTGATGGAAGTAACTTTTTGTCAAGTGCAAAAGGTGAATTTTGTAATAATGTTTGTTTTTTATTAGTAAGATAATTTATAAATGGGATGAGAACATTTGCTGTAATAAAATATTGCATGATTCTGACTCCTGAGTTAATGCACTACTGCCCAATGCCCTTGTATGTGGTGTTCTCCTTCAGCCATACTGAATGGCGATGAGGTCCCAGGAGGGTAATGGTTAATAGCTATTCAGAAGTTCTGCCATTTTAGTGCTGAGAGGGGTGTACAGGGCAGAAATGCTTTGGTACATGGTACGCGTCTCCAGCACTGTAAGGGTTACACAACTTTGGTTTGTGCCTTTTATATGTCAACTGCTCTTTGTAATTTTCTTTTTTTAATGCAATAAAATTCATTGTTTCATTAAAATCTGATTTTGTGTAAAACATGAATTTGAGCTGTTTCTAGAGACTGAACGTACCCCTCTGACACAAAGGTTTCACGTGGCACTGCAGTTTTGTAAGAAGTGATTTTGAAAGAAATGGCTAATAAAGATAGAGATGATTTGACATGTTTATTTCAAACCCTAGTTTTCTATAAGACGTACAGTAGGGTTCGGAGTCTGAGTCCACCACCACAAGCTGGTTTTATTTCATAATTTATTACAATATTTTACTACTTTTTAATAAGTTTATACTTGTTATTCAGGAATACATAATTTAACACTGAGACAAACCAGTTTTTTATCTTTGTTAAATCTTGATGTGAAATTGCCATTTATATGAATATCCTCTTCATACGCCATTTGCTTATAAACATTCAAAAAGGTATCATCCTAGTGCACAGGTGAGTAGTATTTGACTTTTAACGATAAACACTTGATATTCTATTGGTATAGTCCTATTAGTATGGTCCTGCTAGTTCTTGTTTGACCAAAGAGAAGTACCACTATGTTCTGCAGAGCCATACCATCCCTTCTAGCTTAAAGATGTGTGTTTAGGATTATTATCCTGCTGGAAAATGAATCCTCTTCCACACATCGAAGCTGTATCAGGTGTATCTGAAGTCCAAGGAAAAGTAAGGAGTGCTAATATACATGGCTTTTCCACCGAAATCACCAGACCTCAACCCCACTGAACATCTTTGAGAACATTTGAAGAGGGAAAAGGTAAAGCATACTGTATCTCTAGACAGTCTCTAGGTTGCTCGTAAGGAATAATGTGGATTGTAAATTTCTGCATAAACTTAGAATCGATGAATCAATGCCAGAAGAAGTCATTAACCCCTTAAAAACCGTCAGCTTTGCAATGTGTTGCGTACCCCTCTGGCACTCAAAAGTTTAAGGACCACAGATCATTTTTTTTATTATTATTATTATTATTATTATTGCTTCGATAGATTCAGGGTTCCCAGAATGGCGTGCAGTCACACAGGGACCCCTGAATCCCATGACAAACGTAACAGTCAGGGGTCTTTAACGGAGGTTTTCCCATGACTGTTATAGTATATCATGGGTCTTTAACCCCTTAAGGCAAATGGTGATCATACCAAATACTGAGAATTTTTTATTTTCAGTACGTGCTAACAAACACATCATTTTCACTAATAAAAGTAAAATATATATTTTTGAGAAATACTGTATATTTTATCAAACAAATTAGTTTTTGAGAAATGCTGGCATAAAAGCAGATTGTGGTAGTGGAGTCTTTTGGACCCAACTCTGTGTGTGTGTGTGTCTCTGTGTGTCTGTGTGTGTGTATATATATTATACACACACACAAACACACGTATGCAGTTTCTGCTAAAAATATAGATATACAAACAGGTTTAATATAATACAGCCCTTATTTACTTGGTTTATTTTTGCCTGTTATTAGTTTCTTAAGCATCATTTATACTTATCCTGTTTACATAGCTACAAGACACTGGATGTCTGATGTGTGGGAAAAAAGTCACAGACTGACCAAATTATTTCTAAACCCCCAACAAATACAAAATTACTATAAAATGTTACTAAACATACTTGGGTTTTTTTAGGTGTCTGTGTATCCATCCATCATACATTATCCCACATTTCCTTACCTCTCAATGCATAACTTACTGTCTACAGACCATATGCATCTCTCTGCCTGTATGTATATTTTTGTTTATATGGCACCACAAAGTGTACACAGTGCTTTACAATAGTATTAATTTTCATATGCACAAAGTAAAGTACTTACCATTTCATCTGGGCCCACATACCACAGGTTGGTGGAGTACTCCAGGGGTAGTGGAACCAATATATTCCTGTGCATCACCATCATGATATCGCCTGGCACTCCACTTGATGCTCAGGAGGGGTTTCATGTAACAGAAAAAAACATGTGTGCTGATATTTTAGTTAAAGCTATCTTTCCTATCTAATCTATCGCAAAACAAAATCTATGACAGCATACATTACTGTGTCCCCCACTTCACTAAAGCCTCAGCAGAAAAGAGGTACAGAGAGACATACACTGAGGGATGAATAACCCCCTGTCAGGCTTCCTCCACTCCTCCAGGAGCACCTGCTCTAAGGAATGGTGAGGAGGAAAAATGGCAACCTCCTTTTTGAGGCCTCTGAGACCTTAAGTGTGTCCAAGACAGTCTGAAAAAGACCTTCAGCAGAACCATGGCCTTCCCCCATAAAAATTCCCAACAGAGAGAGACAAATTCAGGTCATCTGTATCAGTTTCTCCTTCCTCAGCACTGAATCCTCAATAATGGAAGCATTACCCTCTATAACATGGCTCAAGTGCCTTTTGGGGGAAGGACCATTGACCAAGAGACTTGGATCTCTTGAATAGATGAAGGGATAGAACACCTTGGGGAAATAAAGGCCTTAACTCATGCAGGCTCCTGTTCAACAGAACAAGAGGGATATCGAGTAGCCATAAATTACCAAGGAACAGCAATCTGGCATGATGAGCAATGGGTTAAAGATATCCCTGAAACCTTAGTATCCTTAAACTTGCCTCTTCCTTATGCTCTGACATTGGTTGAGGAAAATAGTATAAGTAGAATAAAAGTATGTATATCACCTTAAAAAGTGCTTATCTAACTGTAATAGCAAGCTAGAAGGGCAGGCTGGGTCCTAGGAGGAAGAGGGTCTGCATGAAACCACTTGTTCCCCTGGTAAAAAGCCTGCGAAGAATGGGCTTTATGGAAACTGTGGTTTCCCATTATAAAGATGGAGAGGTGGCTCTCCAGCCATCATTAAAACATGAACCCCATGGTCCAGTAGACAGTGGGTAACCTTTGAAGCACCACAGACCCTCTACATCTGCAAAATTGCAAACAGAGGCAATATAAGTCGATTATATATGTTCTGTTCCATCCAACATGGCCATCACACATGCCTGTACTTAACGGCACCATGACCCAAAGTAAAAGTATGTAAAGGTTTGAAATATTTCATACCTATTTTTCAACTTTTATGTACTGTCACTTCTATAAGAGGATGGTGACCAAAAGTAAAAAAACATAGTGACATGTTGATGTGGATGGTGCTCCCCTTGAAACTGGTGCGACGCATTGGGAAAGGAGGAAGGCAAACCTGAGACTCTCTGACCTGATCAGGTGAAGACCCCGATATCAACAAAACTCACCCCCTAGGTGTGACCTCCAGACACAAAGAGAATAAAGACGTTGAGGATGAGCTTTGTGAAAGGCTTTCACCAAGACAGGAGAGTTGATATAGGGCTCCTAGGATCTGTCCACTGGGCCACAGTCCTGCCAGTGCACCAGGTAGTCCAAGTGTCGCCTCTGGAGTTGGGAGTCCAGGATCTCCTGAAACTTATGCTCATCCATTCCACATGCCTATAGAGGCGGAGGTCTACTAGGTTCCTGACTGGGAAAGGGACCCTTCTTCCAGGGTTGAGAGGCATGAAAGTTAGGTTGAATACTCAGAGAGGGTTGTAAGGCAAGACAAAAGGCCACAGGATTAATTACCTGAACATCTTTCAAAGGTCACAAGTATCGAGGACCCAATTTCTTGGAGAGGCAGGAGAGCTGTATACAGGAAGAAGATAGCCAAGCTCTGTCCCCCATGCAGGAGTTCTGGGAACAGTGCATATCAACCTGTTTCTTATAGGCCAACTGAGCTTGAGTCAAAGTGTCAAACAGTCCGTTGACACAAATGAAGCCATTGGATACATTACGATGCGCATCAACAGGAACAAAGATGTCTGGGGGGTAGTCCCGGAATAGCCATCGGGTGACACCCATAAGTGACACAGAACGGGGAGGATTTAATCAAGTAATGCAATTGGATTTTATAGGTGAATTCCGCAAGAGGATGCTAGGACCAATTATCCTGGGGATGAGAACAACAGAGGTACTGCTCCAAGGTTTTGTTAGTACACACAGTTTGCCCGTTAGTCTGTGGGTGATAACCAACAAATACACAAGCTGGAATAAAAAAGATTGCCAAAACTTAGCGATGAACTGGGGACCACAATCAGACGTGATAGACTCAGGAACCCCATGAAGCTGGAAAACAACCCTAAGAAACAATGTTGTGGTCTGTGCAGCAGTGGGAAGGCCTTTTATAGGAGTAAGATGTGCCATCTTAGTAAAATGACCAACCACTACAAGAATAGTGTTGTGGTGATCCAATGTAGGTACCAAGTAATTTCCTGCCATGGTCCAGTCGGAAAAGGTAAGGGATGCAAAAGACCCAGTGTTTTACTGTGCCTGTCTTTAACCCTGGAATGTGTCTCACAGGTTGACACATACTTTTGAACATCAAACCATACCTTGGCGCATGAAAAATACCATTGCACTCCTTCAAACTGCTTTGCAAAACCCCCGTGACCAGCAGAAGGGTGATCGTGGAATAACTGAAGGATCTCTTGACGGAGATTGAGGGGATCATAAATTTGATGGTGCTTATAGAGCAGACTGTGGGACAGAGCACGTCCGTACTGATGGTAGTGGATTGTTTGCATGATCCAACAAAGAACTAGTGAGTAAAAGAAAATGATTTGACTGATGAATGGTCTTTTAAGGTAAAGGTGTAGCAGAATGAAGAGGGAGCATATTGGAGACCATCAGCCTTGGGGGGGGTTTTGAGCCAGCCCAGTAAGTGATATGTAGATGAAAGCGGGAGAAGAAAAGAGCCCACCTGGCTTGGCATCTTCAAAGTCCAAAGGAGTAATGTAGGTATTCCAGGCTGTGATGGTCCATATAGATGACAACTGGATGAACAGCTTCCTCTAAGAGGTGGCACCACTCCTCCAGAGCATACTTGATAGCCAGCAGTTCTTTGTTACCTATCTTATAGATCCATTCAGTAGGTGTATGCTTTCTAGAGAAGGCAATTGGGTGTAACAAATCCTTGGAACCGAAATGTTGGGAGAGAACAGCTCTAATGGCAATGTCAGAAGCATCAACTTCCATTACGAAGGGTTTCTGAACCTAGTGCTCAAAGAGAACAAGTGCATGAGTAAACCGTTTCTTAAGCTTGTTGAAAGCACCTTGTGCCAATACAGTTGTTGTTTTTGGTGATTGAGGAGATGTGATGGGCACAATATTGGAGAAGTCTCTGATGAACCTCCTGTAGAAATTGGCAAACCCCAGAAATGCTACATTATCTGCTTCAAAGAGGCATTTTTCAAGCTTAGCATAAAGTTGATGCTGCTGAAGGCATGCTAGTACAGTCCTGACATGAGTATGTTGTTCCTGTAAAGTAGAAGCATAAAATAAACATATCGTCTAAACAGATGATCAAGTAGGTCCTTTAAAAATGTCATTAATAATATGTTGAAATGTAGAGGGAGCATTGCACAGACGTCTCTAGAATGAATAGAGGCATGATGCCAGTCTGGATTTTGACTAGCCCATGTCCTTGCTAAGGCAGTCGGACGGAAGCTGGGATAAGTGTGCGGCCTAACAGGAAGAGTTGGGGTGAGTGGGCACTAATGTGGCTGTGTCCTCTTCCAATTATGTGATGTAAGCCAGCTGCAGCTATGGATAATGCCCTGATGTTCTCATGACAAGTTTGGGGGTTGTAAACATAAGCTCTGGTGGCTACAGCCCAAAAATAAGGAAAGTGTACTGTGGATGTTCTCTTGGGCCTCCAATCCTTCTGCCAGGACTGCAAGGTACAAAGAAGCTTCATGTAAGCCAGCACCTGGGAATGCGTAGTGGGCTGTGTACCCCACTCCTCCCTCTAATGGGACTGTTTTCAAGCTACAGAGCAAACCAAAAATTAATTGTATTAAGTAAAACCCCTGCCAGTCTGTATAACTTCACTAAGATACAAAGGAGAGAACAGTAGAAATGTGTAGGCTTTATATTTTATCCCTTTTATTTGCCTGTAATTGTTGTCCTATGTTTGTGTGCCATGACCCCTCTAATAAATGCAATTTATTATATTTTTGTCTGGCTGGACAATCGTATCCCTGGTGTTTAACTCTTGGTCAACCAATCAGTAAAGCTACCCACTACATCCACTCTGTCTCCCCCTTCCTTGAACAATTATGCAGACCCAAGTGTGTTCTGGGTTGGCAGTCTTTGTAAACACTAAGCAAACGGCTAACCCTGAGACAGAGTGGGAGGTATCAAGGGGTCAGGGATCTCTGAACTGTAGACACTGGGCCCAGTGTCCAATCACAAGGTTTTTATATGTCAAGCAGCCAGTCTCCCTACATGTTTTAAAATAATATGATAATAATGCATTAAAACCTGGCTGGCTGATCATTTTGACTCATGGATAGCTACCCCAACTGCATTCTATTTTTCTGGACTGTTACTCTGGTATAAGTGATACTGCTACATCAGTGACACATCCAAATTCATGTGCTGTACCAATGACTTTTCAGTTCCTTCTAATGAAGGATTCTGCAAACATCCAAAGCACCAGAGTCTTCTGTACTAAAACATATAATTTCATGGCACCCCACAGTTTTCTGTAATAAAACATATAATTCCACATAACCCTATATGAATATTTAGCAGTACCCCAAAACCACCCATTGAGGTCCCTCTGTTGTTTATAAATATTTTCTCATACGTCCATGACCATGGGATTTAGAGAAGTCGCTTCAAGAAAAGTGAGTCCCCCAGCTGTTTCACTTTTTTTAACGTAAAATGCAATTGTCACTGTACTTTCCTGTTAACATGGAAATGGACCAGATTATTCAGGATGAATGGAAATTTTCTGACACAGGCCCCAAAACTCCTAACCTATCAGATGTCCAAAGAGGGTCACTTATGTTTTAGAGGCTGTTGCTGGGGGTGTGGCTGGTGGGATGGGCATTACTGAGAATTGTTAGGCTGTTTCTTGACCTATTGACACCTTTTTGTGTAACTGAAATAAATGATTTAGAACAAGACCAAAGTATTTTATTTACTCAGACTAATTTATAAACACAGTTACTGAAGTTTAAAGGGATAGTAATGTTTCATAATAAAAGCAGCTCTAATTAATCATCATAGTATTTGGACTTTGGAGAGTGTTATTTCAATTCTGTCAGAGTTGTAGTTCAAGAGTAATTCAATGACAAAGTATCCCCCTCCCATCCCTTTTACTGATGTAACACTTCTCACCTCAGAGCAGAAGGGAGGTGCCCAGGTAGATTGCAGAGAGTGACAATCTTCCATTAAGATAAGGAAAAAACCTGAAATACTTGTCAAGGGGGGGCAGGGCTTTCATTGTTTTCATAGAAGAAGATTGTCCCCTTCTCTTATCTGTCTAGTCTATGGACTGCATTCCACATCTGAGAAGAGATGGCTTACACTAGGTAAAAGGGGCAGGAGGGGAAACTTTGCTTGTAAATATCTCTCAAACCATAAAGGTTTGAGAGATAAGACTTATATTGTTCTTCATGTTTTTAGTGCCTACAAAATAAAGATAAAACGAAGTATTACTATCCCTTTAAACAAACATTATTGTGTGTTATTGATATGGAACAATGTGATACACTTATATACACACCAAATAGTTTGATTTCCTAAAAAGAGGGACATCAGGGTGGGAAGGAGGGACAGTGGGATTTGGGTCTCAAAGAGGGACTCTTGGGAGGTATGCAAGGCTCTCTCTGTACTGAAGACATTTTCCAAACTATTTCTTTCGTATGGATTTGGTTGACCTCTGACATGTCCCCTAGCAGTGGATTCAGCAATTTCCTGGCTTTCTACACCTACTACTTTACCCCAGAGCACAGCTATGCTTCGGGATTCCACTTAAGAAAAAAAAAAAAAAAACTGGATTAATTTTTTTCAGTCCAAGGGGCTATTTTCAGATATACCCTTTCATCAGCTTGGTCTTGCAGGGCAATTGAAGCTTGGCTAAATCAAATCATATGTACTATCTAGGATGGTGCACCCAAGTAAGAGATTCTGTCACTAGTCATTCAGCTTCAGGACACCACACTATATATACCAGTGAGATGGATTTAGACATTACCAAGATAGAGGTTAATTGCTTTGCTATGGCTGTGGTGGCTCTCAGTACCCTTTGGCTCAGAATCTGGAATGCTGTTTACGCTTCTAAGAAAGTTTTAGTGCTGTTGCCATTTAATCTTTGTTTTTATTGGTCCTGAACTTGAGGGTCACTCAGGCCACATTGGGTGAAAGTACTTTTCTACCTCAAAACAAGTTCTGTAAGCTTGATTTCATGAAAAAGAGTTATACCTATCACTCTAGTGGTGATTTTCAGTGTTGCCTTTGCCTTTCTGGGTCTGCAACAACTGGATCTTCCTTTCATTACTCTGGAATGTCCGAGTTCAATGCAGAACAGATGCACAAACAACAACTAATAGTAATAGTCACTGAGTACTTGGAAGCAGGGAATTAAAAGTACAAGTCACTTGCAAATAAAACTCTGAGTGGTGGCTGGCCCCAGGCTGGCAGATAAAGCTAACTCTCAAGGATGCCTGCTGATAGATGTTTGAGAGCAAAGCTACGGTGCAAGCTAGGGAGCAGTGTCAACTGCAAGCCACTCACACAGGTGAATACAGGACTAGGAGCTCACAAACAATCAAGTTCACAGAATCAAAATCAGCAAACATAATCAAGTCTGGAACAAAGCAGAGGTCAGGACAGACAGCAAAGAAGCACAGACAGAAATCAATGCAAAGATCATACACAGGAAATGGGAATGCCATCACTATACAGGTGCACTTAAGTGCTTGTAAGGCTGCTTGATATAGGCCCCAGTGGAAACAGACTGAAGACATGCAATTGCAGAGCTGGTGAGAATAGAGTGGATGTGTCCAGGTAAACAGGCACGACTGCAGATAACAGCACAGCAGGACTTTCTGGATTGGATTCTTACTCGAATTCGGTCATTCCGCCTCCAAGACCAGACATTCGTAGAAACTGATGTGAGTCTACTCTGGGAAGCTGTGTGTAGATATCACTCAACTTAGGCAAAATAACTAGTCAGAGATGCTTAACTGGGAACAAGCCTGCCCTAGAATTGAGCAAGCTCTTTAGGAATGGTGTCCCTACCCAGGGTGCAGTCTCTTTTATCTCACTAGTGTCATTCACAGAGAGGAAATATCCTAAAGCACATCATACTGACCCCTGCCAAAATAGCAGGCCAGGCAATTCCTCAGGCATAAGTTTCAGCCTTGTTGAGCCTCATCAGGGAGGTGTAGCTGATCTCTCTAGGCACTGTGAGCAAGTGGTCCATGTCTGGATTCCCCTATTACCCTTAGGGTGACTGATCCCAGGGGTAATTTGCATATGCAAAAGAATGAGTCAGGCTGTATAGGAATGGTATCCTACCAGTTCACTAGTGTCTTTCACAGAAAGGAAATATCCTAAAGCACATCATACTGATCCTGCCAAAGTGGCAGTCCAGCCTCTAAGTGCCAGGCAATTCCTCTTGGAACAAGAGAAGCAGCCAACCCCAGATGTACAGTAATGAGCAAAGGTTTTCGGCAGGTGTGGAAAAAAATGCTGTAAAGTAAGAAGTCTACTTTTGAAAGCATATGGAGAGTGGACTTCTATGCTCCCTAAGCAGAACACCTTTGGTGGCTTTGACTTCCTCATCTGTCCCTGGGGTGGCCCGTGGTTATCGCAGCTTTGGTTATAGTCACAATAGACTCCAACCTGGGAGGCTGGTGTCTTACTCTGGGTCACCTGACCATGCATGTTCAATTGTTTTCCAGAAGCATATTACCTCTTTGTCTGATGTGCATACTTTCTTCCAAGGGATGACTCATTTCCAGCTGGTCTTTTGTTGTCCGACTTCTCCGTGGGATCCTGGTTCTAGGAGTGCCTCAGAAGGCTTATTTTGAACCTTTGTCTTTGGATTCCCTGTGTCTCCTGATGCTCAGTTTGGCAGACAGACGAACTGCATGCCTTGTCTTGAAAACCCCTCTTTTGGTGTTTTAACCTGACAAGGTGGTTCTGAGGACTCTTAGTGTTTTGCCTTAAAGTTGTTTCTGAGTTTCACATTAACCAGGATGTTTTTTCTTTCCTCTCGCTGTCTAGCCCCATCTAATAGACAGGAGCAGGAACTTCATCTCTTGGTTGTGGTTAGGTGCTTGAAGTACTACATCAATCTCGCAATGTCTTCCCAGGAATCTGATTCCCTATTTGTCATCCGTTTGGGCCCACATCTAAAGTGACAATGGCTTCTTGGATCAAGGCAAGAAAATGTCAGGGTTCTCAGGAAGAAGATTTGCCTTTTTGGGTTATTGTTCATTCCAACAGGTCATTGGGAGCATATTGAGCATATAAGAATCAGACCTCTCCTAAGCAGTTGTGTAAGGTGGTGATGTGGTCATCCCATCACACTTTTGTCAAACACTACCTTAATGTTAATGTGTTGGCTTCAGCTGAAGCTGGCTTTGTACAGAAGTCCTACAGTCTGTTTTGCCTGTATTGGTGGCCTTTCTAATTCCTGTTGGACCAGTACATGTAGGTTTCTGCTTTTTGGTTTACAGTGTTGCAGTCTGTTGACACCTGAGGTTCATGTTGTACTAGATCTTTCCCACTGAATCTGGTTGGTGTTCTGAGGGGGGGGGGAGGGTTCTCGTTCCCACCCTGGAATCTCAGTGGATGTTTTGGTTCCTTTTCTTTTAGTCTATGTGGAACACAGAACTTTCCTCCCAGACCACTGAGAAAAGACCACCTGGGCAGGGGGATCCTCTTTAGTTCTCTGTTCATGGGTTTCCTAGACTTGATCCTCTTCTGTTTCTTTATTTTAGCCTTGGTATACATCAAACTGAGCAGGGTGAAATGGTGCAGGGTGGGAATTTCCACCTCAGAGGGCTTTTTGTTTTTATAAGTGTCCTGCCATCCAGTGGAGGACTTCACACCATGATTCCAGTGTTCCACATGGACTAAGAGAAAAGGATTTTATCAGTACACAAAGAAAAATCTCCTTATCAGGGCTCAAAATTTCAAGTCCTACTAACCAGGCCTAAAAAGTTACTTGCCACTAGTTTCCACACCTAGCCCCACCCAAATCCCTGCCTTTAACCCCACCCACGCATTAGCCTCTCAAGCATTATAGCAGTTAAATGCTTAATTTAAATAACGTGAAAGTGTTTTTTGGACCCACTACTTCTCCCCACAACATAGTACAGTTGATTTGACACACTTTGTTTTTATACATAAAGGCCATAGTAAGCAACACAATGTTTAACCTTTTAAAGGCCATAGGATGGTCTAACAATAGCGCCACTGTAAAAGTACAGGCTATAGAGGTACTTCTAACAAAAATTCCAGCTGCAATAACATGCGAATAAAACATCTAGCAACAGTTGTATTTTCCATGGTTTAATCAGTAAGATAAACTCTGAATTATATTCTTTCAATATTAAGCTTTAAAATTATTTTAAAGCACCGGGTAACTAATGATTTAAACTGATGAGATCAGCCTTGTGGAATCAAGTTAGAAAGGAAGTTTAAGTGAATCAAAAGGATGCTTTGTACAACAGAAGCACATCATGCCCTGCTCTCACTGGCAGCGTAACGCAACACAGCGTGTGGGCCCCAAAGTACTAGAATGGTTACTCTCTCCAGATCAGCATCAGTTCCTTGCGCATTTTTTCTACAGCGAGCATACATTGTTGAGTGATTCCTTGATGGCACCTAATCGCAGGGACATAAGGACCTGCTCAGCAGGCCACATATTGCTCACCTATGCTATACACACATCTACGTCAGGGTTGTGCAATGGAGCTTATCACTGTCATCTGGTGTGTATGCCCTCCACTGTATATGTAAAATATGTGCTAATAGTAAAGCAAGGGGGCACCCTTCACTACACAGAATGAATGGACGATCTGGCACTCACAAGCTACACAGGCAATCAGGGTGAGTGCAATAAGCAGTTTCATCCTCCTCCTATTGATTACAGTAAGCAGCCGCTGTATTCGTTTTCTTACCATCAACAGCACATCGTTCAGAACACGAAACTTGCGCCAGGGACATGGAACCCAGTGGCACAGTTAAACACTACAGGGTAGGGGGGAGGAGAACACACAGCAGCAAAGGGGACACACAGAACCGAGTTCCTGCCTAGCCAGTACACAGAGCATGCGCACAACTTGCATGTATCTTCCTGTATGGAGAGCGTACAAACAAGTGTTAGCTACGCATGTGTAATATAAAAACATGCATTGAACATCAGGCTACTCTATGCAATCTGCTGAGTTTCCTGCTGGTAGGTTTATGTTCTGTCTCACCTAGAAACTATACGTATCAGCTTGGGTTCTGTAACTGTGCAAATAAAATATTTTAATATGGGTCATAAGCATAGAAGGCACAGGAACGCAATTCACTTTTAAAAGGTTGCATGCAAAAGAGCGTGTGACCACCTGGAACATTAACCATGTCGCCAGGATAAAAATGGAGACATGAGAATCTTGCACTGCATAACAGAGCAAGATTCTCATGTCGCCTACTGAAAGGTCGCATATGACTATGTAGATCCAAGGCGCTGTGATGTGTGCATGGTATTAGATGCTACTTAGTCTGCAGTGAACATCAAAGCAACCACACGTGTGGGGTTATCCAGCTATAAACATCGCTCATGTTACTCCAATTACAAGAATTATGTGAAGAATGTCATACCTCCTAACATTTTACATGGCCAAAGAGGGACACTGGTGTTTTAGGTGCTGTTGATGGTGGTCATGTCTTTAGCGAGAATTTTTAGGTTATTGGATGTCCTGCTGATACCTCTTTGCATAACTGATGAAGTTATTTAGAACAAGACCAAAATACTTTATAAGGTCTGTCCCTCCAACTTGTTTTCTGGTGCATCCTTAATTCTTTGAGTGCCAGAGAGGTGCCCATTGCATTGCAAAGCAATGCATTGTGCACCCCTCTGGCATCAAAGGGTTAACAGCATAATCCAATCACTCATCTGTGATGAACCATCAGTGACCGGAAATCTCTGACCCTATGACCTTAGTGGTGGGCATCCTTTCCCCCCACCCCGACACACACACACTCACTCACTGCTCATTAAAGTGCCGCTTTAGTGAGTACACCAACATTTACTAAAACTCACCAAGGTTTGGCTCAGTTAATGTTGGACACCAAAATAAATAATTCCTATACCACTTAACTCTGAGTGCCAGGGAGATATCCGAACGCAATGCGTTGGATATGTCCCTGACACTCAAAGGGTCAACAGAAGCTCTCTGGCTACTGCTCAGACTGGAGAAGGGACACATGGGCGTTGCCTCAAGTAGAGGCATGCCAATCCTAGAAGGTACCGCTACTCTCATCAGTCACATCCTATAACACTGGACTAACCCCATAGAGATCAGTGAAGTGGCAAGTTCAACTTAATGCAAAGCAATAAATCCAGCAGTGGCAGCTTTGACTGCTGAGGCTGCTGGTACTGTATCCCTGGTCAGTCAGTCAGGCGTGCGCTGTGCATCTAATAAAATTTTCAACTCACAGATGGTCTATGATCATCTCATCCTCCTCCAGCCTGGCCTGCCCCATCTGTGTCACTTCGAGGCCAGGCAGGTAGTGGCAGCAGTGTGTGCTCTCATGTCACCTGTCCGTGAAGCACCGCGTGGCCAGGCATGCCACCTCCCCCCACCATGTAATTATGTGGTGGAACACCCATCACAATGCCTTGGATCTACATACTCATATGCAACATTTCAGTAGGCACCTGAGAATCTCACGCTGTCATGCAGTCAGGGCCGGATTCACAATAAGGCAGAGTAGGCATCTTCCTACGGGCACACCCCACAGAGGGGTGCCTGTCATTTGGATCGCTTTTTTATTTCTTTTTTTTTCATTAGCCTCGCTGGCTGAGCAGTGGCATAACAATAATCCCCCCACCCGGCGCCCACTCCATGTTGCCCTCACATTGCCCCCTCCCCTCCGTTATCCGTTTCCTTCCTCCCTGGCAGGACAGGTCTGTGCCTCTTTTGGCACAGTCCTGTAGCTGCTGAGCTCCCTCGCCGTCTCTCTAGTAATGTATCATCTCCCAGCGCTCTGCATTCCTGAAGAGAAGACCGTGCAGGAGCTTCAGCAGCTACAGGACTGTGCCAAAGGAGGCACAGATGACAGATCTCTCCTGCCAGGGAGGTAGGAAAAGTAAAACTGGGGGGGGTTGTCAGAGTAAGGGCAACATGGAGCTGATGGGGGGCAAGTTGGAGTTGATGGGGGCAGTGTGAGGGTAACATGGAGCTGATGGGGGCAAGTTGGAGTTGATGGGGCAATGTGAGGGTAACATGGAGCTGATGGGGGTCAAGTTGGAGCTGATGGGGCAATATGGAGATTGTGGGGGCAATGTGGAAATCATGGGGGCAAGTTGGAGCTGATGGGGGCAATATGAGGGTAACAGGGAGCTGATGGGGGGCAAGTTGGAGTTGATGGGGGGCAATGTGAGGGCAATATGGAGATGGTGGGGACAATGTGGAAATCATAGGGGCAAGTTGGAGCTGATGGGGGGCAATGTGAGGGCAATATGGAAATCATGGGGGGCAAGTTGAAGCTGATGGGGCAATGTGAGGGTAACATGGAGCTGATGGGGGGCAATACGAGGGCATTATGGAGATTGTGGGGGCAATATGGAAATCATGGGGGGCAAGTTGGAGCTGATGGGGGGCAATATGGAGATGATGGGGGCAATGTGGAGATTAGGAGCATTGTGGAGGTGTCCAGTGGAGATAGCCAAGAGAGAGGAGATTTCTGTGCCTATAGGCTCCTGAGATGTAAATTCGGCCCTGTATGTAGTGTGAGATTCTCATGTCGACAAGTATACCCAGAACGTGGGATTGCAGGGAAAGGGGCCATTTTCATATAGGGTTTCAATTTCCACTCGCCTTCACTCAATTTCTTCTCTCCAAATGCAAGGAGACGAGTGGAAATTTTGAGCCCTGCCATTTTAATATTTAAAGTGGATGGAAGGCAAGCACTCACAGGTCTTTTTTGTCAAGTTTCTGATTTATTCTGCAGTGTCAGCACTGCAATGTGATAACACTGTCCTAAGGAAAATGTGTCTCATCACAAGGAAAAGTTGACACTGCGGAACAGATCATGGACTTGATGAAAAATACCTGTGGGCACTTGATTCCATCCACTGTATATATGTATACACAGAATATACAGACACACAATATACACACACTACAATCATACACAATATACACACAATGCACACACAATACACACGCACAATGCCCACTATACACACACTATACACAAAGACAAAACACACACACACTCACAAAACGTAAACAATACACACAACATATACACAATGCACGCAATATAAACACACAAGCACAACACACGCACACAAATTATACAAACGCAATAAATACATCCACTCACAAAAGACACACACAAGACACTCTACACACACACTACACACACACTCCCACACACAACTCTTTTACTGGAAGACACGTATGTAATGCATTGGGTTGCAATGCAGTGGATACCTTTCTAGCACTAAAAGGGTTAAGGGCCAGATATGTAGTGCCATTCACTTCTCCACAACTTAAAAATAAATGAATAAAACACCTCTTCTGATCTACCTGGTGTGGCTGATCATGGGATAGAAGGCTGTGACATACGTTGAGGACTATAATGGTGACAGATGGAGGCGGTAGGTCCTATGCAGACCCCCACCTGTGGCACACACAGGATTGATTTTTTTTTTCTATTATTTTTTATTCAGACCTCCCTGGGGGGACATCAGGAGGCGTCTTGATGCACCCCAATGAGATCTGAATAAAATATTGAAACAAAAATTAACCCTATGTGTGCCTCCCTGGGTTGGCATTGGGAGTGGTCCTGATAATGAGGTCTGAATAGAAACAATGAAAACAATTATTTGTGTGCCACGGGGGTGTCCAACACATTGCTTGAACCACAGTGGAAAGGCCTAAGTTGACTGTTCCGGTCTTGGAGCAGTCATTTACAGCCTCCCCAGCATGATCACAGCGCACTCTGAGGCTTGCTACTATCATTAAGCCTTTCCACATGTCTGGACTGTTATCTATACTTGAAGAACAGATTCCTGTGACGTACTGGCATGTCATCTGCTGTAAATGGGTGAAAAAAGATCAGTGTCAACATGCATTTTTCAAAATTTCTCCAGACTGGGCTATAAGGCCAAATATGTAGCAGAAACTGTACAAGCTGCTAGGGGAAAGCAAAGGATAGAAGTTTTTCTTGGTAGAAGTAACAACACCTTAACCCTTTGAGTGCCAGAGAGGTATCCAGCTTGTCTTAATTAAATACTTTGTCTTAATTTTGCCCGAGAGTATCCAGAGAGTACCAGCACCTTTTTTTCTAGAAAAATAGCTCAGTCTTCAACTATAGCAGCAGAAATAGGCTGGATTACTAAGTGGAGCAAACCATCTATACCATAGGGGACACACAAATATTTCCAAAATACATATTTATTTGAATGATGCTTTTAACCCCTGAATGTTAGCAACCCATTAGGTATCAATGCTTTGGGTAAGCAATGCATTACGGAGCAATGTCTTGTGTACCTCTCTGGCATTCAAAGATAAGATTCTAAATCAATGAACAAAAGGGCTCATCCTATATAAAACAAACCATTATTCCAAAACAGATACAAGTAACAGCATACCTCCCAACATTTCAAATTGCCAAAGAGGGAAATTGTGTTTTAGGGGGTGTTGCTGGGGATGTGGGCAGGGCATTAATGAGAATTTTTAGGCTGTTTCATGACCTACTGACACCTCCTTGTGTTACCTAATAAATGACTTATAACAAGACCAAAGTATTGTATTTAAGCAGACTCATTTATAAACACATATACTGACATTTTAAAGAAACAATAATGTGGGTTTTATTGCTGTGGAGCAATGTAATACACTTATATACACACCACACAGTCTGATCCCCTAAAAAGAGGGACATCAGGGTAGGAAAGAGGGACAGTGGGATTTGGGTCTAAAAGAGGGACTGTCCCTCCTAAAGAGGGACACTTGGGAGGTATGTAACAGTGTAAATAATAATGTGCAAGTAAGTGGAAAGCTACCAGACTCCTTGAGCAGTATGCTCACTCCAGCTCTCCATACTAACTATAACCTCCGCTCACTGAGTATACCACAATACAAAAAAGAATCTGCCTTCTCCTTCAGACCTCCGAAAGTCTGGAATAACCAACCCGAGAAAATCAGATTGTCTAAAATCCCTAACTGATTCTGTGTATCTAAAAACAATATGTAACAGTATATGAATGTGTTGTATGTATGTTTGTGTGTATATATATATATTTCCCTATTTGCGTAAATATGTAACTTTTACGGTAAAAGCTCTCCAGGACATACTTGAAAATGAGAGAAATCTCAATGTATTCTTCCTGGTTAAACATTTTCTAAATAAACATGTAAGAGTAATAGCTACCTTCCTCATTGATTTGTTGCAACCTTTGGCTCTTCTTCTCTGTTGGCTTGGGGATGATGGGAGTTGTAGTCTCCAACAGTTGGAGAGCTAAAGGTTACCTAGCCCTGCCCTAGTAGCTGCGTCTTGTGGTTTTACCCTATGAGTGCCAGAGGGGTGCTGGACGCATTGCAAAGCAATGGATGAGAGTCACTAAATGGCTAGCTACCCCTTAGTCAGCAATAGAGGAAGCTATGCTAGAGACATATCCAACACCTTGCAGGGATCAAAAGCACAATTTACAGTCATGGAAACTGGGAAATTCACATTTCAACCCTTTTATGCAGTTGGCTTGTTCCAGAATTACACCTCTCAAACCTGGTCAATAAGGCACATTGTTGTCACAGTGAATGGAGATGCTTTCAATCCATTTTTCTGTATTCAGCTCACACATGTAGTACACATGCCATTTATTGCCTGATCACCTAGATAAATACCTTCATATCTACCCTTCTTTTAAAGCCAAGATCAGGAGCGGATCTAGGTTTTTGAGGGCCCCACATGAGGCCACCCTTTGCTCCTGTGTCGGTATTTCTAATAAGACATTACCATCTGTTTTTGTTCAGATGTGTGCTGTGGGGCCCTCTGACCAAGTGGGGGCCTTGAGCAGCTGCTGTTTCTGCTTGTATTGTAAAGCCACAATTGGCCAATACTTTTCCCTCTCCAATGAGATTTATCCTATGGTGACATGGGGTAGGGGGCTGAGATGTGGATACCCCTTCACATCTCCTAACTATGATTTCTAGAAAATATGTTTATGGCTAGAGTTAAATGTGTTGATATTCTTTAATATCATCCTGTTCCCCCTTCAGAATGACTCCACTAGTCAGCTGGGCCATGCAAAAAAACAAATAAAAAAACAAAACAACAAACTAGCAGCCAACAGAATTGTTGTGGAGCAAGGACTCTATTGGAAAGCCAGGTAAGGGCGAGGGTCTAGGAAACAATTTATACACTAGGGGGAAAGGCGATCAAGCTCTCTCCAGAATCTACTAGGACAAACACTGCTTTTTTTTTTTTTTTTTTTTACATTCTGAGTTTGGCCATTTAAATCGCCCTTTTCACGTACCAGGACTCCATGCCAGCTATAAGGTACTAATATGTTTGTGTTAGTAAGATAGCTGAAGTGTAATTAGGATAGTCATGCTGTATCAGATGGTGGCCTAATGCAATTAATGGCAGTAGTTTCTGTGCAAGTTTCTGTGCAAGATCGGAGTGGCTGCTGCCCTGATAGTCCCAAGACATCGGAATTGTTGTATAACCTGATCACTTAACATATTATTATATACATACCTGGGAACTTTTAGTAATAGGTCACCCGGAGGTTAAAAAAATAAAAAAGGTACCACGTTTAACCCTTTGAGTGCCAGAGGGGTACGCAATGTTCTGGCACTCAAAGGGTTAACGTAGCATTTAACTTCACTCCCATCTATCACACCACAGTGAAAAAATGTTAGTAAATACTTTTTCCTTCAACACTGGTGACCAGGTCAGTACAGGCTCTCCGCTCCCGTTGCTTCTCGCTCTCCTTTTGCCCTGACACCAGACACGCAGTGTCATGATCATGTGACACAGGTCACAAGTTGTCCGCGGACCGTGATGCCAGAGCAGGGCTCTGATGAAATTGATGTAAATTATGAAATGTGCGCAGGCAGGAGCAGCAAATGCACACATACTGTATATGCCTGGAGAATTTAAGGTTTCATCCAGAGGCCCGGAGACACTGCTCTAAATCCAGAGTCTCCAGGTGAAATCCGGCAGGTTCCCAGCTATGATTTTAGATTTATAATGGTTTAACATTTTCAGAGCCACAAATGATTAAACAATATCATTTAACACTTTGAGTGTCAGAGTAAACAAACTCTGCTACTCAGTTTTAAATAATATGTTTAATCCTCAGAGTTCCAGGAAGGTGTTCAACAACACCATTTAACCCTTTCAGTGCCAAGGTTTGGAGAATTTATTATCCTGCTGGCCACACACATTTTCATCATTTTTGCTATCCACCTGTTTAGGAATTAATCGCATTGGTAACTTTCTAGTTATATAAAGAAAACGATATATATATTTTTTTTTTCAGAACAAAGTCAGCTTTATCATGGCACCTCACAAAAGCTAAATCCTTCATTGTGTGAGAAGCTATGATGTCAGAAATCCAAAAAAGTACTTATATTGCCACCATCATAAACTATGTATCAAAAACATTTATGTTGCTAGTGACAATTTAAGTATTGAACCCCCTGAGTGCAAAAATACCAAATATGTATAATTTGGCCTGTACGTACCACCTAATTAACAGGAGCACAAAATGGTACTTTTTTTTACATTTCCATGTGTATAGGTTGACATACTGTAGGGGGTGCCAGAAGCACAAAATTACACCTTCCTGTTTTCTTTTTTAAAATAGGTTGTCTGTACTAAAATGGATCTAACTTTTAAATCTATGATTGAAAGGTATGCATGGCATACCATATTGGAAAACTGACATTCCCCTGCATAAAACTGCGGCATATTTGCCTTTTTACCCTTAGGCCGGTGTGTACAATTATTTATGAAATATGGCACCGTAGGGAATTGTTTCTTTTTTTGTACATTTCTATCCATGACATTTCTTGCTGAATTCAGTACTTTTTACCAGCCCTCCAAAATTGTACCCCTTTTGGTATAGGTTGACACACAATATGGGTGCAAGAGGCACAAAAATACACCTTTCTTTTATGAAATGACTAGCATGCACTAAAATGTTCATAACCATTAGATATATGAATAAAGGTGAGTAAGGCATAACATTTTAGAAAGCAGTGTGCACAAGTGCTGCTATAGGAAAAAATACATTTCAGCAGTACAATGTTTGGGCTTGGCATAGTTGGAACATATGGTCAAGCCTGTATCCAATACCACAGTGTCACACTGGGGGTTAAGGACTGGGGCAGGGGCAACGCATTGGGTTTCAGTTTAGGCTCAGCAGTGAGAAGTCATATTCACAAAGTCAAAAGTGATGCAATTCTGTGCCAAATCAACTGCAATGTAGGGAACAAATAAAAATCCTCATGGGTAAATGAGATTTTTAACCCTTTGAATAATGATGATTTATTAACAATAAACTACAATATTGCATGTTTAATTGTTCAACTGTAATTACGCTGTTAATAAATAATTTTATTTTAAAATACTGTATAACATGTTTTGTATATTCTGCCCGTTTTCTGTGGAAGTGGACCCGTTACTTTGAATGTTTTTTCCATATTTTAAAAATTAATTCATAATTTAGGTAACAGCAATATTGGCACGGCTTTGCAGTTAATAAAATAAATAACTCTTCCCCCCAATATAACAACCCCCCCAAAAAAAAATCCCATGCAGTTGTAAGCATGAATAAATATACACAGAATGTGATACGTGTCTGGTATCAATAGGGTTAAAAATTTAAGTGGCGTTATGTGTAGGACTATTTTCCTCTGACATCCAGGTAAATCCAGAAAGGAGACAATATTCTTAACGACTCTTGATGATGTTTTGAAGGCAAAGGGTGGTCACACCAAATATTAGATTTGTTTTCTGTTCACTCACTATCATTTGTTAATTGATAAAAATAAACTATTAACAAATCTATTTTTGAAAGCATTCTTACTTTACAGCATTATTTCATATCTGCCTAAGACTTTTGCACAGTACTGTCTAGTGTTTTGCACACTGCGTACAACGTTTGAGTTTAGAGTTTTGCATAGAGTATTTTGCGTATTGCTTTGTGCATATAGAGTTTTGCTTACATTGTTTTGAATATATAGTTTTGCACATAGGTGTTTGTGTATATTGTTTTGCATATAGCGTCTTGCATGTAGCATTTTGCATGTAGCATATTGCATATATCATATTTCATTTTGCATATAGTGTAAAGTGTTTTTCACATTACGTAGATCATGTTGCACACAGTGTATTTCTTTTTGCATGTAGAGTTTTGCCTGTTATGTTTTGTGTATAGAGTATTGCATATAGCATCTTGTGTTTTGCCTATAACAATTTGCGTATAGTGGTTTGAATATAGTGTTTTCATATATGGTATACAGTATTGAGTATAGTATTTTGCTCATAGTGTTTTGCGTATTGTGTGTGTGTATTGTGCATATTGTGGGTGCGTGTGAGTTTTGTGTACATTATGTGTGTATTTGTGTATGTATTGTGTGTGTGTGTGTAAGTGTATTGTGTGTATTTTTGTGTGTATTGTATGTATATTTATGTATTGCATGTGTATGTTGTGTGGGTTTGTTGTGCGTTTTTGTTGCATGTGTGTTTATTGTGTGTTGTATATTGTGCGTGTCTTGTGCATTGTGTGGATGCTTTGCGTGTGTGTGCATAGCATGTGTGTTGCACATGTGTGTGTCTTGTACGTGTGTGTATTTTGTTAGTCTTCAAGTTTATTGTGCATGTGTGCATTATGTGCGTGTTGTGCGTTGTGCCTGTGTGTGTTATGCATGTGTATATTATTGCATGTGTGTGTGTGTGTGTGTGCACTGCATGTGTATTTTTACGTGTGTATTGTGTGTGTTGTGGTGTATTGTGTGTCACTGTGTATTGTGTGTGTGTATTTTGTGTATGGAGGCCTGTCTGCATCTCATGTTTGATTACCGGGATGTGAATTTATAGCTGCTCCTGATGACTCCTCATAGGCCATCCCCTTTCTAAGAGGAGAAGGAGCTAGTTCTTCCACACCTTAAGGGGGACCAGCGTCAACAAAGAAGGATTTGTGTTGGCTGTTTTACGAGAGCCACTTTCGGTACTCCTCGTGCTGATTTAAGCACAAGTGCCATCACTTCAGCAGAGCCCATCCTGAGGTGCGGTGCTTTAAGAAGGGTTAAGTCCGTAAGTTCGAAGGACAAAGGGAAGGATGGAGCTATGATTAGGCCAGTATCCCAACAGTAGGGAAGCATGTATCATTTGCAATGTTTTCAGGATAGTTATTGGATTGGGTTAATTCCAGTTCAGGGCATTTTTATGTCTGGCAATTTACATTTGGTTTGGGGTCTGGGGCAGCTGGTTTGGCAGAAGCTGCTGTCAGAAGTGCATTTGGGTAGGATGGAGGGTCCTATTGGTTATCCTTCATTTTCAGGTGTGTCTCCTTTGGGTTTGGTTCCCAAGCGGGAACCTGAAAAATTCAGTTTGATTCACCACCAGTCCTACCCAAAGGGCTCATCTGTCAATGACGGCAATGACAAGGAGAGCAGTAGGGTTCAGTGCACCTCTTTTGACAGGGCTCTGTCACTCTGTCATTGATGCGGTTCACGGGTTGAGGTTGCTTCTTCGCCAAGTCAGTCATTGAATCTGCTTTTCAGCTCCTTTAGGTTAATCTGGATTGTTTTCACTTCTTGGGTTACTACTTGGATAGTGTCTTTTGTTTGGGGTGTTCTATTTCTTGTTACTATTTTTAACTTTTTAGTTTTTTTCTTGACTGGGTTATTTGCAAGGAAGTGGGCCTGCACTCCATTCTCCACTACCTGGATGAGTTTCTGTTTGTTGGCCCCTCCAGTAGTGATGCTTGTGCATCACTGTTGGTGGGTTTTTGTCAGGTTTCCGATTTCTTCTGTGTTTTGGTTGCTGAGGACAAGATGGAGGGTCCTCAGGGTGTTTTGTCTTTTTTGGGGATAGAAATTGATTCCATCAGCATGGTCTTTCATCTTAACCAGGAAAAAAATTCAGCTCTTGCAGTCGTTGGTGACTCGGGTTTGGTCATCCAAGAAGGTCACTCTGCAGCAGATGCAGTCCCTCTTAGGGAGTTTGGTGTTTGTATGCAGGGTTATACCCATGGCCCAAGATTTTTGCAGTCACTTGTTGCTCTCCACAAAAGGGGTGCATTCTCTGAACCACTTTATTTGTGTTTCTGGACGTTTGGCAATCTTTCTAGGCAGATTACAATTGCTGAACTTGCTGGCAGGCCTGTGAAATCTGCAGTCAGGACTTGGGGAGGCTTTGTGGTATTGCAAGGTTCTGTTTTGGATGGATAACATGAGTGTTGTTCATGTTATCAACAGGTCCACCTCTAGCTCCCCTCCCATTCTGGCGTTGCTCCTATGGTTGGTGCTGAGATGCTTGCAGATTAATATTAGCTATAGATTGCGGCACGGTTTGGATAACTCTGTTGCTGACTTTCTCTCCTGTTTGCAGTTGGATCAATTTCATGCGCTGGCACCGGCAGCAGAGGGCCACCCTTGATCTGTGCACTTATGGAACCTCGCTTCTTGTCTTTGTTGAAGTTAGTTCAGGAATCCATTTCTACCTCTACGTTTTCATCCTACAGGGCTGTGTAGGCCAATGGTTACTGTTGGCCACTGAGGAGGGTGGTCTGCATGATGTTGCTGCTAGGTCACAGTCAGTGCTCACTTATCTTTCCACGTTGGTGTTTCGGTTCATACTGTGGGTCGAAATCTGACTGCTCTTGCTTTTCTTTTTCAGTTTTTCAGATTGCGGGATTTCTTGGACAACTTCATGGTTAAGTGGATTCTCCTAGGATGAGGAGGTAGGTCGGGAGTTGGAAGCCTGTTGGCCCTTATCCTTTTGGGTCTTGGATGGCATCTGTTGAGTTCTTTCGGATGTATGTTTTGATGATTTTGGGGCCTTCCAGTTTTGTATGTTTTTTGTGATCACCTTTTTTGGTGTGTTTCGGGTTGGGGAGTTGGTTTCCCCTAGTATGTCATGCCCTAGGGGGTTATAATATGGTGAATTGTTTTTGTACCTGGGGCAGAGTTGAGTTTATTCTACGTAGATCAAAGACCAATCAGTTAGGGTGGGGTAAAATTATCTTCCTGCTCCACATGGGGAGGGAAGTGTGTCTGGTTGTCCTGACAGCCCAGTATATTCAGAGTAGGGGCACGATGCCAGCCACTGGCAGTTTTAAAGCCGAACTATCAGAATTAAAAAAGTCCCCCCCCCCAATAATTAAACATATAGTGTTATGCTTAGAATTAGTGATATTATTGAGCGTAAGTACCGCGTTATGAAGAAATCCTTCTTCTTCTGAGACTGGCAGCCAGGCTTGGGAGCAGACATCTTGGCTTAGAGACATCTGCACACCTGTGCTGTCTTTCCTGGTATCCTCTATTGTACTTAAAGGAGCAGTAAACTTTTTTTATGAAAAAATATATATATTGTAGGGATTTTCCTATTGAGTAAAATAAGGGTACTCCCACTGCAGAGAGATTTATATTTCCAGAGTTATTACAGTTTAAACCCATGTTTTTCTTACATTAGCAGTGCCCTCTAGTGCTCAAATTGTAATTAGATTTCCTGTTAGATTCTAATGGAGAGGAAAGTCAGAAAAGTCAGAGACATACAGTTCTCCATAGAATGTGATAGAAACTGCCTGTCACTTCCTGTCAGTAGAACTATCAGGAAGTAAACACAGTAAATTCACTTCCTGATTATTTAAACTGCTATAACTTTTTAATAAAACCTCCAACAGCGATGAGAGTGACCTTGTTTTATTCATCAGGAAATGTTCTTTATGTGTTTCCATTAAAAAAAGTTTACTGTTCCTTTAAGGTAACAGGAAGGGACTGACGGAGCAGGCGCCTCTAAAGCAAGAAGCCTGGCCGTCAGTCTCATAATGCGGTACTTATGCTTGATAATAGCTCTATTTCTAAGCTTAACGCTATATGACTAATTATTGGGGGGGCTTATTTTGGGTGATAGTTCCGCTTTAAAATTAAGGAAGAAGGTAGCTAATACCATTAGTGGTAATGTCATTGTAACCATCCAGAATTATCTGATTGCTGTAACCATCTAAATGAAATAAATTCTTCACTGCCAGACCCTAAGGTTCCTCATCCACAAACGCTAAGAAACCACTATAATGATCTAACAGTATCACTAATGTAGTTAAATTTCAATTATAAGCTTTGTGGTATCTCTTAGTAAGGTAAGTTGGGAATTTAATTAGTATTAAGTATAAAAAAAATCTGCCATTTGTTCAGGTATGCCAGTGCAAACAATACAATAATAATGTTAATGCGAATGTAAAAAACATCCTTTTTGAAAGCTCTGCTATTGTCCAACTTGAACCTGATATCTAGTACAATGTGCCCTATAGGCCATATGTATAAGGAAGCAGGGCATTCCTGGGGAAAAGTATATATGTGAAATTGGCTCCAAGGCTTTGTTGCATAATGCACTGGAGACTTCCCTAGAATCAAGTGGCCCATATTTATAATCGCAAATTGGAGTTATTCTGCAGTAAACCAATTGCACCACAGGGAACAAATAAATAATCATTCATCCTTTAGCATAGGGTACAAATAAAAAGTATTGTCAAAATTAATTGGACTTTTAACCCCTTGGATGCTAGAGAGGTCTTGCATTGGAGGGGTTAAAAAGCTCAACTGAAGTGCATGGGAATTTCGGATTTTTTTTTTTTTGCGTCCCTCTGTGGTGCAATTGGTTTACTCCAGAATAACTCCAGTTTGCTTTTATAAATATGGGTCATTGTTTCTATTTAAGAAACTTGCTCTAATTAAAATAAGACGAGGTTGGCACTCAGTGCGGGGAAATGCCTTTAGAGTGCCATGAAAGTGACTTGGACTCCTACCCTGAATTTTTCTAATTGGCCTTTGATGTTCAAAAGAGGTATCAAATGGGTGAGTGCTGAACCCCCGCTGCTCACAAACACGTCCTCCTCCTGAGTGCTAAGAAGCCTTTGATAACAAAGACCGTGCCTCCCCCAGCCTCTGCAGCCTTGCACATACTTCAGTGTAACATCCAGAAAGAGGAGTACACAGATCCCTTCCACACCGCCCCCTATTCAGATTCCTGGCAGAGCCTTCCTGAGTGTGGAGCTGCATAGCGATCGGTAGCTGTTCTGTGGGGAGCTAGAAAGGTTGTTGTGGGAATAGAAACTTTGTGAGGCAGTTTGAGAGGCGAGGAAGACATGGAGCCCAGGCTGTTTCTCCTGCTGGGACTGACCTGCTTGTTCTGTGTGGTACAGTGTCACTCATTACACGAGGGTGAGTATGTTTTGCTGAAATGTATTGTAGGTGCATTGCCGCAGTTAACCCTTTAAGGAACAATGCCTTGCTGGGCATTAAAGGGTTTAATTATCTTATCATGTATATTTTGTGTCAACATGCCAACTAATCCATGATTTGTAGGTATAATCCTTAGTTTTGCCTCCAGTTCTCAACACTTGTTCCGTGTTTTAACCCCTTGAATGATTTTCAGCGCATGGTGAAGCAATATTTTGGAGATCAGTCTAGTTTTCTAGGGGTCATAGTAAAATGGGAACCTGATAAAAAAAAATACTTAAAAATTCCACTTTAACACCTTACTTTATGTGGACAGTCCCTTTGGACAGAATACCATGCATTTAAGGGGTTAAAAATCTTATTTAAATCAATGAGAATTATTTTTTTGTCCTCTGTAATAGGGTCGTATTCTGAAGGAATTCTGGGACAAACCAATTGCATTACAGAGAACTAACAATTCCAAACAGTCCCGTTGATTTAAATGGGGACTTTAACCCTTTGAATGGTAGAGAGGTTTCCTACTCATTGAGACATGGTAGAGAGGTTCCCTACTCATTGAGACCTCTCCAATATTCAAGGGGTTAAAATCCCAATTTAAATCAATTGGAATCATTAGTTCTCCCCTGTCATACAATTGGTTTGACCCAGAATTTGTCAGCTTTTCTCTTGAACATATGACCCTATGTTATAGTTGGTTTATTCTAGAATCACTCCATTCCTTAGTTCATCAGTAGTGGTGTACTAATTAATTTCTGTACTATAACATGCGCTGGAACCTATGAGCTCCCTTTACGGGTGCATTGGTGCTTTACATTTCTCTACGCTTTGTTTTATATTATGTACTTACACTACACAGAGGACAGTGGAGTAACGTAATGTCCCTGTGCATGCTACTAGGGAGGATTTAGTGATGGCTGGTGCACTGGTATGCACTAAAGTGTTCATAGTATCTAGCGTGCACCCCAAAGAAAAGCAGCAGGAGTTGGGGGCTAACCCCAGGGGAGCTGCACTGGTGGACGCCCCCTCAGTGTCTTATTAGCTGTTTAAAGGCTATAAAAAGAAAGAACATCTGGAGCAATTACTGTTGGTTTAAAGTACACTTTTGCAATGCATTGGATACCTATCTAGTGTTCAAATGGATAAAGCCTGATTTAAATCAATGAGGATATTAATTTGTCCCCTATGGTGCAGTTGGTTTGCTCTAGAATTGCTCTATTTTTTTATTTTGTGCATAGGGCCCTAAGTCTGTTGTGCAAGGTTCTCTGTTGGTGCCTTGCTACATGGTATTATATGGAGAGCTAGCGGTGATCTGCAGATTGACTGCCCAATGGAACAGTGCTGTGGATATATTTCTGAAATGTCCTGTATGTACTATTGTTGATCATCATGTGTAACTGAATCTCTCAACATATTCTGCAAAGCAGTCTAATGGAGGTGGAGAGGTATACAAGGTTTACTGACAATATAGATTTCATTCCATGAATTCTAATGAGTTTGCACTGCATGAAAGATGGCTTATGCACCAAAGAGATTTATCACTGGAACAGAAAGGTATGAGAGACCTGACCATCAGAGAGGTTAATCTATTTATTCCTACTAGTGCATCACCATTTAAATAATGTATACCGAAGAGTGTGTGTGAGGAGGGGAGTGGGCCTCAGTTTTGAAAATTGGTCCACCCCTGTTCTAGAACTATCAATGCAATGTGCTGGATACCTATCTGACACTCAAAACCTTAAGCCTTTAAAGGGATAGTATTACTTCAAAATTACTATCCCTCATATTGCAGCCCTTAATAAACTGAGTTAAATGACACCAGCGGCATCTCTCAAACCTTTATGGTTTAAGAGATAGCCACTTTCAAAGTTTCCTCTCCCCTGCTGTCAGCGTTCTGCTGCCAGCAGGGGAATCTGGTCCCGGGACAGGCGGAGGCTCTTAACCCCTTAACGACCAGCGGTCGCGGGGTGAGTGGTCCTTTAAGGACCAGATAGAGAATTTCGGCGTGCCGCCCCACGTAACTGATCACGTGGTGTGGCACGCCGAACTGAGGGACTGAAAGCGATCGGCTCCGGTCTTGGAGCGATCAAATTCAGTCCCCGGTATTACTCACCGCGTTCCTGCAGGAGCGCGGTGAGTAATAGTACGTGACGTACCAGGACCGTCACTGGTCCTTAAGTACCGGACCAGCGTGACGGTCCGGGTACGTCACCAGACTCTAAGGGGTTAAACAGAGCCGATATCTTGTTATGGAAGGAAAAATGATTAATTGAAACAGTCTTTTACGTGTGCTTGGTTACCAAGCACACGTAGAAGACTGTTTCAATTAATCGTTTTTCCTTCCATAACGAGATATCGGCTCTGCTGAAGAACCTCCACTTGATTCAGAGACCGGATTCCCCTGCTTGCAGCAGAACGCTGACAGCAGGGGAGAGGAAACTTTGAAAGCGGCTATCTCGTAAACCGTAAAGGTTTGAGAGATGCCGCTGGTGTCATTTAACTCAGTTTATTAAGGGCTACAATATGAGGGATAGTAATTTTGAAGTAATACTATCCCTTTAATGCTAGAGCAGTGCTCCACACAGTTGGTTTGTCCCAGAATTGCACCTCTTTAGCTTGATGAATAGGGCTCACAGTTGCAAAAAATATATACAATAAACATAGTTAAAAACAAATATATGAAATGCATAGAGTTAAAACAAGAGAACATTTTCTTAACCTTATTGCAAAGCAAGACCCTCCCAGTATGAAGCTCACATGCACCAGGGCAGTGAGGGTCAAACATTGCACAAAAACATGCTTGTACTACTGTCACTGAAATGTAATTGATATGCCCAGTAGTTTTATATAAACAGAGCTGTCAGGTTCACATGTGGTTTAAAGGAACAGTAATGTCCCATAAACATATTTGGTTGATTCGTAGAGTAAAAAAATAAATAAATTATGTGGTGCAAATCCTATTGCTCAAACCTTTTGATGGTTTGAGAGATATTTGCATCTAAAGTTCCCCCTCTCCTGATGCCAGCTTTAAAGCTGACAGCTGGAGATCCGTGTTGGCCGATATGAGGCGCATCTTCAGCAGAGCTGCAATAACGATAATAGAAAATAATTACTTCGCTGGAACGGTCTACTAAGTGTGCCAGCAAATTCTTTTTAAATAAAAGCGATTTCGGCTCTGCTGAAGAGTTGCCGGCTCGTCCCAGGACCAGGATCTCCTGCTGCCACTAGAGCACTGATGACAGGAGAAGGTGAGGTCTGGGGAAACTTTAGCACCAAATATCTCTCAAACCGTAAAGGTTTGAGAGATGAGATTTGCTCCACATTTTTTTTTTTTTTTTAACTCCACAAAACAACAAAACATGTTTATGGGATATTAGTGTCCCTTTAACACTGAACATGGCAGATCTGATCAATAAAAACAGAATCAATTAGCCTGCAAGCTCCTTGGGGCAGGGACCGTTTTCATATTTTGTTTGTATAACTTTGGCACTAAGGCAGGGATGGGCAAGCTGAGGCACTCCAGCATTTGTGGACTACAGTTCCCATCATCTCCGACCAGCCAGCAGAGATGATGGAAGTTGTAGTCCACAACAGCTCGAGCAGCTGAGGTTTCCCATGCTTACATTAAGAGGTCTGTTCATCAAAAGCCAAATGACTGAGATCTTTGAGAGTTCAACATTCTCCAGTTCATCAGTGGCTGAATCCTATCTGGTACGTGTCCATTCTTCATCAAGAACCAGGCAGATCTGCCATTCTCTGTTGGGTTAAGGCTGGTGTATCCCTTACAAATCTAAGGGATGGACAATTGCAATTGCTGTATACATATGTATGTGTGTTGCTGGAATGGCTCCATTTCCTCCATTTTGCTGGCAAAGCGATACCATTGAGCATTGATAAGTAACTAAGTGTATTCATTAATGATCTCAGGGAAGAGCAGCTCTTCTGGTCTTTGATGAATTGACCCCATATGCTAACCCTTAGTTTATTTTATAACTTTTCTATAATATTCTGCCAGAACTGGCCTTGTGCACAAATGTAATTCTGGAGGAAACCAACTCCATCATAGAGGAGAAATATAAATGCAGAAAATTCCAACAGATTTAAATGGGGCCTTTATTCCCTTGAATGCTAGAAAGGTCACAGCCCTTTGCAGTACCATGCATTGGAAACCTCTCATCTGCATGCCTGCACCCTCAGTCCTTTCTGTTACCGTAAGGTACCATGCAACTCCTCCTAGAGGAGAATGAGACTGACAGCTCAGGCGTGCAGATGTCTGTAAGCAAATATGTCTGCGATGTTGCCTGGCCATCAGTTTCTGCAGAAAAGTACTATTGGTAAGCTTAGCACTATATGACTAAGTATTGGGGGTGGACTTTATTTGAGGTGATAGTTCCCCTTTAAATCAAAAGGGATTTTTATTTGTCACTTGTGGTACAGATTCTTTACCTCAGAATTACTTAATTTCTGTGTCGTACCATCTAGGATTATGTACTCTTAAATACCTTGTACTTCATGCTACCATCTGCTCAGTAGTGTTGCCAGGGTGGGGCCCGGGCCCCCCCTCCAGAGTGCCTGTCCCCACCATGTGCCCCCCTGCTTACCACTTGCTCCTCATGTGCCATTGTCAGTATCTGGCACTGACATTAAGCTTCTCTTCATTGAGTCTATTGAGACTCAATGAAGTGAAGCTATTTGATAACTGCGCATGCGTATGCCATGTCAGGTCAGCTTACCAAGCGTGTCATGACGATACCATGGGGCACCAATAAATATGCTTATTTGTGCGCTTCCATGCCAGAGCTCAGCATTAAGCAGATAGCATTTTTATTTGTGTCAGTTGTCAGAAGTTCATGTGGCCTGCCAGTGCCTTTATGCAGAAGGACAATGTGTGCGGACTGCGGAGTGTGGACACTGGACAATCAAACAATGTGAGCCTGAGGTCGATGTGCACTTTGGAGGTGGACTGGAGGTGGGCAGTGAGGAGACATATTTTAGGTTTTGGTGACATTTTCCTCCCATAACGGACTGTTTTTTATTGTGGAGATTGTTGTCAAACATTAGACTTGGCTTATATTGATGACCAAGCCGTGTAATCATTACGATAATTGGTCATCAATTGTGTAATTTTGGAATACCATAGGAGGTATGCTGTCCTGTAATAGTACATCAAATGGAAATTTTTGGCACATCATGGTGGTATGAGGACATCATACATCACATTAGGAAATAATGATTTTTTTAATCATACTCTCGATTGGGTTCAGCAGTATTTGGTGATATATGTTTATTGATCTACTATTGATTTTTACTATGTTCCTCTGACAGTCAACCTGCTGGGATCCATATTGGGGAGGCGGTACTTCTTTTTTCCCCCCATCCGCATACAGGACTCTGTGCCTTTAATAACTTGACTCACTGGGCATGTCCGGTTTGGCGGAATGTTGAAGCTGAGCCATACTGTATGAGGTTGGTAGTGCATTTGGGGTCCCCAATCCCGGTGAGGATCCACATGGGAGGTTTGTTGTTATGGGAATGAGTTAGTATAGATTTTTATATCCTTTAGATGGATATAGTGTATGGACTTTTAATAAAGTCTATTACTGTTTACTGTCTGTAAAATGCTGTTTTAAACAGTATCATTAAAATAGGTGTGCAGCAGCTAACTCTTGTCCCTTCCATAAAAGCATTCTAACTCACAATTTATGCCAAAGTGAAGCTTTATAATTTCATAAGGGTAAATCTGGCAATATCTGTTGGTCACATTGCATAACTAATTTGCTATTATATTTGCATGTTCTGTGCCCATTTGGTGCCGAGTCCAGATTAATACAATGTGCATGGATGTTGATATTTAGAATAATATGGGCCAAATTATTCTAAATATCATCATCCACACTACATTGCATAAATCTAGGAACCAAATGGGCATACATACAAGTGGATTGGCAACTCGGTTACACAATGTGCTCCACTGCTGTTGCCAAATGTACCAATATGTGTATAAAATGCCCTATATTGTGAATTATAATGATATATAATGTTGAAGTCAACCTGCTGCACTGATTGCTGTAGAGCAGGGGTAGGACACCCCTGTGGAGGACTACAGTTACCAGCATCCCTGGCCAGCTATTGACTGAATTGTAGTCCTCATCAACTGGTGGGCTTTAGGTTGCCCATCCCAGCTGTAGACTGAGGGTATTCTTCATTGTTTCACTGTCTTTTCTGAACTGTATATTGTTTACATTGTTGCATTCTCTCTACTTTCACAGTCCTGCACAAAAAGCTCTCTGGACATACATTCAGACAGCTCTCTATCAGGGACACAAAAGTGTAAAAAAAAAAAAAAAAAAATAATTGAAGATAAAAAAAAATGAAAACGTATAGGCAGTTTGAGTTTATATGCCACCCACTTGCAGAATATACAGTGTCAAAATAAGGTGGAACTATCTCTTAAAGAGTACTTACACCTAGCTATTTATTACAATATTTATTATAACTACTACTAGTTATTCAATGGCGGCACAAATGGATGCTATCTTTGGGTGATAATGAGTTACCTTGTTTATACAATATTTAAAACCCCAAATCCCCAAACCCCAAACTGAGAAGCAATGCATTGGAGACCTCAAGCATTCAAATTGTTACAAGCCCAATTTAACTTAACAGGAATTTTTATTTTGTCACTTATGACGCATATGATTTATTACAGAATAACTACAGTTTGTTTTTATAAATATGGGCCAAAGTGTCTAGGAATTAAAAAGTTGAGGCTTCACCAGAGCTCAGTGCAAGCGCTATGGATTTATAATAGGAACATTTTTATTTCACTCAAGAGTTTGTAAGGAGAAAAAAATGACCCACAGAGCAAAATAACCCACTGATGTATGTATGCATCTTTATATGGTGCCGCACAGTGTACACAGCATCTTACAATAGTAGTATGTTACCATAAATAAAGGGGATAAAATAAGTGTCACAGTCATAAAAACAATAGGAAAGAGGTCCCTGCCCCAAGGAGCTTACAGTCTAAATGAGTAATAGGAGACAGACAACAGGGAATGAGGGTGTCAAGTGCTGTGATTACAAGTGCTCTGTTTGATTACAGGTGCTTAGTCTGATGTGTCCTGATGTCCAGAGAAGTGTGCAATGCACTGCTTATGCAATGTATTGGATACCTCTGTGGCACAAAAAAAATTAAGAGTATGACTCAGTTCATATAGACATTTGGATAAAATTAATCACAAAGTAGTGTTGTCTGCTGGCTATTAATGTGCTTTATTGTACCCTTGTCAGATAACACTAAAATGCTCCCAGTGCAACCTCTAAGAAGAGGTCAGGGTTCAGACACAAAACATTCTGTAGCAATTACATCATGTGAATGCCTTCTGTACTGGGTCTCTTCCCAGAAACCTGCCCTGCCCCCTTCTATGTCTGCCTTCAGCCCCTTCAGTAGGTATATTTGGGCAATAATGTTTATTCACTAATGGTTAAAAAAATGTGGATTTATCACTTAATTCATCAATGTATTTTGATATAATTGGCATTATCAGCAACTGTTCTTTTTTGCCTAACATAGTGCTAGTGAAATCCAAAATTTGTAACCTAGAATTTGTATATATATATATATTTATTTTTTTTTTTTTTTTTTTTTTGTCTTCATGAAAATGTGTTGTGTTAACACTTTTAGTGCCAGAGGAGTGAAGAACGCATTACTTTGCAATGTGTTGGACAATCCAGTGCATTGAATTTTTGTTATACAGAGTGAAATGTACTAGCCATTTTTCTGTAAATAGATTTTGAAAAAATATCCTTTAGATTTCAGTGGCACCTTATGCTAATTCTATGCCTGCCCGTTATGTTAATTAGCTCTGTTCAAGGTCAGACTTATATATTGCTATGCTGCTCCACTTGCCTTTTATACATAAGGCAGTATAAAAACAGGGTAATTCTGGGGCAAACCAACTTTACCATAGGAGACAAGCAAAAATCCCAGTTTATTTAAATGAAGCTTTTAACCCCTTGATTGCTAGCTAGGTTTGCAATTCCTTGGTTTGGTTTATGCCATTATGACTTTATACAGATTACATGCATTTCTCTCATACCCTATCACTGCAATAATAAACCTTTTAGTGCCAGCAATACCTGTGCTAAAAAACCGATGGTCAGTTTGCTTTAAAAAGTGAAGATGTGAATTTAACCCTTTACTTGCCAGGGGTGCCAGTAACACAATTAAGTACGGTCTCTGAGGCTGATGTACCAAGTACAACTGGAGTAACTGTGGGACAGGCCAATTGCGCCATAAGGGAAAGAAGAAACCCCCATTGATTTAAGTGGAACTTTTAACCCCTTAAAAGACAGAGCTACAGTGCATTGCTTTAAATCATTGAGAATTTTTTTTTTTTTGGGGGGGGGGGGATTTTTTGCCCACTATGGTGCAGTTGGTTAACCCCAAAATGACCGTCAGATGCACTAAGGCGTGATAAAGTGGAGATGACTTCTGCACGGATATCACGTCTCCAGTTCCTATGTTCTTCTGTAGCGCAGTGGTTCTTAACCTTTATTTGCTCAAGGCACCCCTAACATGCAATCTGGAACTTTCGGGACACCTAGCATGTTTCATGTAATTTATCAAGGGCCTAATACAGGGTACAATTCATAAATATACATATATTATTAGGTCTCACAATCATAGTAATACAGATAAGCATATTGTGCAAAACAATTTCTATATTTCTACATTTAAAGCAGAACTTTCAGTTCATACTCAGTCGACATGCATTCATTAAACGCATGGCAACTAGCTATGAAAAAGATATTTTACCTTTAAAAAAAAAATAGTCCAGTGTAAAGAAATCCTTCCTGTATGGGGACTGACGGGCAGGTTAGTACTGTTCGTGCTCCTGCGCTGTCAGTCCCTTCCAGTAACCATATGGTGCACTGCAGTGCTACTCAGTGGAGACCAGTACTGACAGTGCAGGCACTCAGACAAGATGTTTGCGCTGTAGCCTGGGTTCCAGTGTCCAAACAGGAAGGATTCCTATACACTGGGCTATTTTTTTTAAAAGTAAGACATCTACTTCAAAGCTAGTCGCCACCGTTTAATGAATGCATGGCAACTAAGTATAAACTGAAAGTTCCTCTTTAAAAGAATAGAAAACATGGGGAACCTAATTTGATGTCCGCGGCACACTGGATGAGAATCACTGCAATAGAGCCTGTGCAATAAGATATATCCCACTTGAGAAATATTAGTGCATTGGCTCCATAATATAAAATAGGAACTGGAGAAGTGATATCAGTGGGGACAGTATCTCCTGTTTATCACTGTTTTATCACAACTTTATCACACCTTAGTACATCTCCCCTTAGTTCTTTTAGTGACATCAGTCTCTCTATCAGCCATAGGCTAAATCAGGGTTTGGAAACTTGCAGCCCTTTATATGCTGTTAGATTTATAGTCCAGCTGGAAGACCACTGGTTGCCTATCCTTGTGCTAACTACTGTATGCCTTTTCTTGGTAAAGGAAATGTTCACTGGAAAAAAATGTATACAGAACTGTACTGAAAGATGATTAGTTCTTATATCAACAAAGGTGTGAACTTCCCTCCGTGCAGAGGTTCACATTTATAAGTGAAAGTTCAGTGCTACAGACACAGATCACCACTTTTCTTTTCCTGCTTCTCAGTGCTTTGTAAGCACAATCCTATTTAATTTGGATTAAAGGGACAGTATCACCTAAAGTATATCATATACTCTCATGCCTTAGAGAACAATGTTGTCCTCAGAGTACTAAGAAAGGCTGGGGGAAAGTGATCAAATGACATGGGTTGTGTTAAAATGTGGACAGGCTTAATAGAAGTGGGCAGGATTAGGGAAGAGAGCAGGCAACGTTTACAGCTAAAGTATGAGATATGGGAGGGAAATGGCCAGGACAGGCCAACAACGTGGGCGGAATTAACAGGGAACTCTCCCAGCCAATAGGGGAGCCTGGGTCCCTAGAGATCCAGTAAAGAACAATGAAAAACAGAATCTCCGGGCAGAGTTCCTAGGATGAATGTACTCCGAGCCATCATTTTCAATAAATCTTTCTTTGATGCAAAAACATTAAAATGTCTCCCTTTCATGATTTTGAAGATAACAAATGGTCTTATGTACAGACTTGGATGGAGTCTATTGCAGAAGATAGCTATCATTGGTTTGTCTGCAAATTTTTCCATACACTTTGAAAGAAGGCTATGAGATCAAACCAGTGGAATTTAAGCATTGATTAGCAAGCTTTTGGCAGCGGTGGAACCATTTAGTTTAACACAAGATCTTTGTAGAACCCTAACTACTAAAATCTAGAGAGGTCTCCGATATTGCTTTTCAATGCACTGGAGACCTCTCTAGCATCCAAGGGGTTAAAACATTTTTTTTGCCTATTAATTAAAAATGGAATATGTACTTTACATTATGCTTTGTATAAGAGCCATCATTTTCCTTATTTTATAAAGTGAATTTATCACCTTTCCAAGTCCCCACTCAGCGAGAGCCTCCATATTGAAATTATTTTTCATGATTATTCAACCTTATGAATTTACTCTACCCCTCTGATATAAACTGATAGACTATAGAAGAGTAAGATGGTGGAATGATGTGATGTTCTGAACATGTGAGTAATTAATTATGCAGATTTATCTAGCCAAGTTAGAGTAAAAGTTCTGCTGAGATTAGATTCCTCTAATATAGGTTGTTTAACCCCTTAACGACCGCCGGATCGGCGCGGTCACTCAACGACCATGGAGCAGTTTTGTTTTTGTTTTTTTTTTTTGTTTCCTGTTCCGGACTCCCCGAACGGTGTGCAGCACACGGGGGGAGCCCGGAATTCCATGGCGGTCATAGTACGTCATGGGTCATTAACTCAGATCGACCCATGACGCACTATGACCATCAAGGGTCGTTAAGGGGTTAAAGTCCGATTTAACACTTTCAATTCCAGAGTTTCCCCATCCTCCGCGATGCAGGTCCTCATAGACTATTGGTTTGAAAGCCTGTGTGGACTGCTCATACAACACAGGAGTTTGGTTGAGGGCCACAGACATCCAGTCAGCATTATAGCCGAGGGAGTATGTTTTTCAACCTCCCCCCCCCCCCAAACATCTTAATAGGAGCTTTTTGGGAGGTTGCCACAGGTTATTTTTACAATGACTGCTCTCATTCGAACAGAGAGTTAATAAAACATGATAATTGCCATTTATATATGTAAAAAATGGAGTTGTCCTTTGCAGGTATCCAGTTATGTCCTGTGAAGGACCGTCATTTACATAAGCCAGCTTTTTTGGGGTCTTCGAAAGTGGTTGTGCAGTATTGTCTGTAAACTGTAATAGCTAAGAGCAGGAAGGGTGTACTAAAACATTTTAATTTCCATATACCTGGCTGTTCATTATATCCTGATCAAGCTACATTAATTAAATTATGATCATGTACAAAAGTAATCCTTCTGTATTCACGTTACATAAGCAGGATTAGGGTTACATTTTAGGAAACTAGAATTAATGGAAGTTTTTAATATGTTATTTTGTGGCTCGTGATATAAATGCATATAATCCCATTTCTTGGTTTGGGGTTAGTGTTGTTTTAATGTACAAAATAGGAAGTTATAGTTCTTTAGGCTCAAGAGAAAAGAGGTGCAATTCCAGATTAATCCAACTGTACCATAAGGGGACAATACACTTGCCCATCAATTTAAATGGCACACATAACCCCTTGAATGCCAGAGATCTCTCTCTAGCATTCCAGAGGTTTAAAACCCCATTTAAAGTGGATGTATCATCTTATAAAAAAATGTACCATAGCTTTTGTTAATACTGTAGTCAAAGAAAAGCTGTTTTTTTTTAATCTAAGTAGTTTAAAAGATATACTATGTTCTGTGCTGTGCACTTCCACATAATGTGCACAGCATAGCTCTTCTTCTCCTCCCAGCTGCCCCAGGGAGTGCACTTACGCTTCCCTTTGGTGTGCTGTGAACAGCTTCTATCGTTATATCAGGCTCCAATATAATGCTAACTGGAGCTTGACATAACAATAGAAGCCTTTCACAGCACACCGAAGGGAAGCGTGAACACGGTTCCTGGGGCAGCTGGGAACAGAGCTGCCAAGCAGAGCTGCGCTGGTGAGTCAGCGTGCTGCATTATGCTGACTGGCACAGCTTGAAGGTAGTATATCTTTTAAACTACTTATTAAAAAAAACAGCTTTCCTACAACTACTGTATTAACCACAACTATGGTAAAAAAAAATTATTAGGTGATACATCCCCTTTAAATCAGTAGGGATTTTGGAGACTTATTTCTCTGCTACATTGGAGTTGGTTTTTATTGCAGTTGGTTTGCCTCTTTTGAACATGGGGCCCTTAGAGGTGAGCGACCTGAATACTTTGTAACCCAGAAGCCAATGTCCTTTATTTGAAGATCAGCCATTTTAGCAGATGTTTATGTATAATATATGCAATGTGTACCATAGGGATTATTGGGTAATTTATCCACTGATTTTAGACTTGAAGAATGTGCTTTATGTCTGGGCTCCAAGGTCAGCCTGACTAATTCTGGAAACATGTTAATGTAAAAAAAATAAATTGTAAGGAATTTGACTTGTATGGCTTGCCCATTCTTAACCTCTTAGATCTAAGAGACATCTCCATCCTGAGGGGTTAAAATTTTACCTGTAGGGTGTTGAATATCCCAGTTTGCAATTTAAAGGGCAACTATCACATGGGTGGGAGCAGCCAGGATCCCCAGTGTTTCCTCTTTGGTTTTGTGAGAAAAAAAAAACCTAAATACGTGATTTTGAAATGTATTAGTTCAGTCTCGGTAGGCTACATGCTGCCCCATAGATATTAGTGAATGAATGAATATGTTTATTTATAGAGCGTCACAAGTGTACACAGCGCTTTACAATTTAAACTTTAGATAATTCAGGGTTACTAGTGAGAGGAAAAGGCTTAATACATGAGAGGACTGTAGACACAAAGGAGCTGAGAGAAGACAGTCATTGACTGAACGTAAATGGCGGGATGGAGTATAGTGGGAGATCAGAATGGAAATGTAAAGTGGGTAGAGGAGAGGAGGGTCTTGAATGAGAGAAGTAAGATTTTGTATCCAGAGTCTGATAGGCAGCCACTGGAGAGATTTGACGAGGAGCAGGGCAGTGACAAAACTAGGTGACAAAAGAGTAATTTGCAGCATTCTGTATCGATTGAAGTGGATGGAGATGGGAGACAGGAATGCCAGACAGATTAAGATTCCAGCAGTCCTTGCGGAAGAGGATGAGGGCTTGTATAAGAATTTTAGCTGTGGAGGAACAGAGGAAGGGATGGATTTTAGCAATGTTATGCAAGAGAAAGCGTCAGGATTTAGCGATGGCAGTAATATGAGGAGAAAATGAGAGAGATGTGTCCATTATCATTCCTTGACACTGTGATTCTGATAATGGATTTATAGTAGTGCCTATAACAGTCCCCTGGAAGGGCACTACTGGGCAGGCCTTGGTGGGATGAGGAGAAGCTCCGTTTTAGACAAGGGCAAAGGCCTTTAAAGGGGAAGTATACCCTAGCATGGGGAGTCCAAGTTTCTTCAGTTGTGGGCTACATGATCAGAAATCCATACGTTTGAGGGCTGCTTTCATTGATGAATTAGGACCTGTCAGCTATTCCAAAAATATGGATATTTTTGCAGTAAAAAAGTAAACTTTATTGGAACAAAAGTGCAGTAATAGACCTAGTTTTAGTCCTACAACTACTCTCAAACTGTAAAGTAGTGTCAGCAAGGTGGTTAGGTCTTATTGGCCTACTAATTCATATAAGCAAACTAATTAGGTAAAAAAAAGTTAGACAGGCTGCATTTGGCCCAATGAAGGCCCATGCCCTAGCAGTGAGTGGCTTTGTTTAACACACTAACACAGATAGGTGTCCTTCATACAGCAGTCAGGAGTATCTATCAATATATATTTTTGTATTATATCTGCAGTTTTCTGTATACACTGATTTCTGTTGAAGTCTGCCTCTAGGTCACACCTTATCACCGCAAACAACAGGCCTCCAAAGACATCAGTGTATCATAATTAACTCAAGATGTTATTAGATTTTAAGCAGACAATTAGCAATAGACAAGAGATCAAAATCAACTAAAAAATAATATATGTATGACTATGGTCACTGCTGTCTGAAGGACGTCTACCTAGGTAAGAATTTCTGTTACACAAAGTAAGAGTTATTTATTCCTATGGTATAATGCCCATTTAAAGCGGAACTACCACCCTTACAAACATGGCCCCAAATAATTACCCATCTGGTGACCAGCTGCTCAGTAGCGCTAGTCACCAGAATGATTACCGCATTAATGATTATTTTACACTGCTCCCGGACTAACAGGCAAGAAACAGAGCAGCCATCTTTCCATAGTGACGTCTGCGCGCCTGCGCTGTCAGTCCCAGCCTGTTCTAGGAGGCGTTTGCTAGGAGCCATTCGGCACCAAAAGGGACTGACAGCGCAGACGTCACTATGGAAAAATGTCTGCGCTGTTGCCTGCCTGTCAGTCCGGGAGCAGCGTATAATTCTCGGTAACGTGCTACTGAGCAGCTATTCGTCAGTTGGGTAATTATTTGGGACCATGTTTGTAAGGGGTGGTAGTTCCACTTTAATTTTGACTCTAGCAGTCTGTTGTTGATGCACACGCAACCTGAAAAGTTTGTGGTTGTGATCTGTAGACTTTTAGGTTGCATTCCAGCCTACTGCCTACCGGATGGCTGACAATAGCCATTATGGGTCGGTGCAACACAGCTCTGCATTTTTCACTAAGTTTCCTGACATAGTAGAAGGCTTAGTGAAACATGATAATTACCGTTTAACCCCTTGGATGCCAAAGAGGTCTCCAGTATAAAGGGAAATGATTCCTAAAATAAGCTAGTTTTACCGTGTAATCTCTCCTGCCACAATTCTTTTTAGTGTGCTGTTGCAAGTTTCCGACTTTGATAAGTTAAATAAGCAAATCAGATGAATAAAAATAAGTTATTTCTGTTTCAGGTGGGGGTGGATCTGAGATTGTATGTCATTATGGGGCAAACACAACTTCTCAGACAAAGTGCATTCCTTATTATACAGCTCTTTTCAATTTCTAAGGCAAATAGTGATAAACTATCTTCCTGATTATACAGCTCTTTTCAATTAAATCACAGAAATGACTAAGGACCCTTTTACTCAGTCTACATTGTCACAGCAACATTAAGGCATGAAGAAAATGCATGAGTGGTGAGAAAGGTATTACACCCAGGCAACATACATTGTGATTGTTGCAGGAGAATGCTGTAACATTTCTCCAACACCGTGATAAAGCAGCTCCAGATTTGTAGTATGTGTGTCAATGAATCACATTAAAATCACAGGGTCACTGGGAACAGTAGGATCCTGGGAAAACTTTGCTACACTATAGCACTAAAAATACAACATTTTCAGTCGTTATACAAAAAGCTGTGCTACAAATAGAACTAAAAATTTGTCCAAGTGAAAAAGTTAGAAATGTGAGATAGTGTCCATATTTGTTCACAGATTCAGTGCGTAATGTAATGTTTTAGAATTTAGACAAAACAAATAGAAACAGAAATAATATCTATGAGTTCCACTAACCAATTCCTTGGCTGAAGATTAATTATTAACTTGTAAAGTTCCAAGGTGGCACAGTGTACGTGCTTGGCCAGCTGTTTCCGCTGTGCCACGCCCATACATTGTACCTCCATAATGCGGCTGCTGTATAACTCGATATAACAGGCATTCAGCTGCTGATTTAAAAAGATACCCCCCAGCTATTGATCTCCCAGCCGATAGTTCTGGGAGAGCAATAGAAGAGATGCAGGGAACAGAATGATTCCCCTGCTTCCATCTTAACCAAACTTATGGGTAGGAGTGGGCAGGATCGGGGAAGCCTAGCCACATTATGTCATCACTTGGATACATCTCTGGCACTCAAATGGTTAAACTATATTTGAATTTAGATAATAACCATCATATTTAAGTATACATTAATTCAAATTAAAAAAAAAGTTTGCCAGAGAGGTGTTGTTGGACACTCATTCTGAACTCACATTCAGCCCTCTGATCTACTCTCCACTGGTAGTAATTGACCTCTCACATAATCTGTCTGAGCAATCATCTAGTTCTACTGCCCACTGGAAGTCACAGATCCCTACATACATTGTATGCCCCCCCGCCTGGTTCCAGTGACCAGTATTATGTACGCATACAGTCTGTGACCCAAACCCCAACCTTGTTCCACTGGTCATGGAATCACACACACTTACTGCCTGCTTCCCCAGTAGCCATAGTTCTGGCACCCACAACAGTATATCAACCCCAACAAATGAGATACCATTTTTCTCAGGCTGGTATTAGGTGCTAAATACACTAGGGAATTCAGTGATGTTGAAATATTTTAGTATTGTTGAAGTGACTGAAGTGTAAAAAAGTACCATAAAATCTCTGGTATAATACGCCCCTGTGTATAACACACAGGTGCATATTATACCCAAGATTTTAGGGGAAAACAAGGGTGCATAATATGCACCCTTGTTTTCCCCTGTCACACCTGGGCTACAGGTACAAAAAAAATGGCAAATTTTCCCTTCCTACACCGCTTACCCAGCGCTGCCTCTCCCTCTCTGAAGCCCATATGTTTCGCTTCCATCATGGCCTGTCAGGACCCCCTCTGCCCAGCCAATGGTAGTGTCTTATCTAGCTATGCGCATGTGATCTGTGGTATTGCACATTGGCTGGGCAGAGGAGGTCCTGACAGGGCCATACTGGAAGTGGGTGACGAATGCAAGCATACCGCCCGCTGGGACCCTGTCAGGATGCTGCATTTGGGCTTCGGAGCGGGAGAGACAGCACTGGGTAAGCGGGGAGGGAGGGAAGAAGGGAAAATTTGCCATTTTTTTTTTTTTTAATACCAATTTTTTTATCGTGTTTAAATGGCAACACCACTTCACATTAGGCGAAGAGGGGCAAAATTGTGCCTGTTATATGCAATATTTTATGGTATGTGTTTTTTCAGATCGCACCATTTCTGGAAGGGGTTTTACACACACACACTAGTCTAGGGAAAAAAAGACAAGTGACCCCTCATTTCATGTGGGTGAATGTCTTCTTTCCAAAATTATATGCCTTACTGGCCTTTTCAGGGCTTTTAAAAAATATTGAAAATTTCACTACCATCATAAATGTTTTTAATGTATAGTTTATGATGTTGGCAAAACAATACATTTTAATTGTTTCATATTTATGACATCATAGCTTTTACATGATACAAAAGCTAGTTTTGTGAGGTTCCGTGAAGAAGCTGAATTTGTTCTGGAAAAAAAAAACCATTTCATTTATCACTAGAATGTTACCAGTGGGAATTATAGCTAAACAGATGGATAGCAAAAATATTGAAAATGTGTCTGGCCTGCAGGGTGAAAAAAAAAAAGAAAGCGTTAAAGGAGCGCTTTACCCTAGAAATAAGTGACTATTATTGTATTCTTCTTTCAGATAGCAATACAGTATATCTTTTTGTATATATGAATGTTGAGTCATATCTGCAGTTACCTGTATAATGATCACTGTTGAAATCTATCTTTTGTACATACTTCCTTACAACAAACAATTGAATAGCTCATAAGGGACAGCAGACATTATGAGACTGAATAAAAATAACTGGCAGCAGATTACAATAATGAGGAATTGCACAAATATAAACTATATCATACCTGCGAGGGAAAGACCCTCTTTGAGTCCCAAATCTCTTTGTCCCTATTTCCCACCCCAGTGTCCCTCTTTTTTTTTTTGGAGATAAGAAGGTGTGTTGTATATATCAGTGTATCACATTGCTCAACAGCAATAAAACTCACATTGTTGTTTGTTTAAACTTCAGTATATGTGTTTATAAATCAGTCTGTTTAAACTTTCACTTCATAGCACACTCAACACTTAATATAATTTCTCTGTCAACTTTGTGTAGGCGATCCACCCCTTTAACTAGGAAGGAACAATTTTAGAAGTGAATGCAGGGGGTGGAGCCTACATTCCCTCCATGGCTGCAGGTAGCCAATCAGCTTCATTAAGATTTGTTCCTTGGTGAACAGTTCTGCTATAATTTTAGCTATTTTTTTATTTTTCTAATAGATATGGAATACCACCATTAGGCGGATTACCATAACTGACAATGCCCTTAGATGTGGCTAGCTCAGTGTTCAGGTGCTTTTTGTGGACCATAAGCCCTGGGGGGAATATCTTGGGTTCAAGTTCTCTCCTCAGGAGTTGCCCACCGAGGCTTCTTCTTAATACATGGTAGTCTGAGGACAGAAGATCTGCAGGAAAGGTGAGCAACCCTTTGAGTGCTGCAGGTCCACATGTCCCACAGTGCCCCCCCGCACAGGGATTTTTCCTTTGGAATTCCTATTGCACACTCCTGCACTCACTGGGTTTATCTGTATGTCTGTTGGGTGTTTTGGAGCAAGTTTCTGTGGTAAAGTAACCCTTTAGCTGCTGGTTTTGCATCTTTGGGGGGGGGGGGGTTATTGGCACTTTCCCTACTGGGTTCGGTGTTTTTTGGGTTTGCTAACATGTTCTAGTGATGTTTCATGTAATTTTATGTCATAGTTTGTGTTCCCGCTTTACCGCATAGACGCCATTGCTCCATTCACTTCTATGGGACTGTACAGTTTGGGACATATCTCTGCAACCGCTCAACTTAGCGACTTCAAAGATGGCTCATTTTAATTGTCTGCACTTGCTCTGTCATCCGTTTAACGTTTTATGTGTGTTGGGGGGCTCGGGGGCTTCTGGTACTGTTGGAGTACTTTTTCTGGGAACACAACATTTCCCGTGAGTGCTTGCTTCGCTCTCTTGTTTCTGATTGGCTCCCGCCGTGGCAGCCATTTTGTGCCTTTTCCTGAACGAGTATCCTACGCAGGGCTTGGACTCTTCTTCTCTCCTCTGCATATTAACCCTTTCCTGCCAGATAAGTGCATTTTAGCGATTTCTGGAGTGAAAATTTAATCTCACACACTGTATTTGGGTGATTCCTTCTATTTAAATGTTTTTACACTGTGAGAATGTCTACTCCATTAGAGCTTGGGGCCAGGCCTAAGACTAAGGACGCTGGGGTCTCTGTGTCCCCTATTGCGCATTGCTCCTCATGTCAGCTGAGGGCTTGATCAGAGCTATCTTAACCACCCTAAACATTCCCTTAGTTCAGGAGGTTTCTTCAGATCCCTCTGATGTATTTCAGGAGCCTAAAAAGCTCTGTACTTGTTTTCCACCTAACCCCACTCTTGACCACCTTGTGTCTGATGAGTGGAAGTCTCCGGACAGGGAACCTTCTGTTTCCAAGAAATTTGCCAAGCTTTACCCCTTCTTTGAGGCGGCGCTTGCTCAGTGGGTTCACCCCCCCAAAGTGGATGGTCCTATCTCCAGGTTATCTAAGTCCACTTCCTTGCCAATTGCTGATGCTTCTGCTCTGAAAGACTGGACTGACAAGAAATTTGAGGTCTCCCTCAAGTCCATTTTTGCCACTGCTGGTACTGCCATGTGTCCAGTAGAGATGCACCGATACCACTTTTTTAAGACCGAGTACGAGTACCAATACTTTTTTCAAGTACTCGCCGATACCAATTACCGATACTTTTTTTTGCGGTCATTTGCCAGTTTTCTAGGTACTTAAAGCGCATATATTATATATATAATATATATGCTTTAAGTACTTGGAAAACTGGCAAATGACCTCAAAAAAGTATTGGTGAGTACTTGAAATATAATAAATATATATATATATATATATATATATATATATATATATATATTCACACACACACACACACACCACCTCTTGACTGTCCCCTTTTGCTTCTTTCTCCCCCTCTTGATTCCCACCTTTTGCTTCATTCTCCACCTCTTGAGCTCCCTCCTTTTGCCTTGGCTTTTTCTCTCCCTTTTGATCCTCCTTTGTCCCCCTCCTTGACTCTTGATCCCACTCTTTTGCCTGTCTTGCTTTCTCCTGATCCCCCCTCCTTTTTGCCTTTTCTTAGTCCCCCTCCTTTTGTCTCCTGATCTTTCCTCCTTTTGCGTTTTTTTTTTTTTTTTTTTTCCTTTTTCTTAGTCCCTTTTTCTCCTTCTTGGCACCCCTCTCTGCCTCTTTCACCACCCGCTCAAATGTCCCATCTAGCCTCCCTTTCCCTCCTCTGCCGGGTGCTCGCTGTTCTCTCGCGAGCCCTAGCAGAAGTCAGCGTCAGAGCGTTGCCATGGTAACCCGCGGCAACGCTCCAACGCTACAAGAGGGAGAGAGGCAACCGGGGAGCATTGTGAGCAGCTCCCCGGGCTCCCTCACTGCAGCACCGACCCTGACACAGGGTATCGGTGCTGGCATCGGCAGCATTTGCGCGAGTACAAGTACTCGCGCAAATGCTGGTATCGACACCGATACCAGTGTCGGTATCGGTGCAACCCTAGTGTCCAGCATTCGCTGTGGCATGGGTTAACCGGGCCATTGCGGTCTGGACTGAACAGATCACCCTGGCTGCCCATCAGGGTGCTCCTACTTCCGATATGTTACGGCTTCTTCTGAGGCCCAGCACTATGTTTCTGCTGCCTTATTTGATGCCATCCATTTGGCATGAGTTTCCACCATGTCTGTGGTTGCAAGACGAGCTGTTTGGCTCAGGATCTGGTCTGTTGACACTGCTTCCAAGAAGGCTTTCCTCTCATTGCCTTTTCAAGGCACCTCTTTGTTTGGGCCAGATCTTAAGGATCTAATTAGTGAGGCCACGGGGGGCAACAGCACTCTTCTGCCTATGGTCCCCAGGAAGAAGACGCCTCTCAATCGTAATCGGCTTTTTCGTTCCTTCCAGACTGACACGTCCGGTGAACCAGACGGTTCCCTCAGCTCAGCTTTCCTCCTCCAAGCCCAAACAGCAATGGAAGCCTAAGGTCTCCTCCAAGCCTAAGGCTGCCAAGCCTTCTTCGGCATGACTCGCCAAACCCAGGTCCCCAGTCGGCTGTGGGTGGCTGTTTGCATCACTACCACAGCATCTGGGAGGATTCAATGGTGGACCCATGGATTTTACAGGTGGTAGTGAAGGGTACAGGATCCCTTTCATCTCTCTTCCTCCCTTTCGGTGTTTCCCCTCTCATACACCCCAGGGTGCAGAGAAACTCTGTTTGTTCAGTGGTACTATCCAGGCCCCTCTGGACATGGATGTTCTGAAACCTGTTCCAATTTAGGACAGAGGTATGGGTTTTTACTCAAACCTCTTTGTGGGCTCCAAGAAGAAGGGCGGCTGTCGCCCCATTTTGTATTTGAAGGATCTCAATTCCTTTGTGATCAAGACTCATTATCACCAGGAGTCCCTAAGGACGGTGATCGCTGCTATGTCCCCTGGGGAATTCCTTGCCTCCCTGGATCTTCAGGACACATATCTACAGATCGCCATTCCTCCAGAAAGTCGGCAGTATCTCAGATTTGCCTGCAACCAAGGGCACTTTCAGTTTTCAGCTCTTCCCTTTAGTCTGACTACAGCTCCTCAAGTCTTCAGCCGTGCCCTGGGAGCTTTAGTATCCGTCCTCCATCGAGACGGCATCAGAGTTACTCCATGCATGGATGACCTACTTCTGAAAGCCCCTTCTGCGGAACTTCTTCATCAGCAGGTTCAGGACTGCATTCATGCTCTCACCCATCACGGGTGGATCATCAACATGGACAAGTCAGATCTTGTTCCTTCCCAGCTTCTAGTCTTCCTGGGCCTTCTCTTCAACACTCAGAAGAGCATGGTGTTTCTCACGGACGAGGTGGCTCACCAGATCACCCACAGGGTTTCTGCTGTTCTGGCTCACGATCCAGTTCCAGCCAAGTAGCTGTTCTTTCTAGTGGGGAAATTCATCTCCACCATAGAAGCGGTTCCATTTGCCATGGCTCACTCCAGGGAACGCCAGCTGTTTGTGATCCAGGTGTGCAAGGGTCAACCGGACCTTCTGAAGACGTCAGTATCCCTCCCTCTTTATGTGGAACTGAGTTTGTCATGGTGCCTCGACCTCTCCAATCTGCTGAAGGGCAAGTCCTTCCTGGTATCCTTCTGGACCACGGTGACGATGGACGCCAACCTCTCCGGCTGGGGACAGGTCCTGGGTCGCCTGAGTACTCAGGGTCAGTGGTCTCCAGAGGAATCTCTCCTTCCGATCAACGTGTTGGAGCTTTGGGCGGTATTTCATGCCATTCACCATTGGACACCCCAGCTGGAAGAATACCCAGTCCTGGTCCAGTCCGACAACGCCACGGCCGTGGCTTACATCAACAAGCAGGGCGGAATAAGAAGTCTCGCCGCTTGGTTAGAGGTCAAGGCTATTTTGTCCTGGGCAGAGGAACATGTTCCTGCCATGTACACCGTGCACATTCCTGGCGTAGACGTCATGGCAGACTTCCTCAGTAGACACACTATGGACAACGGAGAGTGGGAACTGCACCCAGAGGTGTTCTCCCTTATTGTTCAGAAGTGGGGTCTTCCTTGCATCGACTTGATGGTGACAAGACACAACCGGAAGGTTCTGAGGTTCTGCTCTCGCTGGAGGGATCCTCTAGCTTTAGCGGTGGATGCCATGACTGTTGCTTGGTTATTTCTTCTGGCTTACATCTTTCCTCACCTCCCCATGTTGCACAGGGTGTTACGGAAATTGAGACTGGAGCGCTGTCCAGTCATTCTGATTGCTCCGTATTGGCCTCGACAGGCTTGGTTCCGTGGCGGAGCCATTCCGGCTCCCTTGCCGTCCGGATCTTCAGGGTTACCTGTGGAAGGAGAATGTTCATCGTCTAGCTTTGACGGCTTGGAAATTGTATCCTCAGTACTGAAGAAGAAAGGTTTTTCTTCTGGTGTGGTGGCTACTCTGCTTAGTGCCCACAAACCTGTTTCTTCTAAGGCCTACCATCGTGTCTGGTCAACCTTTCTATCTTGGTGTGCTGATAGGGACCTTTCTCAGGATTTTGATCTGCCTATGGTCCCGGCTTTCTTGCAGGACGGTGTGGATAAGGGACTGTTCGAGTTCCCTTAAAGTTCAGACTTCTGCTCTGTCTGTTTTCTTTCAAAGGCGCATTGCTGTTCTTCATGATGGCAAGGTTTTCTTCCAGGGCGTTGCTCATACTTGTCCTGTGTTCAAGACTTCCGCTCCTCAGTGGGATCTTAACTTGGTTTTGGGCGTCCTTCAGCGCCCTCCCTTTGAGTCCTTGGCTACTATTCCTCTACGCCTGCTCATGTGGAAAATGGCCTTTCTCCTGGCGATTGTGTCTGTTCGCTGTGTTGAGGAGTTACATGCTCTGTCTTGTAGACCACCCTTTTTGGTGTTTCACAAAGACAAGGCGGTGTTTCGCACTTCGCAGGAGTTTCTTCCGAAGGTGGTCTCTGAGTTCCACATTAATCAGGAGATTGTGGTGCCTTCTTTCTGCAATGACCCTACGTCTGACAAGCAGATTAGGACTCCGCTGCAGCTTGGCATTTGCTATCCCAGAACGCATCCAAGTTAGGAGAAAACCGGCAGTGTGAACAGCACCTTTGGATACATTTGTTTGAAATGTGTATATTTATCACTGTGTCACTAGTGTGAACATAACCTAATATACTTAAGTTACTGTAATGGTCATAATTCAATAATAACAAGAAGACTGTTGCCATGAAACTAATAAGCAATTGGTGCTTTCACTGAATCATTCTGAGAGATGGAGGTGCCTCTAGAGCCCAAGGAGTTAAACTGCAATCAGAATAGCAGTTCTTTTTTGTGTTTCATTCTTCAAAAACAATTTAATTAGCCTTTTACTGTTTACAGGAAGCAGCTGAACTCTGTATTCTTGAAATTATCTATTTGAGTGGCGGAGCATAGTCCAACACATCCTTTGCCAATACACAGCTCACTACTATATGAAGTGTTTTCTCATCACAGCTTCCAAAAATGGCAATTTTAGTTATGGGATCTTAGCGTGATAGAAAAGGATTTTGTTATTCTGTTGCCCGCCTGTTGGGATTTAATACTTGCCAATACTTTCAAATTGGGTATACTTCTCAGTCATTGTATAATGTCCACGTGTGCTGTTAACCCTTTAAGGACCAGAATGTTGGCCTTGCTTTGCAATACATTACATGCAACTCTAGACCTAAAAGAGTTAATTTTGTTTTTTTGCGTGTATTGGCCGTATCTCTTTAATCCAGCACCCTTGGGACCTAATGATTGCTGATCTAAAACAATGGGAAGAAGATCTAATAGTCACTAAACAATATCTTATATCTGAATAGAAAGAAAAGCAAGACTGGATTTCTCGTTAGGCAGAGTAGGCAAGTGCGTAGACCGCCAGATTTTGAAGGGTGCCATAGCTGTGCTGGCCACAGCCCATATTTTTAGGTGTAGAGAGCAATCCCAGTGTCTCTGCTCAAGATTATATGTTCCTTTACTGGCTATTATTTAACCCCTTGGATTCTAGAGGGTTCTCCAACTCATTGCAAACAAGGGATTAACCCTTTAAGTGCCAGAGGGGGTACACAACGGATTGCAGAGCAATGTGTTGTGTACCCCATCTGGCACTTAAAGGGTTAAAAGGTTGTTTTTGTTGTTTTGGTGGCATGTTATAGGCTAAGGGTATTTTCTATGGGAACAGTTAGTGAATGTGTGGGTGGGGTCAAGTAAGGGGTGAGGTGTGGCCATGGGTAGAGCGAAGTGAGTCATTGATGTCAAGGGGTGCCTGGAATTTCAATCCAGGATAAATGGGGAAGGTTGTTTCAGTGGAACACTGAGGCTGAAGGACCAAGGAGAAATAGAGCAATACTGGGGCATGCCAGCTGCATCATAAGGAACAAATAATCCACATTGATTTAAATGGGGCTTTTAACCCCTTTAATGCTAGAGAGAGAGGTCTCCAATGCATTCTAGTGTAATGTTCCTGATATCTTTCTAGCATATAACAGGGGAAAATGGTTTGTTTCTTATGATGCAGTTGCGCTACAATTGTTTTCTTAGTTCATCTGCGTAAATAATTAGATGTAGCTCCACATTTCAAACTGGGCCCAAAATGTTTTTGACATATAAGCAGAATGTACTATTATGATTCTGTTCTAAAGTGTGTGCTAGAGTAATTTCTTTTTAGTGTTGCTCCTGCCTTTCTCCTATTTAGTAAGCTGATTAGGCCAACAATTGCACTTTTGATGCAAGCTCAGTATAATGATAAGCATGCTTGCTGTAGAGATAGATGTGATGCAACCATTACAAAGGGAAGCATGAAAGCGCTCCGTGGGAACGCTGGGAGGGAGGTGTGAGGAGATTTACATGACTGGGAAGTCCTCCGCTGCTGTGTCGAAGCTTCAGTGTACCACAGAATGTAGAAGTGTCAATAATTAAATGTGTGTATTTTAGAAAGTAGGTAAGTAAAAGGGAAAAAAAAAAACACCAATCCTAATACTATTTTAATAACTTAAGCACATCGCTAAAAGTCTTTTAGAGGTGAGTGTTCAACTTTAAAGCCTATTAACATTTAAATAACAAGCACATAGAATATGGGAGGGGTTTTGAATTCAGTTTTACCCATTTGAGTGCCAGAGAGAACAGGTAAAATAAAAAAAAAAATTAAAAAAAGAAAGAAAGCATATAAACAGGTACAACAGGATCCATGGAAAAAGAGACATAATCAAGGACTGTCAAGGTCTGTCCCTGGGAATCAGTGACAGTTGGCAAATAAGAGATGGGAACTGAATGAAAATACTTTCTCCTGTTCCCTATTTTGCTGGGGGAAAAGTATTTTTGATATTTATTAAATATTTAGGTAGAAAGGAATGATTATAGTGAAAAGTCCAGTTTACTTTTTCCTCAGTACAAGAGGTCCCTGTGAGAGATGATGGGACTGTGTGGCTTTGCCCTGTTTGAGATAGGAGGGCTGGCAGGAAAAGATAGGCCTCTTATTTCCCTGTAAGACTTTGTCATTATGTTTCCAGGAAGTAGTGCAGTGAAATGTAGATTGTGAGATTAATATACTATAGCACTGGAGAAATTCTGAAGGAAACCAACCACACCACGGGCACAAATAAACATTCCCATTAATTTAGTGAGCTTTCATTAAATTCTATGAAAAGCTCCATTGCATTTCTTTGAAATCATCTAATACCACTCTAGCATTCAAGAAGTTAGAAGCCCCATTTAAATCAATGGGAATTTGGGAAATTTTTGTCACAGGTGGTTTGCTACAGAATTGTAGTTGGTTTGCTACAGAATTGTAGTTGGTTTGCTACAGAATTGTAGTTGGTTTGCTACAGAATTGTAGTTGGTTTGCTACAGAATTGCACTCATTCCCTTAGTATTGAAGCCTCAGTGCGTGCACACATTTAGCAAATATATCAAGCAAATGATAGGATCCTGAGGCAAACCATCTCACCACAGGGACATATCTGGGAACTCACTACAGCTGACCAGAGACTCCAGTTTTTATACGTAATTACCAGGTCTCTGGGGACAGAGGCTGAGATCTTTTGTACCTCCACCTATTTCACTGCTAGCTCTAGTTACTCTCCCTGCCACTCCTCCTGCCGATACTGTCCACACCAAATAAATCCCTCCTACTTTATGATACAAATCATGTCACTTGGACAGTCCCACCCCCAGACCTTAGCGGACCTCCAGAGGCTTGAGACAAGAAGGTTCTCATGTAAGCACAGAGAACACATTAACATTTCCATTTAATAGAATAGGGCCATAAACCCTTTGATTGCTTGAGAAACGTGTGGAAATCTTTATAGCTTTCAAGAGTTTAACCCTTTGACTTCCAGAGGGGTATGCGACACATTACTTTGGGTCCCTAGCATTCAAAGGTTAAAATCCCCATTTAAATTTCTATGAATTTGGGGAGATTTTATTTTTCCCCTGAGGTGAAATTAGTTTGCTCCAGAATTACTCCTCTTTTTTTTTTCCAAACATACGGCCCTATATCTCTGCTTCATTCTTCTAAGGCAGTAGTTCCCACCCAGCTTACAAGAACGCAGAATTGTGCCAAAATGTTTAGTTAGATGTTGTCAAAAACTGATTGCAGGCCTCAATCTTACATTAGGCAGAGTAGGAAATTGCCTAGAGTTTTGTGGTGTGTTTGAACAATTCTGGACACATCCACATCCTGAGTTATTAGTGTAGCCAGAACAATCCCATTGTCATTGCTACAGACCTTTACTATTGGTTTATTATAAACTAGTGTAAAAGCCTGTGTACATGGGCCAAGGTCTGGGTATTGTTAACCCTTTGAGTGCCAGAGGGGTATGCAATTTGCATTGCGTTGCGTACCCCTCTGGCACTCAAAGGGTTAAGAGGCCACTACCTCACTGCTCCACAAAATGCAGTCTTGCGTCACCTCACTCACGCGATGCAATCATGCACAGTAGAGACTTCCAAAACACGGTCAGTCTCTACTGTGCATGACTGCATCGTGACAAACATCCTAGTGAACTATTATAAAGGATGGTTTATGTACCAGGTTATGTATCCCTTTATGAACCATTATTTAACAGTTAAGATCCGGAAGAGGTCTTCAACACATTGGTCTTCAACAGAGTCACTTTTATATAGCAAACTACTGAATTAAGCAAAGTTTATCCTAAGCATTGCTTTCTCTTTTAAACCTTTGAGTGCTAATGTGTTGGATACCACTCTGGTATTCGGAGGGTTAAACTTAACTCTTATTTAGCATAAGTAAAGGAAAAAGCCGAGTAGCATCCACTGATGTGTTTATTGCAAGACGAGTCCATCATAAATAGTTTCTGCAAGTCCAGGGAGCATATATATTTTGCAGAAATCAGAAGATAAGCATCTCTGGAGCAAACCATCAGCACTATATGGAACAATTACAAATTCCCAAATTTCTCATTGATTTAAATGGGGATTTTAACCCTTTGAATGCTGGAGAGGTCCATTGGAGTCCTCTTTAGCATTCATGGGGTTACAATAGCATTTTGATCAAAGGGAAATTTCCTCCCTGTGATGCAGTTGGCTTCCTGCTTACGACCCATAGTATCCAGGACACCAATGACCAAGTTTGTGTCCTCTTTTCTGTGTTTTTCACTAGTTTTAGTTTTCCTGGCTTTATGCTTTATTTTACTGATCACTCCATGTTGGCTCAACTCGCTGACATCTCGGGGGGTTATTCACTAAGTTGTGATAAAGCGGAGATGACGTCTCCAGTGATATCACTTCTCTAATTCCTATGTTATTCTATGGAGCCAATTCACTAAAATGTCTTACGTTTTGGAGATCTTAGTGCATTAGCTCCATAGAATAACATAGGAATTGGAGAAGTGATATCACTGGAGACGTCATCACCGCTTTATCACGACTTAGTGAATCTTACCCTATGTATCAATACAAACATGAGCAGTCCTAGGGCAAACCAAGAGCCTCATGGGGGGGGGGGACAGAATAAAAGTATAAATGTTCAATGCATTTTTTAAAGCATTCAGGGTGATTAAACACCCATTTAAATTGATGAACATTTTAGGAACTATTATTTCTCAACTATGATGCAGTTAGTTTATGCAATAATTCCTCCAGCTTGCATATATACTTCCTGAACTCGCATGTCCGTTTTTTCATCTGCACTTAAAGGATGAGTAAACTTTTTCAGTGGAATAAAATATATATTATCCAACTTTTCCTGCTGAGTAAAACAAGCGAACTTCTATTGTTGACAGTTGCTTTACTCAAAACTAGTGTAAAAGCCCCTGTACATAGACCAAGGTCTGGGTGATGTTAACCCTTTGAGTGCCAGAGGGGTACGCAACACATTGCTTTGCAATGCATTGCGTACCCCTCTGGCACTCAAAGGGTTAAGAGGCCAGTCCTGCTTTTCGTACTGCCGCCGCCTCAGTGGCGGCACACGCGATGAAGTCATGTCTGTAGAGACTGCCCGAACTCACAGAATGTTCCCAGCATTCCTACACCTCCCAGCATTCTGAGCGTTCAGGCAGTCTCTACTGTGCATGACTGCATCGGACAAACATTCTAGCGTTTTATTATATAGGATGTATAACCATTAAAACTGTCACAGAGTGGTGGAGCTGTTATTGACACATTGTATGGAGAACTGTAGTCCATAACAGGACTGTACCATAGAATGCAATAGAATAACTGTCCAGACACTAGATGAACAGTAAGTGAACTTCCTGGACACCAGATGACACTGTTAATGTAAAAAAAAAACAGTTTAAACTGTAATAATTTTGGAACAATGTATCTTCCTTGTATTACTCAGCAGAAAAAGCCAGATAATAAATATATAGACTACAACAGTGATAAAAGGCAATAAAACTATACATGCGTGACTTGTTGCTGTTTGAAAGACACCTACTTAGGTCATTCCTAACTATCACACAAATTAAATATTATCCCCAAATAATTTTGCACATAACGATAAGCATATCCATACCATTATCCAAAATAAGTCCAGTGATATTGAGAAGTCCAACCCGTTCTGAGACGGTCAGGCAGGCATCAGAGTAGACATCTTGCCAAAGAGACATCTGCGTGTCTGTGTTGTCTGTCGCAGTCTCCTCTACGAGGTGTTGCATTGTACCTTAAAGGGATAGTAATACTTTGTTTTAACTTTATTTTATTTTGTAGGCATTAAAAAAACATGAAGAATGATATAAGTCTTATCTCTCAAACCTTTATGGTTTAAGAGATATTCACAAGCAAAGTTTCCCCCTCCCGCCCCTTTTACCTAGTGTAAGCCATCTCTTCTCAGATGTGAATCTGGTTGTAAGACCAGACAGATAACAGCAGGGGACAATCTTCTTTGTATGAAAAGAATGAAAGCCCTTCTCCCCTTGACAAGTTTTTCAGCTTTTTCCCTCATCTTAACTGAAGATTGTCCCTCTCTGCAGTCTACCTGGGCACCTCCCTTCTGATGTTGCTGAACGGGGGGGGATACTTTGCTTGTGAATATCTCTTAAACCATAAAGGTTTGAGTGATAAGACTTATATCGTTCTTCATGTTTTTTTAATGCCTACAAAATAAAATAAAGATAAAACAAAGTATTACTATCCCTTTAAGGTACAGGAAGGAACTGACAGTGCAGGCACACAGATGCCTCTACAGCAAGCTGTATGTGTGTGCATCTCAGAATTAATTGGATTTCTCAATAACGCTAGACTTATTCCGGATAATACTAGTATGGATATGCTTATTATGTGCATAATTATTTGGGGGTAACTAGCTTGTGTGATCGTTCCGCTTTAAACAAATTATAAGACCCTTATTTCTAGGGTACAGTTAACCCTTTGAGTGCCAGAGAGGTAGCCAATGCATGCTTTTGGATACTTCTATGGCATTCAAGGGTTAATTCTGTTAACCCTCTATATCCATTTTTTATAAATAGAAATCCAATAATTTCTTAGAGGTGTCCACTGTATTTGCCAACAGTCCCTTCTCTTGCTAGAAAATTCTGTGTCTTTTCTGAACCGTTCTCTAATTTTAATTGTCAGTCTTATGTCATCTCCATAATATTATGGAAGAAACGGTTTCCAGAGAATTCTTAATAATGAACTTGAATATATACTGTATGTGCAAGTAGCAATCATTATGCCTCATAGGCTTCACTGGTAAGAACAATCCCTATTTGTAAAGCCTTTCCAAATAAGTAAAATCTCCAATTCATTTTATGTTATTGCCAAGTTCTTTCTTTCAAAGTAGATGATAAGCTCTCCAAACCATGAACTAATGACTATGTATCTGAGATACACTGAATCTGGGCTTTTGTTTGATACTTGGGCAAAATCCTAGATTTTTTGTCCAATTCATATTAATCCAAATATATCCCGATGTTGTACAGTCTTCCCAATTTATTCCTTATGTCAAGGTCAAGACCAAATAGCCTCCTTCCAGTAGCAAATTATTAACACACAAACTGAATATTTTAGGTTTTGTGTGTTTATTCTTGTTTTATAGGATTCTGTTTCTGAATCTTAAAAACATGAATTCTGTGCATTCTTAATAGTTATTCCTAATATGTATCACAGTAGCATAAAGCATTGGGAAACGATGAGGATATTTATTATCACCCTGATGGCATAGCAAGGACTAAAATGTATCCTATAATCTCGCGTATAATATGCACAATTTTGCCCCCTTCACCTTATGTGAAGTGGGGGGGGTGCATATTATACACAAGAAAAATGTATTTAAAAAACAAATTCAATTTCTGCACTTCTTCCCTCCCTCTCTGCTTACCCATGGCCACCTCTCCTCCACTGTAGTCCAATTTCAGCATCCTGACAGGGTCCCAGCGGGTGGCATGGCATGCTTGCATCCGCCACCTGCTTCCAGCATTGCTCTGTCAGGACCTCCTCTGCCTAACCAACAACGATACTCTTAAGACACTACCATTGGCTAGGCAGAGGAGGGCCTGACAGGGCAATGCTGGAAGCGGGTGGCGGATGCAAGCAGGATGCTGAAACTGGACTACGGAGAGGGAGAGGCGACCATGAGTAAGCGGGGAATAAGTGCAAAAATTTCATTTTTTTGTGTGTGTGACGGTGGAAAACAAGGGTGCATATTATATATAGTCACTCTTGTTTTCCCCTAAAATCTTGGGTATAATATACACCTGTGTATTTTACACAGGTGCGTATTATACATGAGATTTTACAGTATCTTTCTTTCCAATGCCAGATGATTTCTGAAATGTCAGTTTTCATTTTTAGAATTTTTCACACTAACAGCATTGATGATGCAATAATATCTGCCAATTCAAGTCTGACAATGGTTTTAAAATTCACGCGTGTGTTGCATCACAACTCTAAAATGGGAGATGCAAAACATGTTGCTACAATCAGCAAGCTCTACTTAGCTGTTTCCTGTAAGGGAACATTTTGAGGCGTGAACTTAAAGGGATAGTATTACTTCAAAATTACTATCCCTCATATTGTAGCCCTTAATAAACTGAGTTAAATGACACCAGCGGCATCTCTCAAACCTTTATGGTTTAAGAGATTGCCGCTTTCAAAGTTTCCTCTCCCCTGCTGTCAGCGTTCTGCTGCCAGCAGGAGAATCCGGTCTCTGAATCAAGGGGAGGCTCTTCAGCAGAGCCGATATCTCGTTATGGAAGGAAAAATTATTAATTGAAACAGTCTCCTACTTGTGCTTGGTTACCAAGAACACGTAGAAGTCTGTTTCAGTGAATAATTTTTCCTTCCATAATGAGATATCAGCTCTGTTTAAGAGCCTCCGCCTGTCCCGGGACCGGATTCTCCTGCTGGCAGCAGAACGCTGACAGCAGGGGAGAGGAAACTTTGAAAGCGGCTATCTCTTAAACCATAAAGGTTTGAGAGATGCCGCTGGTATCATTTAACTCAGTTTATTAAGGGCTACAATATGAGGGATAGTAATTTTGAAGTAATACTATCCCTTTAAGCATTTAACCCCTTAACGCCATGTGACGTACTATGACCGTCACGGTCCTTGAAATACTGAAGGACCGATGACGGTCATAGTACGTCACGTACTTTTTACTTACAGCACTCTACCGGGAGCGCTGTAAATAAAAATAGGGCCTGAAATTGACCGCTCCAAGATCGGAGCGATCTCTATCAGGCCCCATAGTGACACTCCGATGCACGCAACAGATCACGTGTACCGACGCGTCGGCGTGCATCAACGCGGTCCTTATGGGACGGAAACGTCCCAGGACTGCTGGTCGCTAAGGGGTTAAGGAATGCCCTGAAATTGGAGGGTGGCAAAAAGGGAAAATATTTATGGAAAGGGTGGTAGATACATGGAATAGCATCACCACAGAAGTGGTTGAGGCTAAAACCGTAAATTAAAGGGATAGTAATGTTTAATTTTTAACTTTGTTTAATATTGTAGGTATTAAAAAAAGAATTAAATTGATATGTCTGGTTTCTCAAACCTTTATGGTTTGATAGATATAACCGGCTAAACTTTCTCCCTCCTGGCCGTTTCAGAGAAGACTGCAGCAGATTCTGGTCACGGGACCGGCTGGCAGAGACAAAATAGTGCAAACTAGAAATAAATACTTCATTGGAACGGTCTACAAACTGTGCTTGAAAACCAGGAACACTTTGTAGACTGTTCTAAAAGTATTTATTTATAGATTGCGCTATTTCATCTCTGATGAAGAACCGCTGGCCGGTCCTGGGACCAGAATCTGCTGCTGTCAGCTAGAGGGCAGACTACTGTGAAACAGTTAGGAAGGGGGAAGTTTAGCCGGTTATATCTCTCAAACCATAAAGGTTTGGGAGACTGGACTTACAATTTAATTATTTTTTTAATACCTACAATATTAAACAAAGTTAAAATTAAACATTACTATCTCTTTAATTTAAGAACATGTGGAATAGACATACAGCTATTCTAAGGTTAAAATAGGTCTGAGCTAACTACCATAGATAGGGGAATGGGTAGATTAGATGGGCCAATTCATTCTTATCTGCTGTCAAGTTCTTTGTTTCTTACAGCCAACAGTCTTAATTTGGGAAAAATTCTAAATACCCCTATGAATTAATTCTACATGGATTGGTCCCCCAAAATGAATCTTTAATTAGTACTTGAAATTGTTTCCACTGAGGTGCATGTGATTCTTTATGGCTGGAATGCAGGAATGCCCAAACTCCTCCTACTTGTGTTATTAGGAAGGAAAAATTAAGTGGGAGGAGTGTGGGGTCATAGAGTCTGGCAACAAATACTCATGTCTGCCTCTGGGAAATGAAATCCAGTAATAATTTTTTTGAGTAGTCAGTCCACACAGAATTAATTCATCTAGACTGTAAGCTGTCACGAGCAGGGCCCTCTGATCCTTCTGTTCTCCACATCTGATTGTACTATTTAGTATCTCTGTATGTCTATTCCCAATTGTACAGCGCTGCGGAATTAGTTGGTGCTATATAAATAAAGAATAATAATAATAGTGGCCATTAGGATTTTCTGCCCTTATAAAGAGAAGTTAGGGGTTATTATTAGGACGTATTAGTGTTTCTTTAAGAAGGCAAAGAGTTGTATATTTATCTGAGTACAGAGGGATGGGCAACACATTGCAGAGCCACTCAACGGGCTATTCATACTGATCTCTTTTTAACACTAACACTCACCTCTCCTGCATGCCTATAAACACTAGTATCACACCCCTGCCCTCCTTATACTTGCTTTTACGTCTTCATACACATGTCTTGCTTACACACCAGTCACCACACATTTCTTTTTGTTTTGTACTGTTAAATATGACATCTTGTTTGTCTGACTCTGAAAGTGATACAGTTTTCCTAAGTTTTGTCGGTATCTCTGCTACCAGACAAGATTACTTATAACTTTAACCCACTTCATTGCGCACCACTTATCTGTATAGCCAAAATAATGCTAACCTTGCAACAGGGAAAGATTACAGAGAACTCAGGAAGGTCTTGACATTTCATTTCCTGTAAAGAGCATGAGTCTTAACTGCTGACATAATTTGTTCCCTTAGTGTGTCAAATCCATCACCTAGGCCATAGGTTGGCATTGGGATATGCCTGCTGACTCTGAATGGAGCGGTAGTCCAAGAACAACTGGAGAATCACAAGCTGCTGACTCTTGAAGATCTTTTCTACACATTGCTGTACTGGGGGAAAACTGAGATAAGGACAGAACAGATAAACCAGATCTGTGTTTTTATTTTTGTCCTCACATATCTTAGTCACAAAAAATAAAGAAACACTTTACAATCTTCTTATATTGCTGTAGCAACATGGAGAGTGTTTGCTCTCACTTTCTCATGCTTTGTTCTAATTCCGCCCAGCTCTCCTGGCCCATGTTGATATTGTTACATTTCCTTCAGTGGGCTTGTCTTTAATCCTTTGTGTGCCGGAGAGGAACCCAACACATTTCAACGCTCACTGGGTACCTCTCTGGAACTCAAAGGGTTAAAAAAGGAGAAAAGAGATAAGGGGCTGGATTCTATTGCAGTGGCTAAATGTTAACACCCGTTTTATCAGACATTTTCCTATTGAAGTTTATGGGGAACCTGGAGATAAATGCAGTGATAAAATTAACACACCCAAGCAGACCAGATGAATTTAGAGGCCATAGGGAAAGTCTGATAATGTTGAAAATGCCCAAAACATACTAAATGGTTTAGGGTTTGAGGGACCACTTAAGAGGTTATGAGTGTTGGTTATAACCCTTTCAGTGCCAGAGGGGTACCCCTCTGGCACTCAAAGGGATAAAATCCCAATGCTATTTTTTATGAACATATGTTTTTTCAATGACCCTGTAAGTGTACATTATTGTATTGTTTATTTTCCATTCACAGGACAAACTGTGGTAAATTGTGGTAAATCTCACTACTTAATGTTTTCTTAACCCTTTACAGGTCATTTATAACCTTTAAGCCTATTGTTGTGAGGAGGAATGATCTAGAGGCATGCTTCACTATAGATCATTATGTTCAGGCAACTGCAGATACAATGAAAAATATAATTAAAACAGAACTACCACGCTAGCTAAAGTCGTCCTGCAATACTTAGGAAGGTGGCGACTAGCTTAATCATAGTTAATTTACCTCTCAAAACTACCCCCTTGTAAAGTAATCCTTAAGCTTCTGAGACCAGAAGCCAGGCATCAGTGCAGACATCTTGTCTGCGCATGTGCACTGTCAGTCCCGGTCTCCCTTCAGCATCATTGCACTGGGCCAAACGGCACCGGAAGGGACTGACAGCTCAGGCATGCAGGCTGCACTATCCTGGCCGTCAGTCTCGGAAGATTAATGATTACTTTACAAGGGGGTACTTTTGAGAGGTAAAATAACTATTATTAAGCTAGTCACCACCTGCTTAAGTATTGCAGGGCGACTTTAGCCAATGTGGTAGTTCCACTTTAAATAGATATGATGTATTAAAAGTAATTTGTTTTGCGCTGGATAATATAAATGGGCAGCTAAAAGATATACACTAAAACACCACCATTCCAAGTGTTATTAGAAATAAGCAATATATGAGACTATCCAAGCACCTACTATTAATGTCACAATTATATAAAATTAAATGTTACTCAACAAAAAATCTAAATAAATACTGAGACTATCAGAAAGAGTATTAGGACGAACACAGCATCAATACAAGCTGGTCATCCCAATACATGTATCATCTAGTGAAAGTGAGTCTCTTCAGAAGAAGGAAGCGACACAACCCAGTAAATAAAATATAGGGAATAGTATATTATTGATATATGTATATATATATATGTATATATATATATATATATATATATATATATATATATATATATATATGTAACCCTTTGAGTGCCAGAGGGGTGCTTTTCAATGCATTCCACACCCCTCTGGCACTCAGTGGGTTAATGCCTACTCTTTTCCACCCAAGACATATCACTGCAAAACTCCAATAGCTAGGTAAAGCCCCACTGTGAACATGGGGAATACTATTGAAATATGTAAACAATCCCCCCCACAGTAAATAATGACAATACCTATCCCTAGGTGCTCCGCATATACAAATATTAAAAAATAATAATAATTAAATAATATCTAACCAGTGGGAAAATAAACAACTATACCTCATCAGTGGAAGAGACACACCTCATAACCAAAAAATCAATGACCCCTGTTTATGTAAAATACTGGTGTGTCTCGTCCACAGTCAACAGAACAATGAAGAGAAACACACTGGTAACAAAAGATACCAAGTATTACAAGATTAAACACTTCAAAGGCTGGAATAACAATTAAAATACTAAATATAAAAATGATGGTAGAGAGTAAATTGCTTACATGTTTTCCTCATATGTCACATTCTGAAAACCACATACTAAAGGTAAAGGTCAGACCGCAACACCTCAGAGAAATCCCACAATGCAATAGGTGGGCTATTTAACAGTATAGTTTTGTTATTTGTATTTGCGGAGAACCTAAGGATAGTTATCGCCAATATTTACTGTAGGGGATATTTGGAAATAGTATTCCCTATTTTCACAGTGGGGTTTTACCTAGCTATTGGAATTTTGCAGGGAAATGTCTTGGGTGAGGCACATTTACTTTTGTATAGTTGTGACATTAATAGTAGGCGCTTGTATATTATATCATTATAAGATAAATAGATATACCTGACTGCTGCATGAAGATCACCTACCTTTGTAAATTGGACCTGTATTATATTGCAGATGATAACTTTAGCTAGGGTTGTATCTACAATGGGAACCTGTTAAATAAAACCAGCGATAAATTTATGAAATGCAATGTAATCTAGGCCTTAAACTGTTAAACAAATTAAGAGCTACCTGCTCCTAGGTTATGCTTCCACGTTAAATTCCCCTCATAGTGACAAATAATAATTGTCTCAGCAGGTTTTGACTTAACTACCTTTCTTTTCAGTTGTTTATACTCTTTCTTTTTAATTTATTTTTAGGTGCTCATATGAGGAATATGACCATAAAATCTTTTCGGATCTTTGATGCAGACAGTGAATTTGAGGAAATTCCAATTGATGGAACTGATCATTCAGGAGATGGATCAGGATTTGATCTTCCAATCTCTCGCAAATCAAGTAATTCAGTCCCGAGGAACATGACAGATGAGGCAAAACGTTTTCTCTCCAGTCAGTGGCTAACCAGATTTGTGCCATCAGTGTATACACTGGTGTTCGTGGTGGCGTTGCCTCTGAATGTTTTGGCCATTATCATTTTTCTGTTCAAGATGAAAGTCAGAAAGCCAGCTGTAGTGTATATGTTGAATTTGGCAGCTGCGGATGTTTTCTTTACTAGTGTATTGCCTTTCAAAATAGCCTATCATTTCAATGGAAATGACTGGCTCTTTGGACCTGGAATGTGCCGCTTGGTCACAGCAGCCTTCTACTGCAACATGTACTGCTCCATCCTACTCATGACGAGCATCAGTATGGACCGCTTTCTGGCAGTGGTCTACCCAATGCATTCTCTTTCCTGGCGCACCATGGGTCGCTCCTCCTTTGCTTGTTTTGTCATCTGGGTAATCTCCATAGCAAGCACTATACCACTTCTCATGACTGAGCAAACACAAAAAATACCTTTTTTGGAAATTACAACATGTCATGATGTGCTGGACTTGAAAGAACAACAACAATTTTATGTTTACTATTTCTCTGCTTTCTGTCTGCTTTTCTTCTTTGTGCCTTTAATCATAACAACCACCTGCTACATTGGGATCATCCGAAGCCTTAGCTCCTCAGGCATTGAAAACTCTTGTAAGAAGACACGAGCTCTGTTCCTGGCTGTGGTTGTACTCTGTGTTTTTATCATTTGTTTTGGGCCAACTAACATCATCTTTTTAAGTCATTATCTGCATTCATCCAATGATGCTCTGTATTTTGCCTACATCCTTTGTGCTTGTGTTAGCAGTATCAGCTGTTGCCTTGATCCTTTGATCTACTACTATGCCTCCTCACAGTGCCAGCGGTATTTGTACAGCTTGCTGTGCTGTAAGAAGGATGCCGAGCCTGGAAGCACCAGCAGTGGGCAACTAATGAGCACAACAATTAAAAAGGACAGTAGCTCCTCAAATGCAAAAAACAGCATCTATAAGAAACTTTTGGTATAAATATTAGATATGGCTATACATGTATTTCTACTAAAATATAAATATGTTTATTGTATACAAGAATATGTGGCATTTATAGTAATGCAAAAATGGACCAAGTCTGTGGCAAAAGAAAAGCCACACTGGGGCAGAATTTAAAAGTGCAGCAATTCTGAGGCAAACCAACTGGACCATAGAGGAAAAAGTAAACAATTCTGCTGATTTAAACTGATCTCTCCACACTTAGAATGCTAGAGTGGTCTCCAATCCATCCTTTTAAATGCCTTGGAGACCTCTAACATTCAGGGCTTAAATGCCTGTTTAAATCAATAGGAATTTGTATTTATTCCCTATGGTTTGCTCCAGAAGCTCTCCACTTTTCTTTATACATATGCCCCAATGTATTTGATTGAATTTTTGTATTTGATCCATATGGTTTATTTACATTTTAAGACCAGAGGGGTTTGCATAATTGTTTCACTTTTGCCTTGATGCATTAAATATCCTGTATTGCTTTTCTGTGTCATGTTAAGGGGATAGTAATGCTTTGTTTATTCTTTAAAGGAGCAGTAAACATTTTTATGAGTTAAATGCTGCTGCTGAGTGATGCATATTCCAGAGTTGCTATTACAGTTTAAAGGGATAGTAATACTTCGTTTTAACTTTATTTTATTTTGTAGGCATTAAAAAAACAGAATGATATAAGTCTTATCTCTCAATCCTTTATGGTTTATGAGATATTCACAAGCAAAGTTCCCCTCCCCGCCCCTTTTACCTAGTGTAAGCCATCTCTTCTCAGATGTGGTTCAGGTTGTATGACCAGACAGATAACAGAAAGGGACAATTTTCTTTGTATGAAAACAATGAAAGCCCTTCCCCCCTTGACAAGTTTTTCAGCTTTTTCCCTTATCTTAATTGAAGATTGTCCCTCTCTGCAGTCTACATGGGCACCTCCCTTCTGATCTGGTTGAACAGGGGGGGGGATACTTTGTTTGTGAATATCTCTTAAACCATAAAGGTTTGAGAGATAAGACTTATATCATTCTTCATGTTTTTTTAATACCTACAAAATAAAATAAAGTTAAAACCAAGTATTACTATCCCTTTAAACTTTTTTTTTTTTTTTACATTAACAGTGCCATCTAGTGGTCACTTATCAATTAGGTATTAGTTCTCCTTAGAATATGGTAGAAAAAGCTGAGTCATTCTGTCAGTTTGAACTTTCAGGAAGTAATCACTCTGTCACTCACTGCCTGACAATTTGAATGGCTATACCATTTGAATAAAATAATTGACAAGATTGGGAGTGCTTTTGTTTTACTCAGCAGGAATAGACCTATAACATATCAGCATATCAGTGATTTGTAAAGTATTTGTGTGACTGATGATAATATTTAATGTTCAAGAGTTTTTAGTTTTCAACCCACCCCTCCCTCATTTTTCCTTGACAGCAGTTTTTCTCCTAGTTAGGGAAGTTGCCAACATGATAGAGTGCTTGTCATGAAAACTTTCCCTGCTTTAACTCACAGACAGTTGTGCACAGGAGCCACCAACAAAAATGTCCCCATAAAATGTGATAGAAAATAAGCATTACTATCCCTTTAAATTTATCCCTAGTTAGTATCTGGTCCGTGCTTTGTAGAGATTTTTTTTACACCAGTTTAAATGTATATGGTAAAATACAGGAATGAAGTGAGTCTAGTGGCATTGATAAAGTACATGTATATGCTAACTGGCTCTTCTCTAAGTAATCTCACCCTGCATTGTGAGTATATGTCAAATTCTACATTCTATCAGTATATGACCTGGATTGTATTGCAGGTGATATCTTTATCACTGGTTTTATCTCATATTTCCTTATAAACTAAATTAAAATTTGTGATATAAGATCCAGTGATAATTTACCACTCTCAGTAGAATCAACCATTTATGTATGAAATTCCCCGTTATTGTGTTGAAATTTGTATGTGTAAGATTCTGAATTATATATATAAAAGTTTTTATTAGTATAAAAATGTAAATATAAGAATGCTATTCGTGAATGTATATCAGTGTGTTTCAGGTTAAATGTGTCTCATGCATACAACGCTGTACACTGGAGGACTGGGTTAGAGCTGTGGTTCCCAATCCTTATTTGCTCAAGGCACCCCTAATGCACTCTGGCATTTTCAGTGCACCCCTAACAAGGAAGTAATGAAGGGAACAAATAAATCAATATATAATAATTCGTAAGTCTTATAATAAGGGAAACGCAGTCAAGCATACTGTAAATAATATTTTCCATAAAAATATGTTTGAAACTCAACACTTCTACACTGGATGAGAACCAATTAAAGGGGATGTATCACCTCTATATACGTTATCCTAAATAGTTAGGTTATATATTCAGGGCTCAAAATTTCCACTCGCCACTAGCCAATGGCGAGTGAAAATTTAGCCCTGGTGAGTAGAAATTCAGCCCTGGTTGGTATGTTATGGCTTGCAGTGGCGAGTAACTTTTCAGGTCTGGTTAGTAGCAAAGGACTTAAAATTATAAGCCCTGATATATTGAATATGAATAAAAGTGTATTAATTTTTTTTAAGCATTATTTGGTCGAAATTCAAGTTATAAACTCTGCCCTGCACCTATTTCCGGACTCACTGCTGTTACTTGCTCTGTAACCGCAGTCAGTCACTCTGCCTCTGCTCCCCTCCCTCTATCCAGCTTCCTCCAATGATGGAGGCTTTCTACCTGTAAGCTGGAGCGGTCTCATTGACTAGATATCGATCTCTGCCAATGAGACTGCTCCAACTTACAGACAGAAAACCTCCATCATTGGAGGAGGCTGGATGAAGGGAGGGGAGCAAAGGCAGAGTGACGAACTGCGGTTACAGAGCAGGTAACCGCAGTCTATGCAGAAGTTGGTGCAAGTCAGAGTTTATAGCTGGAATTTTTACCAAATAACGCTTAAAAAAAAAAATGAATACACTTTTACTCAGTCGATATATAACCTAACTATTTAGGCTAACTTATATAGAGGTGATACATCCCCTTTAAGTCTTAGCTGAAGTGAGCGGTGAGTCGACGGAAGGAAAGTATCAAGGTGTGTAGCTATATTTGATCAGCTTATTACTAGAGCAATGTAGCAAAATACTATAGTTGCTGTTTATATAAAGTGTTTAGGAAGACCGTGTATCCCAGATTGCTAATGACAGTCCCTTAATTTAAATCTGTGTCCTCTGTCTCATGCTGTCCCCTTCCGGGACAATGAACAGTCCAGGAATGATGTCAGACAATGAAGTCCAGAGAGAAGGTGCAGGATGCAGCACGCTCTGACATGATACACTGCACTGCAGAGTCATGTGGGATTACACAGCTGGGGAACTATGTGTCTGTTCCCTTTGTGTTGGAGACCTCTCTAGCATTCAAGGGATTCAAATCCCCATACAGATCAATGTGAATTTTTGGAATTTTTAGTTCTCCCCTATAGTGCAAATGGTTTGCCCCAGATTTTTTTTTTTGTTTTGTTTTTTTTTTTGTAAACGTATGGCCCTATGAGTTTCATGTACAAACAAATACAAAACCATTCTGGGGCAAACCAACTACAGAATAGGTAGGTGACAAATACACAATTCCAAATCTCCCATTAATTTAAAGCTCTTAAATACTAGAGAAGTAAATAATGCATTGGAGAAATGTCTAGCATTCAGAGAGTCAAACCCCTATTTAAATCAATGTGGATCTTTATTCCTCTATATAGTGCAATTGGTTTGTCCTGGATTGCAATTCTTTTGTGCATAAGTCTCAGTGGATTGTATGATTTTACCAGCACAGCTCCACTGGTGTTAGACTCTGCTGCCAGTGGCTGTACCCCAGTGTAGTACACACCGTCACACACACTCCAGTGTTATTAGAATTTTAACCCTTTGAGTGTCAGAGGGGTATCCAAGGCATTGCTTAGTAATGCATTAATGCCAGCAAAGCCTGTATGCCAGCCTCATAACAAAAGCAGGGAAATGGAATACACTCAGCCCTTTGCCCTATTTTCCTTCCCTTGGTGCAATAGTCATTATGTAGATAAGTAGTAGATTAGTAAATTGCCATTACTCAGCTATACGACCTGAAAATTGATTTCAGTGCTTGATTTAGTGCAGAATTTTATTTTTACATTCACCACAATGTATTTAACAGGAGCATTGCCAAGGTAAGAGTCCTTCAAGCAGAAGTCAGATATATCTATTATATGTATTCTGCCCAGTATCTGCAGCTGCCTGTATTTGCTGGGTGCCATTTTAGGTCTGTACTTTGTTTTCTCCTCCCCACAATAAGCAGTAGATGTTATTAGTCTGCATGAGGTTAGCCAGAGAGAGTCCTGCCGATTACTCGAAAGGGCTATGAGAACCTTCATAAGTTTGTAATGTGTTGTGTTCAGTTATAGACTATTGCAGTATTCAAAATGAAGAATAAAAAAAAGTAAAAAAAAAAAAAAACAGTATATAGATATACCTGACTTCTATATGAAGGATAAATTCCAAAGAAAGTACTTTTATTAAAGTGCCACTTATGTCAAGGGTGTGATTCACCTTTAATTCTTATTGAAATGTTCCCTGATAGATACTGTGTAGTTGTTGCTACCTCTTACTGCATATTGTATTATTTTGCCTTAATTTCGATTTTAGAATCTATTATACTTATAGTTTTAGTACTTTGGATAATGGACACATCTCCAGTGCACTCCCCTGTAATGTGTTGTAGACTGACATCCAAAGTGTTAAAATTTATGTTTTAGGCAGGACTTGGTCTTCATATATCCTGTTTTGTTGGGGACAGACTTATTTAGAATTTAAGGGGTAACCCTTTGAATATCAGCGGGGCAAGCAACACATTGCAGAGCATTCTAAGGCATTTTGGCATTCAAAGGGTTAAAGGGCTCTTTAACCCTTTGAGTGCCAGAGGGGTACGGAATGCATTGTAAAGCAATGCATTCCGTACCCCTCTGGCACTCAAAGGGTTAAAATCTTTAGAAATGCATCCCACTTCCCTGTGGTGTAGTTTGTGTTCTCCACAATTGGCCTACAACCCATAGCACTGAATAGAAGAATTGGTGTTACAGGAATTCCTCCATAAAGCATCCACAGCTTTAACCCTATGGGTGCCAAAGTGCATTGCAATGCACTGGATATCTCTGGCACCCATAGGGTTAAACACATATTCTATTTTGGTAGCTTTGCAATCCAAGGATGATTATAAGTGAATATGTATTTAAAGCTAAAACAAACTAAGGGATATCTGACAGTCTTCTATTTGTGTAGTTCAAGATTTCATATTAGTAATGATCATTATGTAAATTAAGCATTTTCAGTGACATATGCTAATGAAGGTTTTCAGTGATATTTTATATGATAATTAAGCTTTGTTCTGCACCAGGAGACTTTCAATTTTGGTTAAAGTACTGGCATTATTTGGAGTCATAAGTTCGTATGAGACTCCCCTCAAGATGACATCACAGACATCTTTGCGAAGGCGAATCTGTGCTCCTGTGCGGTCGTCCCTGTCTCCTCATTGATAGGTTATTTGCAAAGGGGAGTTGCATTGTACCGCACGGTACAGGCAGGGATGGACAGCGCAGAAGTACAGATCCCTCTTCACCAATATGTATGTGCTGTCATCTTCAGGTGAGTCTCATATGAACTTATGATTCCAAATAATGCCGGCACACTACACTAACAATTAATTGGGGGGCACTTATAGTTGTATGATAGTTCTGCTTTAACATGACACAGGCAGTTTTGAATGAAGTTTTCAAATATGTAAAAATAATTCAAGGAGACAGACCCACTTTACAGGAACCGTAAACTTTTTAATCCCTTGATTGCCAAAGGGGTACACAACGCATTGCAGAGCAAATTTCAGAAATACTCACATGGGGCATATAAAATCAATGCATATTTTCATTTGCTGCCATTGTGTACCTGCCCTAGGATGTCTTCACTATTACAGTGGTTCCCAACCCTTTCCTTATGACCTCTCCAGTGATATCACTTCTCCAGTTCCTATGTTATTCTATGGATCCTATGCCCTAAGGTCTCCAAAGCTGGAGAATTCTTAGTATATTGGCTCCATAGAATAACATAGGAACTGGAGAAGTTTTTTCTCCGCTTTATCACTTCCGTATATTTATCACACCTTAATTCATCTCCCCCATGTCTTTAGGATTTCTCTGCTTTTGGATAAGTGTTAATTATTCCTTTAAGTGCCAGAGAAGTATCCAATGCATTGCATACCTCTCTGGCACTAAAGGGTTAAATGGCTGAGCCTCTGATTCACTTGTACTCCTACAGGGAAATCATAAAGACCTAACCGGTTATTGGTCCTTAAAGATAGGGATGGAAGCCACTACCTTATGGAATCATTCTACTTTGACCTTCAAACTTAGGTTCAAGCAGAACATTGTGTAACAGGGCTGCTCCTTCATGCTGGGAACATATAATATACCGCTTATCTGTCCTATGTATGTTATCCAATAAAGTATACACGGTATTGACTAAACACTAGCACTTTCTATCTTTGTTCACTATGAATGATATTGCACTTTTCTTATGTAAATATATGTAAATATGTTCATATTATTTTGTATTATTTGTATAAGTAATATATAGGCTTAAAATGTTTTCACACCAGTGGCATTGTAAATAAAGTTTATCACCTGATTATTTGGGCTATTAAATGTGGATTTTTTGGGGCGTTAACTTGTTTGTTAATATCATACGTTAGAAGGTTTATTGCCAGGAAAAGGATTTATGAGTTGGCCAAGAGCAAAGACTTTGTTGTAAATCAATTAACAACCTGCTTTTACCTTCAGCAGCAATCGTACAACACTCAAATAACGACATTGTATTTTTTACTACAAGGGATTATATGTAAAAACAAATATAGCTATAAAAAACCAAGATACCTGAAAACATAATACATTTATTCCATTTCGGACATTCTTACAAATGACCTGACGATGTCGTAAACGGAAAAGCTGGTAATGACACCCACCAAAATAATGTAAATCATGCATTATGTAAGACAAACTGCTAATAGCTGTATTGGTCCTGAAGAGAATTAAGTTTGTTGTAGCTGGTGGTACCTTTTAATGGTCCAGTTTATTAAATCTTCATAATGTTCAAAAGACCTCTTCAGACATGAACCACTGTTGAAACATTTGTTGTTTCAAATTTATCACCAACTGCAGCAAAGGTAATCATGCACTATAGCATTTCCAAAAGAAATTCTACTGTTGGGTCTCTATAGGAGAGAACCATGGCTTAGTTATCTGTACATCTGTAAGACATACAGTATTAGCATTTTGTGCCTAGAGCAATATCTAGACAGACGACTTTGCACAAAGGAAGAAGCAGGTTATGATTCTGATATCCTTGCTATAACCCTTTGAGTGCCAGAGTGGTATCCTACGCATTGCAAAACAATGAGCAGTCAGAGTGCATGAGCCCTCTTAACACTTTAAGGACTAGAGGGGTATGCAATGAGCAGACTGTCCTGTGGTCCTTCCAGCAGTTGTCATGTCCGCCTCCATTAACAGGACTTCCAGGACTAATTTAAGATGTCTCTTGAGCGAATGCAGAAGGGCAAGCTTCATAAGGTCCATTAGGATTTTATTTAACTATAGTTAAGTAAGTAGGGGTAATATTAGAAGTTGTTACTTCTCCTTTAACTGGACCCTTTCACCAAAAACAACTTTGGTAATTTTGAAAGAACGTTAAAGGTAACTATATGTGTCATTAAACTTTTTTAAATATAGAAAACAATCTGAGAGTGATGTAGATTTATAGATTATGCTAATTAAGACTTTGCGTGCCAGAGGGGTACCATACCACACTGGAACTTAAAGGGTTAATGTATACAGCTACTTCCTGTCTTAGACCTACATCACATCCTCCTCTCACTAGTAATGCACTGTCCACTTCCTCAGAACGAGATTCAGTATTGCTTAACCTGAGGAAGAGTCGACCTTTCGAAAGCTTCTCTTAATCCTTTGAGTGCCAGAGGGGTATGCAACACAATGTGTTTGTCTAAACCTTTGGCACTCAAGGGTTAAAATATAAACTGTTGTTCCAAATAAAGTATCACCAAAAGCCAAAGTATTTCCATGGGCATAATATCGAGGACTGATTGTGAGACTGCACTGTCTTTTGTATATCAAAATTTATATTTTGAGAATTAATATCATCCCTCCCCTCAGTTGTGAAAGGGGATGTGACTGTACCCCAGAATGTAAGGAGTCTTAGTACTAATTCAATAATCAACATTGGCTGATAAATATCCTCAGGTTCTACCCCAACTTATGGAAGTTAACTAGAAACTTGAAGGAGAGAAGGAAAATGTTGCATCGCGTGCACTCTTTATCTTCCAAATCCTCCTATATAATAATTTGCTAACATATGTTTGTCAGAAGCTGTCATGTGCAGTACAGACTGCCTGCGCCGCAGCTGATAATGGAGAGGGATGCTCCGAATTCAGACTGTAGTCTTCGATGCGCAGAGAGGACTATGGTGTGAATTCGGAGCGCCCAGCTCCATTATTAGCCGCGGCGCGGGCAGTCTCTACTGTGCATGACTGTACTGTGGCCGGTGCTGTCTGGTACTGTAGCCTGTGTACACGGGCTGTTCGACTAGTAATAAATAAAAGATAACTTTATTGAACGGAATTAAAATCCAATGACAATAGAATGGGTGAAGTATGATTAAATCATGTATAATCTGGGATATGTAAATAAAGGCAAAATTGTCAGAACACTGGTAATATCAGATTATGCACATAAAGGCATCTCAAGCACAAGATATTGGGGATAAATCATAACAGGCAAAATGTTCTGTACAAAGTTAGTGTCTGGTTATGCTCATAAACAGCTGTGAGCTACAGAATGCTTTGGCCCTGTCCTTGTCTGACCCTGTGAACATGAGTTCAGAGGAATCAATATTTGTTATAATCTGGGATATGTGAATACAGGCACAATTGTCAGAACACTGGTAGTATTAGATTATGCACATAGAGGCATCCCCAGCATAAGATACTGGGGATAAATCATAGCAGGCAAAATTGCTCTGTACCCAATCCGTGTCTGGTTATGCTCATAAACAAATCTCATATCTATTGTGGAGCAAACAGAAGTCTCAAGTAGTCTATAAGTATAGTCGTAGGGCAAATAAATGTCAGCCTAAACATATCACTGCCACACACAAGTAGATGTAAGCAATTAAACCCTTAAAGGAGGAAACATAACAGGAACTGGTAACAATGTATCCATGGTTGCAGATCCCACAGTCTGTGCGTTATTAGTTGAAACTCAAAGGAGGTGTGTTCTTATGTGATACTTCCTCTTTACGACAGCATATAAATGTGTTTATAATAAATATTGATTCCTCTAACCTCATGTTCACGGGGTCAGACTAGGACAGGGCCAAAGCATTCTGTAGCTCACAGCTGTTTTTTATTGTTGTTTTATAACTACCATTCAATATTATAATAAAAGGATTTGTGGGCCAACAACATCTGGAAAACAGAAGCTGTAGCTCCATGCATAGGAAGTGAATGTAGCAGACTAGCGCTTATTCACGGCTGTGCTAAGTCATGTCTGGAAAGCCTCTTACTGGGAGCCACAAAATGTTATTGTTCTCTTCTCTTCTTCCTCCATTTTAGTCTACATAATTGTCTAAGTCATTTTTACACCCATCCGACGACTATAGTATATGCTTCTTTATAAAATAAGGAATTAAGGGCCTTATTCAACAAGTGAAATTCTGGAGCAATTAAAAAAAATGCCATGTTAAAGTTATTTTTGCAAAATACTTAGCTTATTATTATGTATTCTTAAAATATTGCTTGCTGTCTCCGTCACTGTGTGTGGCCACGGAGGCTGCAGCAGCAGAGACAATATAATGCAGCACAAATTCCCCGCCTCCATTTTCCTCACGGTCTGATGCCTGTTACAATATGAGGAATTGGTAGTGAGCCTGTCTTTATATATGGGCAGTCACACTTGCAATTCACTCAGAGATATTGGCTGGGATGTGCTTACTCACATCCCAACCAATCAGCTCTGAGCAGCTGTGCTTTGAAACGGATTGGCTGGGATGTGAGCACATCCCAGCCAATGGCTGTGAGGGAATTGCAAGTGAGACTGCCCATATATAAATTATTTTGCAAAAATAACTTTAACATGGCATTTTTTGAAATGGCATTATTTTAACATGACATATATGGTGACATTTATTGGAAACAACTTGGATATCTTATAGTACTAACTGGCAGCATATATATGGACCCGGACAATGTTAACACATTCTTTAAACTGTTTGAGCAATGCGTTGCGTACACCTTTGTAACGGCAGCCCTGATCACCGGACTGTCGGACCGGGTTTCTCTCACCTCTTGGCCAGATACTAGAGGGAATTCTGCCGGGTATTAGCTCCCACCAAGCACAATCTCCAGGCGTGAGCAGAACGTCGTCGGTACCGGATGGCGTGAACCCACTGTAACAATCTCAGGAAAAGAGCTGCAAGTGAATAGTTCCCCAAGACAACCTCCTACTCTGTCCCTCTGAACAGGGATCCACGAAACCCTGTGACAGAACTGTGGCAACTATGGGAGATATTGGTGTGTTAGAGACTATTTCTACCCAAAAGACTAACAGCCATAGACTGAGTTGCTTCCAATACATTTCTGGAGTGCAGAGATGGTGGCGGTTGGGCTTTGCTTCCACTCTACTCCAGGTATGTTCTAAGGAATGATTCCTGCTGTGCTTCCTTGACCAATCAGAGGAGGTTATTGATGAGCCAGTTAAGAATGTATGATTTCAAGTCTTAATCTACATTCTTATCCTGATAAGGATGCTGGTGACGGATTGGTCAAGCATAGAAACACTGTCCCAAGTATTCGTTTGCATGCTGATCTAGATAAGAGTCTCTGTAGTGTATATAACCTGTGTGTTTGAGTCAATAAAAGAGAGTTCTTCCCTTCATCAAGTCTCGGCTGATGTTTGGGAACAGGAGGGTCAGTTTACTATTGGAGTGTTATTCTGAGGGAGAAGGGAACTATAACAGAGGTATCCAGCTTATGATACAAGGCATCATGTTACAACTGGTGGCAAGCGGCGGGATTCGGCTTATCCCAAGGAACTGAAACTGAGACCAGCATCCAGGGGGAGATATAGCCGCTGGCTTGACCCCGGTCTCAGCAACGCAGAGAGCAGTGGATGAAATAGCAGCAAAACTGAGACTAGCATCCAGTGGAAGATATACCCGCTGGCTTGACCCCGGTCTCAGCAACTGAAACTGAGACCAGAATCCAGGGGGAGATATAGCCGCTGGCTTGACCCCGGTCTCAGCAACAAAGCGGGCAGTGGATGGAGCAGTGCTACGACCGGCTGAAACGTAGCACTCTAAAAGACTTGCTGGAAGCAAGGGGACGAGTGGCAAGTAACAAGCCAAAATCCGTTTTGATAACAGAACTCATGGAATCAGACCAAGCCAGCACCGCATCCCCCGCAAGCATGGAGGAGACTGAGTTCCAGAAAGATGTAAAATGGCGAATTGTGCTACTGGGACCAAATCCGGCACCAGAATTGTTCGTTCAAATCATGGCCCAAGCTACAGAGGCGCTCAAATTCCGGGCCTCGGGGCATGTGGGGGAGACAGCATCCGTTACCGGTTCAATAATATGCAGCATTTAAAGCATTCGTGGATGGGGAGGATGACATTGACGATTTTTTGGAGGACTTTGAAAGGCAATGTGGCATCCAAGGACTAGAACCTGAGGACTGGCCCTCCATGTTAAGTGGCAAACTCAGCGGTCGAGCCGCTGCCGCTTTCCGGGCTATACCCCAGCATGACCTAGCCTGTTATGAAAGAGTAAAGGAAGCCTTGCTAGCCCGCTACGCCGTAACCCCAGAAGCTTACCGCAGGAAATTGTGGGGGATGCGGAAAGGAGCTAAAGATTCACATGTGGAGTGGGTTTATCGGATGCACCGGGCTGCCTCCAACTGGTTGAAAGGGTGCCAAGCAAAAACCTTGGAAGATGTTCTGCAAATATTGTTGCTGGAACAATTTTTTGACATGGCAACGACAGAGGTGAAAGAGTGGGTAAGGGATAGAAAACCCATGACAGTGGAAGAGGCTGCCAGGCTGGCGGATGAATTTATGGATGGCAGAAGACCAGAGCCAGCTGCACTCAAAGTGCCTTTTATTCCAAGACCAATAAACCAGACCACATCAGGGAGTACGCAGTCTCGAGCAGTGCCCCAGGGGCCGGGACCCAGTCGGCCGGTCAACCGCAGGCCGACAGGAGTGACTTGCTTCAACTGCAACCAAGTAGGACACTACCAGAGTAACTGTCCCAAACCTGCCCGAGGCACTGGAGCTAGAGGCGCTGTCCACTGTTTACAGCAGGATACCCTGCTGGGGGAAAAGGAGTTGGGGTTGGTGCTACATGAAGTAAATCCCTTGCAAGCAGCCAGGGATAACCGGGCACATCACCGACAACTTGTGCAAATTAACGGCCAGTCTGCTAGGGGTTTGCGAGACACTGGGGCTACCCTAACGTTGATTCAACCACACCGAGTCAGGAATACAGACCGCACGGGACGAACCGTGGCCATCAGGGTGGCTGGTGGTGCTATCCACAAGTTGCCTACAGCCCGAGTGCACTTGGATTGGGGAGCAGATTCCCGCTATGTAGAGGTGGGAGTCATGCAGGAGCTACCAGCTGAGGTACTGCTGGGAAATGATTTGGGGGACCTGACGTCCCAGTTTGGTACCCGCATCGAGGAAGCCGCTCACCCAGTGACCACCCGCTTACAAAGTCGAAGGACTGATCCCTCTCACAGTGAAGAACCACAGGTGAGAACACCATCCCCTAGCCAGACAATTCCAGTCCCTCTAGCCTGGGGTAACCCTGAGGACTTTTAAGGGGGAACAGCTAGCAGACACGACGTTAGAGGGGTACAGGAAGAGGGCAGACACTCCGAGTGAGGGGGAAGGGGGTGAAGGCATTGAATGGCATCATGGATTACATGAATTACTTCACCTCAGCCATGATATTCCCCTGGCAGGCCATTTAGGTTTACGGAAAACAGGGCACTGATTAACGCAAATGTTCTTGTGGCCTGGAATCTCCAAAGATGTACGAGAGTTTTGCAGGACCTGTGAGGTGTGTCAGAGAGTAGGGAAAAGGGGGGATCGGTCCCTGGCCAAACTGCGCTCGCTCCCTATAATTGAGGAACCATTCCATAGGGTAGCGGTAGATCTGGTAGGGCCCTTAAGTAAACCCAGCCCCTCCGGCAAAAAGTTCATCCTCATCATAGTAGACTATGCGACAAGGTACCCGGAGGCGGTGGCGCTAGCCAACACTAATGCAGAAACTGTGGCTGAGGCTCTAATAAAAGTATTCTCCCGAGTAGGGTTCGATTTTGTCAGACAGAGGAGCCCAATTCACAGCGGAGGTTACCCAGCAGCTTTGGCGCCTCTGTGGAATAAAGCCACTGTTTAATTCCCCCTATCACCCACAAACAAATGGTCTCTGTGAACGTTTTAACGGCACGCTCAAGCAGATGATCAAGACCTTCACAGAAACCTATAAAAACTGGGAAAAGTTTTTACCCTATCTACTATTTGCGTACCGAGAGGTACCCCAAGAATCCACCGGTTTTTCCCCCTTCGAATTGCTATATGGCCGGCACGTCCGGGGCCCGCTAGACTTGATCAGGGAGCATTGGAAGGGAGATGTAGGAGCCGATGGGTTGCCTATTGTATCCTATGTCTTGGAGCTGAGGGACCAGCTGCAACAACTCACGGCATTCGTCCGTGAGAATTTGCAGTCGGCCCAAAGGCGCCAACAACATTGGTATGATCGAGGTGCCCGAGACCGGGTCTTCCAGATTGACCAAAAGGTGTTAGTCTTGAAGCCAACCCGGCAAGATAAACTCCAAGCTGCATGGCAGGGTCCCTACCGGGTAGTGGAACGAATCAGTGACACTACCTACGTGGTGGCCCGGTGCTCAGATGAAAGGGTCAAGCGGACTTTTCATGTGAATATGCTTAAGGAGTTCAGGGAGAGACCAGAGGAAGTGGCGGCCATATGTGCGCCAGCCACTGAGGACAGTGAGAATATTCCCCTCCCAGACTTATTGAGTAGTACCCCCAGCACACTACAGCAAGTGGTTTTAGGGGATAAACTCACAGAATCCCAGAAAACTCAGGTGACCCAGTTGCTACAGGAAAGAAGCGATATGCTGTCTGCCACACCGGGATATACAACCTTAGGGGTCCACAAGGTGGAAACACCTGGTCAGGAACCCCTGCGGCAAAGACCCTATCGTATTCCTGAGGCATTTAGGGAACACCTGAAGACAGAGCTAAGGGAAATGTTGGCCTTAGGGGTGATAGAACCGTCGCAGAGTCCATGGGCTTCACCGGTAGTCCTGGTGCCGAAACGAGACGGCACCACACGCTTCTGCGTGGATTATCGTAAGCTCAACGACGGGACTACCACAGACGCTTACCCTATGCCCCGGGTAGACGAGCTCTTAGATAAGATCGCGGGAGGGAGCTATCTGTCCACACTGGACCTGTGCAAGGGGTATTGGCAGATCCCCCTGGACCAGGAGGCCATCCCAAAATCGGCCTTTGTCACCCCATTCAGCTTGTACCAGTTTAAGGTCATGCCGTTTGGGATGAAAAATGCCCCTGCCACGTTTCAGTGGATCGCCGACCGACTCCTGGAGGGTCTGCAGGACTTTGCGTGTGCTTATCTGAATGACATAGCCATATTCAGTCGCACATGGGAAGATCTCCTCGGGCATTTGTCTGCAGTGTTGGACCGGATTAGGGAAGCGGGACTGACCTTACGGGCTGACAAGTGTAACCTCGGCATGGCCGAGGTGCAGTACTTAGGACACCGGGTGGGTTCAGGGAAACAATGACCCGAGCCCGCCAAGGTAGAGGCCATAGCCAAGTGGCCCCAACCCCGAACCAAGACTCAAGTACTGGCATTTTTAGGGACGGCAGGGTACTATCGGAGGTTTGTACCCGACTATAGTGCCATCGCCAAACCACTAACCAAGAAACACCTCCCCAGACAAGTACGGTGGTCCCCAGACTGTGAGAAGGCTTTCGAGCAACTAAAGCAAGTGCTAAGCGCCGCTCCCATATTGGCTGCACCTGACTCATCTAAACGTTTCTTTGTACACACAGATGCCTCAATGTTCGGCTGGGAGCTGTTCTAAGCCAAGTGGGAGACGACGGACACGAACACCCAGTGGCCTACCTAAGCCGGAAACTGTTGCCTAGGGAGGTCAGCTACGCCACCATTGAAAAGGAGTGCTTGGCATTGGTATGGGCACTGAAAAAACTCCAACCCTACTTGTACGGTAGACAGTTTACATTAATCACGGATCATAACCCGCTGGTTTGGCTAAACCGGGTAGCTGGAGACAAACCGCGACTTCTACGCTGGAGCTTAGCCCTCCAACCCTACAATTTTTCCCTGCAATATCATCCAGGGAAACAAAACCACAACGCCGAAGGCTTATCCAGACAAACGGATATGGAACCACAGGCAGAAAACCCCGGACATCCCTAAATTACACCCGACTGGGTCTAATCGGGTATGCTGGACATGGATACAAGGGGGAGATATGTGACAGAACTGTGGCGACTATGGGAGATATTGGTGTGTTAGAGACTATTTCTACCCAAAAGACTAACAGCCATAGACTGAGTTGCTTCCAATACATTTCTGGAGTGCAGAGATGGTGGGGGTTGGGCTTTGCTTCCACTCTACTCCAGGTATGTGCTAAGGAATGTTAATTGATTCCTGCTGTGCTTCCTTGACCAATCAGAGGAGGTTATTGATGAGCCAGTTAAGAATGTATGATTTCAAGTCTTAATCTGCATTCTTATCCTGATAAGGATGCTGGTGACGGATTGGTCAAGCATAGAAACACTGTCCCAAGTATTCGTTTGCATGCTGATCTAGATAAGAGTCTCTGTAGTATATATAACCTGTGTGTTTGAGTCAATAAAAGAGAGTTCTTCCCTTCATCAAGTCTCGGCTGATGTTTGGGAACAGGAGGGTCAGTTTACTATTGGAGTGTTATTCTGAGGGAGAAAGGAACTATAAAAGAGGTATCCAGCTTATGATACAAGGCATCACGTTACAGACCTGTTTCAGGAATCACGACAGGACACCATTTTCTACTCCAGAACGACTAACACTTTATTGTGGCTGAATTCAGCTCTTTTATGCAGAGTTAAACAATGAACACAATACTTAACAAAGTTAACCTACACAGCACAATGGGTTGGGGGAAAATACAATGGGACCCCTGGAGTTGGTGTAAACATAGATACAATGGATGGACAGACTCAGTGGGGCCTTGGTAATTTAATCTGGCTGCACTTACCCTGTGGGCCAATGAAATAAGGAGCGATGAACTCAAGTAACCAATCCAATGATTGCCTGCTTTCTCCATGCAAAGTCTATGGAGTCTCTTTAACTCCAGCGGCCAATAAGAACGCAAGCTACCCAATCGGGTCAGCCAATCCTGTGACCGCCGACATTTCCCCATTTTAAACCTATGGAGTCCCTTTAACTCCTTTGAGTCAGTGGCCAATCAGGGAACGGCCTACTGTTCCCCTTACACTTTTAATGTCCCTTTGACTTTGACCGATCGGGGGTATCCAGCCACCCATTCACAAACCCCCCCCCCAGTTATGTCCAGATTTCTGCGGATACGGGAATCTCAGTCCTTAGGGAATACGGAGGGTCCTTGTTCTTGATGTAGTTCTTTAGTAACAGCCAAGGGGTTAAAGTATGTATTAGGCTGATGCTTATTTCTACATTATACTTCCATCTCTTTATTTTTACAGCAAGAAGAACAAAGAAAGAAGAGAAGGACAGAAGGAGACAGACAGTGGATAACAGATGTGTGTAAGACATATCAGTTAATGATCAGTGCTTGGCAGTATGTCTGGCACTGACAGTTAATTGTTTTATAGTGTTAAGTTCCCGATATCTCTGCTTTTAGCAGCATTTTGCAAACATAACTCACAAAACGGACGTTTAGCCACACAACCGTTTCTGTGGCTTAACATACTTTGCAGTTTTAGCTAGTAGGGTGTCACGGTTTGTTAAGGCTCTCAGAAGCAGAGTTAGGTAAAAACACAACTTTATTGAAAAGTTAAAGCAACCCCGTAGGGTATCATACACGTACACACATATATCTTTAATAGACAGGAATACAATACTAACAATAGCAATATAGGCTCTACCGGCCATGCCAATATACCGGGCAAGGCAGCCAGGGAATTGGAACTCGTGAGGTGAGGCTCTACCGGCCTTGCCAATATACCGGGCAAGGCAGCCAATAGACAGGAGGCAAATACAGGCTCTACCGGCCTTGCCAATACCGGGTAAGGCAACCCAAGGAAACAGGACAGGTTCTACCGGCCTTACCATATACCGGGCAAGGCAGCCAGTTAACAGGAGATAAACGCCGGCTCTACCGGCATTGCCAATACCGGGTAAGGCAACCCAAGGAATAGGACAGGTTCTACCGGCCTTACAAATATACCGGGCAAGGCAGCCAATTGACAGGAGATAATGGCAACCACTAGCATCAGTGACTGGAAGGTGGATCAACAGTCACAACGATGACAAAGAGGCTAAGTCAGTAAGTGGGCCACCAGCAAATGATAGGCAAAAGCCTCGGACCAGCGTATGGGAAGGCAGTAAGCCCAGCAATAGAGACAGCGGATGGATGTGGAGCTAACCAGTGCCCTCACACATGGAACGCCATAACTCTGTAGTAGCAACCAGGTGTGTATGGAGCGAACCAGTACCCAGTACATGGAACGCTAGACAATCTTACAATATAGCCGGGAGGCTTATGGGGCGAACCAGCACCCAGTACGTGGAACGCTAACAATCCTGCAATACAGCCGGGTGACTAGAGGAGCGAACCAGTACCCTGTATGTGGAACGCTAACAATCCTGCAATACAGCCGGGTGGCTAGAGGAGCGAACCAGTACCCTGTACCTGGAAAGCTAACAACCTGCAGTACAGCCGGGTGGCTAGTGGAGCGAACCAGTACCCAGTACGTGGAATGCTTAACAATCTCGCAATACAGCCGGGTGGCTAGAGGAGCGAACCAGTACCCTGTACGTGGAACGCTAATGATCCTGCAATACAGCCGGGTGGCTAGAGGAGCGAACCAGTACCCTGTACATGGAACGCTAACAACCTGCAGTACAGCCGGGTGGCTAGTGGAGCGAACCAGTACCCAGTACGTGGAACGCTAATGGATAGAAAGAGACAGCCGGGCGGCTGTCAAGCAACCAGTACCCACGTACTGAATAACCGGCAAGATAGAAATGTCGCCAAGGCAACTCAGGAACGTCAGATGACTGTAAGGGAACTGGACAGGAACCAGCAGATGGAAGCAGGAACCAGCATGCAGACAATCAACTAGAATCAGGAAGGTGGCGGCGACTGTCAACAGGAAGCGATGGCTCAACCGGATCAGACGGAAGCAGGAACTACTAGACTGGTAACACTGGAACAGGATGAATACAGGTCTCAGGAACACAGCAGAGGCCCAAGATGCTCAGGAACAATGTGTAGACTCAAGCAGCATAGAGACAACACGAAAGGGCAACCAAAGGGTGCCCAGGCTAGGTTTAAATAGGCAATACAGGGCAGGCTGAAGGCAGCCAGCCAATGGAGAGCCCCCTACTGGTGATAGACACAAAAGGAGAGCAATCACGGGCACTGTGATATAGGACCTTTGAATACCGCGTTACACAGTTTATTATTTCACTCGGTATTCACTTTGGCCGTACCAGCTATTTTAACTGAAGCCTTTAAATCTACCCCCAAATGTACCATTTAAATCAATGGGGATTTCCATTTGCCCTCTACAGGGTAGCTGGTTTGTAATGGAATTGCATGATTGATGATACTGTGGTTTGTGACTTGTTGAAGGTAAATATATATCAAAGATCAAATGATGTGCAAAAAGAAAATGTTTATTTATTCTTATTTTATTAACCCTTTGATGACCAGATACAAAACAATGCACTGTACAACTGTCTGGTCCTTGAAAACTTTCATACATACCATTTATTTGGAAGAAAACTAAATTTGTGCAAGTTTGCTAGCCAAAGGCGGATAATAGAGGTTTAGTTCAGCCTTTGCAGGAAGAGGTTACAGGAAATCATTCTTCTCTCAATACACATGCATACTTTGAAGTATTCAGAATCATAACAATATAATGGATTGTGCAAGCAGCTTAAAGGGCTAATATATCCTAGGCTCCTCATTCATTTTAAAACCTTGACTGTTAGAGATGTCGCAAAGTCTTTGAGCAGCAATGTGTTGGAGACCTCTCTACAAGTTAAAGGGTTAGTGATGTCTTTTTTTAATAAAGAGAGGATTTTAGTCTTACCTGTTAAATCCTTTTCTCTTAGTCCATACAGGTTACTGGTAACTCTGGGTAGGCGATCCGCCCCTTTAATTTAGGCAGGAACAATTCTAGAATTGTATGCAGGGGGTGGAGCCTACCTTCCCTCCTTGGCTACAGCTAGCCAACCAGATCCAGTAAGATTGGAGACACTAACTATTGACTAGATAGTAGAATGGAAAGAAGACTCCTGTAAGCATGACCCCGATGGACCCCCACAGTCTGCCACAGGAGAGCCAAGCATGGTCCCTTGATAGGGCAGGAGACCAGTAACCTGTATGGACTAAGAGAGAAGGATTTAACAGGTAAGACTAAAATCCTCTTTTCTCTGTCGTCCAATACAGGTTACTGGTAACTCTGGGATGTCCAACCATTGAATTTCCCAGAGGAGGGATGTAAGGCAAGGACCAGGAGCAAGGCCCCGAAAGTTACCAGAGCATATATGAACCATCAGATCAGAGATAGCCCAGCAATAACAATGAAGTGTCAATGGACACTGAACAGTGGTACAACACCCCAACTGTTACACAGCACACAGAAATAGAGCCAACAGTGCTCAAAAGTGAAGGAAGCACCAAGAACCAAAGATGATCCTACATAGACAAGACTGCCTCCAGGGTCTTCCTCCCAAATCTGATGTCAGCTGATGCCAGCACATCAGCACAGTAATGCTTCAAAAAGGTGTGCACAGATGACCAAGTGGTAGCCTTGCACAACTGATCAGCGGATGCCTGATTCTTGTAAGCCCAAGAAGCCCCAACAGATCTAGCAGAATGAGCCGTGACCCAAAAGGGAACAGGCTTCTTCCTCAGTCCATAAGCCTTACGAATAGTGGACTTGATCCAGGACGCAATATTCACCTTGGATGCAGGTCTTCCTGCCCTGGAACCCTCAGGAATGACGAACAGCGTGTCAGATTGCCTGATAGACTCAGTGTGATGGACTTAAATCTTGAGACAAAGCACCACATCTAACAAGTGGAGATCCTTCTCCTTGTCAGAGATGGGATCGGGGCAGAAAGAAGGCACCACAATCTCCTGATTGATGTGGAACTCCGAATCCACCTTTTGGAGAAACTCCTGAGAAGTGTGAAGCACCGCCTTCTCCTTATAAAACACCAAAAAGGGTGGTTTACAGGACAGAGCATGTAACTCCACGACACAGCGAGAAAAGGCCATTTTCCACGTCAACATGTGTAGCGGAATGGTAGCCAAGGGCTCAAAGAGAGGGTGCTGAAGAATGTCCAAAACCAAGTTAAGATCCCACTGAGGAGCGGGATTCTTAAAGACAGGACGAGTATGAGCAACGCCCTGAAAGAAAACCTTGACATCTGGAAGAATGGCAATGCGTCTCTGAAAGAAAACAGAGGGAGCAGAAGTCTGAACCTTAAGGGAACTCAAACTGAGGCCCTTGTCCACACCATCCTGCAAGAAGGCCAAGACCGTAGGCAGGTCAAATTCCTGAGGCAGGTCCCTGTCAACACACCAAGATAGAAAGGTCGCCCAGACACAATGGTAGTCCTTAGAAGAAACAGGTTTGCAGGCACTGAGCATAGTATCCACCACACCAGAAGAAAATCCCTTCTTCCTCAATATTGAGAATTCAGTTTCCAAGCTGTCAAAACTAGACAATGAACAACCTCCTTCCACAGGTAACCCTGTAGAAGAAGCTCCGGACGGCAAGGGAGCCAGACAGATCCAAAAGCTCTGGAAACCAAGCCTGTCGAGGCCAGTACGGAGCAATCAGAATGACTGGACAGCGTTCCAGTCTCAATTTCCACAACAGCCTGTGCAACATGTAGAGAGGAGTAAAGATGTAAGCCAGAGGAAATAACCAAGGAATGGACATGGCATCCACTGCTATAGCTAGAGGATCCCTCCAGTGAGAGCAGAACCTTGAAACCATCTGGGTGTGTCTTGTCGCCATCAGGTCGATGCAAGGAAGACCCCACTTCTGAACGATGAGGTTGAACACCTCTGGGTGCAGCTCCCACTCGCCGCTGTCCACTGTGTGTCGACTGAGGAAGTCCACCATGACGTTGTCTACACCAGGAATGTGCACTGAGGATATTGCAGAAACGTGTTCTTCTGCCCAGGACCAAAATAGCCTTGACCTCTGACCAAGCGGCGAGACTTCTTGTTCCGCCCTCCTTGTTGATGTAAGCCACGGCCGTGGCGTTGTCGGACTGTACCCGGACTGGGCTGTCTTCCAGCTGGGGTATCCAATGATGAAGGGCTTGAAATATCGCCCGAAGCTCCAACACATTAATGGGAAGGAGAGATTCCTCTGGAGACCACCGACCCTGAGCACTCAGGCAATGCAGGACCGCTCCCCAGCTGGAGATGCTGGCATCCGTTGTCACTGTGGTCCAGAAGGATACCAAGAATGACTTGCCCTTCAGCAGATTGGAGAGGTCGAGCCACCATGACAAACTCAGTTCCACATAAAGAGGAAGGGATACTGATGTCTTCAGAAGGTCCGGCTGACCCCTGCACACCTAGATCACAAACCTCTGGAGTTCCCTGGTGTGAACCATAGGAAATGGGACCGCTTCTATGGTGGAGATGAATTTCCCCACTAGAGAGGACTGCTTCTTGGCTGGTACTGGATCTTGAGCCAGAACAGCAGAGAGATCTGGTGAGCTACCTCGTCCGCGAGAAACACCATGCTCTGCTGAGTGTCGAAGAGAAGGCCCAGGAAGACTAGATGCTGGGATGGGACAAGATCCGACTTGTCCATGTTGATGATCCACTCGTGATGGGTGAGAGCATGAATGTAGTCCTGAACCTGCCAATGAAGAAGTTCTGCAGAGGGGGCCTTCAGAACCAGGTCATCCATGTATGGAGTAACTCTGATACCGTCCCGATGGAGGACAGATACTAAAGCTCCCAGGACATGGTTGAAGACCTGAGGAGCTGTAGTCAGACCAAAGGGAAGAGCTGAAAACTGAAAGTGCCCTTGGTCGCAGGCAAATCTGAGATATTACCAGCTCTCTGGATGAATGGTGATGTGTAGATATGCATCCTGAAGATCCAGAGAGGCAAGGAATTCCCCTGGGGACATAGCAGCAATCACCATCCTTAAGGACTCCTGGTGATAATGGGTCCTGATCACAAAGGAATTGAGATCCTTCAAATCCAAAATGGGATGACAACCGCCGTCCCTCTTGGAGACCACAAAGAGGTGTAAATAAAAACCTATACCTCTGTCCTGAACTGGAAATGGCTCTAGAACGTCCTTGTCCAAAAGGGCCTGGATAGCGCCGTTGAACAGATGGCGTTTCTGTGCGCCCTGGTGCGTATGAGAAGGAAAAAGGTGAAAGGGAGGCAGAGAGACGAAAGGGATCCTGTATATATATATCTGAAGAAATAGAAATTAAAGATCTGGAACAATTTATTTGGGACTATTTTGTGACATTAGGAGTAGGAGATAATCCTTGAGAGGTGGTTTTAGACCGATACCACAGGATCTATAAACCTAAAGCAGACCGATCCTCAGGAGGCTTCAAGAGACGTGATAGTCTGTTTCTACTCTTATAGGTTTAAAGAAAGGGTGTGGATAGCATATAAAACCAAAAAGGACAGATTATCAGCATTCAAGATACTTCCGGACCTGTCATGGGTGACAAGAAACAGACGAAGGCTATTTGTTAATGTCACAAAAGAACTTGGGTTTAAGAACATAAAATATACGTGGGGCTTCCCTACAAAACCAATTATAAATTATGATAATGAATGGCTTTCATTTCAGGACCAAGATGCTGCAATGAAGTGGTTAAGGACACTAGCAGGGTAATAACAGCAAAAGATAATCTGAGTATAAGATGAGGAATATGTTAACAATAACCTGAGAGGGTTTTTATTTATTTATTTATAAAACACGAGTTTGGGTAGATTTGGGCAATTAAATAGAAGGGAGAACAACAGTGTAGGAGGGAAACTTGGAAAATAGGGTAGGTACTAAACACTAATAAAGGGTTAAAGGAACTAGAGGATCAATGGGGTATGTTATATATTTGAGCTGTATGGATCACTTGGAAAGATACAGACTAATGAAGTTAGATAGGGATCACTATATATACTCAGGGTATAATTAAGGAATAGAGAAGGTATGAACGCACTTTTAGATTTAGTTTATTGCAAATAGTGGTGGGTACAAAAGGGTGGGATAGGACTCTGCACATAGATTAGGTGGACCAACTAGAGGCAGATAAGTTAGATTTATAATTATAATAGTAACATAGGGACACTGAGTGAGAGAAGATACGTGGGTAGGGGTGTTGGTTGATTACGGAGGTAGATTTACTAGGTATGTATTGTGGGGTTATGGAATGGGGTACACTGTGTTCTTTATTTATTTATTTATTTGTTTGTTTTGTTAACGCCTTAAGGACCAGCGGTCCCGGGGTGTGCTGTCCCTTAAGGACCACATAGAAAACTTTGACGTGACGTCCCACGTGACTGATCATGTGGGGCGGCACGCCGAAAGGAGGGACTGAAAGAGATCGCTCCGGTCTTGGAGCGATCAACTTCAGTCCCCGGTATTACTCACCGTGCTCCTACAGGAGCGCGGTAAGTAAAAGTACATGACGTGCCAGGACCATCACTGGTCCTTAAGTGCCGGACCAGCGTGACGGTCCTGCCACGTCAATGGTCCTTAAGGGGTTAATATTACTCAGGATTAGTGGGAGAACAGACTCCCGGCTCTCGCCATGTGTTTAGCTAAAGCAGTTTAGCATATTTTGGAAAATACTCGGTAATGGGTATAGTACTGTCCTTGTCCTTGTGCCTCGATGGCTTTGGAAGAGAATTATGGGTGAGGGAGTATATGTGTGATGATGGATGTTTGTGGCATATAATTACTCACATAAAGCAGTCTAGGTACATGATAGGACAGATAAGTAGATGGTAAAGTATTTATCTTTGAATGTCCAGGGACTAAATTCACCATACAAGAGGTCTGTTATTAGAATTGATTAAGAAAGAAAAAGTGGATATTTGTCTGGTTCAAGAAACAGATTGTAAGGGAAAATCAGGGGAAATATGAGAAACAGATTTGCATATGTTATTGACTCCTCTCTTTCAGAGAGGAAGGCTAGAGGGGTGGCAATAATGGCTGGCAAGTCTGTGGATCTGCAAATACTGTATGAAGAATGTTATTTGGAGGCCAGGTATATCATGAGTACCATAGATTGGGTAATAATAACACCTATTATTTCAGCTGCCGATTTGGTTAATTCCGAGAGCGTGCGCTGAAAGCGCTTTGAGTCCCACTGGGAGAAAGGCGCTATATAAATATGAGTTATTATTATTATTATTATTATTTTAAAGTGTAAAATAAAGGAGGAGATGTACACTATTGTGAATATCTATGCCCCAAACACTAATCAGACAGCATTTGTGGGGGCACTGTTAGAGAAAGTGGGCACGATTATTGTGGCAGAAGATTTTAATTGTATCCCAGATCCAAATATAGATAAAAATACTGGTAAAGGAACAATGGATAGAGAATTAGTTAGGATGTCTACTCTAAAGCTCAAACTGCTCTGCTTCAGAAGGAAGGTCTGTTTGATGTTTGGAGAGTCTTCCATCCTGGAAAGAGAGAATACACATTGTTCATACGCTCATCATTTTTACACATGGATAGACTTAGTGATCGGGAATATGAACTTGATCAATTGGATCTCCAAAACACAAATAAGAAAAGTAATTTGGTCAGATCATGATGCGGTCTTATGACAGAGTAAGGGTCAGAATATTAATGATAGTTATTTAACCTCCATCTTTTATAACGATTTGTTATATAGTAGAGAAAATGTGTCATATCTAGAAGAAATGACTGGGCAATACTTTAGAGAAAATGTAGGCACAGTGGATAAAAATTCTACAGTTCGGTGTGCATACAAATGTGTAGTAAGAGGACATCTGATTAAAATGGGCTCATTAGAGAACAGAAAGGGAGACTCCAACTTAACTTCTCTCTATCTCTCATTATATAAAACAGAGGCAATTAATAAACAGACACCTAACATACAAACGGCAGAGGCACTTTTAAAGTTGAAACAGAACATTGATTGTGAAAATAACATATTGTATAACCAAATGATCACCCTAAGGTTTCAGTGAGTCACACTGAAACCCTAGGGTGAGCACTGGGTTATCCGGGAAGTTGTGTTAAGGTTTTACTAAGGTTGAAACAGACTTCACCACTGATATCACATCGCCACTTAGTTTGTTTGTTAATGTGGTCCATGAACTGAGAGATGTCAAACTAAAGCAATCTCAGACCATTGATTACATTGATCAGCATGGAAACCGTGGACATGAGATCATTGTGGAAGTATGTCCCCTGTATCATCACCTCTTTATCACTCACAACACATATTAGTGTATCACTGCAATCATCTCTTTGCATGAATACATCACATAGTCCAATCATGATCAAACAACTAGTGGACTCCTGTGATGTAGACCATGCCTTCCTATGTATGAGGGATAATCTAGCCATGGGTATGGTTCCACATTGAGACATGTCTAATCCCACATTTAAATTAGCAGACACATTATTGAATAGTGATGGTTCTCCTTTAATGTGTCTTACACTAGATGTGTTTTTTTTGGGTATATTGACTATATGCATTGAACACTTGTATGAGCACACAAAAAGGTACATAAAAACTTAAAAAAGGATCCTGAAGAAACACTACTGAACTGCTCATGTATTGTTCACTATGTATTGTAACTCTGCAGGTGAGCATTCTTACTGTTTAGATTTGATACCTGGATGTTAAGAAACACATACTTCTGTGGATATGTGGATGTTCCAGAAGAGGTTGTTATGAACATCAGGTTATACATTGCAACGCCAACACAAGCACTTGAAAGCATCAAGGGGTGAGCTTCATGAAGGTGTTGTTAAGGCTTTTGTCCAGTCACATGGATACTCCTCTGTCCCAGGATGGATCATGCTATGGATGCCTGTGGTAAAAGTTGACAGGATTTGGAACAGCACCCTCGAACTGATCGTCATGCAACAGCAAAATCACTATCCCATTGCTTTGTAATGTGTTGTGTACTCGTCTGTAACCAGTTATGTGGAGAACTAAGGTGATGTCAACCAGCCCTAGGGATATGTGCCCCTGACATAAATCCACACATCAACAAATATGTCCTAATAGCTCCATGAAGCAAATAAATTTGGGCTACCACTGTCAGAGTGCTGCACACACACAGGTCAGCATGGTGTCCCTTCATATGTGATCCACATTTCATGATCTCGGTGTTGTGTAGATCGATCCCTCTGCTACTCTTTCCAGCTACATCAAACTTCAGGTCCCATATTCACTCCAATGGCCCTTTAACCCCCTGTTGTGAGAGTTTTCTGATGCATTGCATTGGATAACACTATTTCGCTACAGGAGAACCATGGTTGCTATGGCTATGATCATAGCAAAACACTTTAGTTGCTACCTATCAAGCCCTGGAATATATTGCACATAGGTAAAGTGTTGTACCTTGGTTTGCATGGGGGCATGCATGATATCCTTGAGGTAGCAATGTCAACATGGACGACAGGGTGGCAGATGGGAATTCACAGCCACATCATTTGACACATCCATGGAATGGCAGATTTTTGGGGTCCACAAGACAGCCACATCATTTGACACATCCATGGAATGGCAGATTTTTGGGGTCCACAAGACAGCCACTGATCCTGTGGGGTAAAACAGCACACACTCACCACAGGAATGATGATCGACATGCATGGATTGTGTACTTGCATGTGTTATACTCACAGCTGAAGTGTTCCCTGATCAATCTGTCTTTTATCTGTGTCTCTCTTAGGGAGAGGTGGACAACCTGTTTCTCTCTTCCTACCATTGGTCAGCTGGGAATAATGGGAATCGCACACCAGCAATAACTGGAGGGCAGGTGAGAAAGATGGGATTGTGAACCAACATATGAGAAACGCGTTGCCTAACCCGCTATGTAAATAGGTAGATCCATAGCAAAAATTGTCTCTCTCTCTCTCTGAATATTAACTTGTATATTGCTATTTAATGATACTAATGGAACAGTAGTGGGTAGAGTATAATAGTGGGGTGAGACATTGAAAAATTCTGGTCCTGGGCCTCGTAATTTCTGATGGTAGCCCTGCACTCTCAGCTTTATTCTCCTGTTCTCACAGCTTCATCCTCCCATCTTCTTTTAACTCCATCAACCCATCCACTTTCTCAGCACTATCGCCTTTCTCAGTTACATTCTCTCAGCTTCATCTTCCAATCCTCTCTCAGCTTCATCTTCCCATTCTTCTCAGCTGTATTTATACATCCAATCTTCTCTCAGGTTCATCATCTCATCTTCTCTCACAGCTATATACAGCCACCCTCTCTCAACTTTATTCACCCATCCTCTCATCTTCATCCTCCCCTCTCTCAGCTACATCCTCCATCCACTCTCTCAGCTTAATCCACTCTTAGCTAAATCCATCCATCCTCTGTCTCTCTGCTTCATCCATTCATCCTCTCAGGTGGATTACCTCAGGGATCTGTCCTGGGACCTCTTCTTTTTAATTTGTTAATTAGTGATCTCCCAGTGGGCATAGGGAACCATGTATCTGTGTTTAACGATGACACAAAATTAAGTAGGGTAATAAAGTCTGAACTGGATGTGTCTATCATTAATTCTAGGCTGAGACTGAACGCTCTGAGACCGGGGCGTTCAGTCTCAGGCCTTCTTGCTTGTGCCGGGTCATGTGATCGCTGTAGCAGCGATCACATGTACCGGCATTCTGAGTGATAGAGGCAGTATGCAAAGCATACTGCCTTTATGTCTCTCCTCTGCCTCTGCTCCCTTGCTATCAAAGTAAGGGAGAGAGAAGCAGAGAGGAGACACCTAGTGGAAAAAGAAAATACAGCAGCTGGGGGTATTAACCCCTTCTCTGCTGGTGCTGGAGGCTGGCTAAATGCAGGCTAACTTATGACCTGCAATGATACAGTTTTTTAAAAAAAAAAACACAACACACTTTTTTTTTTTTTTTACAAAAAGATCTCATTAAACAAAACCGGGAGTGTGATTGTTGTGGAGCCATGTAATACACTTATACACACAGCCAAATGTCATATATAAAAAAGTGAGAAAACAGGGTGGGAAAAAGGGACATGGGTATTTTCACCCAGGGGGGACAGTGGCCACTTTAAACTGCGCATTTTGTAGGTATGACTGACCGGTCCATAAAAATGTAACCCTTTGCGCCCAATTGATCCCAAGAGAAAAAACAAAAATAGTGGTTTTTCTACTTTTTTTTAAACTTTTTTTAATTTAAATAAAGTAAATGGTGGGTTATCCATATAAGTATGGTATCAAAAAAAGCCATATTTGTGCTTAAAAAAAACAGTATATAATTTATGGTGGTGGAATAAAAGACTTTGAGGGAAAACACTGTTGAACAAAGACATAGTCAAAAAGGTCAGAATTGCTCCGGTCCTTAAGTGAAAACAACCTCAGATTTTCCCGGTCCTTAAAGGGTTAAATGGTCAATAAATGCAGATAAATAAAAAACAAAAAAGAGAGGGCGCCCAATAGTGCAATAACATCAGATATATAATAGATAAATCCAAATGATGTTACTCACAAAGAAGATGGTCAGAACTGATTTTGACTGTAACAGCAGGCGGCGATATTAACACGTCTCCACTCAGGTAGCCAAAGTCCTGGAGTCTCTTGTGCAAAGTTGTTAACAGTCCTCCAGAAGGACAATGGTTGTTTTAACCCTTCTACTGTGTTTGTGTTTAGCTGTAATTTTCCTCTTACTCATTTAATGTACCCATGTATATTATATACTATTTTTCTTGCCATAAGATGGGCTTTCTAAAGATACCACTATTTTCATCAAATTTCCTGTAAAAACATTTAAAAAATATGATGAAACAAATGTAACAAATGCACTTTTTTTAACTTTGGCACTAAAAATCTTTTACACATCTACAAATGCTAAAAATCCCCCCTGCTAAATAGATTATAATATTTGTCTTGATTTTAGAAATACCCAATGTTTTTCTAATGTTTTTGTCAAGTTATATGGCAATAGCTAAAAGTAGCAAAAATTGAGGTGTCCCAAAACTTTTGTCCGCTAGTGTATACTTAAAATAAATGTGGGCTAAACCAGTACCAGAATATAATGCCCTTCAAAAATAAATAAAACTCAAGAGCCACAATTAGAACATACTAGGATAGTGGGGATGGTAATATATAATGTAAGCAACATTGACTTAAAAAAACAAAATGTATTTGAAGCAGCATCAGTATATGAACTGGTTGTCTTGTCACAGTAACATAGCAATACAATTATGGTTACTTGTGCTTGTTGTATTTGTGACTTCCTATCGCGGCATGCATATATTTTCTTCCTGCCTGTTCATTCAATATTGTAAACACATGTATCGAGTATATGACGATCCTATAAGAGTCCTGGTGATGATGGCATCCTCTGATCTGAATGTCTTCTAATTCACCATCAATAGCAGGCATTTGTGCGTTAGTTATTCTATTTCTTTGACTCAGCAATATCCGGGTACATATTGTCACATGTTGGTCTGAAGAGTCTTTATCGCTTTGGATGTAGCATGTTGTACACTGTAATGTGTATTGTTAGTATTGTTAGTTGTCATTTTTTGGAAGACTAATGTAAATGCAGGTGCATATTTGCATGCGCAGACCGCACTTATTTACATAGGCCTTTTTTCCCTGTTGCCAATTGATATTAACATTATGTATTTATTTAATAGATATAAGTTTTATAGATCCTATGAGCGCTTGGACTATTTTATTTTTAATTTTAATATTTTTTGGGGGGATTATTAGGTGGGGACGTCACTGTCTTTAAGCTGCTTTTAGAATCTTACAGATATCCTTCACCTTTGCACAAACCAATAACTCTATTATCCATGATTGCTATACTTATTTGCATACCAATTTACTGATTATTCATATGGACAGCTATTTAATTTTATTGAGGAGCACTAAAATATTCTGATATATTGGATCATCCCTAGTAGCTCAATTTTAGTCAGAAAAAAAGCCAAAGCTGCCCAGTTCTGTTATGAACCAGGACAGTGTGACCTGAAATCAGGGGAGGGCTGGCAACATATGGCCCAGGGGGCAAATACAATTAAGTGGCCCATATCTGCTATCGTCCAAGCCCATTGTCCCAGCCCACCCCTGCAAGTGATACCACAGAGCTTACTGTTGAAATGGGGCTACATTAGTGATACTACAGTGCTTACAATATAATCCTGTGAGTGCCAGAGGGGTACACAACACATTGCTTTTTCAATGCGATGTGTACCCCTCTGGCACTCAAAGGGTTAAGTAAAGATAGAATAGTGATGCCATAGAGCTTGCAAGGGAAATGGATTATGCTACTAGTGCAGCTCTGGATTGTAGCTCTGCGGTATCACTTGCATATAGATTCATTTCATAAGTTCTGTGGTATCACTAGTTTAGCTCCATTTACAGCAGCAAGTGGGAGATTGAGTGAGGCACTGGCCCACCAGCCCAGACACATGGGCAGCCCAGGGGGCAATTGCCCTCCTGCCCCCCAGGCCAGCCCTCCCCTGCCTGAAATACATTGCCGCCATCAAAATCATAATGTCAATAAAAACATGTACATGTGGGTTACTGCCCATTAAACTGGTTATACTAGCAACACTTTAAGTATATATATATATATATATATATATATATATATATATATATATATATATATATATATAATCTATACGATACATAACAATATTAAACCTCCCGAGTTTGAACTGAATCTCCTTTTGACAAATATGAATATAAAAATGACACAGAGCTTAGGGGATGATTGTGTTCTGGTTGGTGTACTTTTCTAACCCTTTAAGTGCCACTGTAGTGTGTAATGCACATCCCTATGTCACTCAAAGGGTTAAGGTAGTGATGCTGTTCGTGTTGCTGAAAGGATCCTCTTCATTTTCCCACTAACCAAGTGGGGAAGCTGAGAGAATGCTCTCAGACTTCAAGGCTGTCTACTGCTTGGGATGTGTAAGTGAGGGCATCCCTTCCACAGTGCCAGCAGTTTGAAGGTATCCATTGGAAATGTTGCTGAATAGTTAACGACAATGAAAACTGTGAGATCAGAATCTCACGTGCACTATGCGGGCAAAATCAGAATATCGCCCACATGAAAGGGCAATATTTTCATGTCACAGTTGCACCATTCTGACTACTACTACCCCTCATCTGCTTGAACAAATACTAGAGAGGAGAGAGATGTGACCGTCGCCACACAAATGGCATATGTGCTAGTATTCCCACACAGAGATAAATAAGGGGTTAAATAAGCCGTGTACAAACCTATTTTACTGACCGAAGAAGCAGCATTATAGCCACCGGCCCCACCTTTTTTGTCAATAACAGAACCTGGAACTGCCGGGTTGTGAGAGACCCTGACAGACACAGAGGCTTGTAGATAGGCAGGCCAGTGGGTATGAAGTTGCTTCTTTGGCCCGTCTGTGTGGGAACACTAAGTGTGTGGGAATACCACAAATGCCATCTGCGAGGCGGCGGTCACATGTCTCCTCGCAATCCTTGTTCAAACAAATAAGGGGAAGTAGTAGTCAGAAGGGTGCAACCATGAAAACTGCAACATGAGAATATTGCCCTTTTCATGTAGGTGATATTCTGATCTCGCCTGCATGGTGCATGCTCTACAACTCAAGGGCTTATATGCTGATTTCCCTGTGAGTACATGGGTGACAATGTGGTGGAACAGTGATGATCTTTAACAGACGACAGTTTCTGAAACATGGTTTGTGTGAATTGTGTGTGATCAGCACAGCAACATGAGGGTTGTACTAGGACTTGGACAGGTTTGGACCTGGTCGAACCTTGCCTTTTGTGCATGTATTGTGTCCGTTTTGTAACCCTCAGGGTGCTATGTTGGTGGAATTGTGTGGATCAATGATGGACATGTGTTGGGGTGTGACTGTTTGCGTATGATGGTTGTGTCGGTTGATGCGGTGTGTGGTTATGTGATGATGCACTTACTGGTAGTGTGGAGGCTCCTCTCATCCCCAGTGTTCAATCCTCCAGGGACCCCCTCAACAGCTGTGGCCAACATGTTTTGTCTCAGTGTCTCTTCCCAGCTGCAGAACGTGATGTGGGCAGGGGTACCACCTCTGGTGCCTCGGGCGTACAGGGCAATCTCCCCCATCTTCTTCTTGACCACCCTCTTGCAATAGCCCCATCTCTTCTTGACGGACTCCAACGTCTGTTTGCAGGTGGCCACTACATTCACCCTCCTGCACACTTGGTTCCAGGCAGCCTTACTCCTTGCAGCCAGGCCAGGGACCTCCTCCCTCTGATAGAAGACACTCTCCCTCTCCAATATAGCCTCCACGAGGGCCCTGCTCTCCTCATCAGTGTAACGAGGATCCCTCAGCCTCTCCTTCTCAGCTCTGGTACCGCTCATCCAACTGAAGGTTCTGTCCCTTCCCTCTGTGTTCCTGCTCCTCTAGGCCGGGTTCCCATCCACCCTGCGGATCTCCATCTCCCACTCCTACTCTCAACAGGGATGCCCTGCTCTCCTTCCTCCTCCTCCTCCACTACCTTCCACATCCTTCTCTCCTAGCCATCACTCACCCACTCACACCCAGGCACTCACACAGGCCCTCACAGACACACTCGATCCCACTCACTCTCTGTCACTCACAGATTCACACTGAAAAAATAAAGTTTAAAATATATGTAATATGTTAAAAAAAAAAAAAAAAAAAAAGACTATATATGTGTATGTTTTTGTATGGATGTATGTAATATGTGCAAAAGTGTGATATGTTTATATTTAAGTGCAAATCTCGCCAAGCTCCTTCTACGTTGAGTGTACGCGCCTCTCTCTATCTCACTGTATCACCAGCCTCTGCTCCTGGGTCCGGTGCTCTAGCTCGCCAAAACTCAAAATACAGACAAGGTGGGACCATTATTTTTGGGTATATATAGATGTATTTGAACATTTTTGATACTTTGGGTTCTTGGGATTGGCTGTGGGTTTGAATTTGTGTGTGCATCAATCACGGTTGCTAGACAACGTCGGCCATTTTGTTACAAGTTGACTTAAAGGGATAGTAATACTTCGTTTTAACTTTATTTTATTTTGTAGGCATTAAAAAAACATGAAGAATTATACAAGTCTTATCTCTGAAACCTTTATGGTTTAAGAGATATTCACAAACAAAGTATCCCCCCCTGTTCAACCAGATCAGAAGGGAGATGCCCAGGTAGACTGCAGAGAGGGACAATCTTCAATTAAGATAATGGAAAAAGCTGAAAAACTTGTCAAGGGGGGAAGGGCTTTCATTGTTTTCATACAAAGAAAATTGTCCCCTTCTGTTATCTGTCCTGTCATACAACCAGACTCACATCTGAGAAGAGATGGCTTACACTAGGTAAAAGGGGCGGGGAGGGGAACTTTGCTTGTGAATATCTCATAAACCATAAAGGTTTGAGAGATAAGACTTATATCATTCTTCATGTTTTTTTAATGCCTACAAAATAAAATAAAGTTAAAACGAAGTATTACTATCCCTTTAAGTTGTGTTTTATCAGGTGATTAGGACACACAGTGATGAGAAAAAAGGTGCGACGCAGGTTTTGTGTTACTTGTTTTTTGTTGTGCTTACGTTCGTTAGCTATTCTTGTAGACTACCTGTCGAATCTGACGTAAATCATGTATTATTTCCGGGCGATGTGCCTTTTTCCATTAACGGTGGTTTTAACGCAAGCCTATAAATCTACCCCGTTCATGAGAATGAGCCTCTAATCCAGGACTGACAAGCAGGATGGAGCACGGACATCTTTCCATAGTGACGTCCGCATGTCTGTTCTGTCAGTCCCAGCCGGCTCTAGGAGGCGTTGCTAGGAGCCATTTGGCTCCAAAAGGGACTGACAGTGCAGACGTGTGGACGTCACTAGGGGAAGATGTCCACGCTCCTTCCTGCCTGTCAGTCCCGCAGTAGAGGCTATTTCTCATGAACGGGTAAGAATTCTGGCGACTAGCGCTACTGAGGAGTTAGTTGCCAGATGGGGGATTATTTGATACAACATTTTTTAAGGGTGGTAGTTCCGCTTTAAGGGGCAACAAAGCACCCCACTATAATTCTGGTACTTACTAGAAACTGAGACTATATCTTGACTCTAAGACTGACAGCATGTACTGGATATGCCCCCGGCTAGCAAACCTCTGGATGGGGTAATAAATTCCAATTAGTATACCTTCCAGAATGAATTATACCAATTTATTAAAACAAAAATATAATATTAAAGAGCTGGAGGTCAGAGGAGTAACTAGAAGCCACAGGGCTTGGTGCAAGAATTGCCATGGGCCCCCCCTGACCACATTGGCCCCCTTCATCTCCACATTGCCCTTTCCACAATGCCCTCTTCATCTCCACATTGCCCCTTCCACAATGTGCCCTTCATCTCCACAATGCCCCCTTCATCTCCACATTGCCCCTTCCACAATGCCCCCTTCATCTCCACAATGCCCTCCTTCATCTCCACATTGCCCCTTCCACAATGCCCCCTTCATCTCCACATTACCCCTTCCACAATGCCCCCTTCATCTCCACATTGCCCCTTCCACAATGCCCCCTTCATCTCCACAATGCCCCCCTTCATCTCCACAATGCCCCCTTCATCTCCACAATACCCCCCCTTCATCTCCACATTGCCCCTTCCACAATGCCCCCCCTTCATCTCCACAATGCCCCCTTCATCTCCACAATGCCCCCTCCACAATGCCCCCATCTTCACTTTGCGCCTTCATCTCCACATTTCCCCTTTATCTCCAGATTGCCCCTACCTCCAGTCCTGGTGGTCTAGCGGCATGGCTTAACAGATCTGTGCCTCCTTCGACACAGATCTCTACTGCTGAAGCTCCCGCGCGCCGCCCTAGTAATGCAGAGGCTGGGAGATGATGTCATCTCCCAGCGCTCTGTATTACTAGAGCGGCACACCGAATGGGAGATCTGCTGAGCTGCTGATGCGGGCGAGGGGGTCGCAGGGGGCGGCCGCTGCGACCCCTATTGTTACGCCACTGCTGGAGGTGCTAGCAGTTGCAGAGAGCATAGGAGAGACATAAAAAAAAAACCCAAAAGAAACAAGCTTTTGACTGGAAGTTGACAGACAGGCAGAAGATCCTACACCTGAGCTGTGACTGTGGCAGATAACAGAGACAGAGATATACATTATTTCTACAAATTACTAATATCTGAACAACCTTATCTACAGTTTCAGTAGTTTCACAGATACTCTCTAATATTTCCTCAATATACTAATGTAAAGTAAATTCTTTATATAAAGAGAAACTCTTCCTCCCCCCTTCTTTGTCTGTATTTCCTGTAATAACTGTACCCAGGTACAACTATCAAAGAGACAGAATGAACCAAGCCTAAGCCATAGACACCACATCCAAATTATCCCTAGTCATTATTGAATTAATTCAGGGAGTATTTTTCTTGATTAATGAATGGAAAGAAAACGTGTTTCCTCTAAATCATCAGTGATTCCCTGTTCAGCAAAAACAAACTTTGTTTACCTTTGAGTCCAGTTAGAAGAATTTTGTTAAAAGTTTTCATTGCAGGACAAAGTTAAAGGGATAGTAATTGCTGTTTTTAACCAAGTGTGATATTGTAGATATTAAAAAAATAAATTAATTGATATTAGTCCGGTCTCTCAAACTTGTATAGTTTGAGAGATATACACTTCTAAAGTTCCCTCCTCCCTCCCCTTTCACATACGTCAGCATCTATCTCACAGCATGAGATCCTGATCCTGGGACAGGCCGCCGGCTCTTCAGCAAAGCCGAAATAGCGCTATCTAAAAAGAAATACTTAACTGGAATGGTCTACAAAGTGTGACTGGTTTGCAAGCACACTTTCTAGACCTTTCCAATGAAGTAATTCTTTCTAGATATCGCTATTTTGGCTCTGCTGAATAACCGCTGTCTGGTCGCATGACCCGAATCTCATGCTGTCAGCTAGAGGCAGACGTCTGTAAATGGGGCAGGAGGGGAGATCTTTAAAACCTTATATATCTCAAACTATACAAATTTGAGGGACTGGACTTACATCAATTAATTTATTTTTTCAAAATCTAGAATATCACACTTGGTTAAAGACAGCCATTACTATCCCTTTAATTCAACGCTATTTTCAGTGGGGAAGGCTCCTGGCGACTTCTCTCTGTACTGACATTCAAACAAGATTCATACAAATAACTGACATAAACCTTGGGCCACACTTATTCCTCCTCAAGGATGTTACCCTCATATCAAAGTCATTCTTGCACACATATGCATTATATTAATATTTTGTACCATTTTGGAGAGGTATGATTTTTTTTTTGTCTGACTAGTACTAGTGAGTAACCCTAAAGGGTCAACGTACTATGCACACCTATAATTATAAAATAATCCAAAGAGAGAGAGGTGCAAAACAGGAATAATAGGGCTGACCTGCAAATGCCCAAAGAAACTTCAAATACAAATGGAAAATAAGATAACCTCTGTGCGCACACTAATTCAAATGATAAAATAAATATATTACATACAGGTCCCAGAATCATCAACGTTTCAGTTTCTTTCCATTGGGGGTTTCATCACGGTACATGAACAAATAACCGTAAAAGCCTGTGTCTTTATTGTATTTTATTATTTGTTGATGTTCACAATGAGTGTGCATAAGGAGTATGCATGTAAGCAAACAGCATGCACTGATCTCTGAGAATAAGGAAGCAGCAGCATCTTTACATTTGTTATAAGTATGATAGAGAGAATGTTTTCACTACAGTACCCCCAGCAGTGGCAGCATTACATCAATAGACAGCAGCAAGGTATGTGGGCTAGAAAAGTCTATTTAATTAAGACATACTGGTGGCTGTCTAACTACTTGCAGTGCTCCCATCCATCACACTCTCAAAATCACTGAACACTTTACTCTGATACTCTAGGCCAGACACAGACTGGCGTGAAATTGATGAGGTACTGCTTTTCTGAATGGCAGTAAGAATGGTGATGACAGTGGTAACACATGTAGGGTAAACAGTGACTGCTGCTCCAGCAGAGTTGAAGGAGCACCAGATGCAGGAGATTATGTAGAGGGAACAGATAGCCTGCATGCCCCCTCTTCCTCAATCTCCTCTATCTCATAATCCAGTTCCTTGTCATCTATAGGGATGTCAATTATCATTTAGAAAGAGTTGAGAGTAAGGCTCATTTCTACTGCAAGATTAGATGACAGCAAACTTCCATTCTCTTCTTTACTTTCATCTGGACCAAAAATAGACCTGCTGCTACCATCAGCCTACCCATTTTGGCTTTGGGGAGTTTCAAATGTCACAGGACTGGTTGTACTTGTGGTACTGGCTGTTCTGGTAGTGATGCACTGGTGGTCATAGTGGTGGCACTGGGAGTGATAGGTTTTCTCATTTTCTGTGATTCACCATGACTATGGAATAGTCTACATGTACAAGCAATGTTAGTCTTCTTCTTTCATCCAACCAAAAGCACCAATATGTGATCCCCCCTTATGGCCTTCAGAAAAACTGCCTCTTATTTTGTTGGGTGGAATTAATATTTTTCCCCTAGGACCAGAATGTTCATTGCTGCTGCTGCCTGCAGCTTATAATATTGCTAAGGAAGAAGACTACTTTTAATGTTTTTAAATGAAAACATACAGGAACAAAAGGCATATTTGGGGGATATGTAGTGGCATCTCTGGACAGTAACGAAAATATGTTTCATCCAGATTATATTCGTTTGAGAGACCATCCTCTTGGAATTCATGATTGGCCACAGTATAAAATACATCACACAGATAAACTAGAAATTCAAAGGCAGTTGTCAAAAATCATTTGCAGCAATAAGCAAGGAGACTGTCTCTCCACTTCATGCTAGAATTGTATTGGTTATTTTGTGTATCAAATCGATTTGCACAAAAATACAGAAAGTGGCATTCATTATTCTGTTCCATTAGTATATTGTTTTTATCCGAATTTCATGAAACAGGTAATTTTCAGATAATTTCATATTTGTTATGAAACGAATGCACAGCTACAGATTGAACACCCTTTAAAAAAGTAATTCTGAATACCATATGAGTTCCCAGCTCTCTGGCATTCAGATAGTTAAAGTGGATTAACTCTTATTTAGTGTCAGATAGGTGTACAGATCGCCCCGTTCCGGATCAGCGCAATTGGCCAGTCTCTACTGCACATGACTGCATCGTTCCTGCAGTCTCTGCTGTGTATGTGCTGTTATGCACACAGGGAGCTTCGCAGCTTAGCAGTTTATATTATACAGATTAATAATACACAACCTCCCCAAAAATAAAAGAGAAAGAATAAATAATCAGGCTGTTTAACCCCTTAAGGACCGGCCGCGCATGCAGGTTGTGGTCACTTAAGGACCACGGACCATTTTTTTTTTTGCCGCATCCGATTCCAGACTCTCCAAACGGCGTGCAGCCGCGCGGGGAGCCCAGAATTCCATGACGATCCAGGATCGTCATGGGTCCTTAACCCTTTAACGACCCTTGATGGTCATAGTACGTCATGGGTTGATCTGAGTTAACGACCCATGACGTACTATGACCGTCATGGAATTCCGGGCTCCTCCCATGGTTGCACGCCGTTTGGGGAGTCCGGAATCTAAATTTAAAAAAAAGCTCCGTGGTCCTTTAGTGACCGCTGCATGTCTGCGTGGCCAGTCGTTAAGGGGTTAAGGGTATAACAACCCATGATGGTCCAGGAGCGTCATGGGTCCTTAAGGGGTTAATATGTGTGTGTATGCCACAAGGGAAGGCTAATTCTGTATTGTAGCGCTATAAAACTGTAAACAGTGTCCTAGAAAAACTGAGAAAAAAACATGATTAAATATTAATAAACATCAGCCAATAAAAATGTAAACAAAAGTGCAATAAAATGGCACACAGTCCATTTGGTAAATGGTATACAGATAGTCCTCAAATATAAAAAATGTAAGAAATACCAACCTTAGAACACACGTGAATATAGATGATGAAGTGGAATGACAAGATGAGACGATCAGATGAATAATTATGGGAGTCAGTCACAGTTCTCCAGTGTGTATGAAACATAGAATTTGATAGCAGAAAAGAACCATTCAGTCCATCTAGTCTGCCCATTTTCTTACTGTAAAAACCTCAAGCCTTATTTGGTCCTTGGTCTTGTCTTAGGTTCAGGACAGCCTGCTTAAATTCCATCACTGTATTAACTTCTACCACTTATCTACTACCCTCTCAGTGAAGTAAAACTTTCTTACATTACATCTAAATCTATGTCCCTCTAGTTTTAGACTATGGCCTCTTGTCCGAATATCTTTTACTCCTTTGATACGTACTTCTCTCCTACACTTTGTTAAATCCCCTCATGTATTTGGATGTTTCTATCATATCCCCTTCTCTCTTCTCTCCTCCAAGCTATACATGTTCAGATCCTTTAGTCTATCCTGGTATTTCTTTTCCTGAAAACCATTCACCATTTTAATAGCTCTTTGTTGAATTCTCTCTAGAGTCTCCAGTACTGTACTTAATACTCTAGGTGAGGTCAGTAGAGTGGCAAGACCACTTCCCCTTTTCTGCTACAAATGCCTCTAGATATACAACCCATCACTCTGCTTGCATTCCCCACTGCTTTATTACATTGCCTGCCTACCTTTAACTCATCAGAAATAATTACTCCCAAATCCCTTTTCTCTTTTATCTCTGACATCATATTACCCATAATACTATATTCTGCCTTTGAATTTTTAACGTCCCAAGTGCATTATTTTATATTTATCAACATTAAAATTCAGCAATCAACAATATTTTGAACCTCATTTAGCTGGATAACAGTGGCCTTGTATACCATCCTAAGACAATTATCAGGAACTAGTGCGCAAAGGATCAAGGAGAGGGTGCAAAAAGAAAGTAACAAAATATGTAAGTGTATAATTTATCAAAACACTAACATAAGCAATAAAGTAACCAACTGAACACTCAGATATAGCCAAACTGGTGCCTTGGGGTCCCATGCCCCTATACTGCTCTTGAGTCATGTCCTGCTTCAATGTTCCTTAAGGTGCAAGTTAGTTCTTATGAAGAAGAAAGAAAATAGAGAAAAAGCAGGAGGCACTCATAGGGCTTGATACTATTAGCCCACGGAAGTTTTAAAACAGGCAGTAGTGGTTTTGACAACACATTTTACAGTTCTATAAACTGCTCTGTCAACACCAAAAACCATGCAAAAATGTTCAACAGGTACGCAGATTTCACCCATTGAATATTAACTAAAATATTTTTTTTGTTTAGGACAAGCTTTTCATGGTGGAAAAGTTTAGCTGTGATTATCTCTCTTAAACCATAAAGGTTTGAGAGATGGGACTTGCATTTTTTTTAATAGCTACAAGATGAAATTTTGTATAATTGATCCAATACTATCCCTTTAACATTTTTGCAGAATAGATTGATTACTTTTAAAATACAGAATAAAGTTTTATAAAAAAAAAAAAAATCAATGACATATTATTGCCTCTGGTTATGTATAAAGTCCCTGACTGTGCGCCAGATTTTTTATTGATAAATTAACATCCAAACTTTATCCCAAAAGAGGTGCTCTGTTTAGAAACCAATCCTGTTTATGTCCCTTGATAAGAAAACTTATTGTACAACAGATATTAATGCCACTCGTAGAATATGGGGATGTAGTATACTCTCCCGCACCACAAATCCATCTTGCTAAACGTGACACTCTGCATAACACATTATGCCATTTTATCCTCCAATGTAATTACACAACCCGATATTGTGGTATGAAGAAATAAATTGGCTAGCACTCTAATCTACACATACCCCTCACCTCTCTTGCCTGGTTTATAATCACTTCTCTAGAAAGCTACCGGACTACCTGAGCATATGCCCATTCAAGCCTCTCCACACTAACTATAACCTTTGCTAAGAACTCACTGAGAATATCACACTACAAGAAAGAAGCAGGACAATCTGCATTCTCCTTCAGAGCTCTGAAAGTCTGGAATAACCTGACTGAATAAATCAGATCTTCTCCCAGTATACAATCCGTAAAGATAACTGCTTCTTTTTATCTAAAAACAGAACATACCTGAAAATGAGAGAAATCTCAATGTATTCTTCCTGGTAAAACATTTTTCTAAATAAATAAAAAATACTGCACATCAAAACCAAGAAGGTGAACAATCAACTCGAATAACCATATAAGTTAAGTAACTATATAAAATGGCTAAATAATGAAAAATAAGGACTAATAAGGAATAAAAACAAAATAGCAAATATAAAAAAGGTAATAGATCACTGGCCTTTGTTACCACATACAGTAACAAAGACCATTGTATTATGTAGGTATAGTTTTCGTTATCAGCACTTTACATTTTACATTTAGTACAGAGGGGATAACATATTACCACACATAGTGTACCTTACCATTTTAGTGGAGCATAAAAAGGAGACAGAGGGAATAATTGTGCAGGTAATTGAGATACCAGAACAACATGGAGTAGGGGGTGTATTGAGACAACTTGAAACCTTTTGGGTTTGTGTAATAAAAACCTTATCCTCTCAAAGGGGGACAATTTATATATAGACAAGTAGAAGAGCCCGTGTACACAGGCCACAGTGGCGGTTGGTCGCGGTGCAGTCATGCCCAGTAGAGATTGCCCACGATGCGGCTGATACAGAGCTGGATGCTCCGAAGTCAGACCTCCAGTCTGGACAATTTGACCTAATTATGTAAGTCAGCAATTATTTTGCTTTCAACTATGTGGTCCAGTATTTAGGGACAGTTTTGACTCAGAATGTAGCCCACTAAGAGGATTCTTGAGTTTGTAGCCTGAGAGTGGTGTCAGTCGCTGTGACTGCCTTCCTGAGGATGAAGTTGAGAGTAAAGTTTGCAGCCACAGTCTGTATAACCAGGGTCACTTGAGATGGAACTGGTACAGGATAACAGACACAGTTAGATGGATACAATAGTTGACTAGTGAATAAGAAAAAGGCAAAAGAATGTTGTACCAAGAATACCCACAAGATGGCAGGCAGGATAACACAAGAATATAATTCAGAAAGGAAAGTTCAGCTAAAGCAGGGGTTGCTAAAGAAGTGGTGGGGAATTAAAAAGTGCTTCAGTGACAGTAGCAAAGACTACTTAGCACAGACAAGCCTGGCTTATAGCTCTGATGACATAATACTGAGGTGTAGTACATAGTTAGCAAAAAATGTGGATGATCAGAAGAAGCCAGAAATGTGGGGAGGGTTCGTAAGTGGAGTTCCAGGAATGACAGCAGGATGGGCTGTAAGCAATGATGTCAGAGGCAAAAGAGGTTGGTAATGGAGATGTCACGCAGTACTACAAGCAAGACTCAAAGTAAAGCGTCAAGAGAAGCCTGTTAGGCAATGCACAGACTGGGAGTTTAAAGGGATAGTAACACTTCGTTTTAACTTTATTTTATTTTGTAGGCATTAAAAAAACATGAAGAATGATATAAGTCTTATCTCTCAAATCTTTATGGTTTATGAGATATTCACAAGCAAAGTTCCCCTCCCCGCCCCTTTTACCTAGTGTAAGCCATCTCTTCTCAGATGTGAGTCTGGTTGTATGACAGTACAGATAACAGAAGGGGACAATTTTCTTTGTATGAAAACAATGAAAGCCCTTCCCCCCTTGACAAGTTTTTCAGCTTTTTCCATTATCTTAATTGAAGATTGTCCCTCTCTGCAGTCTACCTGGGCATCTCCCTTCTGATCTGGTTGAACAGGGGGGGGGGATACTTTGTTTGTGAATATCTCTTAAACCATAAAGGTTTCAGAGATAAGACTTATATCATTCTTCATGTTTTTTTAATGCCTACAAAATAAAATAAAGTTAAAATGAAGTATTACTATCCCTTTAAATAGGAACAGAGCCTGTCTGGACCTAAAGGAACAGGTTCTGTCATTCAACTGTTCTGACCCCAAATTACCCCAGTTCTGCTTAGAACATTAGCCACACTGAGTGTTACATTCTAACTGTGTATGTGGTCTGTCATGTTGGAGACTTTTAGTAATCATGCACCCACCTAGTTTTCAGTCTCGTATGTTGTTCATTAGATATGTGTCAGTAAGAGTTATCAAAAGCCACGTCTGGGTAGGGACAGAAAAATGTCTGGTTGTTGACAGTTATCTGGGCATGAACAGGAATGTGTGTAAGTTATCTGGGTATGAACGGGAACATGTTTGGGCATAAACAGGAAAGCAGAAAGTAGGAAGAAAAAATATTAGTTATACAATTAATTTTGATGTATTTACAGCTAATATTAGTTATATTTTGAAGGATTTAGATATCAGCAATGTGATAGATCAGTGGTGAACAATAGACTGCCCATGGGAAGGTGATGCCTTCCTATTCCCACATCACACAGTCCCCCCCATGCACACCAAACAGCACACATTCTCCCTTTTGCCTTAGCCCATATCTCCACTGTGTGAATGGATACACTGTTCTAGTTTAACTCTTGGGTACTGGAGAGCTAATATATATATTTTTCCAACCTGTATTTCGAATGTTTAATCATAACGTGCTGCCCTTTGGTCTCCAAATATGCAGCCTTTGGAAGGAATCTGTCTATCACTGTGATGGGCAAGCTGTAGGAGAGAGTCATATGGTATATGGTAAGGAATTACAGTAATAAGGTGCAATCCTTAGACAGCTCCTAAAGGAACACTCATACCTGGAATTAGTAATAATAAGCTTATTAGTTTCACATACACTTTAGTCACAAGTGGGAGCAGGGAATTGTCTTTGTGTGACTAAGGAACAAGAGGTGTAACAAGAGCATACTGAAAATTAATAAAACTGAACAGCACCAGTGGGGGCACCATGGCCTAGAATAACATTTTGATAATTCTCATTGTGTGCTAGTCAAACTACTTGTTTTGTTATCTCCCTAAGTATAAAGGTAACCCAGGCATGGACCCTTGCTCTCTTTGTGCTTAGAGAGAATCAACTGCATCTAACTGTCCCACTAAAGGCCAAAACATATATCTGGTGTTTTGCTGTCTCTTTTTTGCAGAGACGATTTGCTTGACATTTCAGTGCTGGGCCACCCATGTGTGGGTACAAAAAAACTGATATGACTAAGGTAATGTATTTATTCATTCTCAGTGTACGTGTCGCACCTCTTGAATTGTCTGTGTGCATTTGTCATCTGCAGGAGATGTTTAATCACTGCTACCTCGCCATTACTGCTGAATGACTCACTTCAGAACTGTGGTGTATGTGATTATTATGCAGACATGGTACACTTACCTTTGGTTTATAGAATTACCAGCTTTACTTGAAAAAAATAACTGGTATAAACATCATTATTTCCAAATCCAATTTTCTCAGCTTGCCTGTAAAATATTGGTTAGGTGGCAACCCTAACCTGAGATGCCTGTGCAGTGAAGAAGTTCTGTCTCCATTAGTGTCAGCTGCTAACAGAAAAATACTGTCTATCTCTGAATATACTAGAGGCAGTATAGCATAGAGAGGTGACCGGCATGAATTATACTGTAAGGGTTTACTATTGAAGTGTTGCATGTAAAGTTTTGAGTCATAAAATGACGCATATGTTTTGCCGCATAATTTGAAGTGTCGCATTTAAAGTTTTGCATCATAAAGTGATGCAGATTGTACATTTCGCATCGCTCCAAATGGCGCATTCACCATTTTGTGCATTAAGGTGTTGCAATATGGGTGCAATAATGATGCAATATGGGTGCAATATTGATGCATTATGGGTGCAATAGGGGTGCATTAAGGATTCAATATGGGTGCAATATGGGTGCATTAAGTACGCAATATGCGTGCATTAAGGACGCAGTATGGGTGCAATATGGGTGCATTAAGGATGCAATATGGGTGCAACCCAAATCCAACCCAAAACCTACCAAATCCAACCCAAAACCCACCAAAACCAACCCAAAACCCAACCAAAAACCAACCCAAAACCCATCCAAAAACCCACCAAAACCAACCCAAAACCCACCAAATCCAACCCAAAACCCATCCCAAAACCAACCCAAATCCAACCAAAAACCCACCAAATCCAACTCAAAACCCAACCAAAACCAACCTAAAACCCAAGCAAAAACCAACCCAAAACCCAACCAAAAACCAACCCAAATCCAACCAAAAACCCACCAAATCAAACCCAAAACCCACCAAAACCAACCCAATCAAAAACCAACCCAAATCCAACCAAAAACCCACCAAATCCAACCCAAAACCAACTCAAAACTCACCAAAACCAACCCAAAACCCAACAAAAAACCAACCCAAATCCAACCAAAAACCCACCAAATCCAACGCAAAACCCACCAAAAACAACCCGAATCCAACGCAAAACCCACCAAAACCACCACAAAACCCAACCAAAAACCACCCCAAAACCCACCAAAACCAACCAAAAACCTAACCCAAAACCCACCAAAACAACCCAAAACCCGACCAAAAACCACCCCAAAATCAACCCAAAACCCAACCAAAACCAACCAAAAACCTAACCCAAAACTCACCAAAACCAACACATTGCACCCATATTACTTCCTTAATGTATCCTTATTGAACTCATATTACACCCATATTGAGTCAATATTGCACCCATATTGCTTCCTTAATGTGTCCTTATTGCACCCATATTGCACCCATATTACGTCAATGTTGTACCCATAGTGCATCAATATTGCACCCATATTGCACCCAGTTTGCATCATTATTGCACCCATATTGCATCCATATTGCACCAATATTGCAATCAATTTGCGTCATTATTGCACCCATATTGCATCCATATTGCACCAATATTGCACCCAATTTGCATCATTATTGCATCCATATTACACCAATATTGCACCCAATTTGCATCATTATTGCACCCATATTGCGTCAACATTGCACTCAATTTGTGTAATTATTGCTCCCATATTTCACCCATATTGCATCAATATTGCACCCAATTTGCGTAATTATTGCACCCATATTGCATCCATTTTGCACCAATACTGCACCCAATTTGCATCATTATTGCACACATAGTGCATCAATATTGCACCCATATTGCACCAATATTGCACCCAATTTGCGTCATTATTGCACCCATATTGCACCAATATTGAACCCATATTGCACACAATTTACGTCATTTTTGCACCCGTATTGCGTCAACATTGCACCTAATTTGCGTCATTATTGCACCCATATTGCACCAATATTGAATCCATATTACACCAATATTGCACCCAATTTGCGTCCTTATTGCACCCATATTGCGTCAACATTGCACCCAACTTGCATAATTATTACACCCATATTGCACCAATATTGAACCCAATTTGGGTCATTATTGCACCAATATTGCACCCAATTTGCATCATTATTGCACACATAGTGCATCAATATTGCACCCATATTGCACCAATATTGCACCCAATTTGCGTCATTATTGCACCCATATTGCACCAATATTGAATCCATATTACACCAATAGTGCACCCAATTTGCGTCATTATTGCACCCATATTGCGTCAACATTGCACCCAACTTGCATAATTATTACACCTATTTTGCACCAATATTGAACCCAATTTGTGTCATTATTGCATCCATATTGCATCCATATTGCACCCATATTGAACCCATATTGTCGCGTCCTTCTCCTCGCCGCTATCGCGGCGGGTTCTGCCGTCGGCTTTCTCTTCCGGGGTTGACGTCCTCACCACGTTCGCGTGGTGACGTCATCCCCTTCCTCGTCCGGGGTTGCACTTAAATAGAGGCGCGCCGCACTGAATAGGCGCGCGATTATAGCGTTCTGTGTGTTCTGTCTCAGTCCCTTACTTGCTGCTCCGGTCCATGTTCATCTGGTCCTGCCAGCCTCTTCTCGTGGCCCCCAGTCTCTCTGGCCATTTCTTCTCTCCAGCTCCTTGCCTGCTGCCTTGTCCAGCTGCCTCCTGCATCTTGTCCAGTCTTCTGCATCCTGTCCAGCTGCCTTGTTCAGCTGCCTCCTGCATCTTGTCCAGTCTTCTGCATCTTGTCCAGCTGCCTCCTGCATCTTGTCCAGTCTTCTGCATCTTGTCCAGCTGCCTCCAATACCTTCCCGGCTGGTCTTCCTGCCCCTTGTCCTGCTAGTCTTCCTGCTCTTCTCCTTACTAGCCTCTGGACTCGCCTTAGAGTCTTGTATAATCCTTGGAACTAGACCTTCCCTGGGGTTGGTGGTGGGTGTCCTCACTGTACTGCGTTCTCCTGGGCCTTCTTCGGCTCAACCGAAGGGGGTCATCTGGCTTCGCGGCCAGCACCTTTATACGGCCTCGGCCGCAGCACAACGCACTACAGGGGGCCTGCGAACACCAGCCACGCTCTCCAGCGACGCACACGAGCCTTCACTCTACCAATCCTTGTTGGAGGAGTCGCTGTATCCGTGACTACTCTTCTTGGTAGAGCATTTATCCCAGGGGTTCCTGACATTATAATCGCGCCACCTCCTGACCTATGGCTACGGACCCCGCTGAGCTGTCCGAGGCCCTTCTGCGGCAGGGCGCCGTACTGAGTCGTCATGCGACTCAGATAGTACAGCTCGACCAGAAGCTAGATACCATTACGCAATTGTTGCAGCAGATGCAACAGGATATTGGAGTACCCAGAGCCGCTGAGCCTGCCATGGCGCATGCTATGCCGCTTCCTGGTCCTGCTTTTACGTCCCCTCTTCCCCGTCTTCCTTTGCCGGAGCGATTCGATGGTTCATCCACAGACATACGGGGCTTCCTGAATCAGTGCTTGTTGCACTTTCGTTGTCAGCCTGAATCCTATTCATCATCCCAAGCCAAGATAGCCTTTGTTGTGTCTCTCCTTAAAGGTCAGGCCTTGGCTTGGGTCACCCCCTTGCTGGATCATCGGTCTTCTGTCTTAGACGACTTTGATACGTTTCTTTCGGCCTTCAAGGCGGTTTTCGATACACCGGGTCGTCAGTCCAGGGCCGAAGCGGCCTTATTGGAGATAACACAGGGGCAACGTACGTTGTCACAGTATGCGGTGGAATTCCGCACGTTGGCCTACGATACCGATTGGGGTGCCAGTGCTCTCAAAGCAGCCTTCCGTAAGGGTCTTCACGACCGCCTTAAGGATGAACTAGCCACCCGGCTTATTCCTGACACGTTAGAGGGGTTGGTGGCACTTTGCTCTTCTCTGGAACATCGGTTGTCCGAGAGACGGACTGAGAGAGATCGGGATCGTAATCGTCGTTCTGCTCCTCGTCCCCCCATCCGTCTGGCTGCCCGGTTCCAGCATCCACCCTCCGACTCAGAACCTGAGCCGATGGAGATCGGCCGTGTCTATCGCCTCTCAGATGAGGAAAAAGCCAGACGCCGTGCGGCTGGATTGTGTCTTTACTGCGGAGCTCCTGGTCATCTAGCCCGTGAATGTCCTAACAAACAGGGAAACGCCAGGACTTAGGTGGTGGGGGAGCCTCCCTGAGTCCGGCCACCATCCCCAACGGCCAGAACCGGTGCCTTAGTGTTCCAGTCAGCCTCTCTTGGAACGACCACACCCTGGCCACACAGGCCTTCATTGACTCCGGTGCTTCTGGTCTGTTCATTGACGCTACCTTCGCCGTACAGCACGGAGTCCCCCTGCAACCCAAATTTCCACCCCTACGCGTGCTGGCCATTGATGGGACACCCGTGGGGAAAGGGGTGATCACACATTCTACCCAACCTGTAACCCTGTGTGTGAGCAGCAACCTCACTGACTCCACAGTGCTGGATGTCATTACCTCACCTAACACCCCTATTATCTTGGGGTATCCTTGGTTGTGCTCTGCCAACCCTCTCATCGACTGGGCAGCCGGGTCTCTTGGTTTCCCTGGCTCTCCTCCCATGAACTCTGTTGGTTCTGTTGTTCTGCTCTCTACTCCTACCCCTGACTCTTCCGTACGGATTCCCGAACCGTACAGGGATCTCGCTGAGGCCTTCAGCAAACAACGGGCTGAGACCCTTCCGCCACATCGCCCATATGACTGCCCTGTGGATTTACTTCCTGGCACCATGCCTCCTAGGGGCAGGACGTACCCTCTGTCCATCCCAGAGACCGCTGCCATGGAGGCCTACGTGAAGGACAATCTCGCTCGGGGCTTTATTCGCCCATCCTCTTCTCCCGCTGGGGCGGGTTTCTTTTTCGTGGCCAAGAAAGACGGTTCCCTCCGGCCTTGTATTGACTATAGAGGGTTGAATAACATCACCCGCCGTAATTGTTACCCTCTTCCGCTCATCTCAGAGCTTCTGGACCGTCTCCGTGGAGCCACCGTCTTCACCAAACTAGACCTTCGAGGGGCCTACAATCTTGTCCGGATGCGTGAAGGGGATGAATGGAAGACCGCGTTCAACACACGATCCGGGCACTATGAATACCTCGTTATGCCCTTTGGCTTACGCAATGCCCCTGCGGTCTTCCAAGCCCTCATTAATGACGTTTTTCGGGATCTCTTGTCCTCCTTTGTTGTCGTATATTTGGATGACATTTTGGTGTATTCCTCCTGCCTTTCTGAGCACCGCGTCCACGTACGGCAGGTCCTTGAACGGTTGCGGTCCAATCATCTTTATGCTAAATTGGAGAAATGCCTTTTTGACCAGACCAGTCTTTCCTTCCTGGGTTACGTTGTTTCACCTAGAGGCCTGGCCATGGACCCTGTCAAGGTCTCTGCCGTTCGAGACTGGCCTCTTCCGCAGACTCTAAAGGCGGTTCAACGCTTTATTGGATTCGCCAATTACTATCGACGTTTTATCAAGGGCTTCTCCAAGGTCATACAGCCCATTGTAGCCCTTACTCGCAAGGGTGGCAACCCTTCTTGTTGGCCCCCTGAGGCTGTGTCAGCCTTCACTGCCTTAAAGCAGGCGTTTTGTACGGCACCCATCCTGTCTTATCCGGACCCTCTGCAGCCCTTCATTGTGGAGGTCGACGCATCCGAATCGGCTGCGGGAGCAGTCCTTTCTCAACGGTCCCCCTCCACTGGTCTTCTTCATCCATGCTCCTTCTTTTCCCGGAGCTTCTCCGCTCCAGAGAAGAACTACGACACCGGCAATCGCGAGCTCCTGGCGATTAAGTTGGCTTTGGCCGAATGGCGCTACCTTCTCGAGGGATCTCCCCACCGGATCACCATATACACTGACCATCAGAACCTGGCTTATCTGGCTACAGCCAAGCGTTTGAATGCCCGTCAGGCACGCTGGTCATTGTTCTTTTCACGCTTTGATTTTTCTATCTCCTACATTCCGGGTAATAAGAACACCAAGGCTGACGCCCTGTCGCGTCTCCAAGAGCCGTCTGCTGTTTCCTCTGTGCCAGACACTATACTGTCCTCCTCTTGTTTCCTAGCCTTTTTGGCTACCAGGACCTTGCAACATATCCGGGATGCTCAGTCCTCAGCCCCTCCTGGGACCCCACATTCAGCCGGGACGCTGTTTGTTCCTTTACAATACCGGCCAGAGGTTCTTCGTTGGGCCCATCATTCCTCTGTTGGTGGTCATGCTGGTATTTCCAGGACCCATAAACTATTGTCTCGTCATTTCTGGTGGCCGTCTGTTCGAGCTGAGGTGGCTTCCTTTGTTTCCTCTTGCACCATCTGTGGCCGTATGAAGACACCCCGCTGCAGACCACCGGGGCTTCTTTACCCCTTGCCTGTTCCTGCTCTTCCTTGGTCCCAACTCGCTATGGACTTCATTGTGGATCTCCCGGTCTCATCCGGCATGACGGTTATATGGGTGGTCGTCGACCGTTTTTCCAAGCAATGCCATTTGGTTCCGCTTCCCAAACTTCCCACAGCCTCGAGTCTTGCTGATCTTTTCATCTCCGAGATAGTCCGGATCCATGGCATCCCCCTTCATATAACATCCGATCGGGGTCCTCAGTTCGTCTCGGCCTTCTGGAAGTCCTTTTGTGCTCGCCTGGGTATCGCTCTGCAGTTCTCGTCTGGCTACCATCCCCAGACGAACGGACAGACGGAGAGGCTGAACCAAGCCTTGGAGCACTTCTTGCGTAGTTACTGCAACCACCAACAGGATGACTGGTGTCGCCTTCTTCCCTTGGCTGAGTTCTCCTTAAACTCTCACTACCACTCCTCTCTGGGCTGTTCGCCCTTTTTTGCTGCTCTGGGTTATAACCCCAGAGTCTTGCTGGTGTCTCCAGGTACCGCTTTGGCGCCCGCTGCCGAGGACCGTGTGCAGTCCTTGGTGGACCACTGGCAACGTATCCGTTCCTCGTTGTTGGGGTCCCAAATACGTCACAAACTCCAGGCGGACCGTCATCGCTCTTTGGCCCCTAGGTTCTCTGTTGGTGACAAGGTCTGGCTTTCCACCAGGAATGTTCGCCTGCGTCAGCCATCGGCCAAACTCGGTCCCCGTTTCCTAGGTCCGTTTCGAGTGCTCCGTCGGCTCTCCCCAGTGGTATATCGTCTAGCTCTCCCTTCCTCTTTGCGTATGCATCCCGTGTTCCACGTCTCTCTGTTGAAACCATGGTCTCCTACGCACCCTTCGCATCCCAGGATCCCGATCCCTAGACCCGTGGTTCGTGAGGGCCAGGATGAGTTCGTCATCGATGCCATCCTTGATTCTCGCCTGGTTCGTCGACGTCTCCAGTATCTTGTCAATTGGCGTGGATACGGTCCTGAGGAGCGCTCCTGGGTTTCATCTTCGGATGTTCATGCGCCTGTTCTCCTTCGGCGCTTTCATGCGCGCTTTCCCCTTCGGCCCCGTCCTGGCCTCCGGGGGCGGCCCTAGAAGGGGGGGAGTGTCGCGTCCTTCTCCTCGCCGCTATCGCGGCGGGTTCTGCCGTCGGCTTTCTCTTCCGGGGTTGACGTCCTCACCACGTTCGCGTGGTGACGTCATCCCCTTCCTCGTCCGGGGTTGCACTTAAATAGAGGCGCGCCGCACTGAATAGGCGCGCGATTATAGCGTTCTGTGTGTTCTGTCTCAGTCCCTTACTTGCTGCTCCGGTCCATGTTCATCTGGTCCTGCCAGCCTCTTCTCGTGGCCCCCAGTCTCTCTGGCCATTTCTTCTCTCCAGCTCCTTGCCTGCTGCCTTGTCCAGCTGCCTTGTCCAGCTGCCTCCTGCACCTTGTTCAGCTGCCGCCTGCATCTTGCCCAGTCTTCTGCATCCTGTCCAGCTGCCTTGTCCAGCTGCCTCCTGCATCTTGTCCAGTCTTCTGCATCCTGTCCAGCTGCCTTGTCCAGCTGCCTCCTGCATCTTGTCCAGTCTTCTGCATCCTGTCCAGCTGCCTTGTTCAGCTGCCTCCTGCATCTTGTCCAGTCTTCTGCATCTTGTCCAGCTGCCTCCTGCATCTTGTCCAGTCTTCTGCATCTTGTCCAGCTGCCTCCAATACCTTCCCGGCTGGTCTTCCTGCCCCTTGTCCTGCTAGTCTTCCTGCTCTTCTCCTTACTAGCCTCTGGACTCGCCTTAGAGTCTTGTATAATCCTTGGAACTAGACCTTCCCTGGGGTTGGTGGTGGGTGTCCTCACTGTACTGCGTTCTCCTGGGCCTTCTTCGGCTCAACCGAAGGGGGTCATCTGGCTTCGCGGCCAGCACCTTTATACGGCCTCGGCCGCAGCACAACGCACTACAGGGGGCCTGCGAACACCAGCCACGCTCTCCAGCGACGCACACGAGCCTTCACTCTACCAATCCTTGTTGGAGGAGTCGCTGTATCCGTGACTACTCTTCTTGGTAGAGCATTTATCCCAGGGGTTCCTGACACATATTGCACCCAATTTGCACCAATATTGCACCCAATTTGCGTCATTATTGCACCCATATTGCATCCATATTGCATCCATATGGCACCAATATTGCACCCAATTTGATTCATTATTGCACCCATATTGCACTAATATTGAATCCATATTACACCAATATTGCACCCAATTTGCATCATTATTGTACCCATATTGCGTCAACATTGCACCCAACGTGCATAATTATTACACCCATATTGCACCAATGTTGAACCCATATTGCATCAATATTGCACCCAGTTTGCGTAATTATTGCACCCATATTGCACCCAATTTGTGTCATTATTGCATCCATATTGCACCCATATTGCGTCAATATTGCACCCAATTTGCGTCATTATTGCACCCATATTGCACCAATATTTAACCCATATCGCACCCAATTTGCACCCAATTCGCACCAATATTGCACCCAATTTGTCTCATTATTGCACCCATATTGCATGCATATTGCACCAATATTGCACCTATATTGCACCCATATTGCACCCAATGCACCAATATTGCACCCATATTGCACCAATATTGCACCCATATTGCTCCAAATTTGTGTCATTATTGCACCCATATTGCACCCATAATGCACCAATATTGCACCCAATTTGCGTCATTATTGCACCCATATTGTGTCAACATTGCACCCATTTTGCGTAATTATTGCACCCATATTGCACCCATAATGCACCAATATTGAACCCATATTGCACCAATATTGCACCCAATTTGTGTCATTATTGCACTCATATTGCATCCATATTGCACCCATATTGCACCAGTATTGCACCCACATTGCACCAATATTGCACCCATAATGCACCAATATTACACCCAATTTGCATTATTATTGCACCATATTGCATCCATATTGCATCAATATTGCACCCATAATGCACCAATATTGAACCCATATTGCACGAATATTGCACCCAATTTGCGTCATTATTGCACCCATACTGCGTCAGCATTGCACCCAATTTGCGTAATTATTGCATCCATATTGCACCTATATTGCATCCATATTGCACCAGTATTGCACCCATATTGCACCCATAATGCACCAATATTACACCCAATTTGCATCATTATTGCACCCATATTGCATCAATATTGCACCAATATTGCACCATTATTGCACCCATATTGCGTCAACATTGCACCCAATTTGTGTCAATATTGCACCCATATTGCACCAATATTGCATCCTTAATGCACCTCTATTGCACCCATAATGCATCAATATTGCACCCATATTGCGTTATTGTTGCACCCATATTGCGAACTTAATGCACCAATATTGCACCCATATTGCATCCTTATTGCACCCATATTGCATCATTATTGCACCCATATTGCGACACGTTAACGCATGAAATGGTGAATGCGGCATTCGTAACGATGTGAAATGTAGAATGTACGTCACTTCATGACGCAAAACTTTACAAATGACGCGGCAAAACACGTGTCATTTTATGACGCAAAACTTTACATGCAACACTTCAAATGGCTACCACTGTAAGTGATTCACTGTGCGGGTATGTCAGAGTTCCCTACACCACAAGTGTAAAAATACTAAAAACTGCAGGTAGTAGTAGATGATGCTGCATGATGTTCATATGAATCCTTTGGATAATGCAAACTTGAAGAAGAGGCTCCATATAATAGCATAGGGATTAGAGAGAAAGTTACATCGGGTCACTACATCTCCCACTCTAAAATCCCCAGTGCATTGTGTGTGAGGACAGTTTTGCAATCATTAATGTAAGAACAACTTGCCTTTATGCATTCTTCTTTCTTTAATGGTGACTGAATTATATATACCTTTTTGACTGCATCATATGCCAGGTATTCAGTATGCTTTGTTTAAACACACTTTCACCATTCTATTATGAAGTGCACCCATAAAAAATGATATATATATATATATATATATATATATATATATATATATATATACATACATACATAAACCCACTACAGCATGAAGGCTGCCTCAGCAAGTTTCCAACACACACACACACACACACACAAATATATATATATCTATATAGACTACTGTTCAAACGTTTGGGGTCACTTAGAAACGTCATTGTTTTTGAAAGAAAAGCAAATCTTGTCCATAAAATGGATCAGAAATACAGTGCAGACATTGTTAATGTTGTAAATGACTATTGTAGCTAGAATCAGTTGATTTCTAATGGAATATCTACATTTGCTGCAAATGGAGGATTCTTTGACAAAAGCAAAGTTTAAAAGAAACAATTAAATTTGAATTAAAAGTCATTTTTTCTAACCTTGCCAATGTCTTGACTGTATTTCCTATTCATTTTGCAACTTATTTGATGTATGTTTTCATGGAAAACAAGGGAATTATTGAAGTGACCCCAAACTTTTGAATGTTAGTGTATATATTTTTTTCCGAGGATAGAATGCAATTTCTTTTGAGACCATATATAAACATATATCCCCTATTCCCTAGTTATATATAGGTCATATTCAAAAATATTGTTACACATTGCTTGTATGCGGTTAAGGCAGTATTCATAGCTCTGCCTTCTACAAATATACCCTAATGCTGTTCTGTATGATTTTTAAAATACACAGTTAATAGGACAGGGGAATCCTCCAGATCACAAAGGGTTACATTTTAAAAAAACATGGAGAGAGTTAAATGCTGGCTCTCTGCACTTGCAGGAAAACCGGGTTTTCATGAGACAGCCACCTACAGTCTCCTGCATAAAGGCAGTGGGACCAGAAAGCCAGTATCGTTTATAAGGGGCACTACTGCATATAGCCCTGCCTTTAGTGCCATTTATAAACAGCATATGGGATGCTATGGGGTTAATATGTACATGGAAGACAGTATTAAACTCTTGAAAACAAAGTAAAAAAAAGTCTAACAATTATTAACTTTATAGCAACAATTAGTTGGCCATTAGTTTCAAGCAAAGCAAACAGTTATAGAACCACATTAGCAAAGAGGCCACACTGCTATAAAGTTAATTTATTACTTCCTGTTTGTCGCTGCCAGTAATATTGCTTTTCTAATCCCTAACCCATAATTCTGAAACTTAGCAGAGGCAGTTTGATAAATCTGTATTTTTAAAGTATAGTAGAATATGATAGTATAATGGTATTATTATTATCCTTTATTTTCTGAACACCAACACATTCTACAGAGCTGCTCAAAGGGTGGGATAGATGACCAGATAGTGACTTACAGAAACAGACCACAAACAGTGATGCCCTGCTTATTAGAACTTACAGAAGAGTTGTGGAGCCACAGAAGACTCAACCTGGGTGTTGTCCTCTTCTCTGATTTACTGTAATGCGAAGCTAGAAAACATAAATAATCTCTCGACCTTAACTTTGCCTAACTTAACCCTTTGAGTGCAATGGTTTGCATATTTACTATTTAATACCCTATAGTGTACTAATCACTGCAGTGTGTGCGTGTTGGTCCTTCTGCTAAACTTAAAGCCAAAATTTTGTGCAATGTGTAGGAGTAGGTTGGTAGTTGAAGTAGTTGGTTTTTGCACAAGTAAAAGTTAGCAAGCATATCTCTCCATCTCTTTCTCCCTCCTCTTTCCCCTGTTCTCCCTCCTCTTTCCCCTGTTCTTCCTCCTCTTTATCCTGTTCCCCCTCTGCTTCCCCATGCCCTGGTCCCACTCCCTGTACCATACTACAGTCACTCACACTATCCTGTGCTCTGGCCCACTTCACTCTCCCATGCTTTGACCCACCGCATGTTCCTACACTCTCTCTTGAGCCCCCCACCACTGCTGACCACTCTTGATTTTTTTCATCTCCCATCCCTCCTTCTCCCTCAGAGATTTATTAGGAATCCATTAAGGTGCACCTTGCATTTTCTGTAGGTTAATAAATGGGTGTTTCACTTATCAGAAAGAGGGAATCGGCCAACAGCAGTACAGTACTGCACTATTGAATTTGGTCATGCATAACAGTCTCTAGAGTTGTGAGGTTCTGCTGCTGACCCACTCTCTCTCTGATGAGTGAAACACCCACAATTTGAATTGACCTGGAATGGTCCAACAACCAGCAAACATTCAGTGAACTGCAGTCCTGTGGCGAAAGACAACTTGTTTATATGAGAGTCCCTCAGAGGGTGGCAAGAATTGTCTAATGGATGGGCAACTATCAGTCAAATGACTATGGCTACAGTGAAAAGGAGAACAATGACACTGCACATTTGATGAGTGGAAAACGGTTTTCTGGTCCAACAGATGTAATTAGCTGTTGTTCTACAATTAAGTTATGGTCAGGGTATGGCAACAGCAGAATGAATCAATGGACCCATCATGCCAGGTTAAACCTTAGTGCCCCTGATATGGGGGAAACATCTGAATGCAAAGGACTTCCTGAACATTGTTGCTGAGCAGCTATTTTCAGCAGGACAATGCTCCATGTCACAAGAAGTGGATTGTTGGTGAATGGTTCCAATAAGGTGAAGGTGACTTCACCATACTTCACTGGCCAGTACAGTCACTGGATATCAACCCAATTGTACATCCGTGGGAAGAGATGGAATTTTCTGATCTCATCACAGACTCAACACCATTCATTATGTGGCAGGGTGTGATCGAGTTTGCTTGGGACACCATCCCTCTGGAATACTTCTGACATCTTGTGAAGTCCATGTCTAGACATCTAAAGTACAAAGGAGGCCCTACCCTCTATTAGGTTGGTGTACCTCATACATTAGCCATTCAGTTTTTATAAACTTTCATGTTGCACATACCACACTGCACAACAGCATGTCTAAGAAGACAATAGAGCAATTATAAAAAATGCTGTTACAAAGGACTGGCTACCAGGGTGCAATACCCTAAATGAACATATGTCACTGTGACGTACCTCTTTAGAACTTACCCCCATAATATAACCCTTGAGGGCCTTGTGTGTGTGCAATGTATTGCCAAGAATTGAGTTGCACATGCCTTGGGTCCTCAAAGTGTTAAACTGTATCTCTCTCACTAATAAATATGTGCTTTTTTATTACAATTTGTTTTTATTTATTTGTTGTTAAAGGGATAGTAATGTTTCATAATAAAAGCAGCTCTAATTAATCATCATAGTATTTGGACTTTGGAGAGTGTTATTTCAATTCTGTCAGAGTTGTAGTTCAAGAGTAATTCAATGACAAAATATCCCCTCCCGCCCCTTTTACTGATGTAACACTGTTCAGCCAGATCAGAAAGGAGGTGCCCAGGTAGATTGCAGAGAGGGACAATCTTCAATTAAGATAAGGGAAAAACCTGAAAAACTTGTCAAGGGGGGCAGGGCTTTCATTGTTCTCATAGAAAGAAGATTGTCCCCTTCTGTTATCTGTCTGGTGTATGGACTAGATTCCACATCTGAGAAGAGATGGCTTACACTAGGTAAAAGGGGTGGGAGGGGAAACTTTGCTTGTGAATATCTCTCAAACCATAACGTTTTGAGAGATAAGACTTATATCGTTCTTCATGTTTTTTTAATGCCTACAAAATAAAATAAAGATAAAACAAAGTATCATTATCCCTTTAAAAGGCATAGTATTGTGTAATATGGAAAAAATATGTATACTGTTGAGTAAAACAAGCATAATCCCACTGATGACAGGTGTTTCATACAATGCTTATTGCGGCTCAGATTTGCAGTTTTTGGTGCACTACCTCCATTGCCTGAATTTTTTAAAGTGGCATTGTTGCAATAGCTGCCTATGGAGGATTGTTGTCACTTACAATAGTTGTCCATAAAGTGCTGTAGCATCAGCTCCACCATAACATTTCAGGCCATGGAAGTATAAGTTTCACCTGCAATAACGTTTAAAAAAACTTTTTACTTATCAGGATAAACAATACAATATAACATTTTTTTCATATAACGAGACACTGTCCATTTAAAGTGATAGTAATGTCTGGTTTTATGTAAGTGTTATATTGTAGATATTAAAGGGATAGTAATACTTAAATGTAACTATAATGCACATTCTAGCCCTTAAAAAGCCAAATGAAATGACCCCAGAACCATTTCTCAAACCTTTATGGTTTGAGAGATATCCGCTTTCAAAGTTCCCCCTCCCCTGAAGTCAGCAGTGCCGAGATCGTGTTATGGAAAAAGAAATCCTTCACTGGAACTGTCTTTTACATGTGCTTGGTTTGCAAGCACACGTAGAAGACCGTTTCAGTGAAGGATTTATTTTTCATTAACACGATCTAGGCTCTGCTGCATAGCCGCCGGCTGGTCCCAGGACCAGATTCCCCTGCAGTCAGCTAGAGTGCTGACGTCAGGGGAGGGAGAACTTTGAAAGTGGATATCTCTCAAACCATAAAGGTTTGAGAGGTGGCGCTGGGGTCATTTAATTTGTTTTTTTAAGGGCTACAAGATGCATTATAGTTAAATTTAAGTATTACTATCCCTTTAAAAAAATAAGTTCATTGATGTTAGTCTTGTCTCTCAAGCTTTTATAGTTTTAGAGATATACGATTATAAACTCCCCCCTCCCTCTCCTTCCCCACAGACGTCAGCCTCTAACTGACATCATGAGATCCTGGTCCCGGGACCTGCCGGCACCTCTTCAGCAGAGCCAAAATAGCACTATGTAAAAAGAAATACTTCATTGGAACAGTCTACAAAGTATGCTAGCACACTTGTTTTGAATTGTCTGGTCTACTTAGTGACTCATTGTGTCAAGTAGATAATTGTTATTTCCCCTGAAGAAATGGTCTGAAGACCAAGAACCATGTTGGGATATAGATTAGATACATGCACAAAAGATGTTGGACACTCTCTTTTTCACCAAGGATCTGATTTTTGGGAAGGAGTCTGGTGTTCTACACTATAGTCTATTACGGGGAGGACTTACACCTCTAATCCCCCGTATGCCTTTATGACTGGCATAAGAATAGTCGTGGCAGGTCAGTTCCAAGAATGTAAGTACATGTTCATTTACATGTTCATGGTATATTTTATTTTCATCTGTTACGCCTATTGGTGTGCTCTCCTCCTGGCTGGTGTTTTCTTCTCATGTCTAGAAAATGGCATTATTGGAAAAAACACATTTTTTACCCATCAATCTCTTCATAAATACTAAAATGGTTCAACACAATGTGATTTCCTAGTACTTACTGCCAGCTGAAGGAAAACGGTACCACACTGGTAGAAGTTGACATACCATACTGGGTGCCAGGAGCGTGGCTACCAGTGGAACAAACATAGGGAAGCAAACAGTACAAATGTGTGATTCTGTGGCTACCAAATGAAGAAGGCTGGTGGGTCATACACTGTATGTGATCTGGGACTAATGAAAAACAAGGGGGTCAGACTGTGTATGCGGGGATCTGTGACTTACAGTAACCAACAGAAGCAGGTTGGGTGAGGGGTCAGATGGTGTATGTGAGAATTTGTGACTCCAGGGTGCAGCAGAACCAGGCTTGGGGGTCATGCAGTGTATGTGGGGCTCTTTGACTATGACTGAACAGTGGAAACGGTCTAGATGATTAGCCAGTGTATGTGCAGTGTATGTGCCAGTGGAACTGGGCTGAGGAGGGGACGCCATACAATGTATATCGGTATCTCTACCAGTTGTCTGGAGGGATCAGACAGTGCATATGGGGGGAGGGGGGACTGTGACCAACATTGTGCAATGGAATCTGTCTGGGAATCAAACAGAGTATGTGTCCCACATAGACCACTTGATTCCCAGCCTGATTCCATTGCAGCTTGGTAATCTGTGTCTACTGGTGGGCTATGGAACCAGGCTGGGAGGGGGGCAGGGGACATGTCGGGATTAGAGGCAGGTAGTGTGCATGCCACAGGTGTATCCAACACATTGGACACCCAGGGGCACATACAGGGTTAATATTTGTCATTTTTTTTACTTTTATTTATTTTTATTCCAATCTCGTGGGGAGCATAACTGGGAACTCTCTGGATCTGCCTCGGAGACTTTGGTTTTTAAATTTGATTACTAAGTCTCTGGGGACAGAGGCTGATTCTCTGGCTGTCTTGAGTTTCCTGGGTAAATCTGCCCACTTATTTTACATTCTGCCGTCTTACCACCCTGTTCCACCTACCTACTGTCTAACCCTGGTTAAGCCTCAACCACTAGATTAAGCTCCACACACTTTTATGACACGATTTGCATTAGTTACACATGCCCAGCAGCAGCCAGTGAGACCTCTCCATGGGCTCAACAGAAGAAAGTTCCCAGGTTTTTTGGAGAGGGGCATCAGGACCTCTCCCAATGCCTCCCTCTAGCTACTTATCTCCATGATCACTGTGCTCTCCTGTTTCACTTCTACCTGAAATTCCGGGTAGCAGTGGGCGGGATCTGGGAAAGCTTCCCCACATCAACAGTGAGCATGTCACCGGTGACATAGTGAAGATTTTCCCCAATCTTGCCTACTCCTATCCAGAAGTACTGATAGGAGTGAAGCAGGAGAGAATACTCTCCTGCATCACCAAAATTGATCTCCCAGCACAATAGGCTAGGAGATCAATAGCTGTGCAGGACATCAGGAGGGGTCCTGATACCCCCCAACAAGGCTTGAATGAAAGAAACAAAAAAAGAAAAAAGATGGGAGGGTGTGCAAGTACTCATGGCCAAGCCCGTGTCCCACAGGTGGCTGCCACTTAGAGGGTTAAACTTCATTATATGTGCATTGTAGGGGCAAATAAAACCTCCCATTGACTTTAAAGGGGCTTTAAACCTCTTGAATGCTATAGCATTGCATTGAAATGCATTTGATATGAATATGAAGAAAAGAGGGGCAGCATCATTAGGACTTTTTGAAATAAAAATAGGCAATTTATTGAGATCAATGTTGCGGTCCTCACAGAGACCTTTCTCAAGACCAATAAACAATACAGTATCCAGATGTATTATACACACAGCAAATGCCAAGGAGGGCATCTAACAGCTAATTATGTCATAATCCTGCAGTCTGAAATCAGCCTGCAAGAGAATACATCACCCCACTGGTGTAAAACTTAAATAGATTAAACCATGTTATAATTGGTAGAAAAATAAATACAACCAAAAGACAAGAAAATAAATAGTTTGGGCAAAAAAAAAAAAAAAAGGAGAAAAGTAACAGTGCTAGCCAGACTGTTGGTGCTCGGCAGGTTTGCAGCAACTCGGAGTGGGCCGTCGTGATGTTGGCCGTCGTTGCGTCATCCATGATGCGCGGGTGTCGGTGCTCGGTGACTTTGCAGCGACTCAGAATGGGCCGGAGTGACATCGGACGTCGTTGCGTCATCAACGATGCACTGGGGCCTCCTCCATATAGCTAGGAGTCACAGTTCAGCCGACGCTTAGTTATACTGTGAACTTCTTATTGTTCGTTCCTTCATTCCAATTCCTGCTATACTGAATTCTTGGCTTCCCACTCGACTAATCTGCTTGAGCGCTGCGCCCTGACCTTTGGCTACCCACTCAACTATTCTGTTTGAACGCTGCCTGCCCTGACCTTTGGCTTCCCACTCGACTATTCTGTATGAACGCTGCCTGCCCTGACCTTTTGTCTTTACTCTGGACTACTCCATTTGTCTGCTGCCCACCTTGTCCTTCCGGCTATCATCAGACCATTCACCTCATCCAATCCAACAAATTCCTGTGGAGGATTTTACCAGTAACTGGACTGCCATTACTGTTATTCAAAGACTTGTATCCTGTTCCTAGATTTTCTCTGGTGCTTCTCCCCCTCAATCCCTAGAGCACTTAACATTGGGGGTCTCGGTGTCTGTCTGGGTCACTTCCTCTGTTCTTTTGCTGTAGCGGGCTTCCCCTGCTATTGGGTTCCTTTATCTTTCTGGTTTCCCTTTTGCTATCTCCTGTATAACTAATTTGCTTCCTGCTGGTTCTTTGTGGGGTAATCAGTTTCCCATAGTGTAAGGTTCAGCAAGAGTACAAACCCTCAGTTATTTGCATTTCCTACGGTTGCGACACAGACTCTCAGAGAGACCCCACTTTCAGCAAACTAAAAATAAGGTGCTCCTATATCCATAAGAAGAAAGTTGAGGCAATATAATATAAACCCAAGCCACAAGGAGAATACCACAACAATATAAACAAGAAAAACTAAACAGGGTTAACCCTTTGAGTGCCAGAGGAGTACGCAATGCCCAATGTATCAAAACACCTCCCTGCAGCCACTGATCAGCCTTGTCAGATGATTATCTATCGACATAAAAAGAAAAGAAGAGAACGGAGGCTGGATAGAGAGTGCACAACTGAAGGAAAGCCATAGTGCTCAGGACTTTAATGTGGTCTCTGGGGCATTGCAGTGCTCCATACTAAATTGAAAAATTTGATTTAAGCGGCTCTAGGATCGTATGGATCATATGGCCAACTGGTTAAATCTGCTATGCCATATAAAACGGATCAAATTCGGTGTGTGCTAGACGGTTAACTGACCTTCCTTTGTCTGAATATCTCAACTTATCCACACAACTACCCACTGCACAAACACCAAGTGAGTCCATTATTAAAACACTGAAAAATATTTATTCTAAAATGTTAAAAAGTAAAACAGTACTTATCATAAATCGATGGCTCACAACGGAACAACCTCAGATGTTTAGAGGCTTATGGTAACATCAACGTGTTTCACGTTTACATCGCTTAATCATGATGGCGAAACCTGTAGCTCTGGCGTTCACTTTTATAATCTCAGTATCCAATAGTATCCAATGTCTCCATGAGCACACGTAATTCGGATGCCGCCAGTGATACAAATACCCACTATTTAAACATTACTATACCAATCAGATAGTGAACCCAAATGGAATAGAGCCACTCGACCTCAATTACCATGATTCCAGCAATGGCAAAACAGGAGCATACAAATAAGTACAAAATAAGGCAAACATCCGATAATTACTCAACTCAACTCTTTAAAGTGAAGACGCAGGACCAATTGTGCACTCATAACATCTAACAGACCTCTTAACCATATATAACTCCTGCAAATGAGAAGTATATATATATCTGATAGACAAACAATCTAACACCAAAGTAAAATCAATCCAGACAAATCCATTGACTGATAATATTACAAAAACAAAAACATCTTAAAATCATCATTTATCAAGTAATGCAGTTACCATTACGATATTCAAACTTAATAGCTAATAAGCAAGTATACGTGAGGGAATGAAATCAAAATTGATATATATATAAAGTACAATAATTGTTCCACCCTATGTCATTCACAGATGAACATCCTTCTCCAACCTTTTTATGGGTTGGTGGGGGGAGGTCCACATCTTTGGAGATGGAAACCCCTATCATAAATGATAAATGATGATTTTAAGATGTTTTTGTTTTTGTAATATTATCAATCAATGGATTTTTCTGGATTGATTATTACTTTGATGCATTGCAGTTATCCCCCCACAGCAGCAATCTCATATAGCAAATAAAACAAGAGATAGACAGAGGAAAAAGTCCATATTAATATGTGAAAAATTATATATTATATATATATATATATATATATATATATATATATATATACAACAAACAGTGATAATGGAATCCACCAAAGCCCTAAGGCACTTGGGCAGAAGAGGGGAACTCAACGGGGTAAGGAGCAAGGCAGACTGGCTCTTCTCCTGTCCAGGGAAGAGAGGAAGCGCAGGGATGTGGGAGATTGTGGGTTCCCCTACAGCCATTCGCCTTCTTGAAGCATGAGGAGTGTCCCATCCGCCTGCTCTCATTTTGGTTGCAGGTTGCTATGGTCACATCTTGGTGACTGCTGCCAGATGATTCAGGATGTGGCTCCTTGAGCGTGGTCTCAGGACTAGGGGTGGTGAAAGGTCCCATTGTGTTCCTGCGAGAAAAATCTGCGGCTGTCTTTTTTGTCATGGAAAAATCCACTTTAAGGCCAGTAAAATCTTTGCTGTTTTTGCCCATTGCCAAAAATGTTTTTTATTTTTTCAATGGTTACATACTTTTCACCACTTTACTTACATGTTTTTAGCATTTTCGCTATAAAAATGTGACATTTCCAGGAAGTGAAACACAATACAAGCAGCTAGAGAGAGAGAGAGTTAGAACTGGAGGATTAGCGAGTGAGCTGTGCTGGATGGAAAGAGGGAGGTGAGCAAGTTAATTATGTGAGGAAAAAAGGGCTCTCAGAAGTGTGTGAGGCAAAATATTTACATGGTCGTGCAGGGCAACCCTTAACCCTTTGAGCCCCATAATAATCCCATAGGATTAAGCATACAATATCAGCTGTATGTAATGTAATTTTTTTTACATGTTTTACTATTGAAATGTTGCCCTCTAGGGCGACATTTCAATAGGATACTGTTATAATGTACAGTTTTGTAGCACACAAGGGTACTTACAAGTAGGAGAGGGTGAAGCAGGAGGTGGAAAGGGAGCTGTCCTAGAGAGCCTTCAGCGAGATGGTCTGCATACTATAAATAAAGTGATACAAAAAGGTTAATATGTGTAAAGCCTAATTGGTGTCCACTACCTACATACCACAAACATAATTACTTGCAGCAGCCACGGTTTGAGGTGCATTGGCCACCAGACGAGCAGGAGCAGAACTTCGGGGTGGGTTTCATGCTAGGAGGAAAGTAAAAAAGCAAAGTGTGTGAACATTGAAAAACATCAGAAATACAGTTAGGTTACAACCAACCCCTCCCACCCAGCAATAAAAATAAAAGTGAACCTACCTGATCTAATGATACGCAGTAGTGCTACATAAAGAAGAGTGATAAACCAGTGGTTAGACATTTTTTTGAAGCTACCCACATAATGGCTGATCTCCACTAGTGCTTGTTGACTTTCAGCCAAAATTATCCCGTGAAGATGACAGGGGGAATGTTATTACAGAGGGAGAAAAAATTGATACTTTATGCCTAAAGGGCTCAATGAAAAAAATAATTATGCTTGTTTCCTGAAGTGGGTCAGTAGATGCTACATCATGGACTTGGAGGTGTTGAATCTTTTATCCCACCAAGTGTCAGCACACATAGTGTTCAGTTACCCCTCCAGGGATTAATGGGCATAGTTACCTTAACAAAAGGTGTTGCCACTTCAAACACCATCCCACACGTAGGCTTGGTATGGTCACACACTTTTCTTTCTCCATTCCCCCTTCTTGTGCAGTTTAATTTCTCACCTTGAGAACCTAGTGACTCAACAATGGGATTAGCCTTCTTTTTCTATTTATTGCTACACCAGCACTGATTCCAGTGAAGAAGACTTCTGGCATTTAACACTCATGCCATAGTTGGTTCATTCAATTTGTAGAGTGAGATTTTTGTTCACATTTGATAAGGTGGACCTTTATATGTGTTATATTGCATCACATTTTGGGACATCCTTCTGTTATGAGAACACTAACCATGGTCTATGTACATTACTTGTTATGACACTTAACAGCATTTTCTTGTAATATTTTTTTAGTTTCACTCATTTCTTGTTACCTTTGTATTGCTTAATTGGCCGGCAAGACATTTCATTCAGTCACTGTGTCCTTACTATACCCTTTTTGTTTGTTTAATTAACTATTTTTAACAATAGGCCAACACGTGCAGCCTGTGTGATCCTTTATGTGTTACTTTTATCTTGGCCTAAACTGTCATCACCAGCAACACTAGACCCCTAAGTGATCTACATGTTTCTACTGCTATGTCAGTGAGTCACGCAGCATGTAACCATTGCTTAGGGACTATACCCTGTCTACACTAGCAATTCATTATCCTTGTTTGTGGTATTGCTATTAGATAACTGCCCTTTATCTTGTGTTTCCTTAAAGCAGGACTTTCACTTTGTATAAAGTCACCCTCCAATAATTAAGCATATGGCGACTAGCTTCATAGTAGTTCTATTAGAACTATTCTACTTCTACTCAGAAGTACCCAATTCTAAATTCATTCTTAATCTTTGGAGACTGAAAGCCAGGCATCAGCGCAGACATCTTGTCTTAGAGATGTCTGCATGCCTACACTGTCAGTCCCGGTCTGCTCTAGGAGGCATTGCATGTTGCCTTAGGGTAACCGGAAGGGACTGACTGTGCAGGTGTGCAGACGGCACTAACCTGGCCATCAGTCAAGGTTAAGAAACAATCGAGAAACAAACTAGTTCGATAATCTAGCAAGGATAGTCTGTGAGGGCAGCCTATAGGACAAGCTACACCAATAGAAACTATGGGAGGAGCGAGAGCTCAGGTACTGAAAGATCAAAGGGCCAAAAAAAACTTGGGACTAATATGACAATAGGCAGAAAAAAAGCTAATTTCTCGTTAGAAATTAATTGGTGGTAGGAAAAAGAAACGTTATGAATTTTCTATGCATGGGAATTCCCTCAGAAAAAGTGAAAACTGCATCTTACTGCAAAATTCCAGCAAAAAAACTGAGAGGCCTCCAACATACATTTTTGCAATACATCGGAGACAGCTCTAGCATCCATAAATTAATAAAAGCAGATCCTGTTCCTACAGTACTAGATTTCAAAAAGAGCTGTTGGACTGGTAACAACAGGTCTGTTATCTGGTGCTGGGATTTTAGTTATCTGCTCTGTAATACGATTCACTGCAAAACATTCAAGGTAATGTTCTGAATAAAAGCCACAACTCTGTGTCCTACAACAATACTAAGTGCAACATTCCACCAATCAAATGTGGGAATGTGATTCATGTATGAGTCACTGGTATCAGTCTTAGCAATCTTCTTAAATAGAGTCGTTAATTCATCACTGACTATGTGATTCATCCTATTTGCGAGTTTTAATAGATGTAGTTGTAAACTGTACTGGACTTGATCCAAGCCATACAGATCAGTAAGGCTGATGTACTAAGAAAGTGATGCACATCTGATGCAAACCAATGGCATCATAGAGAGTAAACAAGAGAATAAAAACATTTTCTAAATCCCCATTGCACTGATTTAAATTGGGCTTTTAACTGCCTTGAATGCTAGATAGGCCCCTAATACACTGCAAAACCCTTTCTAGTATCCAAGGGGTTAAAAACCCTATTTAAATCAAAAGGATATTGTATTTGTATTCTGGAGTGCAACAGGTTTTCCCCAGAATTGTACCACTTTCTTAGTACATCAGCCAAATGTTTCTCGAAGCTGACCACATGTCCCTTTAAATAAAAAACACATGTGACAGGGTTTCACTGATTCACGTGCAGTCCTGCATAATGACATTTTCAGAATCAGCCCTGATTTAAATTGATATGTAGTCACCATAACTCAGATAACAGTACAGGTTTTAAGGGTATATCTAACAGGGGTGGGAAGCCTGAGGTTTTCTAGCTGTGGAGGACTACAACTTGCATCATCCTCACCCAGCTGTTGGGTGGCTGGGGATGATGGGAAGTGTAGTTCTGTACAGATGGAGGGCTGCAGGTTGCTAAGGAGAGCACATATCACTTTAAATCGGGGCACTTATGAAATCTTCCTTCTGCAAGACTGCACAGGGATCAGTGCAACCTGATTTAAAGGGATATGTGGTCACCACAGGGACAAGGCCTTCCAATAAAACACCAACACAACATGGCATGGAACAATGGGACACCTGGCAATACAAAACAAGCTCACCTGGGCAATATCACCAGATGATCCAGACACAACCTGCACCCCACAACTCCACACCCGCAACTGACAAAGACACAGCAATCAGAACACAGCACATTTTAAAACACGAACACACCGTCAAACACTTACCTGGACAACAAACACCTTCCCATTGGTCATCATTCACTGCATCACCAGACCTAGACAATGTCCTACCATGTACTTAAAGGGACAGCTCACCACAAATACTTGTGGCTTGTTTTCCACTCAGGGAGATAGAGAGAGAGAGATAGAGATAGAGAGATAGAAAGAGAGCAAAAAATATGTTCGCTTACATATTGATGCAAAGACTGCGTAGAACGCGTGCTAGGGCGAGAGCTATGGAACACCAGCAAGCCCCAGGCACACCTGATCAACAGCCTTCACCAGTTGAAAGTGAGGAGGCTCTGGCTCAAGGGCCACACAGGAGCCCATCCCCACCTGGAGGACAGCACCTGCTTGCAGATGCACAGCTGCAGCAACAGGATGCTCCCCAGCAACAGGATGCTCCCCAGCTGCCACAGGGACCCCTGGAGCAGAGTAGGATGTATAGAAGACCACCAAGGCCCAGGGTATACTGACCAAGGGTCACTCCCTTTGGAATGACCGATGATGAGGTGATTGATCGCTACAGGTTGAGGCTGCCCAGCATCATTGCCCTGTATGAGGTCATCAAGGATCAGGTGGATCTGATTTACATCCACAACCATGCCCTATCTAGCCTGCAAAAACTCCTGTGTGCCATACACTTCATGGCAAGTGGAGCATTCCAGTCGACAGAAGGTTAAGCATCTGTCATGTCACGGGCCACATTCTCCAGGCTGCTGGCCCAGGTCTTGCCAGCCCTCAAAAGCAAGGCCAGTACCTATATACATTTCCCCACCACTGACATGGAGTGGATACATTTGAAGCAGGGCTTCTATGCAAAGGGAGGCATGCCCAGGGTCATGGGTGCAATAGATTGCACCCATGTCTGTATCAAAGCTCCAGCACATGCTGGACATATCTACATCAACAGAAATAACTTCTACTCCATGAACATGCAGATGGTATGTGACAGCAACTTGAGGACATGAATGTCTGTGCCAAATGTCCCAGGAGCTGTCATGATTCATATATACTCAGAAACTCATCTGTACAGAGAGACTTTAAAAATGGAACCTATAAAGGGGGATGGCTTCTGGGTGAGTTAACAATACCAAATCACACCACATCCACACGTGCGCACACAACACTGCTCAGCATGCTCTTCACTCACAGCTAGCACATCCACCTCATCATTCACACAACATGTGCTTCCTGTCTAATCATGTCACTCACTTCACAGGTCATTCGGGCTATGGCTGCAGATCATGGCTAATGACCCCGGTGGCAAATCCCCAAACCGATGCCCAAGAGTGATACAACCAGGCTCATAGCAGAACAAGGAATGCCACTGAGCGAACTTTCGGGCTCCTAAAATCCCACTTCAGGTGTTTAGATCACTCGGGAGGAGCACTGCAGTATGCACCAGGCAAAGTCTGCGACATCATTATGGCATGTGCTATATTACACAACCTTGTGGTGGACACCAGACTTGTTGATGATGTCCAGCCCCCACCCATACCTGATGACCCTCTGGACATTGTCGAGGGCGAAGAAGGCCTAAGAGGGACGTGGATAAGAGACACATTGATCAAGGAACACTTCATCTGTGAGTATAATACATGTATGCACACAATCCATGCATACACACTCACCACAACACACATGTTCTGTTTTATTCCACAGGATCAGTGGCACAGCTCTGACACTGGCTGCAGTATGCACCACCATCATCAACTATTCCATGGAGAGTCATATTGGGGCTAGGGATTCCAATGACATCTGACACCCTGTTGCCCATGTTGATATTGCTACCTCAAGGATATCATGCATGCCCCCCTATAAACCAAGGTACAACACTGTAACCATGTTCAGCATATCCCAGGGCTCCATAGGCACCAACTAAAGTGTTTTGCTATGATCAGAGCCATAGTAACCATGGTACCCCTGTAGCGAGAGAGTCTCATCCAATGCAATGCATCGGATAACACTCTGTCACATCAGGGGTTAAGGGGACATTCGAGTGAACATGGGGCCTGTAGTTTGCTAGAACTGAAAAGAGCAGCAGAAGGATGGATCTACAGCAGTAGTGTGTTATACAACATAGAGGTCATGAAATGTGGATCAGATTTCCAGGGACACCATGCTGACCTGTGTGTGTGCAGTGATATGTGTCCCTGACATGAATACACACATCTACAAATATGTCCTTATAGCTCCATGAAACAAATATATAGGGCTGCCACTGTGAGAGTGACAGTGGCAGCCCAAATATATTTGTTTCATTGAGCTATTAGGACATATTTGTAGATGTGTGTATTTATGTCAGGGGCACATATCCCTAGGGCTGTTTGACATCCCCTTAGTTCTCCCCATAATGGTTTACAGACGAGTAGACAACACATTACAAAGCAACAGGCTGTGTACTCCCCTGTAACGGAAAAGATTAAGGGGTTAATGGTGTTGAAGCTGTTGCATGACGATCAGTTTGAGGGTGCTGTTCCAAATCCTGCCCTCTTGTCCCACAGGCATCCATAGCATGATCCATCCTTGAACAGAGGAGTTTCCATGTGACTGGACTGAAGCCTTGACAACACTTCCATGAAGCTCAACATTTGATGTTTCAAGTGATTGTGCTGGTGATGCAATGTTTGACCTGATGTTCACAGCAACCTCTACTGGAACATTCACATATACACATAAGACACAAATTCATGTGTGTACTAACATACAGGTATCAAACCTGTACAGTAAGAATGCTCATCTACATAGTTACCAAACTTTGTGGACAACACATGAGCAGTTCAGTAGGGTTTCTAAAGTATTCATAATTAGTTTAAATGTACCTTTTGTGTGCTCATACAAGTGTTCAATGCATACAGGCAATATACTCAGAAAACATATGTATGTTTTAATGTAGTTTGAGACACAGTAAAGGAGAATCATCACTATTCAATCTGTGTCTGTATGAATAAATGTTGGATTAGACATATCTCAATATTATGTCAAGACCGGAGGCTTCATATTATGCTTTATCTCCTTTACTGCAAACCCTCATCAGCAAATCAAGTTTATTTTAATTACATAAATAATGCAAGAAAAACTTGCTAGATATCATATCCAGCAATCCACCAATCATGTAACATCTAGTCCATCAAACTGCACAGCAGAGGAACTCTTCCTCTTTTTTAGGCTGCGACCAGATATCCACACAACGATTGTAGATAATCCATAAACAGGAATAGAACGCCAACATTTCAGCAAACTCTGAAACACAAATATCCAGAATCAACCTGCAACAAACAGAAAATACATAACAGGGAGGGTCACATGGGAGGGATAATATTCGGCTCCGTGCCTTTAATAAAATTCTGACTTTCCATCTCACTAGTTAGGAAAATCCACACATTTTATGTCAAGACCGGAGGCTTCATATTATGCTAGTTCAAAGCTCAGTAATAACATTCAAAGAGACATGATCTATAGGTTTACAATAAAAATCCCTGAAAGTGGATTCCCTAGACCAATCTGCAGCTCTCAAAATATCTTCTCCACCAATCATGTAACATCTAGTCCATCAAACTGCACAGCAACCAGGAACTCTTCCTCTTCTTTGCTGCTCCCCTCAGATAAGTGCTACAAAGACTTTTCTGTGTGCACAAAAGTATTTTTTAAATTTTCTGTTGACTTTTCTTCACTAATTTTTTTTCATTAAACTTTTCATTTTATTTTCTTTCTGCTTTATGTGTGTGATACGTATTTTATTTTATTTCACATACCTTTTTTTTGAATGCTTTTATTTTACTGTGCACCTGTGGTTATTTTTTATATATATTCTACTTTGTGTAGTTCCTCTTCTGGACGGCGTTTTTTCAGGCTGATTGTGTTAGGGCTGTGTCACCTGGCCTTTGATCTCCATTTTCGGAGGTTTTATGATTCTTTTTTCTTTTCTCTCAGACCGTTTGTTCTGTGTTGCCGGTGCCTGCGCACTGTGGGTTTCTTTCTCAATCCGCACATGCTCTGTGGGGCCGATTGGTTTCTGGCGTATTTAGCTTGTGATTTCATTGGCTACGCATGCGCAGTGACCACTGGGTATCCATTGGTGGACCCAGGTGGCTCATTCCGCATGCTTGATTTATTTTTAATGCACAGTTTGTTTTTTTTCTGGCAATTCGTCCAGAACTATCATGCTGCCCACATTTTTGCCCTTTATTTATCTATATTGCCTGCCCCTTTCATGTGGTCTAAAAATGATTTGTTTGGGTTATCCAAATAAGTTATATTTATTGGTGCAGCCTCTGTCTGCTTTATTGCTGTCCCTTCATATTTCAGACCCAATTTTTCTATTGGTTTCTCCACATAGATATATTTGTTGGTGCAGTCTTTGACTGCTCTGATTTCTTTCAGTTGCCTGTTCCTATGCATTTGAATATTATTATTATTACTATGTCTAGATCTGGGGAAGAGAGTGACAATCCTAGCATGTCAGGCCATGGTCTTGATAAAGATGACCTGGACACTAATGTCAAACTGGTGTCTGTGGATGTCCCCACCAAGGCTCAGGCTTTCCAATTATCTAAAGTTATGGAAACCACTATGACTCAAACGATGAATATGGTCATGACTAACACTATGAAAATGTTTTTAGAGTCCTTTATGGAATCTTTTGCATTGGCTATGCAACAATTGACCCCTGGTGTGGGGTATAATACCAGAGCCGTGACCCCTGATAGGGGAATGAATGATCCTAATGAATTCGCTAGTCATGGGGATCCCTTTTTGTCGGCTGATGAGTCTCAATCAGTCAGGGAGATGCCCTATGGTTGGTGATGAGCATGTACAAGATACCAGTTAAGGGCAATTCTGACTTGTGTGGCTTTTTGCCCCACACATAAAACCCCAGTCTCAAGGGGAGATTAAATTGGGACTCAAAAGTACTAAAAGAGCTAAACCAAATTTGTTCTGCTCATCAGACTCTGATGACAGAGATGACAAGGATTGGATCCAACCATCCTCTGATGATGAATCTGGTACGGCAGATTCTGAAATAACTAAACATGATACTATTGTTGATGCAGATACAATTAAAGACCCATCCAAAATCCTAGATTGCCAGGGTAATGTTTTGTTTGATCCAGACGTGATCAAACATCCTCGATCAGCTGAGTGGTCCCCTATGGACTATGTCAGTAAATATGTGAAAATATGGGTAAGGAGGCTCTGTCAAAAAGTACTAGGAATAAATTAATGGAGGAGTATCCAAGACCTACTATTGCTAATAATTCAGGTGAGACACCTGAATTAGACCCGAAATTGATACAATTTCTGAGCAAAAGTGGTAAAGATCCCAGAAAAGGTATTGACAAGTCTTTAAAAGCTTGTCAGGATAAATTACTGGATATTTTGGGCCCATTAACAAAAATCATTGAATTGGCTGAAACTGCCTTGTCTAAAAATACTCATGTTGATGTCCACGTTCTCCGTGGCTGGGTTCAACAATCTATATGTTTCCTAGGAAATGTGAATACCGCTCTTGTGTCTGAACGGCGAAGAGCCATTTTGCTAAAACTTGACCCCAAATTGGCCGAAATGGCCACCTCAGAACCGGTCCTGTCAGCTCAGGGACAATTTTTTGGAGACTCTTTTATTAAGGAACTTGGGCACTTTGTAAGTTCTTTTACTGCTTTAGACAAAGCGCAGTCTTCCATGAAGAAGTTCTTTCATGGTAGAGTTTTTGGCAGGGCCGGGAGAGGAAGGGGCAGTCTAACCAACGTTTTCAAGGCCCCAGTGTTCCCATGTTGAGAAACCAACCGTTTCCAGACAACAGGGGTCAAGGACCCTTTTTTCCCCAGAGATCTAGACTGTGGAGATCTAGAGGATACAGGTGTCAGTTCAGATCCCGAGGTTTTGCAGATAGGTGTGTCTCCATTAGTCCGTTCTTTTCAGGGAAAAGTGGGGGGTAGACTCTCCCATTTTTTCCATCAGTGGTCACTAATATCTTCAGACCAATGAGTATTACAGACAATACAGGGTTATGTGATAGAATTTTACGATCACCCTTATCAGTCAGTCCTTCCGAACCCATTCCATTATTCAAAGGAAGAAGAAGATATAGTAAATTTGGAGGTGCTAGAATTATACCAGAAAGGAGCTATTACTCATGTTCCAATGGGAACCCCGGGATTTATCAGCAATATATATCTGGTAAAGAAAAAAAGATGCAGGTCTTTGACCCGTAATAAATCTCAGAAATCTGAACGTTTTTGTTCTGTATCGCCATTTCAAAATGGAGGGAATCCTCGGTCACAGAGATTCCTCCAGTTTTTCTGGAAGGGAGAGAAATGGCAATTCACTTGACTTCCATTTGGTCTCTCTTCGGCACCTTGGTGTTTCACAAAGCTTATGAAGCCAGTTGTAGACGATCTAGGGAGACAAGGCATTCGGATGATCATCTGCCTGGACGACATGTTAATCATGTCACAGGATCGGGACACTCTTTGAATGCATGTAGATTGGACCATTCAACTTTTGGAGAAACTAGGTTTCCTCATAAATTGGAAAAAGTCGAAGATCAATCCAACCAAGAATATGGAATTTTTAGGTTTCAGGGTAGATTCGGTCGTGGAATTGCTCAGTCTGCTGACTGCCAAAGTGAAACTGATTTGGAAGGAGACTTGATCTGTCATTTGAATGGATGGAGTGTCTTTGAGAATGCTGGCCAGGATAGTGGGCCTATTATCGGCTTCCATCCAAGCCCTACAGCGGTTGAAAGTAGTTCATCTCCGCAATGGTCTGAGGTCTACAGATCTCGTTCAGTTATCATCAGACGCAAAAGAAGAACTTGTCTGGTGGATAAAACACCTCGACGTCTGGAATGGCAAAGCCATTTTTGGTGTGGCCCCACATATGGTTATCGAATCAGACGCCAGTTGTCTGGGATGGGGCTCAAGACAGGGAGACATTTCTACCGGAGGGAAATGGTCTCCTCAAGAACTGTATCTTCACATAAACTGTCCAGATCTTTTGGCAGGCTCGTTCGCTTTAAAAAGCTTGGCAAAAGACAAAGTAAATTGTTGCATTCTCCTCAAGATGGACAATGTATCGGCGGTTTGCTACATCAGCCGTCTGGGGGGAACCAAATACAAACAATTGGTGGACTTGGCAAAGGACTTCTGGCATTTCTGTCTGGACAGGAATATCGTCCTTTGGAGTATTTACTGGATCTCACCAATGCAGTGGCGGATTGGAATTCCAGATTCCTATCAGACTGCAGCAATTGGATGCTGCACAGGGACATCTTTGCTCGTCTTTTAGACATTTGGGGTCCTTTGGAGATCGATTTGTCTGTGTCCAGACTGAATCGTCAGTTGAGACGATTTTTCAGTTGGAGACCGGATCTGGAAGTGTTAGCAATAGATGCTTTTCTCCAATTTTGGCGGGATGGAAAGCATTATGCTTTCCCTCCCTTTGCTATGATCCCCAGAACTCTGGTGCAGATCAGACGACATCGGGTGTTAGTGGTTCTGATCACTCCACTATGGCCGAGTCAACCCTGGTCCCCAGGGCTTCTGGAACTGTCTGTGGATTTTCCACAACTCATTCCGAATTTTCCACTCCTGTTGACGGATCCGTTGGGCTGTCCACATGATTTGGTGGTGGATGGAAGTCTTCAGTTGGTAACTTGGTTTGTCTCGGGGGAATTACATCATTCCCTTCGATTTCGCAGTCAGCTCAGACTCTTTTGGAAGAATCATGGGCACCAGGTACTCAAGCCATGTATAAATCTGCATGGTCCTTGTGGAATAATTGGTGCTTGGAACGGGGTGTGGATCCCATATGGGCTGATACAGTGATGGTAGTGAATTTTCTTTCTCATCTCTTTGACCTAGGTAAGGCATATAGGACTATTAATATGTATAGGTCAGCGATTTCAGCTGGACATGTTCATGTAGCTGGTCGCCCGGTGGGTCAACATACATTAGTATGTAGACTTTTGAGAGGTATTAGATTTTCCAGATCTTCTTCATCGGGATATTTCACGCTTTGGGATGTGAACGACGTGTTTGTTTTTTTGGAGCAGTGGCCATGCAAAGATCTTTTGTCTTTGAAGCAGTTGTCTGCTAAACTTATGATGTTGTGGTTGGTTTCGTTCAAAGGAGTTTCGGATGTCAAAGCATTAGATTTTACTTCCAGGTCTTTCACACCGTCAGGTGTTCAATTTACGGTTCATAGGAGAACAAAGACCAGGCTTCTGACTGTGGTTTATCTAGCTTTTCCTGGTAAACCTCAACTCTGTGTGGTGGCGTGCTTAAAAGCCTACAGAACGGTTTCTTTGAGGAAATCGGGATGTAAGCAATTGTTGATTTTGTTTCGGAAGCCACATCTTCCTGTATCTGCAGCAACTCTAGCCAGATGGGTTAGGTGGATTATGCAGCTAGCTGGGATTGATGTTAATCTGGAGCACATTCGTCCAGAGGGGTGATGGCATATAAGGTTCTGCAGACAGGTGAGAGGTTAGAAGATATTTTGAGAGCTGCAGATTGGTCTAGGGAATCCACTTTGAGGGATTTTTATTGTAAACCTATAGATCATGTCTCTTTGAATGTTATTACTGAGCTTATTACTGAGCATAATATGAAGCCTCCGGTCTTGACATAAAATTTGTGGATTTTCCTAACTAGTGTGATGAAAAGTCAGAATTTTATTAAAGACAAGGAGCTGAATATTATCCCTCCCATGTGACCCTCCCTGTTATGTATTTTCTATTTGTTGCAGGTTGATTCTGGATATTTGTGTTTCAGAGTTTGCTGAAATGTTGGCGTTCTATTCTTGTTTATGGATTATCTACAATCGTTGTGTGGATATCAGCCTAAAAAAAGAGGAAGAGTTCCTGGTTGCTGTGCAGTCTGATGGACTAGATGTTACATGATTGATTGACTGCTGGATATGATATCTAGCAAGTTTTTCTTGTATTATTTGTGTAATTCAAATAAACTTGCTTTGCTGCTGAGGGTTTGCAGTAAAGAAGATAAAGCATAATATTCTCCTCTGTGTCTTTAATAAAATTCTGACTTTCCATCACACTAGTTAGGAAAATCCATGAATTTGTAACCATACTGAAGGCTAGTGTATCCCTCAAACATAGGAAGGAATGACCTACATCACAAGAGTCCACTAATTGTTTGACCATGTGTGGACTTTGTGATGTATTCATGCAAGGAGGTGATGGCAGTGATACACTAATGTGCGTTGTGAGTGATAAAGAGGTGATACAGGGGACATTACTTCCACTGTGATGTCATGCCCACGGTTTACATGGTGTTCAATGTAACTAATGTTCTGAGATTGCTTTGGTTTGACATTTCTCAACACATGGGCTACATTACCAAACAGACTAAGTGAAGAAGTGATATCACTGGTGAAGCTTGTTTCAACCTTAGTAAAACATCAACACAAATTACTGGATAACCCAATGCTCACCCTAAGGTTTCAATGCGTGTGCTACATTGAAATCTTAGCCTGATCATTGGGTTATCCAGTAAGTTAGGCTGTGATTTAGACCGTGATTGTGAAACTGACTTACTGGAGAAGCCAATGTTCTCCCTATGATTTCAATGTGTAGCATGTGTTCTCCTCTTACGTGTAGCGGGGATCCCTGATTCTCTCCTCCTCAGCTCCAGCCTGTGAGGTGTCAGAGCTGTGCTCGGAATGTCCTGCCTGCTCTGCCCCTGCCTGTGCGTGGTGCTCTGCGACAGGTACCCCTCGTCTCACTGACATATCTGTCCCTGACCCTGCGGATTGCCCTCTCCCACCCCTTCTCTGCTCAGAGATGCCCTCCTGATCTTCCTCCTCCTCCTCCACTACTCTCCCCATCCCTCTCTCCTGTCCTCCTCCCCTTGCCATCACTCACCCACTTACACCCAGGAACTCCCACAGGCCCTCACAGACAGACTCGATCCCACTCACTCTCTGTCACACTCTGTCACTCAAAGATTCACACTGAGAAAATAAAGTAAAAAATTTTTGTAAAGTGTTATAAACAAAAAGACTATGTGTGTGTGTGTATGTATTTGTATGGTTGTATGTAATATGTGCAAAAGTGTAATATGTGTATATTTAAGTGCAATGCTCTCCTCTCTCCAAAAACTCCTTCTACCTCCAATGACAGCTCCTCTCTCGCTCGCTCTAAACATTATCCTCTGCTCCTGAGTACTGTGCTCTAGCTCGCTGAAACTCAAAATACAGACAGGGTGTGACTATTATTTTGGGGTATATATAGGTGTATTTTAACTTTTTGGATACTTTGGGGCCTTGGGATTGGCTGTGGGCTTGAATTTGTTGGTGCATCTATCAGGGTTGCTAGCCAATGACAGCTGTTATGTTACATTTTGACTTAAGTTGTGTTTTAACAGGTGATTGGGACGCACGGTGATGTGAAAAAAGGTGCGACACAGGTTTTTGTGTTACGGGTTTTTGTTGTGCCTATGCTCGTTAGCTATTCTTGTAGACTACCTGTCAAATCCACCGTAAATCACGTATCTAACAAAAACCTATAACTCTACCCCATAGTGTCCTGATGCAGTTGGTTTGCTCCAGTTTTCTGTGTACATCAGCCTCAGTGTGATGATGTGATATAAATAGGGCATTTAATCCATTGAATGCTAGAGAACAAAGAAATACAACAGAGATGTTTCTAGTATTTTATCCTTTGCGTGCCAGAGGGGTACCCCTATGGCACTAAAAGGATTAAAGGTTTAAATACCCATTAATAAAGTTGGATGTTTTATTTGTCTCCATTGTGCAGTTGGTTTTCTCCAGATTTTCTCTAATTCTTCTAGGTACATCAGCTTTAGTATTATTATTATTATTATAATATTTTATTTTATTTATTATATTATTTATTATTATATTTATAAAGACTCATAACACTCCTTAGAGCTGTACAGAAAGGAAGGGGGACATGCCTGGGAACTCTCCGGATCTGGCCCCCAGACTCTAGTTTTCAGAATGAATAACCCGTGTCCGGGGCTGATCCTCCAGCTAGACAACTTTCCCACCGATTCTGGTCACTCCCATCCTTTTGATCTCCCTTCCCTGCCCAGATAGGTTCAGACCCCGCCTCTCAGCCTTCCAACACTTGTCAACCCGATTAAGCCCCACCTACTTAATGATGTGAATAGCATCATTTGGACACGCCCATCCCCATCTCTGTGTGTTTCTCCCATGGATAAGAAGCCCATAACTCTCAAGTGTCTTTCCGTGGGATAGTCCCTCTCTGAGACCCAAATCCCTCTGTCCATGTTTCCAACCCTGGAGTCCCTCTTTCTAGGAGACCAGACTATGTGGTGTTTATATAAATGTATCACATTGCTCCACAGCAATAAAATTCACAACAATGTTTGTCTAAGCTTCAGTTTATGTGTTTATAAATTAGTCTGCGTAAATAAAATAGGTCATGAAATAAACAAACATTTCTTGGTAATACCCCACCTACCAGCCACTCCATAAGCAATAAAACCTACAATAAAAGTACCCCTTTTTGACCCTTTGAAATGTTGGGAGGTATGGAAGCCAGCCAGATATGCATACATGTATAGACCGAAAATGCGCACCCTTGTCTCTAATTTTTGTGGATGAAGAAACTCAGGTTGTGGCAGGGAAGATTTTCCTTTATTTAGGTATAAATTGTTACAACATTCCAAGAGTTCCAGATGGTTACATTGATACTACAGCTGATGGTATAAATAAGCTGTCTTCTTCCCTAACTTTTACACTGCCTCTTTGTAGCTTTATATGCAGTTTATCCTTTTGCGGAAAATAGTGTTTGTATAATCATTTAGAAATTCTCACATACAGGTCCGTAGAGAGAGAAAACACATTATGCCAAAAACATGTAAGTAGATAGAGCTAAGAATAGTGAAATGGTACAATGAGGCTTAGATAAGTAGATCTGCTGGCTACTGCCCATATACACCTACAATGGTTTATTTGGTTACTAGAAGGGAGGGGTTAGAGTAGAGGCAGTTCAATTCAATTTAGAGATACAGATATTAGTTTTATTAGTTCCAACAGTCTATACTCTAGAGACATGTTTATCTTTGTGTGTTGCTGTGCAAACTGGATTGGGACAATCGGTCACACTGCCCCTGTAGGCCGGTTGCTGAGGTTTAATCTACTGAGACTACACACAGCAATCTGATTGGAGTCAGTGTGAGATTGTGGCCCCATGGGTCCTTTTTGCACGTCTGTTTTGTATGGGTTTGATACTATAGCGCAGGGAAACTTAACTAGATTATTCTCTGGAACCAAAATAAAAATAAAAACACCCTGATTATTCTACATCTTGCCTGTTTACTGGTTTATGCAGCCCTTTAAGGACCACAGAGGTGGGCAAAGCATTGCTGCACAATACATTTCATACCCTCTGGCCCTTAAATAAAAAAAACAAAGAAATGGCTACTGGGGCCTCCCCAGCACAATATTACTCACTTTGCCAGGTGTGGGTCTGACTTTCTCTGGACTATTTTATATCTTCACTATTGCACAGCCATCTTGCAGGGCCACTCCGACATCAGTGGGGGAGATGCACTAAAGTTCGATGCTATGGAGATGTGTGGTGGCACATCGCCTTGGTGACAGGGACACATCACCATATGCACTAAGAATTAGGGCTGCAAGGAGAGGGGGATAGACTGTGATCATTCACATATCATCCTGACGTAAAGGTATCAAAGTGTTGGGGAGAGAAGGGAGGTAGCAGAGATGATGTAGAGAGAGAGAGAATCTTCAGCACCAAAAACAGCAGCCCCCCCCTCAACCCTTTGAGTACCAGTGGGGTAAGTCACACATTACATTGCAATACATTGGATACCTCTCCGGCACTGAAAGGGTTAATATAGTAACATCACAAAAAGAAGGATATGGAAATTAATTCTGAAGAACCCTCAAATGTCTCATTACAAATGTGATGCTCAGTGGTGCCATTTTCATTTCCTACATGGCTCAGTAAAAACAGCAGTGGTGCCTAAATAGACAGCAGGGGAGGGCTGGCCTGGGCGACAGGGGGCAATTGCCCCCTGGGCCAGTCATATGTCTGGACTGGTGGGCCACTGCCTCTTTTTGCTGCAAATGTAGCTACAGTAGTGATACCACAGAGCTTACAATTGAAATGGAGCTACAATGAAAGTGGAGCTACATTAGTAGCATAACCCATTTCTCTTGTAAGTTATATGGTATCACTAGTGCAGCGTTACTTACATTGTAAGCTCTGTAGTTGCACCAGTGTAACCCCATTTCAATTGTAAGCTCTGTGGTATTGCTTGCCTTACTTCACAACACTAACCCTTTGAGTGCCAGAGGGGTATGCCACGCATTGCGAAGCAATGCGTGGCATACCCCTCTGGCACTCAAAGGGTTAATGGCAATTTTAAAATTAACAAAAAAGGGTGTGCTGGGACAGGGGTCTGGAACAATAGTAAAATCGGGCCACTTGATTGTAGCTGCCCTCCAGGCCACAAATTGCCAGCCCTCCCCTGTTAGACACGAATGCCTAAAGCCAATGAACATTACAAATTCCTTGGATATCCTAATGTCTACATTACATACTAAATTATCAAATTCATTCAGTGTATAGGCCACTCATTTCTAAAACTGACAACTCGCCCTCATTATCTCTCAACAATTTAAGTTTTAGGGTGATAATCGGTACTGAATCAAGACTAGCACCATACAGCCAAATTCTACTCACCCCTTGTTTACTGTCCCAAAAGAAACCTACAAAAATACAGGTGTAACTTGTGTACTGCCAAAACACAAGCACATACACATACATACTTCACATCGTTAACATTGTCAGGCACACTGCGCCTTGTCTGGTGATGTGAGCGATCTGTGCTGATTTTCCTATTCTTGGTACTCACCTGTGCCCTTTTTAACTGTTTGAATGGCAGAGGGATATGCAAAGCAATGTGCTGTGCAACCCACTGGCACTCAAAGGGTTAAATAACCGATAATGTTAACCTGGCTATTTTTTTCCTATAAATGTTTATTCTCTGCTGTCAGTATTCAGCTTATTACAAAGCAAAATGTCTTCTGTTGCTCAGGACATAGTTTGGTCTTAGTAATCATGTGCATGTGAGGTCATAAAATGACATAAAGGCACTTGATGGCTTTCCTGAGAGAAGCTGCAAAGAAGTTAATGACAAATCCTGTAGTGTTAGGGTCACGTACCTGGCTGGAATTAATGTTTAATCGCATGATGCTAAAGGAGTCGCCAGCACATTGCTAAGCAAAGTATGGAGACATCGTTAGCATCCATCTGCTCATTGGGGTAAAATGTTATATTTTGCTCACATGGGACAGGTTATAGATAACCAAAAGGCATGTAGAGATTAAGCTAGCCATATTGTCAGTATATGCTTCAATGTGTCCTGACATTATTATTGGCTTAGTTTGATTGTGCACACATTTGCCTTTATGGGATAAACATACAACAAAATGCAGAAGCGTACGTTACATTGTGATATCCCACTGCTCACACTGATCTCTATACTTAGTTGCTGATACGTGGCAGGATGAGCCAGGTGGTGATTTAGAAGGATTTGTTTTATTATTTCTTATTTATAAACAAAACTGGTGCTGCAGAATTTAAAAACAGATATTCATTAACCATTTGAGTGTCAGAGGGGTATGCAACGCATTGCTTTGCAATGTGTTGCGTATCCCTCTGGCACTCAAAGGGTTAACTAGACTGTTATAGTATTTTATAATTTAACATATTTTATTATGGGGCAATGGTGCTGCATTCTCTCCATCCTCCCCCCTTTCTCTTTCCTCTTCCTTACTATATCTTTATATTCTTCTTTCTATTTAGTTCTTTTATTGGCTGTTTTCTCCAGGGTTGATTTAACCAATAGCAAAGTGGGCATTTGCCCAGGGACCACCATCAAAAGGGGTTGACCCTGTTACACATGGGAGTAGGAATCGGGGGCAGGAACATGCAGTGGCAAATGCAAATTTCTTCTAACTCACTAAGCTGTGCAGTCATGCAGCGGAGCACAGTAGGGTGACCACATTTCCCCTCTGCCATTCAGGGACACTGTGTGGGCGGGGTCAAATGACATCACATGCCCCCTGTGCTGATGTCATTGGATGTAAGAGGCTATGTACACTGTGATTTCCTGTATACAGTACACACACCACATCACACTGTATATAACACAGTGAGCCATATGTACCAGGGCTAAACTTCAGGTAAACCAAATGCACCATCAGGAACAAATAAAAATGCCCATTGATTTAAATGCGGCTTTTAATTCCATGAATAATAAAGAGGTATTTGATGCATTTCCATGGCACTCAAGGGGTTAAGCATCCCATGTAAATCAATGGGAACTTTTACTTGCTCCCAGTGGTGCAGTTGGTTTGCCCCTGAATTGCTCCACTTGTGTCTTTGTTCATAGCCACATGTACATACAGTGTCTTGTCAGACCTGTAGAATACACATTTATGTCTAACAACAAAGCTGGATACACAAATACATTATAGGGCAAGAGACCCATTACAATCAGTGGTTAAGTTGTGTTACCTGCACCAGAAATTAAATACAATATAAATACAAATACACATGTCCAAATTAATACATGTAAAAATGTATCTTACCCCCACATGTTATTCAGAAAAGCAGACAGAAAGAGTAGAAAAGGGTAAGAGGGATGAAGAGGGAGAAATACAGAAAGATGCAGGGACATAGAAGGGTATTAGGAGATTAGATGGGGAGAATGAGAAGGAAGACTAGTGTGGTGGAAGGAGAATATGACCCAAGTATGGGACAAAAGTTGTACTTTCTGGTTTCACTTTCTCTCAATGTCAGGACTCAGAAAGTGAGTCGGTGCTGGCGGGAGCCGCTCAGCCGCAGGACTCAGTCTCACTCTCTGTGACTGCAACGTTAGCTGTTCACACTTCCAGTCCTCTCTCCTCTTCTGTAACTTCCGCGTCCGCATTCCACAGCCACCTCTCACTGCTCCCAGACCCACACACTGTCACTCACTTGTGCTCACTCACATGGCATGCGTATCACCTCACACTCACAGACCAGCAGCCAGCCAATGAGGAGAGGAACATTGCGAAAATACTCTCCATTCATTGGCTGGTGGCGATGGTGCATGTTACTTATAGTAGGTTGTGACTGAGCTGGCACCACTGGCAGGCAGAAAAGGGCTGACAGTGACTGTAGGCTTTGATTCCGGGACTCTTTATTGTCCCGGTGGGGAATGATTCGGGACGTGGGACACAGCACAAAATTAAGGGACAGTCCCGGGCATTCCGGGACATGTGGTCACCCTAGAGCAGAGGCACTTGCTGGGTTCTTCATCAAATAAGACTCAAAGTCTTCAGTTATCTTCAGAGCAGCATATACTGGCTTCTTTTATTTAAGGAAGGCAAAGGGAAGATAGAGGGAAGCTGCACAGCAATCTGGCAACTTTGCAGCTGACACTAACATTTTTTGGACAGCTGAGCTTCCAGGATACCACATACATATGACTGTAACTCATCCACCAAAAACAGGAAACAACTCCTCAGGGCAGAGCTTTTCTGGTTGCGGTGAATGCTTGAGGGGGAATGTCAGGTGGTTGCCAGGCAACAGCTCAATGCAGACTTTCCAAGCAACCATGATCTGTAAAACCACAGGCCTGTGTTAAAGGGGCCTCCTGTCCAGTGGTATTTTGTGTATTCTTGTTTGTTTATTTATTTTTAGAGTAGGATTGTAAAGGGGACTAATTGGCATGAGCTTTGCCCAGGGCCCACCAGAGTCTTAAAGCAGCCCTTGTTTTCTTCCACTGTCTTTTTCTATATTCACAAAAATTCCTTATGAGGGTTGGAACTGTGACTATATGATACGACAATATCTCTGTGCTAGGTACCTATATGCAAATGCATCACTGCAATGTTTTCTTAAAGGGACAGTAATGTCTCATAAAGAAGTATTCTTGTTTTGTAGATGAAAAAAAAAATAGTTGCAGCAAATCCCATCTCTCAAACCGAGAGATATTCACATTGAATGCCCCTCCCTCCCCTCTTCCTGATGTCAGATATAAAGCTGACATCAGGAGATTCAAGTCGGCCAACTCGAGGTGGTTCTTCAGCAGAGCTGAAATTGTTTAATTTAAAAAGATTGACTTCATTGGAACGGTCTACAAAGTGTGCTTGCAAACCAGGGACACTTTGTAGACCTTTCCAGCGAAGTAATTCTTTTTAAATAATGTGATTTGGGCTCTGCTGCAGAGCCACCGGCTGGTCCTCGGACTGGGATCTCCTGCAGTCAGCACAGCGCTGACGTCAGGAGAAGGGGAGGGAGGGGGGAACTTTCAATGCAAATATATTTTTTTTTCATGTACAAAACAAGAATAATTTTTTTATGGGACATTAGTGTCCCTTTAACTGTTGTTTCCTCAACAGTAAGCAATCTAGCCTAATATCTGAAAAAAGTATTATAGTAAATTAAAAAGAGAAACCAAAAAGTTCATCAAAATGAACTCCGTAATACAAGTGAAATTGATAGCTAACACGTGTAACACACATAAGGGGATCTGTCTTGCGTACCACGCTCTTTGATCTTGTTCATTCATGGATGCTTTTAAGATTTTGGAATAAAGATTTATTTTTATATGTATTGGATTTGGCTGAAATCGTTTTGGTGGACCTGTGGGTGCTTTCCTCCTGCTGTCCTCTAGTCTGTGGAATCATGGCTACGATTGTGGGGAGCAGCACCGGGACCACCGACCCTGACAAGCAAGGGTGGGCGCATCATTCAATCACTGTGAGAGTCTATTTGAAGTAGCGACTGAGTTTTGAACACCATCTGCAGATTTTAACAGACTGCAAGTACCTTCACATAGTCCTTCGGGATCTCACTGGGGTCTATGCCATAGTTTGTGCACCCCCAATTTAGGTAGCTATGGCCTTACACAGAAAGAAAATAGGAGCAATTCTGGATGTGACCAGATGGAATAATTTAGAACTATAACATTTGAAATATTGATCATTGTTTTGTACATTGTCTAACATTTGGTAAATCTGGCACTCTGGCTTGTTTAAAGAATACTCCATGTGCTAAAAAATGTGAATTGACTCCTGCTGTGCTTCATTGACCAGTCAGGGGAGGTTATTATGGACCAGTTAAAATGTCCCTTTTTCTAGCACTAATTTGTATTCTTATCTTGATAAGAGTGTCTGGAAGTGTATATAATCAGTGTGTTTTATCAATAAAGGCTGTTCTGTTCTACCCTCCATAATACAAGTCTCAGCTGTACTTCTGGAGGGGGCTTGGGCTGGGGATTCTCACCTTAGCCACTGCAGGAGCGAATTCACTTGCCTCACCGGTCTACTGGCGTAGGGCCTCTGGAAACCTCACCTAGGATTCTGCAGCTAAATTCACTAGCTCTGCCAGTCTGCCAGGGGGCAGCATCCAGTTGTTCCTGCCTGAGTATCCAGGACCTCCAGGAAGCAGCAGGGCTCCAGCCGGCCGGGGAAGAGGGGCAGCTTCAGCGGAGGTTCAGGAACCGACAACCCCAAAAGGGTCCGGTAAATCCTGGTACCGTCACACTGGAGCATACCAAATCCACCATAGGAGACAAATAAAAATCCCATTGATTTATGCGGGACTTTTAACCCTTTGAGTGCCAGAGAGGTATGGAACACATTGCCCCCTTTGACTCCATGGGAAGTCCCATTTGACCCATTTCTCACCTATGGTATAGTTGGGGGCTAGATTTGTTAACCCTGTGAGTGTCAGAGAGTGATCCAACATGTAACACAATGCAATGTATCTGTCTCTGGTACTCAAAGGGTTAATCTTTCGTTTTCCAAGTAAGATGTTAATTTCTCAAACAAGTATAGTATAAGCATAAATTAATTATGTTTAAAATAAACTAAATTTGGGATTACAAGTCTGAGATGTCCAATCCATCCCTCTGGCACTCAGAGGGTTAAGCTGATCCATTTTCTTCTCTGGAAGACTTGGTCTAAACTTACATAAATTTCTTTATAGCCTGAAAGTACTTGCTGCCATCTGGTGCGTCACCCATAAAGTATGTAAATATGCAGTGTGTGCAACATTCCCAATGTAACAGCAGAGTAGGTAATGGAAGATTACCATGGGTTTATTGACATAATAACCTCCCAGTGACAACAAACACGTACACAATTACAAGACTGAGAACTCCCGTACACGTACAATAGGGGAAGCTTTATACCAATACTCAAGATGCAACTTGTTCATCTGTTTTTTTTTCATCTACAAGGCAGAGAAAGCCTCGAAGATGAGCCGGCCAGGGTGGTTTACAAGCTGATTAATGTTTATCCAGTGTTAATTCATGCAGACATCTCTGAGAAGCAAGACCAGAAGAAGTACAATAAGGAACATCATAAAAAAAACCTCTTTATTATCTAGGAAATATCAATAAAAGGGGTCAAGTATCACTTGTCACAGAGACATAACTAGGGTGGGGAAAATACAGTAAATACAAAACTAATCAAAGAATTAAATTAACTGGGCTTTATTCAAGTAGCAATCCTGGAGCAAACCAAGCTCACCACACATTTCAAAAGTATTTCCAGGAACATGTTTCCCCTAGGAAGTCACATGATAGGATGGTGTTAGTGGCCCATAGCAGTGTGTAGAGCAGCTCAAGCAGGAAATGGCCTGCAAGAGCATACCTCCCAACATTTCAAATGGCCAAAGAGGGACACTTTTGTTTTAGGTGGTGTTTATGGGGGTGAGGCTGGTGGGTGGGGCATTACCCAGAATTTTTAGGCTATTTCATGACCTACCTACTCCTCTTTGTGTAACTGAATAAATTATTTAGAGCAAGACCAAAGTATTTTATTTACACAGATTAATTTACAAACACATATATTAACGATTAACTACACATTTATGTGCGTTTTATTGTTGTGGAGCATGTAATAAACACTAATCATTCTGATATCCTGCAAAGAGGGACAAAAGGGTAGTAAAGAGGGACACAGGGATTTGGGTCTGAAAGAGGGACTGTCCCTCCTAAAGAGGGACAATTGGGAGGTATGCAAGAGACTGCCCTTCCACCAAAGAACAGATTTTAACCCACACTTACATACTACATGAATCATGGGAAAAAAACAATTTTAACATAAATTAAAAGCACTTAATGTATGCAGTTTTAAAACCAGGGATGAAAACAGCATGACCTGGAACTCTGGAGAAAACCCCATACCACTAACCTAAATAACCAAACAACAACACATCGAGTTGGATGAATTATGTCCGCAGCTGTTTTATTAACTTTTGCAGTTAGATGTGGCAAACATTATTTCTGAATAACAAGTGGACAAGTCCATAATGGAAAGCAACATCATTATCTGACACCAAGACAGACTAAAAAAACCCTGGTCCAAAGACCAACCAGGAGAGACCCCTTCAGGCCCGTCGGACTGAGCTAGACCCAGAGATCCTCCTTGAGTAACCATTCCCAGGGATCATGTGACCCACTGGACTGTCTCCCATAGGCCCTTCCAACCCAAATTGCCATCAGGCTAAAGCGCCGCTATGACAATTCCATTCATATATAAAGAAAAGACACATTGCCCAAACATGAGCCTCTTTTTTATAATTATTATTTTTTTACCAAATTAACAACAAGACAAACGCTCCAAGGGTGGAAGGGAAGGAACAACTCACCAGGGTGCCAGTCAGGAGGAAAATAAAGTGGGAGAGTTCCTCCACTTCCTTTTATAGCCTCCTGACTGAGACCACCCAGCTACCTCACCTCAAGTACAAAACCAAGCCCCAGCCAAGTGGTGTGGGCCACCACAGTCCCATGTTGTGTCACCCTTCACTTAACTTTTTGGGGTGCCTCTGGATCCAGGGACAGGCAACCAAAATCAGGGACTGCCCATAGAAATCAGGGAGAGATGGCAGGTAAGCACCATAGAATTCAGGTAAAAAGTTCCAAAGTTCCAATTGATTTAACTGGGCCTTTTAACCCCTTGGATGTTACAGAGGTCTCCTACTATTTTCAAGCAACTGGTTATGGGTATTCAGACTCTTCTGTTGTGTATCTGAGATGATGAAACTCACTGATGTCATGTCTATTACACAGACGTACAGAGAGCCCTGGGCTAATCAGACATAAAAGGAGCTATACTACATTTTACTATAATTGACTAATTACTCACTCCACCCACTTTATTTTTAGCTTTACTATTAATAGGAGTGTACTTACTTATTTTGATTTAGAAAAGGAGGAGAGGACTGTAAATTAACTGGTGCTGTATTCTATTAGCAGTCATAGCAGGTGGGGTTTGTGACAGGTAACTGCTTGTCCCCACGTGTTTGGCAGGTACAGCATAGAACACTAGTGGCTGGCCAAGCAAGGTACTCAGGGATCAGAGACAGAACACTCAGTCAGTCTGAGGCTAAGTATGCAGCATGTGTTCAGCAGTGGGGGGAAAACACTAAGGTGAAGGCAGGCAGCAATTATTCAGCTGGGCCAGGAGATCAAGCCAAGATCAGAAACTAATATGCAGGAACAGAACATGCAGTCATACAGGACTACATTCAGTAATCTAGAGGGGAGCAATTCTGGAGAAACCAATTTCACTATAGGAGACAAAAAAAAATCCTTAACTTCAGATAGATTTAAATGTAGTTTTTAACCCCTTCAATGCTAGAGATGTCTGCAAAGCATTGGAGATCTTTCCAGTATTTGAGCGTTTTAAAGCCTCATTTACATTTTTGGAACTGGCAAGTTGGCCTGCTCTGGAATTGCTCCACTTGCCTGGGGAAGAGGCCAATGTGAGGTTGTAAATAGGAAAAAAAGCACTAAAAAATGGTGAGTGTAACATGTAAAACATATTGCCAGATGGTATCCTTTTAAAATAGCATATTTTTAAGAAAGCGTGGCTTAGAGCCACATTAAATAGGTCACTGTGTTGAAAAGGGCAACATGAGAATCTCGCCCTGCATATCAGCGCATGATTTTCATGCCGCTTCTTTTAAACGCGCGATCACTTGCGGGGTTGGTTTGAAGAAAAAAAAAAAAAAGTATGGTGTCCACTGCCTTGCCTGTAATAATAAAATGCTTTAGTGTTGCAAAATTGTTTTAAACTTGGTTCTCTATAGAGCTATTTACTAATGATAGATGTTTGTCATTAATTAAAAGTGAAGCTGCCCGAGAAAAAAATATGCATATTAACCCTTTCGGAGAACCAAGTTTAAAAAAATTTTGCAAAGCTAAAGCACTTTATTATTACAGGCAAGGCAGTGGACACCATACTTTTTTTTTTCTTCAAACCAATCACGCAGGCGATCACTCGGTTAAAAGAATCGACATGAAAATCTCGCCTGATATGCAGGGCGAGATTCTCATGTCACCCTTTCAACATGGCGACCTAGTTAATGCGGCTCCAAGATGTGCTCTCTTACAAACGAGCTATTTTAAAAGTGAACCCTGCCAGATAGGGGTGACATAAGTGACTGTGCCTACATACATCTAGACGGATGTAACAGAGCTTTATGTGCAAATGTGTCTATATGGATGCAATCATGACCACAGATTAATACGCCTGCTTCATGTATGAGATGCAAGGACCCTTCATGTGTACCCAAGTGTAGAAATGTGACAAGGGAAAAGCATATTGGGCCACATTTTAAAAAAGATGACTCTGAAAACTGCCACAGCTCATTTATAAAGTGATCATTTGAAGTACATAGTAGATTTTGCAGCCCCATGCCATAATAACATAGGTATATGCCCTGTAGTTTGTCTGCAGACTGATTTTTCACAAATGCCTAAATCACACACCAGCGATCAGTGTGTGTATGTGTGTTTGTTTGTGTGTGGTCTGAGGTGTCAGTACCCCTCACTATGGGGAGCAACATGTAGAATATTTAACAAATCAGCTGTGGCTAATACACAGTCCTTTCTTTTTAGCTTTTTCTGTGTGCCAATATATTGTTGTTATTACAGGGATTTTCCTATTTTGGTATCTAACACTGTGATAGTTTTGCATTATAGGAAGTGCCAGTGTTCTTTTTTCCTTTCCTTACCCCCATACTTGCCTAGAGTTCAACAGCATTTCAGGAACACCCTTCCAGCTGCGCAGTGAAAGTGTAGTGCATCACTAGTTGTTCATATTACTGTAAATTGCTGCATGAGTAGAAAAACATGGCAGGTGTAGAGCAGCAGTTGTGCAGCAGAGAGGACGATACCCCCACCAGAATGCTATATGGGATTAAGTAAAAATCACAGTAAGCACATACTGAGATTCATATAGGCAATTAAGTCTACTTCTGTGGTTTGTCTCCTACCAAGGCTATTGCATGTACAGACTATAACTTCCCGTCTCTGAGAGTTTTAGCCAGTGTGCAGGCACGTGTTCTGACTATAGAAGCAACACAGAACAAAGGGAATCTCTGCTGTGTTCATTCTCAGACATAGCAGTGATCATAGACGGATACAGTGATGTATGTATGTATATATATCTTTATTTATATAGCGCCAGCATGTGTACTTGTATACAGTTTACATTTAGTATAGAAGGGATAGAAGAAGTGCAGTAAATAAGTGGTTATATAGACAATCATAAGGAGAACACAGGGTGAGTAAATATTAGGATACAAGGTCCCTGCCCCATAGAGCTTACAATCTAAGTAATGAGACTTTGTTTATATAACAGGACAATACATAATTCCATATAAAGAAAATATAATGCCAAAATGTTATTATTATTATTATTATTGTCATAATAGGCTGACCATACGTACCGTTTTAAACAGGACAGTACCGTTTTTCATATTTCCAGACAGTCCAATCTTTTCAATATAAATGTCAATTTTGTCCCGTTTTTAATATAACTTATATCTTATATCTAGTTTTAAATTTTCTGTAAAAAACTGAACGCTGCTTGTTTATTTCTCATAAGGTAAAGTAAATCAAATCTTCCTTTCGTCACAGTAGTGGTTTTACTGTACACATTGATTACCATAGAGTCTTATGACTTGAGTGACTCATAACTGTCTAAGACTCTCGAGTCTATGGTAAATTACCATAGAGTCTCTTAGACAGTGATATGCCGACGAGTCATAAGACTCTATGGTAATCAATGCATACAGTAAACACAGTAAAACCACTAGTGTGAGTGACAAAGAGAGGAAGTTCCGATTTACTTCAGGGTCAGGCTTTTGGGTCAGAGAGAGAGACGCTAATAAATGACAGAGCAAACGAGTTCTAGCTGCTTGCAGCTTACTACCATCGGACTTGGAGTGACGGAGTCCCACTGCCCGTCTGTCCTACACCTCGTCCCATTTTTGTCTCAAGGAAAAATGGTCAGCCTACATACTAATTTATTTATTGAGGACCTAATTATTCTGCAAAGCAATACAATGGGGTTGCAAATAGCAAAGACAGTAACAGTAGTAACAATTACTTTGACAGACAAACCAAGAGGTAGTGAGGTTCCTGTCCAGAAGAGATTACAATGTAGAGAATAAATATATATACTTTTCACAGTTGAATAGGAACAAGTGCACCCCTGTAGTATATATTTTTCTTATGTATCAAACACACTTTGAGTCTGAAGTCACTGTAATTGTGGCAGTGCTACTCCAACAGGCAGCAACTGATGGGACTCAGTGCTGTTATACAACAATCTGGCACAAATGTGTATACAGTTAAGAAACCCCCTGGAGTGGAACTAGAGGAGGGGGGACATGCAAAAGGGGAGGGTTTGGAATAGGTAAGGAGGGAATCGGAAATAGGCAGAGGGTCAAGAAGGGGAGGTAGCTGTGGCTGTGCAGAGGACGGAGCAGGCTGTCCGCCCTCTCTGTTTTTTGTGGTTGAGGAATTGGCGGTGGTGTCCTTGCCTAGTATGGGATATGGCGAGTGTTGAACAAAATACAAGAAGATTAATGCACCACCATTCCACTCAAAGCTTAAAATAAAAACACTCCTTTATTTGAATGTTATGTAAAGTACCTCCAAAAAATCAATGCTGAATCTCACTGGAGAAGATGTAATTATTAGTGTTGAGCGAGCATGCTCGGCCGATGCTCGGATCGGCTCGAGCATCGCTCTGCTCGGCACATGGCGGTACTCGTACGAGTACCGCATGTGCTCGCCCGCCATGTTCGAGTCTCCTCCCCGCACGTTTTGCGGCTGCTGCGCAGCCAATAAACGTGCAGGGAGGCTCTGACATCAGTGTAATGCCAGCAGCCATGTTGGCTGCTGGCATTACACTGATTGGCTGGCCAGAACCCGTGGTCTGGTGCTGTATAGCACCTGACCAGCGAGTTCGGCTCAGTCTTAGCCAGGGAGAGATGAGGATAGGAAGGGAAAGTCAGTGTAGGGAGAAAAAAAGCAAATTTGTGAAAAAAAAGAACCAAAAGTCCTTTTTAGGACTACTGTGTGTGGGGGCAGCAGTTTATTTTGTGTGGGGGGAAAAAAACAACAAAAAAAAAAATTTCATATATTCTGTTTAGTGTGCAAAGTTGCAGATTAGAGCACATTCTGTTTAGTGTGCAAAGTTGCAGATTAGAGCACATTCTGTTTAGTGTGCAAAGCTGCAGATTAGAGCACATTCTGTTTAGTGTGCAAAGTTGCAGATTAGAGCACATTCTGTTTAGTGTGCAAAGTTGCAGATTAGAGCACATTCTGTTAAGTCTTCAAACTAAAATATCAGTCACATATTCCATTCAGTGTGCTTCGCCGCAGTTTAGCAGCATATTCTGTGTACTGTGCAGAGTTGCAGAATAGGAAGAAATACTGTTAAGTCTTCAAACTAAAATATCAAAGTCACATATTCCATTCAGTGTGCGTCACCGCAGTTTAGCAGCACATTCTGTGTACTGTGCAGAGTTGCAGAATAGGAAGAAATACTGTTAAGTCTTCAAACTAAAATATCAAAGTCACATATTCCATTCAGTGTGCGTCACCGCAGTTTAGCAGCACATTCTGTGTACTGTGCAGAGTTGCAGAATAGGAAGAAATACTGTTAAGTCTTCAAACTCAAATATCAAAGTCACATATTCCATTCAGTGTGCGTCACCGCAGTTTAGCAGCATATTCTGTGTACTCTGCACAGTTGCAGAATAGGAAGAAATACTGTTAAGTCTTCAAACTCAAATATCAAAGTCACATATTCCATTCAGTGTGCGTGACCGCAGTTTAGCAGCATATTCTGTGTACTCTGCACAGTTGCAGAATAGGAAGAAATACTGTTAAGTCTTCAAACTCAAATATCAAAGTCACATATTCCATTCAGTGTGCGTCACCGCAGTTTAGCAGCATATTCTGTGTACTCTGCACAGTTGCAGAATAGGAAGAAATACTGTTAAGTCTTCAAACTCAAATATCAAAGTCACATATTCCATTCAGTGTGCGTCACCGCAGTTTAGCAGCACATTCTGTGTACTCTGCACAGTTGCAGAATAGGAAGAAATATTGTTAAGTCTTCAAACTAAAATATCAAAGTCACATATTCCATTCAGTGTGCGTGACCGCAGTTTAGCAGCATATTCTGTGTACTCTGCACAGTTGCAGAATAGGAAGAAATACTGTTAAGTCTTCAAACTCAAATATCAAAGTCACATATTCCATTCAGTGTGCGTCACCGCAGTTTAGCAGCATATTCTGTGTACTCTGCACAGTTGCAGAATAGGAAGAAATACTGTTAAGTCTTCAAACTCAAATATCAAAGTCACATATTCCATTCAGTGTGCGTCACCGCAGTTTAGCAGCATATTCTGTGTACTCTGCACAGTTGCAGAATAGGAAGAAATACTGTTAAGTCTTCAAACTCAAATATCAAAGTCACATATTCCATTCAGTGTGCTTCGCCGCAGTTTAGCAGCATATTCTGTGTACTCTGCACAGTTGCAGAATAGGAAGAAATACTGTTAAGTCTTCAAACTCAAATATCAAAGTCACATATTCCATTCAGTGTGCTTCGCCGCAGTTTAGCAGCATATTCTGTGTACTCTGCACAGTTGCAGAATAGGAAGAAATACTGTTAAGTCTTCAAACTAAAATATCAAAGTCACATATTCCATTCAGTGTGCGTCACCGCAGTTTAGCAGCATATTCTGTGTACTCTGCACAGTTGCAGAATAGGAAGAAATACTGTTAAGTCTTCAAACTCAAATATCAAAGTCACATATTCCGTGTAAGATGAAGAAGGCGGGTAAAAAGGGACGGGGAAGTGGACGTGATCCTGATAGTTCAGGGCGCGGGTCAGGACGCGGAGAAACTGTGCCTGGTGCCAGAGCACAAGAAAGAAAGACATCCACCATACCTAGCTTCATGTCTCATTTTACAGGGCGTCGCAGGACATCACTCTCGAGGTCCGACCACTGCGAACAGGTGGTCGGTTGGATGTCAGCTGATACTGCTTCCAGTCGGTTAAGCACCACCCTGTCTTCCACCAAGTCCACTCTCAGTAGCCAAGAGTCTGGTCAACATAATCCTCACTCTGATCATCCTTCCTCCCACCATAGACGGTCTGGTCAAAGAAGTGATCCCACACTGGGATATAGTGAGGAGCTCGTCTCATCACCAATCCTTCATTTGACCCTCTCTCCAAGCACGCTTGCAGAGGAACATGACATCTTATGCCCTGATTCACAACCTCTAGAGGGTACCCAATCACAAGAAGATGACAGATGTGAACGGCATTTAAGGTCAAAGGAAGTAGTGGATGATGATGATGATGATGAGACACAGTTGCCATTAAATCAACCACTATTACTGTCTCAAGACCTTGTTGAGGAGGATGTTATACAGTTGTCAATGACTGAGTATGTGGTGGGATCAAGACATGAGGAGGATGATCAGAGTGAGGAAGTGGAGGAGGACTTGGTGGACGATGAGGTGACTGACCCCACCTGGGAAGGTGTAGAGCCGAGCGATGACAGCAGTCCTGAGGGTGAGCCATCTGCAGCACCGCAACAGGCTGGAAGAGGCAGTGGTGTGGCTACAGAAAGAAGGCGGACCGCACCAAACCGGCCCGCAAATGTTCCACGGAGCACCCCCTTGCGTAAATCTACCTTGCCAAGGGGTAGGTGTTCCGCGGTATGGCGTTTTTTTAAGGAAAGTGCGGACGACAAAAGAATTGTAGTTTGCAACCTGTGCCACACCAGAATGAGCCGAGGCATGAACACTAGAAACCTCACCACCACCAGCATGATCCGACACATGGCATCCAAGCACCGTAATAAGTGGGAGGAACGCCTGGATCGCCCATCTGTGTCTGCAGGCCACACCACTGCCTCCTCTTCCCCTGTTTTCGGTGCCGGCCAATCGCCTGTCGAAGGCGCAGGCCCGCATACCTCCCGCCCTGCACCTGTACCATCTGAAGCACCATCAGCGACCACATCCACTTCCCTGTCCCAGCACAGCGTCCAAATGTCGTTACCCCAGGCATTTGAGCGCAAGCGAAAATACCCAGCCACCCACCCACAGGCCATAGCACTAACCTCACACCTTTCCAAATTACTGGCCATCGAAATGCTGCCATTTAGGCTTGTGGACACTGAGTCCTTCCGCAGCCTGATGGCAGCAGCTGTCCCTCGGTACGCGGTCCCCAGCCGCCACTACTTTTCCCGGTGTGCCATCCCCGCATTACACCACCATGTGTCCCGTAACATCACCCGTGCCCTGACCAACGCAGTTACTGGGAAGGTCCACTTAACGACTGACACATGGACAAGTGCTTGTGGCCAGGGACGCTACATTTCCCTGACGGCACACTGGGTGAATGTCGTGGAGGCTGGGAGCGACTCGGACCCTGGGATGGCACGGGTGCTACCCACGCCGAGGATTGCGGGCCCTACCTCCATCAGGGTTTACGCCAGCACCTACGTTATTGGCTCCTCCTCCTCCGTTTCCACCTCCGAATTCTCTACACGCAGCGCCACTCCCCCATCAGCCGGTAGCTGGAAGCAGTGTAGCACTGCAGTGGGGAAGCGTCAACAGGCCGTGCTGAAGCTGATCTGCCTTGGGGACAAACAGCACACGGCCTCAGAGCTGTTGCAGGGGATTAGTCACCAGACCGAGCAGTGGCTCTCGCCACTCAACCTGCAACCAGGCATGGTTGTGTGTGATAATGGGCGTAACTTGGTGGCGGCTTTGGAGCTCGGCAAGCTCACACACGTACCATGCCTAGCGCATGTATTTAATTTAGTGGTTCAGCGATTTCTAAAAACCTACCCCAATGTGCATGATCTCTTGACCAAGGTGCGCCGCGTGTGTGCACATTTCCGTAAGTCATCTACAGCTTCGGCCGGCCTGTTGAAGCTGCAGCAGCGCTTACAATTGCCAGCTCACCGGCTGCTGTGTGACGTGAGCACGCGCTGGAACTCCACCTTCCACATGTTGGCCCGGCTTTGTGAGCAGCAGAGGGCAGTAGTGGAGTACCAGCTGTTACACGGTCGTCGCCTCTCCGTTCAACTTCCTGTAATCAGAAGTGAGGAGTGGGAATGGATGTCAGACCTCTGTGAGGTTTTACGCAATTTTGAGGAATCGACACAGATGGTGAGCGGCGATAACGCTATTATCAGTGTAACCATCCCACTTCTGTGTCTACTGAAACGCTCGCTGCTCACAATTAAAACTGACGCTTTGCATGTGGAAGAGGTGGAAATGCGGGAGGAAGAGCTTACACAAGGTGATAGCCAGAGCACCCTCACTTCGTCTTCTCAGCGACAATTGGAGGAGGCGGAGGAGGAGGAAGACACGGTTGCCTCCGCTACAGAGGGTAGCCATGGAACTTTAGTTCCATCTCTTCAGCGTGGGTGGGCAGAAGAGGAGGAAGAGGATGAGGAGATTGAGAGTCATCCTCCTGGTGAGGACAGCGAAATCTTGCCTGTTGGTACTCTGGCACACATGGCTGACTTTATGTTAGGCTGCCTTTCCCGTGACCCACGCGTTACACGCATTTTAGACAACACGGATTACTGGGTGTTCACCCTTCTGGACCCCCGCTACAAAGAGAATTTCTCATCTCTCATTCCTCTGGTGGAGAGGACAAGCAAAATGGTGCAATACCAGAAGGTTCTTGTTGAAAAATTGCTCCAAAATTTTCCATCTGACAACGCTGGCGGCAGAGTACGTGCTACCTTGGCCAACCGAGAAGGGGAGAAAAGGGGAGCACACAGCAGTTCCGACAAAGGCAGGGCAACACTCTCCAAGGCGTGGGACACCTTCATGACACCCCGCCAGCACCCTCACCCTGATGCGCAGCCTAGTGTCACAAGGAGGGAAAAGTTTTGGAAGATGGTGAAGGAGTACGTAGCAGACCGTGTCAGCGTCCTCAATGATCCCTCTGTGCCTTACAACTACTGGGTGTCCAAGCTGGACACGTGGTATGAACTGGCACTCTACGCCTTGGAGGTGCTGGCCTGCCCTGCCGCCAGCGTTCTGTCTGAGCGGGTATTTAGTGCTGCTGGTGGCATCATAACAGATAAGCGTATCCGCCTTTCCACCGACAATGCTGTTAGGTTGACACTTATAAAAATGAACAAGGCCTGGATTTCCCCTGACTTCTCCACTCCACTGGAGGAAAGCCCCGGGGGAACATAAAGTCACTTTATATATGTTATTTACAATGATGGGAATACTCTGTATTCCCATTCACCCCTTCCACCCAAAAAACGGGTACATGGTTGACTCTTAATCTTCTCATCCTCCTCCTCCTCTTCCATATGCCCTGTGATATAATTTTTATATAGGGCCAGCTCACCAGCGGGCCCTGTTTGACAATTTTTATATAGGTCAGCTCACCAGCGGGCCTTCTCATATAATGTTTTATTGGGTCAGCTCTCTAGCGGGCCCTCTCATATAATGTTTTATAGCGTCAGCTCACTAGCGGGCCTTCGCATATAATGTTTAGGATGGTCAGCTCCGCAGCAGACCCTCACCCATAATGTTTTAGATGGTCGGCTCAGCGCACGTTTCCCTCTTAATCATGGCCCCAGTTCAGAAAAATCGAGGACATTTTTCGGAGAATTTGCCTTTGCGCACGTTTCCCTCTTAATCATGGCCCCAGTTCAGAAAAATCGAGGAAATTTTTGGGAGAATTTGCCTTTGCGCACGTTTCCCTCTTAATCATGGCCCCAGTTCCAAAAAATCGATGAAATTTTTTGCAGAATTTGCAGATGATATAGAAGTAAATATACAGCAAATACTGTTTGGTAACAATTTTTCGCCTAAAGTCGTTTTTATTTTCCTTTTTGTGTGTTTTACGGTCAGTCTGTAAAAATGGCGTACTACGGGCGAAAGATCGTTCCCAGCAGCGATGTTGGAGTCCAAGATGCATCCAGACATCCTCCCTATGCTGTCCCTGAACCATTTCTGTGGTGTTTCCATCCTTTTCTGCCCTTTTCCTATGGACCAGGCACCCTCCCCTCATCAGAGCAGGGGGTGCCTGGTGTAATGCTCGAGTCCTCCCATTGACTTCAATGGGGCTCGGGTGCTCGGCCGAGCACTCGAGCCTCCGGGGGTGCTCGGTCAGAGCACCCGAACACCCGAGCATTGGGGTGCTCGCTCATCACTAGTAATTATGCAGCAGCTTGGTCCAACAAAGCTCTACATTAGATCAACGCGTTTCACGTACAAGACGCTTACTCATGATCGCTAAGCGAGTGTTGACAAAATAATTCAGGATGGATCCTTAGGGAGGTAACCCTAGGGAGGTTGGCAACAGGCTAATGATGCGGGTGATTACGTTGCCCATTGTAACTGGCTGGGTCTGGCACAATGGGGCACCTGGTGAACTGCACTTTAAAAAGGACGGATGATGATTCTGGTTTAAGCATGAGCCCGTTTTTTGTATTTGGGCATGCTGGGAAGAGGTACTCGAAGTGGCTTAACCACTTAAGAAACGGCCGCAAGCACATGCAGCCGGCACTTAAGCACCTCAGACCTTTTTTTTTCTTTATTTCCGGATTCCCCGAACAGAGTGCAGCCGCGGGGGAAGCCCGGAATTCCATGACGGTCATAGTATGTCATGGGTCATTAATTCAGATCTACCCATGATGTGCTATGACCATCAAGGGTCGTTAAGGGGTTAAAAGGGGGCAAGGACTATGTTAATGTTGTTTAACAATGGGGAGTAAGAGTTGATTGGTATTTGTTACGCAAAGTATTTAAACTGGTTTGGTCTTACCCAAGATAAGTGTGTGTTTTTTATTCCTTATACCTTTTACTCTTGCAAAACTCTTTCACAGGTTAAAATAATTTTTTTCCTTTTCCATGAAAAGAAACTGGGAGAGAAAACAGACATCTCGCCCTGTGATACATCCTGTTTTGCAATTCCCTCATTATATGCACTTAAAAGAGCAGCAAACTTTTGTTTTCAAAGAATGCATGTTATAGGCTGTTTCCTACTGAGTAAAACAAGGGAATTTCCACTGCTGGGAGATTTTTTATTTAGTTATTATACTATATTTTTGTGTATGTGTGTATATATATAAATATATATATATATATATATATATATATATATCCTATAATATAAAAGGCATGTATGTTTGTCTGATGCAGTCACGCGCACCAGAGAATGCATGAATGCATAGAACGCTACACGCTGCACCGGGCAGTCTCTACTCTGCATTATTACGCACTTTGGCCCATGTACATGGGCTTTTACACTACTTGCATCATGTGACCAAAGCCTAACACACAAGGGGTGGCAGTAAGGAGGGGATATTCATGTCTCCTCCCTGCTGCAATTCTGGAGATACAGAGGGGCATGAATTTGACAGAAGTGGGCAGGGCTCTACAAGGAGTTAGCCCTCCCTCATCAACAAAAAATCCATGGCTGACAAACACACACACACACACACACATACATACATACATGTAGCCCCCTGGATATTTTCTGTTGTGGGTCTCCTACGGAATTAGAAGCACTTACTAGGCTGTTTAGCACTGTGTACTCAGGATGTGAAAAAGAGGCTTGGATTTCAAGAAGCATGGTGCATGCTCACAACATGAAAAAGAGGCTTGGAATAAAAGGAACTGAATGACCAAGCTCAGAACATGAAAAAGACGCTTGGAAAACAAGAAACTTACTGACCAGATGCACAACAAACACAAGTATACACACACAGACCTCACCTGAGCCATTTCTATGCACAAATGTCATCCTGCTGCTCCGCACACACACACACACAATGCCCTCACCTGCACTTCTCCTGTTAACCCTTTCAGTGTCAGAGGAGTATGCAATGTATTCTTGTCAAAGTGTTGCAAATCAGTCTGGCACTCAAAGGGTAAAACCTTTATAGACTCTTAACTTGCAGCGAAGTAATGTACAAGGGAGGGCTGTCAGACACCTATGCTACTCAAACGTTTAACCCTTGGCGTGCCAGAGGGGTATGCAAAACATTGCTTTGCAATGCATTGAGAAATCCTCTGCCACTCAAAGGGTTAAAAGGATGGTGATACTTCTATTAAAGTTTAACTTCAAGCCTTCTTTATTTATTTTTTTTACATGTAATGCTATATTTAATTACTTATGGTGTTGTAGTTCAAACGCTATTCAAACCGAAAGGATCCCCCTTCTGCCCCTTTCCCTGTGTCACTCAGCCTCTCAGTCTGGTCTGGATGGAGCGCAACAAGGGACAATCTTCAGTAAACAAAAGGAAAATCATGCCCTCCTTCCTCAACGGAGGCAGGGTTTTCCTTATACTTACTGACTAACGTTTGTCCCTCGCTGCATCCATCTGGAGCCTTTTTTTTTTTTTTTTTGACATGGACAGCGGATGCCCAGGATCCCTGGTCTTTCCTCAGTTCACAGATACCCAGCATTGCTTCTCCATGGCTGATACCCCTGCCAGCGGCTTCTTCCTCCTGCACTGGATCTGGACACTGCTAGCCACATTGTGGGGAGAAGAGTGTCTCCGCTGTACCGGGGACAATAATGTGGGGAGCTGAATGTACATTATTTATGTCATAAGGACTTCTTTATACATTAACAGCACTCTATGCATTGCACCACAATGAAATGGATGTCTTTCCAGCACTCAAAGGGTTAACTCTGACATGACACACCGCTGTATAGTGCATGGCATTCTATGGCTTAACATGCTTGTATAAGTCTCTCTCACATAATCTCCTTTTATTTTCTGCTTTCCACTGCTACACGCCAAACACACAGAGACATAATACTGCAATTCTGCCGAAAGTAAAGGAAATAAGAAATACAAAGATCTAGTCAGAGACGCTCAACTAGTAACGAGCCTGCCCTCGAATTAATGAAGCTCTATATGATAAGTATCCTACTCAGGGTGCAATCTCTTTTAGCTCAACTAGTGCCTTTCACAGAGAGAAAATATCCTGAAGCACATCATACTGATCCTACCAAAAGGCAGTCCAGCCACGAAGTGCCAGGCAATTCCCCTCTGAACAAGAGAAGCAGCCAACCCCAGATGTACATTTTGGCCTTGTTGGGCCTCGACAGCGAGATAAGTATCCTACCAAGGGTGCAATCTCTTTTAGCTCACTAGTGCCTTTCACAGATAGGAAAAATCCTAAAGCACCTCATACTGATCCTACCAAAAGGCAGCCAACCCTAAGGGTAACAGGGTAATCCAGGCGTGGACCTCTTGCTCACAGTGCATAGAGAGATCAGCTGCACCTCACTGACGAGGCCCAACAAGGCTGAAATGTACGTCTGGTGTTGGCTGCTTCTCTTGTTCAGAGGGGAATTGCCTGGCACTTCGTGGCTGGACTGCCTTTTGGTAGGATCAGTATGATGTGCTTTAGGATATTTCCTCTCTGTGAAAGGCACTAGTGAGCTAAAAGAGATTGCACCTTGGGTAGGATACTTATCCTATAGAGCCTCATCAGTTTGAGGGTAGGCTTGTTCCTAGTAGATGGGTCTCTGACTAGCTCTTTGCATGTGCAAATTACCCTTGGGATTAGTCACCCTAAGGGTAACAGGGTAATCCAGACGTGGACCCCTTGCTCACAGTGCTTAGAGAGATCAGATGCACCTCACTGACAAGGCCCAACAAGGCCGAAATGTACGTCTGGGGTTGGCTGCTTCTCTTGTTCAGAGAGGAATTGCCTGGCACTTTGTGGCTGGACTGCCTTTTGGTAGGATCAGTATGATGTGCTTTAGAATATTTCTTCTCTGTGAAAGGCACTAGTGAGCTAAAAGAGATTACACCCTGGGTAGGATACTTATACAATAGACGGCAGGCTTGTTCCTAGTTGAGCATCTCTGGCTAGCTCTTTGAAATAACAAATACCACTGATTTAATGGTTTCAGGACCAGAATGGGGGGCAGCAACATGTTGTGAAGCAACGTCCTCTGGTCCTTAGAGGGCTGCATTCTAACTCTCTGAACACTGTATATCTGTTGCGTGTGTGTGTGCATGCATGTCTGTTGCTTATGTGTGTGTGAGCATGTCTGTTGTGCTCATGTGTGTCTGTTCTTGTCTATTGCGTGCATACATCTGTTACATGTGTGTCTACATGTGTGCATCAGACATAGGGTTTATGTTCTCTATTGTTTGCTGTCTGTGCTTGTAGCGAAATAAAGAATTGGTTTTATTCAAGTCAACTTCTTCTGAGAGTGCGTCCTTTCCGTTTCCTACATGTGTGCATCTCCTCTGTCTGTGTGTGTGTATGCAGTCTTTTGCATGTTTCTGCCACTTACTGTGCCTATGTTTTGAATATGTTTGTGTTTATCAGTTTGTCTGCATTTCAGACACGTACTCCCAACGGTCATAATATAACGGGCAACATCTTCCCACATTGCTAGTATATATATATATATATATTAAGTTATTGTAATCTAGATCCCAGACAAAAGCTCACACCAGGACTTATTGGAAAAAACACGTAATTTGTTGTGTCAACATTTCGGCCCCATCCTGGGCCTTTCCCAAGACAATAAGAGCCAATCAAAAATGACCTTATATACAGTGGAACGGCAAAATTGCACTAAAAATACACAAGGTTAGTGTAAGTGATGTGATAGTCTATGAGACAACACATGAGTTACCCAAAGAGGAATTAGGTCATAAAATAACTTAAAAATCTTCGGGAATCCCTGCCCACCAGCCATGCCTCCAGCAATACCACCTAAAACAAAAGTGACCCTTTTTGGTCAATTGAAATGTTGGAAGGTATGCAATATGTTGTCCTTTCTAAAATAACTATACTGCTTCTTCTTACTAGAGTTGTTCAGTTCATCATCTGTATTTATTGATAATTCACCAGTATACTGTAATGTTATATACTATACAATGGCCACTGGTCCTGTGTGTACCCTACATATGCACATGATGTCATGGATTACTGGGTGACTGTCTTGAGTTTGCTTAAAGCCACAGCCCCAGACCATTTATAAAAGTAGTAAATACCCTGACATAAGCACTTGAGCTCAGAAACGCTGTACAGTCTATTACACAGGAAGTCAGCTGTTTAAAAATTAAATATGGTGATATAACTTTAACCCTTGCACTTAAATGGTTAAAAGCTTGATAGTGGCCCCTAGACTTAGTTTCACTATGGTACTGTTCCATCTATCCAGCCAGCCACACAGATTACTCAGTAGCTGCCTCGCGTGGGAGACACTGTTGAAGATGTACTTAGAGGAGCTTGAAAAATTCTGGGGCACACCAAATGGTCATAGGAGACAAAAAAAACCCTGTAACTTAAAGGAGATGTGTCACCTATGGACAACATACCTTAAATAGTTAGGCTATATATTAAAAACTACGAAAACTGTATTTATTTTTTTATTTAAAGTTTTGATGTTGTATAATTTTAACTTATATAGTCTGAGCTGCAGCTACTTCCACATAGACTGCAGCCCGACGCTCTGCCTCTGCTCTCCTCCCTGCTCCGATGACGGCAGCTTCTGTCTGTAAGCTGGAGCACTCTCATTGGCTAGATATCGATCTCTGCCAATGAGACCGCTCCAGCTTACAGAAAGAAGCCGCCGTCATCGGAGGAGGGAGGAGAGAAGAGGCAGAGCGTCGGGCTGCGGTTTAACTGCAGTGAACCGCAGGCTACACGGAAGTAGCTGAAACCCAGACTTTGTAAGTTAAATTTATACATCAAAACTTTTAATAAAAAAACAATACCGTTTTCGTCGTTTGTGATATATAGCCTAACTTTTTAAGGGATGTTGTCCATAGGTGACACATTCCCTTTAAATGAGGCTCTTAAAACTCAAAATTAGTTTTCCAAATACAAATGGCTAATACGACATGTATGTACCTGGGAATCTTCTTTCCTGGAACCCCCAGAACAATCAAAATGGCTGGGGTGGGAGTCCCCAAAATGATGGGACTTGTGGCAGAATGAGGGTGGGGCTTGTCTGGGTGGGGCTACCATAATAAATGGTTGGGGGAGTGTGCAGAAAAGGGTGGGAAGTAGGCAGAATGTCGAGGGACTATTGAGAAACTCATCAAGCCAGAGAAATATCTTCTGCCTTAGAGTTCCGGTAATTAACAGTCAAAACTGGAGCGTTCCCACGTATAAAAAAATTCTTTCAATATCACCAAAGTTGTTTTTAGATGATAGTGTCCCTTTAACACTTTTAGACACAAGCTGGCCCTGTAGCTTAACCCTGTTAAGTGCCAGAGAGGTATGCAACTGAGCCAGAGGGGTGTCCAATGCATTACGAAGCAATGCTTTGGACACCCTCTGGCGCTCAAAGGGTTAAAAAGGATATGTTGAGCTGTATAGACTTTTGATAGAAAGGTGTCCCGGGGCAGGGGTGCCCTTGTTTTACTCAGCAGGAATAGCAGTATGCTGTTTGATTTTTCTTTAAAAAGGTTGCTGCTTTCTTAAGCTCTTGATGGGAAGGAAATCCATTCCCATAGTCAGCTCTAAGTCTATGGCACCTATTACTTTTTTATTATATCCTGTTTGTTCAAAGTCCCATACACTTATCACCGCTGTGTAAATGATTATTATCCTTGTACACTCTGTGAATATGTGCATGGTGCTATATAAACAAACATTTCCACTGACGAGGCCCAAAAAGGCCAAAATGTACACTACGTTTTGGCCTTGTTGCACCTCCTCAGTGAATTCTGTGGAAATGTCTCCTCTCTAATGACACTAGAGAGGTAAAACATGATATTCCTGAGTGGTGACTAGCTAAGTACAAGCCATTGTGCTTTCTGTTTGTCCTCAGAGCCTCTCACATTTTTGTATATATTTTGAATACTCTTAGGAGTCTCCCTCAGAGTGAAGGGTAATTCAGACGTAGAACCCCTTCTCTCAGTGCCTAGGGAATCAACCTGCACCTCATTGATGATGCCCAACAAGGACAAAAATTATGTCTATGGTTAGCTAGTGTTCCTGTGCAGAGGGGACTTGCCTCTTATTTTGGAACTGGACTTTCTTTTGTGCAGGATTAGTCTAATATGTATGTGGAAATTTCTCCTGAGTGGTGACTAGCCTTAGTCATCAATCTGTTTAATATTTTTAGAACATTTTGTTTTAGTAGTTGGGGGATATAATCTCAGCAGAACTTTGTTCTCTGACCTGTTTTATAAAGACTGCATAATTAATTACTCACATGTCCAGGAAACCTCCTATCTCCACCTTCTTAGGCTGCTTTGCAATGTGTTGCGTACCCCTCTGGCACTCAAAGGGTTAATGGAGAAGAATAATCAAGCAAAATCTTGCATAATGGAGGCTCCCACTAAGGGGAATATTTATTCTCTGTGCACCAAGGCAGAGAGACAAATTAATAGTCCTGCCATTTCCCATGGTACGCTCTGTGTATTAGACTTGCGTGCAACAAAAAATTGTATTGTCCAAATGATTAGGTTATGTTTTAACCATTTGGATAAAACAAATTTAAACTCCAACCACCACACACACACAAATTTGATTGGTCAGAATTTCAGTTAAATTTTTTGTTGTCAAATGAAGTTCATTCATTGATATTCTGAACATTAAAGTGATAGTAATGTTTCACAAAAACAGCAGCTCCAATTAATCTTCATAGTATTTGAGCCATAGAGAGTGTTATTTCAATACTGTCAGAGGTGTAGTTCAAGAGTAATTGAATGATAAAGTTTCCCCCTCCCGCCCCTTTTACCTAGTGTAAGCCACCTCCCCTCAGATGTGGAATCTGGTCAACAGACCAGACAGCTCACAGCAAGGGACAATCTTCTTACTGTGAGAACAATTAACCCCCCCCCCCCAATGGGCTTTTCAGGTTTTTCCCTTATGCTAATTGAAGATTGTACCTCTCTGTGATCCACCTGGACACCACCCTGCTGCTCTGAGGTGAGCAGTGTTACATCAATAAAAGGGGAGGGAGGGGAACACTTTATCATTCAATTACTCTAGAACTACAACTCAGACAGTATTGAAATAACACTCTCCATGGCCCAAATACTATGAAGACTAATTGGAGCGGCTTTTATTGTGAAACGTTACTATTCCTTTAAGTAGTTCTCTAGTCATTACATTTGTGAACTCAGTGCCCTTGGCCTCCTGCATCTTCTATGAAAAAAATAAACATTAGAAAAACCTTAAAACTCTGCCACCACAACCCCGCTGCAGCTGCCTATACAAAATAAAAAAATAATAATAATAATAATAATCCTGCCCGCAGCCACTGCTGGAGACACAATGAGAAAAAATTAAAGAGGAATTGCCTTTTATATGGCCATAAGTGTTCAAATGCACCAATTGGCTGGGATTGTGGTGTTATGCAGGGCATAGACTGTGCCCTACAGTAACCTCACCTCCCAGCCAATCAGCATATAGCAGGACGGGTCACTAATACTCTTACTTTAACCTTTCCAGCTAGACAAAATTATACTTTTTCTGTGTGTTCATTTCCTTTGAACCTTGTTTGTAACTGTTTACTAACAAGGCTCAGGAAAAGTGAGAAATTATTCTTACTGTTATTTGTATTTCTTTTGTGTCCCTACATGGCATTAGCATGGGGTATTGTCTCAGCCCTCCACCTGGGTAGGACTTCTCAACTGCATTACATATGCGCCTCCCCTTGCTACCTTCAGTTTTCCTATTGGCCAAGCTGCAGAAACACAAGATGCATACATGTTATAGAAGGGTTGGTTATGCCATGTAGGGACACAGAAGAAATATATTTCTTCTGTGTCCCTCCCCGGCATTAGTATGGGGACTTAAAAAGCATTACCCGATGAGAAGGGAGGGGGGGATAACCAAAACAGAACATGGAAGGATCCTACCAGATTCACAGTGGTACAACTGCTTCCAGGACCTTCCTCCCATACTTGGCATCAGCAGAAGACTGGACGTCCAGGTGGCAATACTTTATAAAGGTGGATATGGAAGACCAAGTAGCTGCCTTACATATGTCGGAAGGAGAAGCTTCTACTTTCTTAGCCCAGGAAGTGGATATGGCTCTGGTAGAATGGGGTCTGAGATTTTTGGGGGCCTGCTGCCCTGCTTCTGAATATGCCAATTTGATGCATTCAGTGATCCACCTGGCAATGGAAGCCTTGGAGGCTGCCTTACCCCTGAATCTACCTTGGAAATATATAAATAGTGAGTCTGAACATCTAAATTCTGCTGACCTGGATAAGTAAATTGAAAGGGCCCTAACCAAGTCCAAATTATGAAATTGAACCTCCTTGGTTGCTGAAGGGTTAGCGCAGAATGAAGGAAACACAATCTCTTAGTTCAGGTGAAACTCTGAAACTACTTTCCCTCTAAAAGATGGCTTGGGTTTCAGGACCACTTTATCCTGATGAAACACCAAAAAGGGACTCTGACAGGACAAGGCTTGAAGCTCGTTAATTTTATGGGCCAGGGTTATAGTCGTGAGAAACACTATCTTCAAGGTAAGATTCTTGAAGGAAATATCTTGAAGAGGCTCAAAGGCCTTTGCTTTAGACAGCTGGTCTAACACCAGATTCAAATCCCAAGGTGGAATGATACTATGTATAGTGGGCCTGATCTTGGAAATTGCCCTTAAATATGGTTTAATGAGGTCATATTCTGTCAATTGAATGGCTAACATGGCCGACAAGGCTGATACTTGGACCCTGATGGATGCTGGTCGCAATCCTTTTTGAAAACCATCTTGCAGAAATTCCAATATTCTGGAGATGTTGATGGAAGGATGTTGAGGGAACTTGGCTTTAAACCACTTAGAGAATGTTGACCACATCCTAGAATACACCTTGGAGGAAGATTTCTTTCTTCTAACAATTATTGTATCTGATACAGATTCCGATAATCCTTTGTCTTTCAACATGAACCGTTCCACCTCCAGGCCATGAAATGTAGAAGACTTGGGTTGGGATGACAAACTGGCCCCTGGGTCAAAAGGTTTTCTGCTATCGGAGGTTTCGAGGGAGGTGCTACTGGCATTGTAACCAGGAAAGAATACCAAGGTCTCCTGGGCCAATCTGGTGCTATCAAAATAACGTTTGTTTTGTCCTTTTTGATCTTCCGCATTACATCCATGAGGATTGGAAATAGTTGAAAAATATATGCCAGATTGTAATTCCAAGGAAGCCTCAGAGCATTGATGCCTGCAGCATCCAGATCTCTCCATCTGGACAGAAAGACTGGGCATTTTGCATTTTCCCTTGTGGCCATGAGGTCTATGTCTGGTTGTCTCCAGTGCTGACATATCTTCTTGAACACTAGAGGATTCAGAGACCATGCCCCTGGATCTACAGGACTCCTGCTGAGGAAATTGGCTATCACATTGTTTTTCCCTGCGATCTGAGTGGCTAAAATTCCTTTCAGATTTCTTTCTGCCCATATGAGAATCTTTCTTGCTTCCTTGAAAATACTGTGTCTCCTTGTGCCACCCTGATTTTTTAGGTACATGACTGTCGGGGAAATTGTCTGAGTGAATCAAGACTCTTTTCCCTTTTAGATTCTTTGTAGATATCAGATTTCCCAGTCGTGGTCTTCTAGACTTGAGCCCTTCCTGTGATTTGGAGGCTGCTGCCACCATGTTAACTCCTTTCATGTTGTCTGTAAGAGGGGTGTTCACTGAAATGGGCTCCCAGAATCTTTGTTCCAGAATTTCAAGAAATCGAGCTGGATAATAACCCTTTATTTATATAACGCACACAGATTCCGCAGCACTTTACACTCATATTGGTTCCTGTCCCCATTGGGGCTCACAATCTAAATTCACCTATCAGTATGTTTTTGGAGTGTGGGAGGAAACCGGAGTACCCGCAAACACAGTGAGAACATACAAACTCATTGCAGATGTTGTCCTTGGTGGGATTTGAACCCAGGACCCCAGCGCTGCAAGGCAACAGTGCTAACCACTGAGCCACTGTGCTGTCTCATATGTAGACGTGCCAAAGTACTACTTGTATCGTTGATGATAAATTTTCCAGGATATTCATGAAGTCTTGGGATGTATGGGTCAGGTTTCTTTTGAACTGACCCACCCTTTTGGTGATCCTCCTGATCCTGTCCTCCTTCAGGCATAGAGTATTTGCCTGGGAATTCAGCTGTAATCCCAGGAAGGTAATTGATTTGGAGGGAAGAAGCTGACTCTTGTTCTCTTTTACCAGTCATCCTAATTGGTGAAGATATTTCAGAGAAGCTCTGGTGTGTTGGATTGCCTTGTCTTGGGATTCTGCTAATATCATGATGTCGTCCAGATAGGATATAATATGGATCCCTTTTTTTCTTAAAGGTTGAAGGGCTGCAGCAAGAACTTTTGAAAAAAACTCTGGAAGCTGTTGCCAGACCAAATAGTAGGGACCTGAACTGAAAATGTTCCTTCCCTATTGCAAACCTCATGAACTGTCTGTGTGAGACTTTGACTGGGATATGATGGTATGCATCTCTCAGGTCTATTGTAGACATAAACGTCCCTGGAAAGACTGTCTTCATGATAGTTGCAGTGGATTCCATTTTGAAATGTAAGATCTTGAGAAGCTGGTTCAAGGACTTAAGATCCAGAATAGTCTGGAATCCTCCCGAACTCTTGGGTACTATAAATATGACTGAATATATCCCAGAATCCTGTAGATTCCCAGGTACTGACTCTGTTACTCTGTTGCTCAATGGATTCTGCACAGAATCCATAAATGCTGCTCTTCTCACTGGACTGGCAGGAATTCTGGCCCTCACAAAGTGGCAATGAGTTGGGACATTGTGAAATTCTATCAGGTACCCTGACTCTAAAATTTGCTGCACCCATCTGTCAGGGCTTGCCAGATGTTTCCAATCTGATCGAAAAAGACCCAGTCTGCCCCTGACTGGATCCAGAGTCAGGGCCCGCTCATTCTCATTGGAATTCCTTCTTATTTTGGGGCTTTTTGGAAAATTCCTTCCTATAGCCCACTCTAGTGTCGTGGGTGAATCCATCTTCTATGATAATATGATCCTCCTTGCGACTTCTGTTGTTCCAGAAAGGAAGGCATCCTGGCTCTAATTGACAATGTTCTGGGAGGTGAAAACCTGGGCCTGAACTCTTGCGGCAGAAAGGTGCTCTTCCCACCTGATACCTTTTTAACCCTTTCAGTGCCAGAGGGGTACGCAACGCATTTGCAATGCGTTGCGTACCCCTTTGGCACTTGAAGGGTTAATAATATCTTCCAGATGTTCACCGTATAAGGATGTTCCGGTAAAGGGTAAGGATACTAGTCAACTCTTTGAAGGAGCATCTGCATGCCATGACTTGAGCCACTAAGCCCTCCTAGCGGCCACCGATACAGCAGATGATCTAGCTAGAAGCGAATGATATCAAAAGAGGCATCGCAGGAGAAGTTTGTGGCCTCCATCATGACCACAACTTCCTTCACTAACTTAGATCTGGATACATTGGATTCAATTTTTTCTTCTAGATTGGATAACCAGGTCAGGACATACTTGAAAACGAGAGAAATGTCAATGTATTCTTCCTGGTAAAACATTTTCTAAATAAATAAAAAAACAGATCCTCATGGTAAGAGTTAGGCAAGCCACTGCTGTAGCTGCTTTAAGATTCTGCCCCAGGACTGTGAATTGTTGTCTAAGGATTCCTTCCAACTTCCTTTCCATGGGTTCATACAGTGAGGTACCCTCTTCCAACAGGAGTGTAGTTTGCTTCGCCAGCTGTGCAACTAATGCATGAATCTTAGGTGGTGATACCCAAGCTTTAATGTCCTCCTCCTTAAAGGGGTACATTTTTGAAAAACGTCTAGGCAAACTGGACCGCTTGTCCCCTAACTTCCATACAGCAATAATAGATTGGTGTATAGGAAATACAGGAACTTCCTTCTTTTTCCCCAGAAAGGCTGTGTCTATGACATCCATATCCTGTTGCACTTCTGATAAGCCTAAGGTTTTCCTGATTAATGTAACTAAAGTATCAGACTTATCCAGACCAAAAGATCCTGATTCCTCTGTTAATTCACCTTCCTCCTCATACGAGAATTCAGATTCAGGATCAAATAAACTGTGCTCCATATTTTCTTCCTCCAACCGGGAAGAAGTCCCTTCTCCTGGACCAGAACGTGGCCTTTTTCTTGAAGGCTCCCCTTCCTGCATGGCCTTAAATGCGTGCTGCATGGATACTTTCATCCATGCTAAGAAATTAGAAAACTGTGAAGTCATCTCCTGTCCTGCTGCTTTTTTTTAACACATTCCTGGCATAATTTTCCAGATTCACTGGAACTATGCTTTACATCACAAGAGAGGCAACATTTGGGTTTGAAAGAACCTTTCTGACTCTTAGAGGCAGACATTATGACAGACTAAACCTTCCCCATAAAAAAGCTTACCTTTTATACCTGGCTAGGTATGCAGGAGGAAGAGGAAGTTGCATTCCTGCACTTGCCCGCATTGTACTGAGCTGAGGCTGTCCCACGGCGTGCGTTCCATCTGTGGAAAGCATAAGAAGCCACAATGTCACTTCTGGTTTCCATTTTGAACCAGGAACTCAGTCCTTCGAGCGTGCTGAACGCTGAGCGAGTGCAGGGAAGGCATCCAAGCCTGCTTGCTGTACTTGAGAGGGCAAGGAAGGCAGGTAACACATGGTGTTTAGCATCAGGCAGCATGCAATCCGATTGTGCACCTGTAAGAATACCGCTTACCTGCTGAGATGGCCGCCAGGCATTGTGGGCGGTTGGTCTCTTGTGTGATGACTCACGGCTCTTTGCCGCATCTGTTCCCCGGTAACCGGCCGCTTGGTTTCCTGGCAGACAGCCAGCTTCTTGATTCCTGCTTCCAGAAGTGCTGTGTTCAGCTGGCAGAATGCGGGCGCGCGTCAAGGGATTCCCCTGTGATGTCGCGACCCGGCCCTTAATGGCATAGGACCCTAATTGCGCCACCTTCCGGAGGTGGAGCAATTGGTACTTAAACTGCTTGGACACCACATCAGTCTCCCTTTCGTAGTGTTCCAGTGTTTCCTGAGCTGTGTGTATTACTTGGTTTGTCTGACTACCCGATCTGGTGCTGACCTGTGGCTCTGTCCGACTACCCGCTCCGTGTATGATCCTAGGCTTGTCCGACAACCAATCTGGTGCAGACCTTCGGCTCTGGCTGACTACCTGTTCCATGTGTGACCACTGGCTTGTTCGACTACCCATTCTGGTGCTGACCTGTAGCTCTGTCCGACTACCCGCTCCGTGTATGACCCTATGCTTGTCCGACAACCAATCTGGTGCAGACCTGCATCTCTGGTAGACTATCTGTTCCGTGTTAGCTTTGGGTTTGTCTGGTGATCCTCTAGGTGCGGACCTAGGCTCAGACATTCCTTACTACTGCTGCCTATCGATTACGTCTGGTTTCCCTACAGGTGCGGACCTGGGGTTCAGACCGTTATTCTTCGTGATTGCCTTTCCATATAGTCTGGTATCCTCTAGGTGCGGACCTGTGGCTCTGCAGACTACGCATTGATTTCAGATTCTGGGCCATGCAAATAATGCCTCTCATGAAGGCAGTCTCCGACTTCTGATAGTTGGCGTTTTGCTCCATTCATTTGTACGAACCGTTACAGCATCTCATCGTCAGCTTTACCACGCGGCCATAATGCGGTAAGAAAAAAATAAAACATGTCCATCCAGCTGGGTAGGACAAAAAAAACTGAAGGTAGCAAGGGGAGGCGCATATTTAAAGCAGTTGAGAAGTCCTACCCAGATGGAGGGCAGAGACAATACCCCATACTAATGCCAGGGAGGAACACAGAAGAAAGTTACATTAACTTATTCTATTTTCCTGTGTGTGCTATAGGGGTAGCATTTAGGGCTTGCTTGCATTAAAGTCTTAACACTGATAAGGAGTGTGCCAATATGCATTAAAGCAGTTGTACATAGACATAGCTAATGAATAAGAGTGGCAATTGAGTTGCTCTGGTGGATTTTTACTTTACCCCAATGTACTTTAATACTAGAGACCAGTGTTTAGGGGGAGTGAGTTTCTCATTAAGTTGTTTAACAGAACTTACTTAGGTATGTGTCTTTCTACAGCAGACAGATACATCTACCTGTATATTGTATCTGCAATTTCCAAGGTCAGTGCTAAAAGTGTTACATTTTAAAAGTTAATTTTATTTAGTCACTCAGTGTCACCGCTCACCTTGCCCGCTTCTGGCCGCCTCACGATCGTGGCAGGTTGCTGCTTCCGGGTCATGGAAGCTGTCCAGTCTCAAATGCACAGGATGCCGCTGTCGTCCTTTCTGGTGTCCGCACATGGCCTGGCTTAGCTTACTATTGGATGTGTCTCCGCCTATCCGGCATGGCTCCCAGGCAAGCCCCTGTCCTTTTCCCTTCTCATTGGCCACTGTCCTCTATTTGGATGGGCTACCCCAGGTCTAGGGTGCCCGTTCCACGAGCTCCTTAGCGTTATAGACTTTGTGTTCTTTGCTGACTACTGGTATTCTGACCCTGGCCTTTTGACATTTCTTTGCCTGCCGCATTGTCTTGATCCATACCCGTTGCTGACTTTGGCTTGTTCTGACTTCCTTCCTTGTCTGCTACATTGCTTTGATTTGATACCCATTGCTGACTTTGGCCTGTCCTGACTTCTCTCCTTGTCTGCCGCATTGCTTTGATGTGATTCACGTTGCTGACTACTGGCTACCCTCTGACCACGGCTTGTCTCCTATACCTGGCTTCTGACCTTTGGCTTGCTCCAGACTACTCCAGTTCCTGGCTCTGATCATCGGCTCTGTCCCTGACCATCGCTTAGCCTCTGCTCCTGGTTTCCGTTCAGCCAGACTTCCAGCCTGTCTAGCCGGCCTGGTTCTGCACAGTTCCCAGCGTACTCCTATCCTGGTTGCACCTCAACTGGGGTGGAACAATCTGGTTTTGTGACCAGCACCTTTAACCCAGCTTCGGCTGCAGCACAGGAGTACCTGGCACACTGTCACCACTCTCAAGCCTCGCTCCCCAGCATCGCTCCCAAGCTTCTGTACCTGTGCCGGCACCACTCGGGCCCCTACCCCCCGAGGAGGTGACACTCAGTGATCCCTCACAGCGTTCTGTAGAGTCAAATGTAAGCTCTCCTTTCTTCCAGATTAATCTGCAACCAGGCTTACAATGTCTAAACATGGACAATCTTCCTCCCTGCTCAAATATATAATGCTAGTGTGAGTGTGTGTGTACACATGCAGTGTCTAAAGATTGGTGGAATAATGTCACTGATCAGACACTTTAAGCCTAGTCACTGATAAAGCATGAAGAGAAGAGAGCCTTCACCTGACTCTTAAGAGGTGAGCAACTCAAGAAATATGCAATTAAACTTAAAGGGATAGTAATACTTAAAGTGTAAAAAAAATATGTTGTAGGGTTTATGTCCCCGAATAAAACAAGGGTACTTCCACCGCTGAGAGATATTTTATTAAAATTTAAATTTTTTAGGTGCAATATCGCAGTGGCCTGAAAATTTACAGTGGCGCTGTTGCAACACCATCCTATGAAGATTTATGGTCTACAGACCAGAGCAGTCCATAGGATGGTGTAGCAGCAGCGCCACTGTAAATTTTCAAGCCACTGTGATATTGCAACTAAAAAATTCAAGTTTGAGCTGTTATAATTTTTTTAATAAAATATGTCTCAGCAGTGGGAGTACACTTGTTTTACTCAGGGGGATAAACCCTACAACATATATTTGTTTTACATTTTAAGCATTACTATCCCTTTAAACACTTAACAGCAATATGGTCAGGGAAATATGTCCTGGGAAGTATAGTCTAACAACAGTTTGTGTGGGTAGTTCCCCTTTAATTAAGTTTTATTTGTTTATTATAGAAAAGGTTCCCAACAGGTTTGTGACTTCATTGTGTTATGTCCTGAAGAAAACAAAGGGCTGTATGTTCAAAAGAAAAGTGGAGGAATTGTGGGGCAAACTATTTGCACTATAGGGGAGAATTAAACATTCAAATTGATCCACACAAGTATTTTAACCCCTTGAATGCTAGAGAGATCTCCAACACATTGAGAAGCATTCCAGAGTTTAAAATATCCATTGAAGTCATGTAAAAAAATTTTTGTTCTCCCCTACAGTACAAATGGTTTACCCTAGAATGTACTCACTTTTCTTTTGCACATATGGCTGAAAGATGTTTCATTTATTTTCAGTTTTTATTTTATTTGTTTCTCTTTTCTTTGTACTTACAATTCGTAAGACAATTTGAGAAAATCTGAACCAAGCTCATCCTTTTAGCTCACAGCTTCCACTAGATGAGTGATTCCTCACTGAACACCAGCAGGTAAGGTTTAAATGATATACCTGATTAAGCACAGGTAGAGCAATCACAATGAGTGAGCCACTGATTGTCTACCTTTTACCCACTGAGTACCAAAGAGATATTCAGCACATTGTAACGCAATGCATTGGATACCTTTCTGGCACTCAAAGGGTTACCAATCTGGAATATCTTGAAAATCTGCAATGTTAGTGTGCCTAGAGGAATAGCACTGAGTAATACAGCTCAAGATTATAAGGGCATTTATCACACCTTGTTTTAGGGTTTTTTCCCATGGACAATGGTTCCACAGCTGTACTGTCACAGTGCACAGTAGCCCAAAAATATAGAGCTGTTCCCATGGGCATCTGCTTCCCAGCAACAAGTGATGACCACTTGGGAGTTCCCGTTCTGAAGATCTCAATGGTGGCCTATATGGCTGCTATGCAGGTAGTCCGGATGGGTGATTGAACTGTTATGATGCTCAACAAAACTATCCAAGGACTGGCTGGGCGATGTGCACATCAGCCAAGCCTCTATAGCTGTCCTATTGCATGCAGCTCACGCATACCACTGAGAGTCTATCACAGTGCACTGCTGCAAAAGGGATATAGGCTATCTGAACATGGTGGCAGTGCTGCCACCTTCATGTCTTCCATATGAACGAGCCCTTAGGCAACCTGCACCCCTCTTCAGTTGTTCTTGCTGAAAAGTGTGTACGAAATATGGGAGCAGTGTATATTGTACACCCTATATTACTACATGCTTTTGTGCTTATGTGCATATCCAAATACATATAAATGAAAAATAGGTGTGGGGTATAGAATGGTGTAATAAAGTTTCCTCAAATTTGTTGCAAAGGGACATAGATAGATTGATCATATCTATCTATTATATAAAACATTTATCATCATTTTTGTTAAGTACTAATATCATTAGCTGAAGTATTTGAAAACTGGAGGACAAATGGACATTGTCTAAATAAGAACTGTCACAACGTAGGTTTAAAGACTTGGCTAACTGCTCCACAAATAAAGTCAGTTTTAGTGGTTAATCCTTTGAGCAGAATGGTATCCAAAGCATTGCAAGGCGATGAGTTGATACTTCTCTGGCAATCAAAGGGTTAAATCTTAATTCATATAAATATGACACCTCATTGTAAATATATAACAATTATTAAGCCTTTGAGTGCCAGAGAGGTATGCATTGGAAACCTCTCTGGCAATCAAAGGGTTAATCATGTGACTATGAAATGTTTTTTATACATTCCCGCTAAAGACACTAATGCACAATATTTGGGTGCACCTTCAGTTATGCCACACTTGGAGAAGTAAACAAATGTGGATTTTTCACCTTTTCACCCACATTTCCCACCCATCAGCTGTCTGACATGACAAACACCTACCATTTTGACTCCCAAAGTGTTTACATAGACAGATCAACCTTTGAGCCTGAAAATTGCTGCATCACATCATCCATGCACCCTAGGGCTGAACTACCACTAGTGCAGCCATTACAAAGCACAAGGGCCCAGTCAATATCAGGGGCCCATCGAATACTGGATCTGACACTGATGCACCCCATTCACAGTGTATTAGAGGTAGTCAGATGTTGAACCTCCAGCTGTTGGGGACTACAACTCTCATCATCCCCAAGCAACTAATGTCTTTATGAGGCTGAGGCCCCCAATTACTGGAGACCCAGCAATTGAGAATTTATATTTTAAGACAAGCTTTCGAGTGATGACCTCTTCCTCAGGTCAAGCAATAGATGAAACTGAAATCTGGGCACCATTAACACTGCAACCTGCTGCAATTGTATCTTTGCCACCAGTAAGGTGGAGATGTCTGTAGTAGCGAAGGATGTGATAAAGGGAAGTGGAAATTATTGCAGTTGTGTGCATAAAGATTTTAAAATATTGTTCACTTTCTTAGCAGCTAACTCTTTTGTGAAAAAATTATAGTAACATTGGAGACAAAATGGACCAATTTTTGGACAAACCAACTGCATTTCCATAAAAAATATATGGTGGAATGCAGGAAACATGGAAATAGGATTGCGCATGATTTTGTTGAATTGCGCATGAAAAATGAAGATTAGTGAACAGCTGCGCATATTGCTATTGCAAACTAAATGTATACGCCTGTGTCGTGTTGGCGTAAAAAATAATGTTTTATGCGCAATTCAAGAAGCATTCGGTATTCAGCTTCCTGGATTAGAACATGCGCAAAATCTATCTGCGCACAAAAATGCCTTTATCAGATGTGCACATTTCTTGCATTGCGCCAATAATCCCATTGATTTAAATCAACTTTTAAATCTTTGAGAGCTAGAGAGGTCTCCAATGCATTGCTTTACCTTTATAGTGCTCAAAACACCTTTTTTAAAGTGGATGTGTCACCTATGGACATATATATGGATTATATATCACAAACAACGAAAAGGTATTTATTTTTTTATTTCAAGCTTGCTGTTGTATAAACTTAGCTTATAAAGTCTGGGCTTCAGCTACTTCCGTGTAGCCTGCGGTTCACTGCGGTTAAACCACAGCCCGACGCTCTGCCTCCTCTCTCCTCCGATGACGGCAGCTTCTTTCTGTGAGCAGGAGCGATCTCATTGGCAGAGATCGATATCTAGCCAATGAGAGCACTCCTGCTTACAGACAGAAGCCGCCGTCATCGGAGCAGGGAGGAGAGCAGAGGCAGAGCGTCGGGCTGCAGTCAATGCGGAAGAAGCTGCAGCCCAGACTTTATAAGTTAAGTTTATACAACATCAAAGCTAGAAATAAAAAAAATAAATACCCTTTTCGTTGTTTGTGATATATAACCTAACTATTATGGGGATGTTGTCCATAGGTGACACATCCACTTTAAATTATATTTGGTACCTATGATACAGAACCATAGTGAATGCTAGGGGTTGTATTATTATTACAGCTTGTGAGCCACCTGTACTGTTTTTCCCTCATGGAAATTATGATGATGATTATCATAATCATCATTTACTTATTGAGCGTTAGCGCTGTACAAACAGAAGATGAACTACGAGGACAGGGAGGCTGCTGTACTATGAGCAAGTGGTGTAATTATATGGTAAACCAACTACACAATAGGGAACAAAAGCAAATTCCAATCGCTTTAATAAGGCTTTTAGCCCCCCTGAATTCTAGAGTCGTCGCTGTGCTCTGTTACAGATGCTACTCTCAAAGGGTCTTGCTCTCTTTTGTTAATTCTTGGGCTCACAATGCAGTCCATGTTTGCCAATACAGCAACTATTTAATGATGGCTGTTTTTAAACTTGGTAAAAGGGGTTAAATACAGTTAACCCCAAGAGGACCAGAAAAGTGTGAAACACCCTGCCAAACTATATATATTTCACGCTTTTTTGGTCATAAAGGGGTTATGGATCAACAGTGATGATGTGACATGGGTTGGACTTGATGGACGCATGTCTTTTTTTCAGCCTTCTCAACTACATTACTAAATAGAGGCCTTATGGTTAGTAAATGTGTTACTGGCGAAGAGCACTTTGTTGCTGATAGGAAAATGGAGCTGTACACACCTTGACCCCTGCGTTCTGGTAGTTTTCTAGTAAAACATGCCTTTCTAGCCCTGACTTGTGAAACTGAAAGACTAAATTGATGACACTGGGGATTTTCTATATTTGTAACCTGAGTAGGATTTATTGCTCGGATTTCATGACTTCATTTGTTCTTTTTGGTTAGAGGATGATTACATTATATCATCATGAAACCTCTTTAACGCAAAGCAAACTGGTTTGCCATAACCCTTTGAGTGCCAGAGATGTATATAATGCATTGCAATACACTGGATACCTCTCTGGAACACAAAGGGTTAAGTACCAGAGAGATGTATAACTCCAGACACTTCTCTGACACTGAGTGCCTTATTCGTCAAGCTAAAGAGGTGCAATTCTGGAGCAACCCAACTGCACCATGGGGGGAATCCCCCACACTTCAATTGCACCAAAATCACTAAACGTTTGGCTTCATAAACCCCAATGCTGTATGCGGAGTTGTAGAATGATATTCAGAGGGGCACTGAAAGAGCTTTTCAGAGGTTTTATTTGTAAAATCTTTTTCTGTCAAAGTCTGCTTCCACAAGTTATGTGTAGAAGGATCAGTTGCTTGGCCAGGAGTGAGGTAAGAACTCTGGCACTTAGATAATCATCTTATCTCAGTGTACTGCACCCGAGGTGCTGAAAAATCAAGATTAGCGAACAGCTGCGCATATTTATTTTTTTGTGGGCGCGGCCAGGATTAGCAAATCTGTGAGTAGAATAGCGAATGCGCCTAATGCAGGAAGTGCTATTGCAAACAAATTTATACTCCTGTGTCGTGTTGTCGTAAAAAATTATTTTTTATGCGCAATTCAAGAAGCGTTCAGTATTCAGCTTCCTGGATTAGAACATGCGCAAAATCTATCTGTGCACAAAAATGCCTTTATCAGATGCGCACATTTCTTGCTTCGCGCCAATAATCCCATTGATTTAAATCAGCTTTTAAAACTCTGAGCGCTAAAGTAGGGTGACCACATTTCCCTTCTGCCATTCCGGGACGTGGTCACCCTACTTGCCCCGTCATACCTTAAGTCCCTGGTGGTCTAGCGGCGTAGAATGTGCTCTGTGCCTCCTCCGGCACAGAGCTGAAGCTCCCGCGTGGTATGGCCAGTAATGCAGAGCGCTGGGAGTGATGTCATCTCCCAGCGCTCTGTATTACTAGAGCGCTTGCCTCCAGGTAAGCTGCATTGCCGCCCTGGATGTCAGCCTGCAAGCGGTGTGTCATATCATGGACGCCGCGAGCGGCGTCCATGATGTGACACACCGCTTGCAGGCTGACATCCAGGGCGGCTTACCTTCATTCCGGGACACTTCATTGTCCCGGTTGAAGGGGACCCGGGACGCGGGACATAGCCCTGAAATAAGGGACAGTCCCGGACGTTCCGGGACCCGTGGTCACCCTACGCTAAAGAGGTCCCCAACACATTGCTTTACCTTTCTTGTGCTCAAAACACCTTTTTTAAATTATATTTGGCACCTATGGTACAGATGTTGTTTTTTCCAAAATGTTTCCACTTTAGTCTTTATATATAAAGTCCATTGTGTAAAGTCAGACCGTTACCCACACAATTCCACATTCCAGCTCTTCGATGATGTCAATAATGTCCGCAGTCGAGCCTCTAGCGCGTCAATGACTGTCTCCCTAGCACAGGTGGAGGAATAAATGGCCCTCCAGCTGCTGTTAGTCTTTATCTTCAGTCATACTCTTCGGCTGACGGTAGTTCAACAACAGATGGAGGACTACACGTTCCAACACTTGACCAAACAGCTCACAGCACTACCAGTAGGTCAGTGCCATTCCAGGGGGCGTGGCTTTCATTGTGGCTTCTCCTGTCAGGTGCTCGGAGTTTCAGTGAAACCAGGGAGTCTATCTACGGGGGCGGGGCGAAGTGACGTGTGTGTGGAAATAGTAGTTGGAGGTTCACGTAATCCATGCATACTTTACTCATAGTCTGGCTACGCGGTGTACTGGTGGATGCTGTGTGATAGTTGTTACTAAGACAAAGTACAGCTATTACCTTCGGACTTTAGGATACATATAGCTGGGATGGCTTGCTCCGGGTGTCGGCTGATGGTTTTAATGGCGCTGATGTGTGTCTGCTTATTGTTTGCACCGGTGATAGGTGAGTAGGGGGATCTCAGTGCTGTTATAACATGTCTCACCTGCCAGTGTCCACCTTGTGCTTACATTCCTGGGACACACCCTGAGGGTGAAGTACAACAAAGCTACCAACTGTCTGCTAATGTATCTTCTTCTCTACGACCTACACGTCGCGACACTGGCCGCCAGGATTCCGGCCACTTTTACCCCTTAGAGTGCCAAAGGGCTGTCCTGCGCATTGGGATACCCCTCTGGCGGTTAAAGAGCAAATCGGTTTTAGCCTTGCATGCTAAGGATGTGGAAAAGGTGGCTCTCTCACCCTGAGAATTTGGCCCTTCACCCTGAGATTTGGGTCTAAACCCTGAGTTTCAGGGTCAAACCCTGAGAGTTCCTAGGTATTACAATGAGGACAGGGAGGCTGCTGTACTAAGGCCAAGTGGTGTAATTATATAAACCAATTGCACAATAGGAACAAAAGCAAATTCCAATAGCTTTAATAAGGCTTTTAGTCCCCCTGAATTCTAGAGTCGTCTCCAACGCGTTGCAATGTGTTGAAGATATCATAGCATTTGAGGGCTTAAAAGCCGAACTTAAATCAATGGTATACTTTGGAAATTCAATTCCATACAGAGCACTTCGTTAACGCCAGAAATCCACAAATTGTCCTTATTGCGAGCTCAGTAACACAGTTCCCAATTATTGTGACAGACACCACAAAAGGTAGTGGGACATCTCACAAGACCATACAGTCTAATGGGTTATGCAAGTGCTGACACTGTCTGTGTCTGGGAGATCCAGGTTAAAAAGATACATCCAGCTTGAATGTGAAAGTGGTGTTAAATCCCCATTTAGTATTCAACAGGGGTTAATCAGTCTCTATAACCTTCTTCTCCTTTTGGATTTGATTCACTTAAAGTTAAACAATTGTGTTGTAAAATAGCAGCATATCTTCAATCTGTTTCCTTTCTTTTTCACATATTATTTATACTCCATAAAATAACTTACTGGCTTCAAAAGCTGTTATATTTGTGGTCACCCTTTATGTATGTGTGTATACAATAAAAATAAGATACGCATAAGTTGTGTATCTGTAAATTTGTGGGTTAGTTTACAGTCTTAATGATTAAATACATGGGCCAGTCTGCGTCACTACAGATGTTAGGCATTTGTATAACAAAGGGCTTTCCACCCCTTGATTTTGCAATGGGTTGTATACCTCTTCAAAATGCAAAGTATTAATTTATTTTATGAAAGCAAACTTTACATCATGTAATTCTACTAATATATAATTATTCAAAACATGGTCTTTACCAGGCTATATTACACTGAAATAAGAAAATATTTTTATAATATGCGCAAACATCCCCTGATCTGATACCTTACAATTCAATATTTATTTTTCTGCAATGCCACATGAATTGTTTTGACGAGATATAGACGTTATCAATTAATATAAACCAAATGCTTGTTTTAATTGATAAAGCATTTACTGTATACATTTTATCAACCGTTATTCAATATAAATGTTTGCTGTGCTAACATTCAAACCGGACAAATATTTATTTGGGTCATATGCACAGAAAAGTGGAGTCATTCAGACCAAACCAGCTACAGTATAGGGGACAAATACAAATTCACAAACAATTTAAGTGGGACTTTCAACTCCTCAGTTGCTAGAAAGGAATTCAGAAGAGGGCAAAATAATTTGATGGAGCTGGTAACCTGTGTAGCATTCAGGAGACTAAAGCATTATTTAAATACGTGGAAGGCAACCAGATGGTTATACATATCTTTCCCAAGTCTAGCTAATGGCCACATAATGAAGTTTCTAACTCGGTGCTTTACAACAATTTGGAGACCTCTTTATCACCAAGAGTTTAACTGTTTGAATTCCACAGATGTATCAAATACATTGTGTTGGATACACCTCTGGCACTCAAAGGGTTAACAGTGTATGTGTGAAGACAAATTGGTATGTGTAGTGGTAGAGGGAAACTATATCCTTTCTACAGTAGCTGAGAATAGATTGGCCCTGGGGCCTAACGTGGCACCCAGTATGCATGCTGCTTGTTATGAAAGTGAAACCTAAGACTACAATATGCAGCTACAAAATGGCCCCTATCAGCTCTTTGGTGGATGTTAAATGACCACCTCAGCTGGAAATAACCTGGAAGTCTGGCTTTCATTCACAATCTTGTGGGTTCCATGCACCTTTTCTATAGACCAGTGATTTCGGGCTTTCAAAGTGTGGCTATAGTGACCTGCAGCTGTCAGGACAGGAAACTGTGTTGTGTGATTGCAGCAGAGATGCATCCAGGGGTGTCTTTTTCAGGTACCAGTTGTACTCCCCAATTGATCTGATGGGCTTACAATATAAACACAAAGGAAGGTCAATACGCGTTCAGTTCCATTCCATACGAAAAATAGATGTAATAAAGGCAAACTTAAGACAAAGTCTCTTTGGAGCTTCAGCAGTTCTTTATCCCTTGCCAGGGTCTGCCACTTCTTTTCTGGTGTCCAGTCACACCTTCACAGATGAATATCTGATACAAGAAGAAACAAAAGTGTGCAAGACCATATGAGAGTAGCATCTGTCACAGAGAATCATAGTTCCTATCTAATATGCTTGTACTCGCTCAATGGCAGACAGAAATGGGCTCAAAACAGTAGACTGTAGGACAAGCAGGATAGTTCCAACCGGGCACAGGCAGTTGGTCCTCAAGTGTTTTTAAGGTATCCTCCTGGTCCAGTATGTAGCTTAAAAACAAAAACACATACGGCAGGCCACACAGCCATTGAGTGAGTACAAGCACATTAGATAGGAGCTGTGAATGCTCTGTGACAGACGCTATTCTCAAAGGGTCTTGCTCTCTCTTGTTTCTTCTTGGGCTCACAACATAGTCCATGTTTAATTGACTAGTTTGCAAATACAGCAACTATCTAATGATGGTTGCTTTTTAAACTTGGTAAAGGAGTTAAATACCGTTAACCCCAAGAGGATCATAAAAGTGTGGAACACCCTGGACTTGATGGACGCATGTCTTTTTTCAGCCTTCTCAACTACATTACTAAATAGAGGTCTTATGGTTAGTAAATGTGTTACTGGCAAAGAGCACTTTGTTGCTGATAGGAAAATGGAGCTGTACACACCTTGACCCCTGCGTTCTGGTAGTTTTCTAGTAAAACATGCTTTTCTAGCCCTGACTTGTGAAACTGAAAGACTAAATTGATGACACTGGGGATTTTCTATATTTGTAACCTGAGTAGGATTTACTGCTCAGATTTCATGACTGGTTTGCCATAACCCTTTGAGTGCCAGAGAGGTATATAATGCATTTCAATGCATTGGATACCTCTCTGGCACACAAAGGGTTAAGTACCAGAGAGATGTATAACTCCAGACACTTCTCTGACACTGAGTGCCTTATTCGTCAAGCTAAAGAGGTGCAATTCTGGAGCAACCCAATTGCACCATGGGGGGAATCCCCCACACTTCCATTGCACCAAAATCACTAAATGTTTGCCTTCATAAACCCCAATGCTGTATGCGGAGTTGTAGAATGATATTCAGAGGGGCACTGAAAGAGCTTTTCAGAGGTTTTATTTGTAGAGGTATTTATTCCATGAGTTATGTGTAGAAGGATCAGTTGCTTGGCCAGGAGTGAGGTAAGAACTCTGGCACTTAGATAATCATCTTATCTCAGTGTATGGCAGCCGGGGTGCTGTGGCACTGGTGAGCAGTGAGCATCCACATAATGTGCCCCTTTATCTCTGAATAATTTTGACAAAAAATGTGAATGCTGTGCTACAGCTGTATATTTATTAACAATATGTATGTTTTGGTTATTCTGATTGTGAGAACTAAGAATAATTTTATATATAATTGTATAAATAAAGAAGCCTTTGTGTCACCCCCCCCCCCCCCCAGGGGAGGCAGTGTAAGAGATTTTCTAATATCCTCTATACTGCCTCACCGGGAGATAAAGGGTTCATGATTTTGTCAGGCGTGGGCACTCCTTTCAAAAATTTTTGCAAGGACATTCACTGTCTACAAGTAACACGGGGGCGTTTGCCCAATCTCACTTTTTGCTTTTCAGAAGAAGAAAAAAAAAAAAAACATGTTGACTTTCACATACTAATGCACAATTGGATTACTATTGCCAGATTAGTTCTGTGCTGCTTCCATAATGGGGTGCACACACCACTATTGTATTGTCCCCTCAGTCCTCTTACTGTCTTACAAACACAGTAAGTCATCAGTATCTCCAGTACAAATGTCTGTTTCCCTTTCACCGGAACAGATGTAACCTCACTCGGCGCTAGGCTAGGATTGCCATGGATCATGATAAAGGCAGTTTGAGTGCTGGAGGGGTAAGAAATGTGTTGCATACTTCTCTGGCACTCAAACTGTTAATTGCCCATAAGCATGCACATATAACATTGAAACACACAGCATAATCTACCCCCCTCTGTTACTATAGCGACACCGCAGGACGTACCTACATAAACTAACATAGCTACTTATATTAGTCATATTTCAGACACCCATACGCATTGCTCAGAAATGCTTTGTGTGGCCTTCTGCCACTCAATGCCTTAACACCTTAAGGACCGTGGCCGGCACTTGAGGACCACAGGGCTTTTTTTTTTTTTTTTTTTTTCCCCTGTTCAGGCCTTCCTGAGTGGCATGCAGCCGCGCCAGGAGCCCTGAACTCCATGACGTGCCATGACCGTCACTGGTCCTCAAGCATAAAGGGAAGGGAGCGGAGAAATTTATTTTCCTATAGCTCTCAAACCAGAATGGTTTGAGAGATTCGAATAAGTGCAAGTAGTCTCTTTTAATGTTATCTACCATATAGTTAATACTATTTTTCCTGACATTACTATCCCTTTAACTTGCTACACATTGCTGCCTTCTATACAACACACTTATGTACTAGGATGGGGTAGTGGAGGTTGTGCACAATCACTTTTTCAGGGTTCACATGATACCTGTAATGACCATAGCTTACAACACAGTGGCAATTAAGTACTTATTACTTTGCTGAATTCATCTGTCGCTCTGTCAGCTATTGTCAGTAAAGCCATCATCTGAACCCTCAAAGTTTGTCATTATGCAACCATGAAACTCCGTCCTTCACTGACACTGGGATCACCCTGATACTTACAGTAACTCTGGAGGGAGGACTTGTATTAACATCACAACTTGTTGGCCTGATGTCTGTTACCAGTCAGTAATGTCAACCCTCATTCTGCTACAAGTACATTTATTAACCCCTTCTTTGCCACACACGTGTACACCAATGTGTTGTATTGGCATTAACTTCTTCAATGCAACAGAGGCATCATTTGGCAGTGATTAACCCCTTTCATGCCACAGAGTTGCAAACAACCCACTTGCATACAAGGGGTTAATCACTGAGGAATTCTGCTGCACAGCCATAATGTAATCCCTTGTATGGCCAACAGGTGCACAGCAGTTTGTTGTGTAGTCATCAAGCCTTTCATTGAACAAAGATTTAAAAAATCCCACACTGCTAAAATATATAATACACACTTGTAACGTTCATTATACTCTGAACAAAATAAAATATTAGGGGTGCCCCTAAAATTGAAGACTGTTAGGGGTGCCTGAATGGGAAAAACTGATAACCCGAACCCCTGCCTTAGATATAAAATGACCCCTATAAATGTCCTTAATTTTAAACATTGCTTATTCTAGTGTTTTAACCCTTTGGATTCTAGTGAATGCATTGGTGTAGTTTCCAGCATCTAAAGGTTTAACTATTTGAGTGTCTGAGGGGTATACAACGCATTGCTTCACAAGGGTTAAGGACTGTCTTTCCTCCTTCGTGCTAGAGAGATTCTGTAACTTGTTGAGATCCTCTCACAGAATGAAGTGCACATTCTAGAGCGGGGCCCTGGACACGCTTGACAAATATAACAGCAGCTTGCATGCCTTAACCCTTTGAGTGCCAGAGGGGTACACAGCACATTGGAAACTGGGTTAAGCAAAAAGTCACAACCATGCCACTCACCTTAGTTTCCCAGCCACGGTGCTGACTCTCTGATCTCACCTCTACAGGAGTAGCGGTATGACAGAAGCTGCAGTCAGTGGAAATCAGTTTTATTAACTTCAATAAAAGCATCAAACTGCACACAGAGTAATCTATAGTTTTCATTAATCAAACATGTTTCACCCTCATCTAGAGCTTAATGAGTTAGAGCTAAATGACTCGCTTTGTGTAGAAGGCGACTTTTTTTTTTTTTTTGTGTGCAGACAATAAAGACGCACGTTATTTAGTAAGATTGTGCATTTCCACAAGCTACTTTTAACCCTTTGGGTGTCAGAGATCTGATGCATTGCAATGCTAGGATACCTCTCTGGCACTCATAGGTTTAAATAACATAATTATCCAAGGTTTTAAAATGCCAGTGTGTGTAAACTGTTATGTTGATTGAGATGATATAAAAGTGGAACTTTAAGCTATTACTAAGTCGCCATGCATTCATTAAGCGCATGGCGACTAGCTGGGAAATCCATCTCTTACCTTTAAAAAAAGTGCAGATTCTAAAGAAATCCTTGCCATTTAGAGACTGACAGGCAGGTTAGTGCGGTCTGCGCGCCTGCACCATTAGTCCCTTCCAGGTGACCATGTGGTACGCTGCAATGCTATTCAATGGAGACCGGGACTGACGGTGCAGGCGTACGGACAAGATGTCTGCGCTGTAGCCTGGGTTCCAGTCTCCAAACGGCAAGGATTTCTCTAGAATCTGCACTTTTTTAAAGGTAAGAGATGGATTTCCAAGCTAGTCACCATGCGCTTAATGAATGCATGGCAACTTAGTAATAGCTTACAGTTCTGCTTTTAAATGCAGTTTGTCATTAGTGTCAGTGAGGGAAATTACATGGCATTAGGATTGCATATACAGAATACTGACCCATATTTATATAAGCAAACAGGAGTTACTCTGGAGCAAACAAACTGCACCACTGGGGACAAATACAAATCACTATTACATTTTAATTTTAACCCCTTGAATACTAGCGAGAGGTCGCCAATGCATTGTGAATCCACTGGAGATCTCGCTAGCATTCAAGGGGTTAAAAAGCTGTATTCAAGTATGTGGAAGCAGGAGTCTTTATCTGTCCCCTATGATGCAGTTGGTTTATTCCGGAATAACTTGTTTGCTTTTATAAATATGGGCCAATGTTGTGAAATGCTATCATAGCAAAGCAATAGGTGCTCATTACCACTGGTCTAACCTCAGCGGTTCTTCCCTGGGGCAACATGTAATATGTTTCAATTTAGTATTTCACAATTCCACTTTTTTTCATTTCCTTCCAATAAATCTATTTTTAAAGGATTAGTTTTGTTATGACTAAAGCCTATACCGTATGCCTTTTTCTGAAAGCAAGGGTACTCACAATAGTGGTAGTTGCTTTATTCAAAACTTACAACACTTTAAACTGATACGAAGCAGTGGAGCTATTACTGTTACATTCCATGGAGGACTGTGGCTCAGGTTTCCCATAGAAATAAATAACATATGGTAATAGACTTTGTAAAAAGACTGTGAAGCCCCAAAATTGCTTGTCAGCCATACATGATGGGGTACTCGGGCAACAGAAATGGACACCCTTGTCCCCCCCAAGCTGGAACACGACCCAGTAGCTGTGATTCAAAGCCAAAGATGTGCAGGTTGCATCAGCAGCGTCTATAGACTCTTGGGACCTAGATAGGTCTTCATGGTATTGTGAAGCTTCACAATGCATTGAAGACCTCTTTAGCATTCAAGGGGTTAAAAGTCCCCTTTAGAGCAATGGGGATTTTGCTTTATCCCCTGTGGTGCAGATGGCTTGCCCCAGAATTGTGCCTGTCTAGAGCAAACCAAATGGGACCAAAATCATCCAATATATTTAATGATGATTTTAACCCCTTGAGTGCTTGAGGTTTCAAATGCAATATGTAGGAGACTTACCCAACAGTCTGGGGGTTAACACCCCATTTAAATTAAAAGTTTTGGAGATGTCTATTTCTCCCCTATGGTTTAATTGGATTGCACCGGGGTCTCTTGTTAATCCCCTGTTCTGGTCCATAGGGATTTGCTGTACAACCTCAGAAGGTATGTTTAGAGGGGAGCAGACCTGCTGAGAGGGTGGTATTCATTTAATAATTACCCTTTTTGTGCGTAATTTCAATAGAGACCAGAAATAACCATCAGCTGTCAAGAGAAGTGTGTCCGATGAACGGCTTCCATTGTCATGCATGTAGTCATTCTACATTCTGACTAATGTACATGAGTTTGCAGTAAACAAGGAAATGTGCTGCTGACTAACCCGTCATCCTAATATAAACACACGTTAAAGTGTTAGTAATGTCCACGTTTTTTTTAAAGATTTGTAGAGGCTTAAAAAAAATGATCATTGCCACAAACCCCATCTCTCAAACCGCTTTGGTTTAAGAGATATTGGCAATGAAAGTTCCCTTGATGTCAGCTGTAAAGCAATAACGCGATTTCAGCTCTGCTGCAGAGCCTCCAGCTGGTCCCCGGTCTGGGATCTCCTGCTGTCGGCTAGACGCTGACGTCAGGAGACGGGGAGGAGGAACTTTCAATGACAATATCTCTCAAAAAATAGCGGTCTGAGAGATGGAGTTTGTGGCAATGATCTTTTTTTTTTTTTATTTTATTTATTTTTTTTATTAAGCCTCTACAAATGTATAAATAAAAATTGGGACACTACTAACCCTTTAATTTTTAATATACAACTTTTTTTTTTTTTTTCCCCTCTTTTGTGGGTAGAGGGAGGGACATGGGGGTGTGTTATACATCTAAACCTTATTTTTATCCTAAAAACTTGTTTATAGTTTACACCTGCACATTATGCCCAAGATTGTATGGTAATTGCGCAATTGTATACAAGCTTCTAATTCTTAGGAGTCAATTGCTTTAAGTGTCAGAGGGTTATCCAATGCTTTGAATATCCCCCTTAAACACAAAGGGTTACAGCAATTTCAGCTGCCTTGTGACGGTCCCAATAAGCAAGCAGAAGGGGTAGATTTACCATTTTGTAGCACGGAGCAGGTGTATAAAATCAATACTGCTGGATCATAAACACTGTTTCTCCTAATTTTCAGAAGATTTCAGGATATTTGTAATTGTCGATTATCTTGAATAATTGAAGCAATAATCTGTAGAATATTTGATAACATTTTCAAAACTTGCACCCCTACGTTGGATGCTAGATGTGTGTTCCAAGGCACTGCATTGCTAGCATTCAAGTGCTTGAGTATTTACTATAGTCATTGTGTCTGTGTGTGTGATAACACTTGGTTTACTCAGACCGCAATGTGGAAGCCTTGCTGTAAAAATATATAAATCAATCAATGCAATATGATTTTAGTTATGTGAAATTAGCCAAGTATGTGCTTTTTCATTCCCAAATACCCATGTATTTATATAAAGAGTATCCGATAATGAGTCTTGCTTTTTAAAATGGAAATTGTGACGTATGGAACATTTTATACATTGTAAGTCTCTTCATGCTAATTAAAACAAGAGTACGTCACTGCTATTATCACTGACAAGCCCTACTTGGAACAATAACGGTTCCACCCTAAAGTGGTAGGCCACAGAAATCCAGCCCGGTTGTCGCACATCCAGAACGACACGCCGGTCTGGATATTAAGGACCGGTGACGGTCCTGGCACATCATGGAGTTCTGGGATGCAGCTGCTGTGTCATTCCAGAATTAATTGCAAGGGAAGAAAAGGAAATTGTATCGCGTTTACTAAATACTTCCTCATGACCTACATTGGGCCTTGTATATAAAGAGAAGGTGGGGCAAGCCATCTGTAACATATAAGAAAATTGAAAATCCCATTTAATTTAAATAGAACTTTTAAAGGGGAACTACCACCCCGCAATAACTGTACATGAATGCAGTCTTCATCTGGCGACTAGCTGCTTAGTAGCGCTAGTCGCCAGAAATATTACTTGGTTCCAAAGATTTTGCCGTTTTTCCGAGGCTCACAGGAGCAGGAAGCACGGACATCTCGTCACAGTGACATCCGTGCGCCTGCGCTGTCCGTCCCTTTTGGAGCCACTTGGCTCCAGAAGGGACTGACAGTGCAGGTGCACGGACGTCACTGTGACGAGATGTCCGTGCTTCCTGCGAGCCTCGGAAAAACGGCAAAATCTTTGGAACCAGGTAATATTTCTGGTTACTAGCGCTATTAAGCAGCTAGTCGCCAGATGAAGACTGCATTCATGTACAGTAATTGTGGGGTGGTAGTTCCCCTTTAAGGCTTTTAATTCTAGGTCTCAAATATGTTGCAAATCAGGAATATAAAGCTCTACTTAATGACCACTGATCCAGGGCTGGGCGGCCCTACAAGACCACGGCATTTTTTATTTATTTTTTTGTGTGTGTGTTAGCGCAATGAGTTCTGGAATTATAGAGCGGTGTCCAGTTGCGTTGCAATCCCAGAATTCCATGACGTGCCAGGACCATCACCGGTCCTTAACGCCTGGACCGGCGTGACGTACTGGCATGCCATGTGCCTCTAAGGTGTTTTTTTTTTTTTTTTTCTTTCTCATTGTTGCAGTTGGTTTGTACCAGAATTGCATCACTTTCTCTATACACAAGGTGTCTTTTTCTTTAACCCTTTGAGTGCCAGAGGTGTAAGCAACGCATTGCAATACAATACTTTGCATACCCCTTTGGCACTCAAAGGGTTAAAGGGGTGGTAAGTCTTGTGCATGTTTTGGTGTGTGTGTGTGTGTGTGTGTGTTTTTTTTTTTTTTGTTTTGTTTTGTTTTATACAGGAAGCTCCCTGGATTTGTTTCCAGAGTTTTCTGGTCCGTTCACCATCAAAGCAGGACAGTGATACAATGTATAACATGCTGCACAGAGTGCTCTGTGTGTCATCTTTTTTACATTTGGGTTAGCCCAAACCACTGCCTGTTTTCTAAATGAACAAAAGTGTGCTCAGATCGTGAAATACCTGTCTCTATATAATAGTGTCATTCCAATAGGACAGATGTGTATAAAAAGGCATACCTTACTGCTTTAAGTAGAACACCTTTTTTTTTTTTTTAGTTGGCAAATTAAGAGGCCCTTATCTCTGTAGGAATAGTATAGTATAGTTGATCAAAGGAAATAGATTTATTCTGTTTTTTTTTTTTTTTTGCAGTTCCTTACTTGTATTTGAATAACAAGATTCCTGTACGGAAAATGGGCATGTTAAAGCAGTTTTAAGGAATTTGAGTTTTTCCTATAATAACCTCCAGTAGTTTTAGAATCTTTCCCCCTATGATGTAGTTGCTTCAGATATTTTGAATTAATGTATTTAACTCCACAACTGTAAGCAGCTCTTTGCAATTTAAGGATCTTGACAATTCAGGGTGACAAGTTTTAAAGTGCACACTGGAAATGGGGTCCCTGCTCAAAAGCTTACAATCTAAAAGTGAAAAAGGGACAGAGAAATAGGGGTTAACTGCGGGATACAGTGCTCTATTTCTGGTCTGAATAGGGGGACATAAATAAATTATAAGAGCTTTGGATGTATGCTGTGAGTTTCTCATAGCTCGTTGACAGCTTGTTGAGGAGGGGTAATTTTAAGTGAGATTTGAAGACCGCTATAGAAGTGCAGGTTGGGAGGTAACACATTTCACACATGAGGAGCAATGAGGGAAAAGGAGTTTTGTGTTCTTAACCTCCCCTTTAACACTTTGCGTGTCAAGTGAGCTCAACACATTGCTTTGCACACCCCTCTTGACACTTAAAACCTTTAGATTGTTACAGATGTCTCAAACACAGTACTTTGCAATGTGTTGGAGACGTCTCTAGTATCCAGCGAGTTGATTCCACAAGCTATGCTTTGGTCATGTGACACATGGTCCCTTTTCTTTGCTCATAATAGGAAAGGAAATGGTTTTCTTTTGTTCCCAATTTAATTAATATAGGCAAATACTGACAAACACGTTCTATCAACTCTTTGAGTGCTAGAATGATGGCCAACAGGCACTGAAATGGCTAATACCTTCTTATTTTGTTTTATTTAATGCTTTTATTGCCAGAACGGTGCCCAACACATTTATATAGATGTTTGGGTTGGGGAAAAAACTTGTTCATCAATATCAACTCTTTAAACAGCAGTTATCAAGATGGGAGCAGACTTTGTTAAAAGCCTGGGGCTGCAATATGCAGCCAACAATTCGGCTTCTATCAGCTATTTGGGTGTATGTGGGGGGGAAGGGAACTGCCCCCTCTGCTGAAATACACAGCCCAAAATTTGTGGTTGCATGTGCCATCTCCATAGATCCACAGGTTTTCAATTCAGACAGAGTCTTTGTCAGTGATGGTCTGCTTAGGGTGCCACAGTTTTCCTTTGAATACTTTTACAAAAGGTGGGAATCTTGACCTTTAAAATCTACATTTATGGAATTTGTTATGCACAGTATGCCAAAATGAAACTGAAATATTTCAGTCTCGCAGTTTGATGCCATGGAAAGAGATTGATCCGAGGTCTCTCTTCCAGATCGCTGTTCTGGTCCATCGGGGCTCACAGTGCATTGCTGGTTTCAACAGCTGGCAGTATTTGATGATGGTTTCCCTTTAAATCTTATAACCTTGTATTACCTTGACTTGCCAAAAAAGGAGTTTGAGGTTTTCCAAAAGGTTTATACTGTGTCCAGGTCTTTGTAACATTTCCTCGTTATTATTTTATTGGTTCGTTAAACAGGAAAGTGCTTTTATGTGAATCCTGTTTGTTGAGTTTTCTCCTACCCATCATTTCTGTGAACAATGCTGCTTTTGTTTAGATGGAGCCAAAAAGATAATTCCTCCTTCTGTAGCTGAATAAAGAATTGTATGTTTATATGTTTCCATGGTCAACTGGCATACATGGAGGGAATACGGTATTTATTATTGCAATATAGTCGATCATTTTATTACTAAGGAATGGGGTATTTCCACCTTTGACAGTGTCAAGTTTCTGGTATGTGTCAATTAAACACGGTATCACCATTTTATTAAGATGTGCATCTGTGTATATTTATACAAATAAATATGCAAAAATATTCCCCAAAATAAACATTTTTTTTTTTTTTCTCATGACTACCCAGATTGTGCGGTAGTCATAGAATGCGTTTAATTAGATTACACTCTCTGCCTTTTACAGAAATACCTTATATGTCGCCGTTCACCATAGTGTTTAAAATATGGTGTTTAAAGGGATGGGATACCATTGATTGTTAATAAATATATAATGTAAATTAAAACTGTAATTAAAGTTCCCAGTAGATAGATGAGGCCCATGCTGTCGCTTTCAGCATTGACCCCTTTCGGGGCATGTGCATGGAAGCACACACTCGCTCATGATGGCAATCCTACATGATTTCACATGGTGCTCCTCCATATCTCACTGTGTTAACTCAGATGGGAAGACGTGCAGAAAGCCAATTAGCAGCTCTCTGCACTTGTAAGAGACCTGGGCTGTCACGAGGGAGCATGTTCCTGTAGACAAGCTGGGGATCCAAATGCTAGTGCCATGTATAAATTGCATAATGGCCAAAAAACAGCTGTTTGTGCCATTACATATGGCACAATATGTTAATGGGTGAGTACAAAGGTACATAAAGGAAATAGTGTAAGTCAGTGTGGCTGGCATATCTGCTCTAAGCGAATCGCTAAGGGTAGGAAATTTGCTTTTGGAAAACCGGTTTTTCTTGAGTTGTAGGTTTGGCTGGCGAAATCCCAATGCCTCTGCTGCTTGTTTACCAGCTTGCATACATACCCCTTTACTGACTTGTGTCTAACCCTTTGAATTCTACAGGTCTCCAACACGGTGTTTGTTACAGGCTATGGACCCTTATGTTCAAAAGAGTCATTTTGGAACAAACCAAATTTACCACAGAGAACAAAGAAAAATGAACTAAATTCCCATTAATGGGACTCTTAACCCCTTGAGAAGCAATGAGGTGGAGACCGCTCTAGCATTCAGGGGTGTTAAGCCCCATTTAAATCAAAGGGGGGGTTTATTTGTCTCCTTTTAGTGCTGTTGGCTTGCCCCATAATTACTCCGCTTTTCTTTTGAACAGAAAGTCCTGTGTATTTCCTGTGCCAGGCAACAGTGGCTGGAACAATGGTCAGTCATGTGAGGGTGTGGCCATGGGAGGGACTAGGAGCACATTGGGTGCCTTGGTGTGTAAATGTGACCCTGTACATGGATACATGCCGAAAGCCCTTATTTGTAGTGGATTTCCCTGCCAAGCATGCACTAGGGTATTTTTGAAATATTCTCAATCTCCCTGTATTGCAATAAATTTTACCCCTCTGCAAAGGTAACCTGAGCTTTACTCTATTGCTCTATCACATCAGTGAGAGACAGAATTGATGCACCCCAATAATGTTTGCTGTTGTGCATATCAATACAGGGACTACAGCTAATGTCCCCTCAGCCAGCAGGTGGCCTGATGAGGAGGAACTGTAGTCTAGCAACAGCTGGAGGAGTGTGGTATTTCCCACCACTGATTGATTTATGGTCAGATGACTTTTAGATGCAGAATTACACTTTCGGAAAGCCTGGCTCTGGTAAACGCTAGGTCTGACCCTGTTATGTTACAAACCTGTTTTTGATAAGAGTGGACATATTTTTCTCTCTTTCGCAGTGAAATTGTTTTGGGAATGTCCTAGTTTAGAAATTCCTGGATAGGTAGTTAGTGAACGGAATGTGTTCTTGAGCAAGTTAACCGTTTGAGTGCCGGAGGTAACCAAAGCTCTGTATTGCAATGCTTTTGGATACCTGTCTAGCGCTTAAAGGGTTTGCAATGCGTTGCATACCCTCTGGTACTCAAATGGTTACATCTCTCCAATTCTTATTTATGAAGAGAGGAATTGCACATCCCCCTAATGAATCGGCATATCCCGATGGTCACCGTTCCGGTATGGAAATTTTTCTGTGAGAATCTGACATTTGTGTCTGGACTTATGATCTGTGAATGAAGCCCTGTCAAACTAGCTTTCAAGATTACTAGTGCATAGCAGTTCAAACTGGTCTACATCCACCTTCAGCTAAGTCCATTAGTAGTGCAGTCCTTTTCTTTGTTTCTCTTTGTTTTTCTTTACCTAACTGAGGCCGTTTACCCAAACTCTCTTTATTGTGCCAGTTTTTTCTACTGTTGGAATTTTGTTAAAGGAAAACAAATGCATCAAAGTGGTTGATTTGCCTTTGAATTTCATTAACTTACAGTTGGCATTTGTAAAAATAGATTGATGCCAAGCTTGTATTTTATTTTATTATTATTTTTTTTAATAGACTGTCCAAAAGACATTTTGGTTAATTTTTGTGTGTGCTGATTTTTAATGAGATTCAATTGATTTTGACTGATTTGACTTGGATTGGATACATTCTGCTGGGTATTAGGTCAGCTGATGTTAATGGTTCTAACAGATATTTGTTATAATGTTAAATGAATGTTTTATGTATAATTGATATGAATACCAGATTTGAGGAATAAGGGCAGAAAGTAATCCCATAATATCGCAAGGGATTATAAATTTATATTTATATCTATATTAATATTATGTTATGTTTTGTTGGTTATTTTAAAACTGAGCCTGAAAGAGTTAATCGCATTCATTTTTATGCATGGTGTCAGTATAGTATATCATATATTTTGACACTCCGAGGCTTCCATATCGTTGATAGCTGTTTTCTGCTGCTGTGATTGGTTGCGAACATTTTAAATATACGGTATTCAGCGTTATTACCCTTTGATGATCATGAGTAAGCATGCTCGCACGCGAAACGCATTGATTGTAGCAGTTTGAGAGACGTCTGCAGTAGGGTGCCCACTTTTTTCCAAAACACGCTTTTCAAGAAATATAAGGTACTGTCTGTATGTTTTTGTACGAGAAATAAAGGTCTGATGATTTTATTATTCACCTAGTCGTATCATCGATGTGTGACTTTGGTGCACCAAATCTTTGTGTATGCTATAGTTGGAAGGTGTCTGGAAGAACCTTATGGGAGCACAAGGGATGGTGGACGACAGGTGTAATTGCAGTTAAGGGATGAAGGATTTTCACTACAGTTCATGGAGGAGAACCTGTTTTAAGTCGAATATATGCTCATTATTCTGCGTAGAGCAGCTTGTTTTTGTGTTCTGATGTGACCGTTCTTAAAACATTACCTGCAGTAAAGGGGAAAAGGAGGTTAAAGGAACAGTAAACCTAACTAAAAGATTGGCCATGTGTACCTGACTATCACTAGCATGCTTGGTTGTTCATACGTACTGCTGATCCTGTAGTGCTCTTAAGACTAGGGACATGGGGCCTTGTGTATAAAGGCAAACTGGAGCTTATTCTCAGCCAAACCATCTGCACTGCTGGGGACAAAGAAACAATCCTATTGGTTTAAATGGGTTTTTAAACCTCTTTGAAAGAATCCCAAATGCATTACTTTGCAATGTGTGAAGATAACTAGATTTCAAGGGGTTAAAAGCCGAATTTACATTGATGGGTACTTTCAGAATGTTTGACCCCTATAATATAGTTGGATTGCCCCATAATTGCTCCAATAAGCATTTATCCATATGGCCCAGGGACCCTTCACTAACTGGGAAGTATGACATATGCACTCACAGAGCCAGAGCACCTGTGTAGAGGTGAAATCCTATGACCTTGCTAGTGCTAGTGAGCAGGCAAAGGGACAGTCTTTCAGGTTAGGTTTCTCTGTTTTACTTTTCATTGAAAAATCATGATACGCTTTTTTTACTTATAAAACTGATTTTTATTTATTTTTTTTGTTAAGTGTTATGAAGTGTACATTTCTCTTTTTTTAATCTTTTGAGGACCAGATGTGTGCAGAGAATTGCATCTTAATGTGCTGCTCATCCCTCTGTCCTCCAAAGACTTAAAAAGCTCTTTTGGAAATGTTGGGGAGAGAAAGGTTGTAACATTCCCTCTGTCCCATCACTCCTCATATTTCTGTGTTTCAAAGAGAAAAAAAACAAACATTGTTTAACATTCATTTCTTTTCTTTCCAGGGCAGAACACAACTACTCCAAAGAAAATCGGAAGAAGCTTCGTAGGCCATGGTGTGGAAACTGCCAACGGTTCTGGCAAATACTTTTATACCGTGGATGATTTTGCCGCAAAAGTGCTGACCAGTGGTTTGACCACTGTTTTTCTTCCTATGGTCTACATAATTGTGTTCATGATTGGCTTGCCAAGCAATGCCATGGCATTATGGGTCTTTTTTTTCCGGACAAAGAAGAAACACCCAGCTGTGATTTACATGGCTAACCTGGCACTGGCAGATTTAATGTTTGTCATATGGATTCCTCTCAAGATCTCTTACCACCTTAATGGCAACAACTGGAAATATGGTGAGGCTCTATGCAAAGTACTTGTTGGATTTTTTTATGGAAATATGTACTCTTCCATCCTCTTCATGACCTGTCTTAGTGTTCAGAGATATTGGGTCATTGTTAACCCCATGTCACACACAAAGAAGAAATCAAAAATCGCTCTCATTGTCTCTTCAGGAATATGGATCCTAGTTTTGCTCGGCACCATTCCATTGTACCTGTATGACCAAACTGCTTATGTTTATAACCTCAATATCACAACTTGCCACGATGTTCTACCACTGAGCACGCTGTCCTTTGACCTGTTCAACTATTTCCTTGCTCTTGCAATTGGGGTTTTTCTCTTCCCAGCTGTTCTTACTGTTGTGGCCTACACTCTCATGATTAAAACTCTGAATGCATCCATCACAGATGAAAGCATTGGAAAGAAAAGAAATAGAGCCATAAGACTTATTATTACTGTGCTCGTCATGTATCTTGTGTGTTTCATGCCCAGTAATATTATTCTAGTGATTCATTATTCCTTCATAAAGAACAACTACGTTGGTGATATCTATGCGTTTTACATTACAGCTCTGTGTCTCTCAGCAGTGAACAGTTGCATTGACCCTTTTGTGTACTATTTTGTTTCTAAAGATTTCAGAGCAAATGTTAGAAATGCTCTCCTGTGTCGAAGTGTACGGACTGTAGAGAGAATGCAAATCTCTTTTAGTTCAATGAAGTACTCCAGAAAATCAAACTCCTACACCACAAGCTCAAGCAACACAAAAACAAGCAACTGTTAAAGTTTGTTGTTCTTTGAATAACAATGGACATTGAAGAACCTTGACCTGTTGGACTTTATAAGCCATTAGCCCTTTCTGTCTGTGAATGCTGGCCTTTACAGCACAGAAAGTTTGACAGTCACTGTTTGTTAAACAAAAAGTTATTACTCGAGTGATGAAAATCACGTCAGTTCTGTAACTTCATGTCCAATCTATGAAGTGTCGAGTTTTAACCCTTTGAGTTCCAGAGTGGTGTGCAGTATTAATGCCCTCTGGCATTCAAAGGGTTAACTGAAAATGTAAATTATGTATACTGTGAATATATTTATGCTTGCTTTATCCCCTCACTAACAGAACAGGCTGTAATCGCACTTTTCAATATAGATCATTGTAGTCTGTCCATCCTATTCAGCGGCTGAGTTATAGAGCCACTTGTAATACTTTGCTTTACAATGTGTTGGACACCCCCTGGTACTCAGAGGGTCAGTCTTTCGACTTCCTGCTTTTAGGAGCTAAATCTTCCATCATTCCCAACCAGCCAACAGAGGCTAAATGATTTCCTTTCCCTGCCTTAAAGGGACATGAACACCTCCAAATAAACATCAGTCTCCACATATCTTAACCTGGGTAGAAATTACCAATGACCACTATTCTGCATTATTGTTTTTCTCCAAAATGAATGCTTAATAGTAGTAATGTCCAAAATGTGATTGTTCAATATACTTTTTTTTTTTATAACTAATAGCATGTTCCGCAACTCACTTGCCTTGAAAATCCAATTAAAAAGTTCCCCCTCCCTCCCCGTTTTGAGCACGTCTGACTTCCCTCAGAGCAGAAATCCTGCCTGGGCAGATTGCGACGAGGGACAAAATTTGTGTCAGCGTAAGGAAAAACCTTTTCTCCTTCGTTAAGGGGGGGCATGGCTTTCCTTATGTTGACTCGCACAATATTGTCCCTCATTGCGATCAATCCAGTCAAGTGACTGGCTTTCAGATCTGTGGGGTCAGCATGACGTGCTCGGGAGGGGGAAACTTTTTAATTGGATTTCATAGGAAAGTAAGGGAGCTGCGAAACATACTATTCATGATATATATATATATATATAAGTATATTGACAATTGCATGTACATTTTATTTTTGGACATTACTATATCTTTAAAGCCTTAAGGACCCATGATGTGCCAAAACAGTCATGGGTAAGCTTGTGTTAAGGACCAGTGACTGTCCTGGTATGTCATGGAATTCAGGGGTCCCCCCTGAATGTGAATCACAAAAAAATGCTCAGTGGTCCATAACTGCCGTCCGTTAAGGTGTTAAGCTTCTCCCACGTGAAGAAGACATCGTCAGTGGTAGCGTAATCATGGCTGCATCAATGGACGTGATATCCAGTTCTAAGTAAAGATTAATATTTCACAGCCATTTCATGCAGAAAAGTGTTCTGTTAACCCTTTGACTGGCAGTGGGGTGTCCAACCCACTGTGTTGCAGTGCACTGGGTATTCAGATTTAATCCAAAGATGTAACTCCTTGAGTGCCAAAGGGGTACGCAACGCATTGCAAAGCAATGCATTGCATACCGCTCTGGCACTCAAAGGGTTAAGGTTTTGTAGAGCCAAAGACCAAAAAGGAAGTGTTTCACATGTGAGGGAGGTGAAAACAATCATATGCAGTGAACAGCCAATAAATAAATAAAAAAATAAGACTGTTCTTTAACCCCTTGAATGCTAGAGATGTTTCCAATGTATTGAATGCACATGGAGAAAAAAAATCAAGGGTTTCTCAAACCGTAGTGGTTTGAGAGATACTTTTTAAGATCTTCTTTTTTTTTTTGTTTTTTTTTTTTTTTTTTTTTTATTTTAACATTACTAACCCTTTAATCCTTTCAGTGCCAGAGGGGTACCCCCCTGGCACTGAAAGTGTTAATAAAAGGTTATAATTGTCCCTTGGAAAAAAGATTGTCCTAGTGCATGATAAAATGCTAATATTCTACATTTTTTTTTTGATAAAAAGGCAATTTCCTTACTCCATTAATTTGCCCTATAAATCACTATTCAAGGTGCCTGTACATGCTACCGAGAATACATGGAATTTCACTGACTCTCAAGGTTACAAGTTGGCGAGCTCTCTAAACACTCCATTCTACTCCTTTCTCATCACACGCTTATATAACTGAGCATCTAAAAGTTACATAATATTTTTAATTTAATTAAACCAATTCAATTATTTGTGATAATTTCCCTTTAAAAAAAACAGCATCTCCAATTAATCTTCATTAGAGATGCACCGATACCACTTTTTTTTAAGACCGAGTACGAGTACCGATACTTTTTTCAAGTACTCGCCGATACCAATTACAGATACTTTTTTTTTGCGGTCATTTGCCAGTTTTCCAAGTACTTAAAGCGCATGTATATATATATATATATATATATATATATATATATATATATATACTTTAGGTACTTGGAAAACTGGCAAATGACCGCAAAAAAAAGTATTGGTGAGTACTTGAAGTATACACACACACACACACACACACACACACACACACACACACACACACACACCACCTCTTGACTGTCCCCTTTTGCCTCTCTCTCCCCCTCTTGATTCCCACCTTTTACTTCATTCTCCCCCTCTTGAGATCCCTCCTTTTCCTTGGCTTTTTCTCTCCCTTTTGATCCCCCTTTGTCCCCCTCCTTGACTCTTGATCCCACTCTTTTGCCTCTCTCTCCATCCTGATCCCCCCTCCTTTTTGCCTCTTCTTGTTCCCCCTCCTTTTGTCTCCTGATCTTTCCTCTTTTTGCCTTTATTTTTTTCTTTTTCTTAATCCCTTTTGCCTCTTTCTCCCTCTTGGCCCCCCTCTCTGCATCTTTCACCACCCTCTCGATGCTCCATCTTGCTTCCTTTACCCTCCTCTGCCGGGTGCTCGCTGTTCTCTCGCGAGCCCCGGCAGAAGTCAGTGTCGGAGCGTTGCCATGGTAACCCGCGGCAACACTCCAACGATACAGGAGGGAGAGAGGCAACCGGGGAGTATTGTGAGCAGCTCCCCGGGCTCCCTCACTGCAGCACCGACCCAGACACAAGGTATCGGTGCTGGCATCGGCCGCATTTGCGCGAGTACAAGTACTCGCGCAAATGCTGGTATCGGCACCGATACCAGTATCGGTATCGGTGCAGCCCTAATCTTCATAGTGTTTGAGCCATAGAGAGTGTTATTTCAATACTGTCAGAGTTGTAGTAATTGAATGATCAAGTATCCCCCACCCTCCCCTTTTACCTAGTGTAAGCCACCTCCCCTCTGATGTGGAATCTGGTCCACAGACCTTACAGCTCACAGCAAGGGACAATCTTTTTACTGTGAGAACAATGAAAACCCTGCCACCCTTGACAGGTTTATCAGGATTTCCCATTATGTTAATTGAAGATTGTCCCTTTCTGCAAGTCACCTGGACATCACCTTTCTGTTCTGAGGTGAGCAGTTACATCAGTAAAAGGGGCGGAAGGAGGAATACTTTGTCATTCAATTACTCTTGAACTACAACTCTGACAGTATTGAAATAACACTCTCCATGGCTCAAATACTATGAAGATTGATTGGAGCTGATTTTATTGTGAAACATTACTATCCCTTTAACAACCTATTAGTGACACTATTGTAATGCTATTCCTATATATATTCAACATATGTATTTTATTGTAAACTTGGTTGTACTCCTCTGTAAGACAGGGAGCAACCTATGGCTTTATGGCTGCTGTTGGACTACAGTGCCTATCATCAGTTGAACAATAGCGGCAGCGCTGAGTGCTGACCGTTTCCTACCCTCTAGTTATGAAACTGGTCCCTTTTTTGCCTGTGTGTGACCTCTTCATGCCACAATAACCTCAATCCCAGAACAAGAATCAAACTAAGAATCATTAACCCTTTGAGTGCCAGAGGGGCACGCAACGCATTGCTTTGCAATGCGTTGCGTGCCCCTCTGGCGCTCAAAGGGTTAAGACTGTTTCACGAATTTCATCTTTGAGCAGTTGTGTGTAAATTTGTATGGCCATGTCAAATGGGATGTATGTATTATTTCTACATTTTCTAATCAGAAATGTGAATTTTTTTTAACAGAATATTTCAGTAGATAACTTTTTATATAAATATTGTATTTTATTGTTTAGCATGCTCGTAATCAATGTTTTTCATATGTATATATAAATATTTTTGTTAAATTTTCATTGTATTTAAGTGTGTTTTATATGTAATTGATTTAAGGTCTATAAATGCAGTTGCATCCTGTAGCATTTGTGTACTGGATTTTAAACAAAAGGTGCCTTCTAACAACAAATGTGTAGTACTTGTGATCACGTGTACCTGGTTTCTTCTGGATCACCAATTACAGTGCTTTGCTCATCCCTCTGTTCTGCAAAGGGTTAACTTAATCTCCCAGCCAAAGGTATTTTTACATAATTATCAGTTTGATAAGCTGAAAGATTACAGATTTGAAACAGTCTGAGTATGTTAAAAGTTATACTAATCCTTTTCGTTTCCTTTAGTTTGGCTTTACATATTATGCACTTGAGAAAACATTCTAATTTGGTGTTTGTTTTTGTCTCAACTTCCCATATTTGTTTTAGCCTTCATGCTCTGTTTCAGGTGTTTTCTGGTCAGTCGACAATCATAGCAAGATAGTGATACAAAGTATTCCCACATCATTGGTGCTGTGTATGCTATTTTTGTTTTTACATTGTATTGCTATGCCTGCTTTCATACTCTCTGACAGAAAGCTATCTGGAAACAGATTTAAGAAGGTAAATGTCAGGGGCATAAGTGTTTTTAATAAATAAAAAAAAAAAAAGAGAGAGAGAACCTTATGTAGGCAATTAGGACTCTTCATATTCTAAACTTGCAGAATAAGTAAATCCAAAATAAAGAGTTATTATTACTTTTAAGATTGATTTGTATTAAAAATACACTGCACAAACACAATGGGCCATATTTATAAAAGTAAACCTGTAGTTCTTCTGGAATAAACTAATTGCACCATGGGGACAAATACAAATTTCTGAATTGCCAAGCAATTACCCCTTGAATGCTAGCAACATCTCCATTGTATTGCTTATAAAACACATTGCCTTTGTGAATCAAAAAAGCCAGTACATGTGACCATTGAGGTAGCAATCACGTGTACCGGCAGAACAGAGAAGGATTGAAACTGGGCACTCTGTTCTTTGAGCCCTCAGTTTTACCCTGTGCAGCATGATAGCAGCACAAATGAGGTACGCTGCTATCATTTAACCCATGAGGTGCTAGTACCGTTATGGGTCCTTATGGAAAGTTTACCTGTGATGGTACTGGCATGTCATGGGTCTTTAATGGGTTAAGAATTACCTGCAAAAATTTTGGATCCAAAATTAAACATTTGTTCGATCATTCTGGTAGGAAGGGTGTGAACAGTTCTTAGTTTAGTTATTATTTTCCTTTAGATATGGGGTGTTCAAAGTCCCCCATTAGGTGGATTACCATTACTGGCTTCCCCTTGGTGGATTGCCCAGTTTAAAGGAGCTGCTTGTGGACCCCTCAGCCCTGGGAGAAATCCATGTAACCCATGTCTCTCTCGCCAGAGGGAGTCTTTCTGTGAGGCTTCTTCCTTGCAATGGTAATCTGAAGAAAGAAGACCTGCAGGAAAAAGGTGAGCAACCCTTTGAGTGCTTTGTCCCACAGCTCCCTTCCGTACAAGGGTTTCTTCTGAGTTCTCTAACTCCTGCACTCATGTTTGGTGTTTCTGTTCTGAGGGTTTTTGGAGCGTGATGTGGTACTTAACCCCTTCCCTGCCAGTTTTGGGCTGTTGGAGGTTTCATTCTCCTTTTCACACTTTTATTATGTTTTTTAGTTTTTTTTTTTCAGTGTGTTTTTAGACCTTTACTCTTCCTTTTTCGTTACTTTATTGAATTGCACGCTTTACCGCATAGCCGCAATGCCCCATTGATCTCTATGGGACAGTCATGTTGGGACATATCTCTGCAACCGCTCTATGTACCGAGTTCAGAGATGGTTCATTTTACTTGTCTACCCTTGTCTATTTATCTGGTTGACATTCTCAGTGTCTTGCTATCACAGTGTACCTTGGCATCCGGGCTGCCAGTACCCTTGTGCTATTTCGCTGCTCTGTCTGTTGTTCTCTGAACACGGTGCTTGTTTATACGCACACATTCAATTTGACTAATTGATTCCTGCCTCCGTATGGGCCTATATGAACTTCCCAAGCCTATGGCCAATTGCCCTTATGTGGTGTTCTTGTGATTACTCATTACGTTTGCTCCTCGTTGTGACCCTGGTTTGGTTTCCGTTATCGCTCTGTGTATAACCCCATTCTGTCTGACTATCCACACTGGTTCTGACTTGTGGCTCCAGTTATCACTCACTGTGTGTATGACCCTGGCCTGTCTGACCATCCACACCGTTTCTGCCTGTGGCTATAGTTATCTCTCTGTCTATGACCACGGGTTGTCTGACTATCCAGACCGGTTCCATCTTGTGGCTCTGGCTAACTACTCGCTCAGTGTATGACCCCGGCTTGTCTGTCTATCCACTCTGGTTCTGAACCGTGGCTCTGGCTGTCTACTCTCTCCGTTTTATCCTAGACTCATTTGGGCTATTCGCATTAGCGGTACTGTGGCTTGTGTTGTCCTCCGCTCCATTTGCCATTGTCCTCATTCTGTACTGCGCGATAGTATTCCATTCCGTTGGGCGCCTAAGACATCCTTGGGAGTAAGAACCATAGGCTGGTTCTCTACACCTCTCTGAGCGACCACCTGTAACCACAGACCTCAATAGCAGCAGGGAGGGTAGAACCTAGCCTATGGCTCTACAGAGAGGAGCTTGCGGAAACCTAGAGTGCAAGGAATCCAAGTACTAGGAGTGACACCTGGATTGCAGTGCAAGTAATCGCCACAGAGGTATTTGGCTAGTCCGAGGATACACAGATCATGGACAGCCAGAGCGATACCTGGAAGGAGACTAACCCTGAGGTTCACGGAGCAATGGGTAGCAGCAACAATACCAGGGAGGTATGGATAGCACATAGGCTGTAAGGAGCGAGAGCAGTAAAGCTGGTGAGACAAGGTGGAAAGTCAGACAGTACCGGGGTCCAGCACGGAGTGGGTAGTCAGACAAAGCCACAGGTCAAAGCCGGATCAGATAGCCAGAGCCACTGAGCGGGTAGTCAGCCAGAAACTGGGTCAGATCGAAAAAGGTAGTCAGACAAGGCCTAGGTCATACACGGAGGGGTTAGTCAGACAGAGCCACTGGTCAAAACCAGAGCAGATAGTCAGACAAAGCCAAGGATCGAACATGGAGGATAATCTGAAGCCAAGCAAGGGTCAAATGAGAGCAAACTAGCAATGCACAGGTACACCATGAAAGGGCAACTAAGCCCAGTACTCCCACTATATATAAGGCCAAAGGAGAAGGCGGGACCCAGTCGGCCAATAGTGCCAAAGACTACAAAACAGTGAGTGCGACATCAGTAACGTGTGCGCTCGCAACAGAGAGGTGACACAAGGCGGCAGCAGCTGGCCACGCCGCTGGCCGTCGTCCTGAGAGGACAGGACAGGTGCGCACACACACCAGTCAAGCCCCAAATCACTGGCACCATGATACTAGGGCTAAGGACTCAGGGACGTCTTTGACCCCCCTGACGCAATGTTCCTCATGCCAAACGGGGCTTCCCACTTATACCCTTCATGTACTGCAGCCCCTGCATGTCTACCAGGGCCTTCCAGCCATGAGCAAGAGCCAACTTGGGTCAAGAACTTAAAGTCCTCTATGGCATAGTTTCCTCTTTCTCTTCAGTGGGTTCTTTAGTCTTGAAGACCCCCTATATTTTTCAGGTTCGTGGCCCCTAAGGCCCCTGGTATTCCTGATCTGATTCTTATTTAGAGGATTCAGATGAGGGTTCTGAGGATGGTGTGTGCTCTGATGAGGAGTCTTCCTAGTTTCATGATGACCCCTTTTGAAGCCGACCCTGAACTCTGCTGAGGGTCTCATTAAGGAGGTATTAACTACCTTAAACATTCCCTCTACTAACGCAGAGTCTCAGACTACTTCTGACGTCTTTCAGAGGTGCAATGAATTCTGTAGTGTTTCCGCCTAATCATACTCTGGATCAGATTATCTTGAATGAGTGAAACTCCTGACAAGCGTTTGGTGTTTTCTAAGACATTTTCTAAGCTGTATCCCTTTTCTGAAGCAGCCTTGGCTTGATGGACTTCCCCTCCGCAGGTTGATTCGCCATCACCAGGCTATCTTAATACACTGCTTTGGCAGTTGAGGATGCTTCTGCTCTTAGGGATGTGACTGACCGAAAGCTTGAGGCCGTTTTGAAGGCTAATTTCTCTGCCATTGTGTCTTTGAGACCCACTTTGGCTTCTGTCTGGGTCAGTAGGGTCATTTATGTTTGGACTGAACAGCTGAATGCTGCCGTCCACAAGGGTGTCCCAAAAGCTGATCTTTTATCCCTTTTTGCTAATATTTCTTAAGCGCAGCACTATGTTACTGACATTCTCTGTGATGCTGTTAGGCTTGAAGCTAAGGCCTCAGCCTTTTCTGTGACTGCTTGGCGCATGCTGTGGCTGAAGATCTGGTCTGCACACGTGATCTCTAAGAAATCACTGATTTCTCTTCCCTTTCAGGGTACTTCTCTCTTTGGCCCTGAATTGAAGACCCTTATCAGTGAGGCCACTGGGGTTAAGAGCACGTTGTTGCCTCAGGTTCCTAATTGCAACCCTCAGGCGAAAACATTGCCTTTTTTGTCTTAAACAAGTCGAAGCATTTAGGGTAAACAGGTGACGCCTCAGGACTCTCATTTCACCCCAAGCCCAAACAGCAGTGGAAGTTCAAACACTCCACCAAACCTTATTCGGCATGATTCGGTGAACCCTGGTGGGGGGTTGCCTGCAACACTTTTTGAGTGTTTGGGCAGGCTCTGTCGTAGATCATTTGTTACTACAGTTGATTTCAGAAGGTTACAGGATTCCCTTCAAATCCCTAACCCCCTTCAGGTTCTTCTTGCTCCCCTCAGATGCAAAAAGCTTGGGCTTTTCAATGGGATGGTCCAGTCTCTCTTGGACAAGGGAGTTCTGTCACCGGTTCCTCAGCAGGAGGAAGGTTCAGGTTTTTACTCTAACTTCTTTGTTGTTCCCAAGAAGGATGCCGGCTGTTGTCCTATCCTGGACCTCAAGGATCTCAACAGTTTTGTGGTCAAGACCCACTACAAGCTGGAGTAACTGTGTTAAGTCATTGCCGCAATGTGTCCGGGAGAATTTATGGCATCCTTGGACCTTCAGGATGTGTATCTACACATTCCTGTGCATCCGGCAGTACCTCCGGTTTGCCTGCCATTTGGGACACTTCCAGTTCATCACGTTACCATTTGGGAAAGGAGATATAGAGAAATCTAGTAAGGAGCAGTTCTTTGAGAAAACAAAGTTGAGGGGGTGACCGTCTTTGTGTGTGCTAGAGTCAGTCCATTGTTGAAGGGTGAAAGATGAGGCTAGTTAAAGCAGGCATGAGGCCCAAGCGAGGGAAGGATCATCAATGTGACAGTTGAAGTCCCCAAGTATGAGAGCAGGAGCAACAGAGGATAGAAAGAATGCAAGACAGCACTCGGTCTGAAAGGAACGCAGAGGGTATGGTTGTGGAAGGTCTGTATACTACTGCAACACAAATTGCTACAGGGTGGAATAGTTGGATTGTGTGTACCTTAAAGGAGTTAGTGGAAAAAGATGGGGGAACAGGTATCAGCTGAAAGCGACACGAGAAGGCAAGCAGTACACCTTTGCCACCACCTCTGCCCACTGTGCGTGCTGTGTGTGAGAAGTACAGGCCTCCATGTGAGACTGCAGCCTCCATGGCTGAATCCTGTTGGGAGAGCCAGGTCTCCGTAAGAGCAAGAAGCTGGAGTGTTTGAGCAGAAAAGGTCATGTATGAGAGTAAATTTGTTAGTGAGGGAATGGACATTCAGTAGGCCACAGGAGAAGGGCTGGGCAAGAAGTGGGAGGGTAGGGATGGGGATGAGGTTTGAAAAAATTGGAGCCTCTGTAGGAAGGGGAGGAGAGTGGGCGTGGGTGGTGGCATATGGGCATATGATTAGAGCCTGGGTTTGGGGAGATGTCACCAGCCACAAGGAGGAGAATAAGACATACAGCCAGCAGGTGGGAATGTGATTTATGTCTGCTGTGGGTTGGAGCGGAAGGATAGGCCGGCCTGAGCAATAGATACAGGGTGTGGTTGCAAAATGGATTTGATGAGAGTAAGGAGGGGGAAATATTCATATGGGGAGATGTAGGCATATAAATAGTGTTCTAGATTTTCATGTCAATATCTTGGAGCTCAGAGCGATATCTCATGCCCTAAGGTATTGGTCTTCTCACCTGGCAGGATGCCCAGCCCGAGTCCAGCCAGAGAATGCCATGGCCGTGGCTTAAATCAACAAGCAAGGAGGCACAAGAAGCCCAGCGGCTTGGTTTGAGGTCAAAACTAGTTTGGCTTGGGCAGAAGACAATGTGCCTGCTGTCTCCACCGTGCACATCCCAGGTGTAGAGAACGTCCTAGCAGTCTATCTCAGTTAACACACAGTGGATCCCGGAGAGTGGGAACTTCACCCAGAAGTGTTCAATCTCCTGGTACAGAAGTGGGGTTTTCCTTTCATAGATCTGATGTCCACAAGGAACAACTGGAAGGTTCAGATGTTTTGTTCACGGTGGCAGGAATCCCTAGCTTTTTCAGTGGATGCTTTGTCTATTCCATGGTGATTTCATCTAGCTTACATCTTTCTTCTGCTGTTTACGGTCCTTTGGAAGATTTGGACAGACAACACCTCGGTCATCCTGATAGCTCCTTATTGGACCAGGCAACCTTTGTTTCCAGAACTGTTGGCCCTTTCAGCTCAGGAACAGTTTCCACTGCCATACAGACTGGATCTCCTTCTGCAGGGTTTCCTGTGGAAAGAAGATGTGGATCAGCTAGCTTTTAACAGCATGGCTGTTTAAAGCCTTCATCTTCAGAAGAAAAGGTTTTTCTCCAGAGGTATTTTCCACTATGATCTAGACCAGTGTCTTCACAACTTGTGTATTCAAAGGCCTAGCACAGGGTTTGCTCTATTTTCCATGCTTGGTGTGTGGACAGGGATCTGTCCTCACAGGAATTTGACAATCCAGCTATCCTTTTTGCAGGATGGGTATGAACAAGGGCCTCAGTCTTCTTTCCCTGAAGGTTCAGACCTCTGCTCTCTGTCTTTTTCAGAAGCGCATTGCCACCATGCTGGATGTCAAGGTCTTCTTTCAAGGTATCACTCATGCAGTCCCTGCTTATAAGGCTCCCACTCCTCAGTGGACCTTAACCTTGTCTTGGGTGTTTTGCAGCTCCCTTCCATTGAGTCCTTGTCTACCATTCCCTTGCGTATTTTGATGTGGGAAAATGGCTTTTCTCTTGGTAATGTTCTCTGTCAGCAGAGTTGCAGGCTTTATCCTGCAAACCTCCTTTCCTGGTGTCTCACAAGGACAAAGCTGTTCTCCGTACCTCTAAGGAATTTCTTCCTAAGGTGGTTTCTGAGTTGCACATCAATCAGGCGATTGTTGTGCCTGCCTTTTGTCCTGATCCTAAATCTGACAAGGAGAGGGGTCTCTGCTTGTTGGATGTTGTGCGTTGCGTTAAGTTTTATGTGCACCTCGAGGAGTTTGGTCATCAGACTAATGCTTTGTTTGTCCTCCCTGAGGGTCCCAGGGCTGGTAAAGTGGCATCTAAGTTGACACTTGCATCTTGGATCAAATCTAACATTCGCAAGGCTTATGAGAGCTGAGGTAAACTTGTTCCCTTTCTCATCACTGCACATTCTACTAGGTCTGTTGGTGCTTCCTGGGCCTATAAGAATCTGGCCTCTGCTGATCAGTTGTGCAAGGCGGCCACCTGGTCTTCTGTGCACACCTTTGCCAAACACTATCGTGTGGATGTGCTGGCTTCGGCTGAAGCCAGCTTTGGCAGGAAAGTCCTGGAGGCAGTTTTGCCTGTCCATGACTTTCTTTCCTGTGCCTTATTGTTCTTTAACCTTCAAGCCCTGCTGGCTGTTATTCTTGTGTGCTGTGCGTTGTTATCCGTGTCCGTTGACACTTGGTTAGTTTGGGAACTCTGGTATAGGGACCGCTGCTTGGTTCTTTCCTTTTCTTCCCACTCTGCGAACTTAATTTTGGTATATCACCATGGTACTTTATAAGCTATATTGGACGACAGAGAAAATAGGATTTTAGTCTTACCTGTTCAATCCTTTTCTCTCAGTCCTTATAGCTTACAGATCTCCCACCCAGTAAAGTGACCATGCTTTGTTCCAGTGGCTGGACATGGGAGTCCTATTGGGTCCGTGTTCACAGGAGTCTCTCTCTTCTTCTTCTCGCTATCTAGCTCAGTAGGGTTAGTGTCTCAAATCTAACTGGAGGGGAGCAGCTAGGTAAGCTACTATGGAGGAGAGGGAGGCTTCAGCCCCTGAAATTCATTGGAGAATTGTTTCAGCCTACTGGGAGGAGCTGTCTCCTCCCCATGATACCTGTAAGCTATATGGAGTAAGAGAAAAGGATTTAACAAGTAAGATTAACCCATTAATGACAGGGTTTTTCCCCCCATTATAGTGAATGACTTCTTGGACTTACCAAGTAAGTCTGTCACTAAGGGGTTAAAATCCTATTTTAACCTTTTGAGTGCCAGAGGAATGGCAATGCATTACCAAACAATGCATTGACCACTCCTTCTGGCACTAAAACGGTTAACTCCTTGAATGCTCAAAACAGTGCTGCTCATTAGATATGTTTAGTATTCAAGTAGTAAAGAGAAACTATCACTGAGATATTAGTGCCCCTCTATTAATAGTTAGCATAGCGGTAATCGGTGTCCCTGTCTCCTCACTGATAGGTTATTTGCCAAACAGGGAGTTGCATTATATGGTATAAGCAGGGATGGACAGCTCAGGCACACAGACACCTCTTCAGCAATGTTGTTGTCTTGAGGGGAATCTCATAAGATCTTATGATTCCATATAATGCAGGCACTTAAAGGGATAGTCATATTTTTTTTTAACATATGCCAATATTGTAGATATTAAAAAATGAAACATAATAACGTACCTCCTGTCTCTCAAACCTATATAGTTTGAGAGATCAAAGCATCTAAAGTTCCCCCCCTCCCACCCCTTTCATAGACCTCAGCGCTCTATAGCACAGAAGCAGATCCTGGTCATTTGACTGCCCAGTGGCTCTTCAGCAGAGCCGAGATGGCACTATGTAGAATTAAATACTTCATTGGAATGGACTACAAAGTGTGCTTGCAGACCAGGCGCATTTTGTAGACCGTTCCAATGAAGTATTTCATTCTACACCGCACTATCTCGGCTCTGCTGAAGAGCTGGTGGTCTCTCAAATGACCAGTATCTGCTTCTGTCCCATAGAGTGCTGACGTCTATGAAACGAGCTGGAGGGGGAAACTTTTAGATGCTTTGATCTCTCAAACTAGAAAGGTCTGAGAGACAGGAGATACGTTTTCTTTTTTTAATATCTACAATATTGGCATATGTTAGTAATAGTTTTTTTATCACTTTAATAAATATATCTCCATGATTGTTCTGCTTTAAACACCCCATGTAAAAAAAAAAAGGTGTTTATTTTTTGGGGTTCCCCCCCCCCCATGGTGCATCCGGTCTGCCCTGGTATTGCTTGCATTTTATTTGTGCATTTGGCCTAGTGTATTTACTTATTGTATGAGCAGACTAAAATGAAAGGCAAACTGACAAGCAAACTACCATCTTTTGTGCCCTGTCCTCCTCTTCTGGATGCTAGTCTTGCTGCTGCTGTTTGCTGTCTTGAACTCTCACTGTCATCTCCTAGAGAAATATGAATGCATTAGTTCAATAGAAGTAACAAACGAATTGGAGAAGTGATATAACTGGAGATGTCCTCTCCTCTTTATCATGCTTTAGTGCATCACCCCCCTTGTGTCTGCTACCTAACATCAATAATTTGGGTGTTACTGTTAAAGGGATAGTAATACTTCATTATTACTATCCCCCATGTTGTAGCCATTAAATTTCTGAATTCAGCCATACCAGTGGTATCTCTCAAACCTTTATGGTTTCAGAGATATCCGCTTTCACAATTCCCTCTCCCCTGACATCAGCATCCTATCTGACAGCAGGGGAATTTGGTCCCGGGACCGGCGGCGGCTTTGCAGCAGTGCTGAGATCTTGTTATAGAAACAGAAATCCTTCACTAAAATGGACACATAGAAGACCATTTTAGTGAAGGATTTCTGTTTCTATAACGCAATTTCAGGACTCCTGCAGAGGCACTGCTTGCTCACTGACCGGATTCCCCTGCTCTCAGCTACAACGCTGATGTCAGGGAAAAATCTGCTTTCAAAGTTCCCTCTTTTTGGCTATCTCTCAAACTGATGCTGCTGGTATTGTTGAATTCAGAATTTTAAGGGCTATAACATGGGCGATAGTAATAATGAAGTATTACTATCCCTTTAAGTGACTGTTGGTTATGGGTATGACTTAATGTACATTTATTACCCAAGAGTTTAATCAGAACACAGACAATGGTATCGTCATCCCTTTCAATACTAGAATCCAAGATGTTATGACTAAAGTCCGTGCTCATGGGTGTAGTTCTATCAAAATAAAAACTTGAATATCTACCTATAACTTTGAATCATTACTGGATCTTGAATGTAATAATGAAAAACGTAATCTTATTTCCTCTGAATACATTTACTTTATCTATAAAGTCTTCAAAATGACTACTTGTTAATCATTGAGACAAACTGTGGAACAGAACCAGCCAGGTTTCTGCTTGTCCTTTTCAATTGCAATTTAACTTTTTGCATCTTACGTCATTTTTCTCATTATTATTATTATTGTTCTGGAAACCAGCAAAGGTCAACTAAATGCCAGTTGCCTTCCTAGACCCTGTAGAGGAGTTACATTATTGACTGGCATGGAACAGCCACTGATCTCCACAAGGATAGCACCTTACACCTAATGATAAGCCCTCTGCCCCCCATTCAGCAAAATGTTAACTTACTCAGGCTCTTCTTGTAGGCAACACAAACATAGACCCAGCCCAAACAGGATAAGGTGAACTCTGTCGAATTGCATCATACTTTGCACATCTAATTCTACTGCTTGGAACACCCCACTCCCAGACTGCCACACCGTTCTGGATACCACCATGTTAAGATGCCTACAGCATAGCTTCATAGCCTCCTGATCTCTCCTTCCCCTCCAAAAACTCCTAGGGGCAATGACCAACCAAGCAATGACGGCCCGAGTAAACATCTTGACAAAACCATCCAGATCATGCTTGATACTGTTATTCATGTTACCGGCCGCTAACCAGTCAGAGGAGACCATCGGCTTTCATGACAAGCAAATTACATCCTGGAACCTAGGTTTCATAAGCACCTAGTTCAAGAATGAACCTCTGTCTCCACTTGTGGTGCCAGTCTTTGAAACTCTTCCCTCTGAAAACAAGAGAGAGTTTCAGCCACCCCATTCCAAACGCCAGGCATGTACCTTGTATTAACACTGATAATTATATTCTCAACAACATAGAAGCAGATGAATCAACAAAACTACAACTGGTGCCGACAACGAATTAATGTGATTAATCACAAAAACCAAGATGAGTTTGTCAGACAAATACACACAATTCTAGCACTAATATCGGAAAAACTTCCAAAAAGCTGCTCTTCTGTATAAGGTCTGAGGACCTCTAATCCACAGGCCGAGCACGATTTCCAGAAAGAAAGCTGCCTGCAGGCCACCTGCCATCAACACTGATGATTGTAAGACAGTAAAAAAAGGATTGCCAAAAAACATTTTGTGCTGTGGTCATGATGTAGGACGCATGGAGGAAGTGAGCGGAGTGTTCGAGTGGTGCTGACCGGAGCTTTTACTCAGGAGGAGAGATGGGATTCATGGCCTTGAACCCCATCCCCTCACCCCCATCTTTCTCCTATATTGAAATGCCTTCCTCTATTAACTTTGGAGTTATTTTCCCAGGCCTAATTGTAACGTTCCTATATTGACTGGATATAGGCCTGGATTTTTGATCTCTTTCCTTACACCTTGTTCAGATTTGTTGTCCCAGTGTGGTGTTCCAGCACAAAGACGTGATTTGTCTGTGATCGGCAGATTCCATGGTAACGGCAAGCCTGTAGAACTTTACCTCTAAGAGCACGAGTGCATGAAGAGGGCGGTAGTAGCTCAGATCTGGAGTATCGGAAGGGCGATGGAGTCCAAGATACAGCTTTGTTTGTTTACCAGAAGAATGAGGTAACGGGAGGGGCAAGAAATTGTATATATTATTGCAGTGGAAGAAGGAATAAAGAAGCCAGAAACACAGGGCAAAGGTGTAATACTAGTAATAAGGATGAAAGAGGTATAAAGGAGGTATATAGTGCAATATTACTAATCGGATTGACAAAGGACGGACTCAGGAGAGATTAGTAGAGACCTGAGATATCCTATTTGGTTAAAAGAGGAATAAGGCACCAGCTTCCCTGTGCGGGGTGAGGTGGGAGAAGGAGAGAAAGGATTATAAAATTACTTTGATTGCTATATGGATTTCATTGGCGTGGGAGATAATGGAAACAGGGAATTAGACATTTCTGACTATCGGATGACAATGTTCCTTCTGGATCTCCACCCTTTTAATTGCAATCTTTAATTGCCGGTTGGTTTTACTTCTGAAGAAAAACGATATATACTTATAATTTAAAAAGGGGTAAGATTTAAAAATATGGCAGGAATATACCATGTTAAATTTTGATCGTATAAATCTGAGATTGGAAAGATGGCACCTAAGAAGGAAAAAGAGAAGGAAAAAGATAAGGCAGTTAAATCAATTAATGCCTATTACTCCCCGAAATCAAATTCAGCTAGTAGGAGATCGGGACAATTAAATCATAGCTCCCCAAATGTTGGTAAAGCTGGGGAAGCCTCAGCAGTTGATCTGCTGTTTGAGGGGATACAAGAATTCTCAGTCGTAGTAACCTTCTGGAAAAAATAAAAGTGGACTTGAGGGCTAATATAGCTGAAATAAAACAGGAAGTTATAAATATATCTGACAAAGTAATATCGCAAAGTAAAGAAATACAGAGTCTTAATTGTAAACTCCAGAGTGTGAAAGAACAGAATAAAACCCTTAGAAAATAAATAAGTAAGATGGATCAAAAGCTTACAGAACTAGAGGACTGACATCGGAGGAGGAATCTTAGGATAAGGGGAATACCAGAATCCGTATCGCAGGATCAACTGGAAAACTATATTCTGAAGTTTATATCATACTATATTGAAAAAACTAAACTTGGGATATATCCGTTTGAGAGAATACACAGACTACCCAAGCCTAAAGACCCTAAACTTAAAGGGATAGTAACACTTCATTTTAACTTTATTTTATTTTGTAGGCATTAAAAAAACATGAAGAATGATATAAGTCTTATCTCTCAAACCTTTATGGTTTATGAGATATTCACAAGCAAAGTTCCCCTCCCCGCCCCTTTTACCTAGTGTAAGCCATCTCTTCTCAGATGTGAGTCTGGTTGTATGACAGTACAGATAACAGAAGGGGACAATTTTCTTTGTATGAAAACAATGAAAGCCCTTCCCCCCTTGACAAGTTTTTCAGCTTTTTCCATTATCTTAATTGAAGATTGTCCCTCTCTGCAGTCTACCTGGGCATCTCCCTTCTGATCTGGTTGAACAGGGGGGGGATACTTTGTTTGTGAATATCTCTTAAACCATAAAGGTTTCAGAGATAAGACTTATATCATTCTTCATGTTTTTTTAATGCCTACAAAATAAAGTTAAAATGAAGTATTACTATCCCTTTAAGGATGAAGTAAGAGATGTTATCATGTGCTTCCACAACTGTTATATAAAGGATATGTTTCTGAAAGAAGAGAGGAAGAGAATAAGACAAGAGAAATTTGTGGATATAGTTATATTCGTGGATATCTCAGTAGCTACTAGGGCCTCAAGAAGATACTTTTTTGAAATGACCACTATATTAAGAGGGAAAGGAATAAATTATAGATGGGGATTCCCTACGAGGAAAAACTGATTCATTTGGGGATTATTGGAGAAAAGGATGATTGAGGAGAGAGGAAAGTAGGAGGGAGAAGAAACCCAGATAAGGAATAAAAATGTTTATATTTAGTGCTGATTGATTCATAGTAATTTAAGAGGGGGGGACAATATAAGTTGGGGTAGTAAGGTGAATATGTAAATGAAAGGGGAGAAAGAGGGGAAGGAAGGTGAAGGGAAAAAGAGGTTAATCACTCCTATAAAAGGAAGTGAGTTAGAAGGGAATAAAGGTTTCAATTTAATAAATAAGGTAGATAATCTGAATGCATATGTTGAAGCGGCTGGCCATTGATTGGCTACAAAGGATTTATAAACAATTTTTCATAATGCACGTAGTCACCTTATGGGTAAAGGAATGTTTGATTAATAGTAGATCTTATTTTTATAATCGGGGTTTGTACTAAATAAAGGGTATGAATTAAATAGGGAGAGCACTTACTCAGAGCACTTGTTAGGTAAAAATGTACACTATAGGGGTAACTGGTTAAGGAGTGGTCTGGGGTCTTTTTCTTGTTTTTCTTTCTTCTCTATTTCCCTCTCTCCCTATCATAGGGGGAATAAAATATCTAGAGGGAATTGGGTTCAAGGGAGATGGGTTGTCTTGGAGTTAGGAATGGGATGGGAGGCAAATCGTCTGGCGCTCCCCGTCCCGGGCGGGTCTCCGATTTGCGGGTCTGCAATGTGGACATGCAGGCTGGGGGCGTGTCAGACGCCCTCCTTTGGGGTGGGGGGCACTGGCCGGTTTGTTGTGGGGCTTACTGTGGGCGGGGGGGCGCGTGGCAGGGGCTGCTGGAATGGAGGCCCCCGCCGCTCGCGGCCCGCCCACGCGGGGCTTTGAAGGTTAGGGGTATGTATAGTTTGTGATATGTTCGTCCCTTCCCCTTTCTTTTCATTCATTGGTATTACCGCCATCTGGATGTACGTTCAATGAATTAGTTTTCAGGGATTAGTGAGTGATTTCTATTCACTGTGTATTGTGAAGTGAGGATGTGGGAATGGATGAGAGGATGGTTGAGGTGGCATTTGTCTTTGGGTATGGAGATCTGTAGGTTGTGGCTGGGGTGGTAAAGGGGGATTAGTATGGGTAATGACTAAAATGAACTGCCTATCTATAAACGCTAGGGGACTTAATTTCCCTCAGAAAAGGGCATATCTCTATAACACAATAATCAGGGAAAATATACATATAGGATTTGTTCAGGAGACCCACTGGGACTCTAAAGGAGTTAGATTGTGGAAATATCGTAAATTTTAGACGCTATACGTCTCTAGTACAGTGTCGGAAAAGAAGAGAGGAGTAGCAATAATTATCTCCAGGGCATTGAAATTTGAGTATATTCACCATGAGGAAGGTGGGGAGAGAAGGTATTTGTTATTGGTATGTAAATTAAATGATAATGTATTCTCAGTGATAAATATGCTCCAAATGAATCCTCAGGGGGCTTTTTGGGATTTGTCATAAATAGGCTAGAAAGAACATTAAAGGGAAAGATGTAAAAAATGTATTCAAAGATATTGGTAGAACGGTTAAAAATGGTCATAGCAGAATTAGTACATCCAGACCAAACTGGCTTTATTTACGGGAGGCTGGCAGAGGATAATACTAGAAGGGTGATTGCTTTATTTTCAGAGATCAGAAGAACAGCTATTCCGTCGATATGTATGGCTTTGGATGCGGAAAAAGCCTTTGATCGAGTAAGTTGGAGCTATCTGTTTGAAACTATGGAGGTTTTTGGGTTAAAGGGCTTTTTTAAGGAATGCACTATGGCTCTGTATTCTTCTCCCCAAGCTAATGAAATAGGTCCAGAACTGAATACTCAGTACTTTGAGGGCAAAAACAGTACCCCAAAGGGTTGTCCATTGGCGCCGATGCTGTATGCTCTGTCAATAGAACCACTTGCTGTAATGATTAGGTTTTCTGAAGATGTGATGGGAGTGAAGGTAAAAACCCAGGAATATAAAGTGGCATTATATGCCGACGATATATTATTAACCTTGACGTCTCCGTTAAAATCGATACCGGCAGTTGTTTCCGTTATAGATGAATTTAGCTCGGCTGGAGACAATGATCTCTCTGAATTATAGTGATTTAATTGCAGACTTTAAGGTACAAATAGGTAAATGGAGAGTGATGGAGACATCATGGGTAGGTCGGGTTAACATAGTCAATGCATATTTGGTTCCTAAAGTTTTATATATGTTTAGGTCTATCCCGATTAGAGTACCAAAAAAGAAATTATTTGAAATCTCAAAGATATTTTATACATATGTATGTCAACATAAAAAGCCAAGAATAGCTAGGGATATTATGTTAAGAATTAGAACTCATATGGTACTAGGATTTCCAGATTTACTTAAATTACATAGGGTTACTATGTTTATACATGCATTGGCATGGGAGGTGAGGAAAGAGGACCCTCCCAGGTGGTTAAATTTGGAATTGGCACAAATTGAAATATAGAATCCCTTTGTGTTCTACTGGAGTAAAATAGAAGTGATAATAAAATAGAATCTCCAGTGATCAGAGAACAGAGTGTTACAAAGCTTAAAGGGATAGTAACACTTCGTTTTAACTTTATTTTATTTTGCAGGCATTAAAAAAACATGAAGAATGATATAAGTCTTATCGCTCAAACCTTTATGGTTTATGAGATATTCACAAGCAAAGTTCCCCTCCCCGCCCCTTTTACCTAGTGTAAGCCATCTCTTCTCAGATGTGAGTCTGGTTGTATGACAGTACAGATAACAGAAGGGGACAATTTTCTTTGTATGAAAACAATGAAAGCCCTTCCCCCCTTGATAAGTTTTTCAGCTTTTTCCATTATCTTAATTGAAGATTGTCCCTCTCTGCAGTCTACCTGGGCATCTCCCTTCTGATCTGGTTGAACAGGGGGGGAATACTTTGTTTGTGAATATCTCTTAAACCATAAAGGTTTCAGAGATAAGACTTATATCATTCTTCATGTTTTTTTAATGCCTACAAAATAAAATAAAGTTAAAATGAAGTATTACTATCCCTTTAAGTGTATTTCATGTATCATTGGGATCAGTGAGTCTAATTACATTGTTGACTCCAATTCATTTATTGGAGATATATTTACCTGATATCAGACTAAAAGACTGGATTATCAATGGGATAGTGAAGTTTTCTGAAATAATGGAATTGAATAGAGTTCTGACCTTTCGGGATATACAGGATAGATCTCATTTAAAGGATCAGGAGTCGTATACATATTTAAGAATAGCCAATTTCTTACAGTCTAACCCTCTGGGTTCTAGCTCAGAATTGGATATCTTTATAGATAAGGGACCTTGTACAAGGTTGATATCTAAAACCATGGCCTTTATAGGCAGGATACAGGAAGTTACTCTTCCTGTTCCTATCCGGACTTGGCATAGAGACCTGGGAAAGGATTTTTCTGAAGAGATGTGGGAGAGGTCGTTTACCCTTATGAGAAAAGTAATACACTCGGTAGCTTTGCAGGACTTACATATTAAGATCTCCCTCAGGTGGTATATGGTTCCGGTTCATCTCAACAGGTTTAATAGATCTGTATCAGATAGATGCTGGAGATGCAAAGAGGCAGCCGGAACCATATACCATATATGGTTGGAATGTTCAGGTTTGACTGAAATAAAGAAGGAGGTGGTAGATCCGGCTGAGGCTATCTTTGGTTATAAGATAGAGGTAACACCACAGGCATTTTTATTCCTGTTGGATTTACCATTTAGTAAGAAAGTGCACAGGGCTTTACTTGCACATATTTTTATTGCAGTAAAGATGGCTTTGGCTAGATATTGGAGAACTCCTTCACGGCAGGAAATAATAAACCAGATCTCTTATCAGTGTGTTATGGAAAGGGGATTTTATATCCTATCCCAGGATCCTCGGAAGTATGAGGAGATTTGGTCATTATGGGCTAGGGTTTTATATATAGATTAACATTAAACCCCATGGGAAGTATCACCTCGGTCACTAGGATCTGCAACCAAAGTGAATCAGAGCCACCTTTAAATAAAATACGTCAAGGAAAGAATGTTGGATGGATGAATGACGAAGTTAGGATAATTATAAGTAAATAAATGAGGTGAGGTTTTAAGTTTGGAATGGAACTTTGATTGTAAATCGTGTGAATTGTTAATTTTACATGATTTATATGATATGTTATATGATTGAAAATAAAAAAAAAAGTATTGCCACACAGTCAAATCTTCCTCATCTCCCTAGACACCCAGACATAGTGGCAATGGTTGGAAAACCTAGTCAGACTTAAAGGTTTAAACCCATGGCGTTGTTTGTCTTCTGTCACAAAGGGTACATAGAGGTGTCATGGAAACCAAGATGTCTATCACCCAGAAGCAGTTAACCCTTTCACACCACAAGCTTCAGGGAATCTTTATAATGGAAGTCTAACAAAATATGAAAGTGTATCATTAACTAGTGCTACCTCTGTGTAGCACTGAGTTTTCCCCGATTTAAGGAAAATTCATTACAACATGGAGTAAGGCTATTAGACAGACGAGTTTGGGATGGGCAATGTTTGTAGGGAATTTGTCACGCTAAGATGTTTAGTTCATTTTAAAATGAATTAAAAACTGCCTAGATGTTGTAATAGCTATATTTATGTAAACCAAAATTTGTTTATTTAGAAATCAGTCTTTGTTGATGGCACTGTGTTGATTATTTTCTGTGCCAGTATTACCGCACACTGTTCTATGAATGAATCTAGGTAGAGCCCACACCCTGGAGGCAATTATAATAAGCACAGTAAGTGATAAGTTTGGCCTTTAACATAACTAATTAACATAACATGCATAACATTAGCATAAAGTGCCTTACTGTGCCACCCCAACATAAACACTAATTTCACAAAAACTGGTAAGAGTATAGAAGAATGGCTAGTACAGCATACATAGGCATCTTTTACACTAGTTTCTAATAAAAGCCATGGAATCCTGAATTTGATTGCATAGGACACTGTTTTCCTCAATGGCAGCAAACGCTGTCTCTGAAGTTCGATATAATCTCAACCCCTTGTTTGTTTGTGCTATCCTTAAAGGGATAGTAATGTTTCATAATAAAAGCAGCTATAATTAATCATCATATTATTTGGGCCTTGGAGAGTGTTATTTCAATTCTGTCAGAGTTGTAGTTCAAGAGTAATTGAATGATAAATATCACCCTCCCACCCCTTTTAGTGATGTAACACTGCTCACCTCAGAGCAGCAGGGAGTGTCCAGGTAGATTGCAGAGAGGGACAATCTTCAATTAAGATAAGGGAAAAAGCTGAAAAACCTGTCAAGGGGGCAGGGTTTTCATTGTTCTCACAGCAATAAGATTTACCCTTGATGTGAGCTGTCTGGTCTATAGACTGGATTCCACATCTGAGGAGTGGGGACTTACACTAGGTAAAAGGAGTGGGAGGGGGAAATTCTATCATTCAATTACTCTTGAACTACAACTCTCACAGTATTGAAATAACACTCTCTATGGCCCAAATACTATGAAGATTAATTGGAGCTGCTGTTTTTGTGAAACATTACTATCACTTTAACCCACTGCAAAGCAATCAGTTTCCTCATCAGGAAGGTGTGTCTAAGACCTGAATTACTAGATTTTATCACTTTCTTTTATAGTAACATTAGATACTGTACTTACCATACTAAACCTGGTCACACCCACTTCTTACACAATGCTTGGGGTCAAATTGAGTAATGTTTGCAGACTCTCTGAGCCGTAATATTTGAACAGAGTTTTAAACAGGCTGTTTTGTTTGGGATTCAGCTTTATTGTACTTTTAAAAGGCCAGATGTACAATGTTTAGCAATTATGAGTCAAACATGATGCATCATTAGGAACAAATAAAAATTCCAATTGATTTATAAGGGGCTTTTCTTCCCTTGAATGTGAAAAATCAAATAATGCATTGCTTTGCCCTTTACCCTTGTTTACTGTGAATCTTGTGTTGTCAGTTATCATGTCCACTGTATTTATGAAGTCATTAGTTTTGCTGTGGGAGGAGAGAGGCCGTATCCTAGATTTTCCTGGCAGTGGTCATATATTAATGTCAGTAAATCTGGGAGGAGCACAAAAGTTAAAAAAAGGAAAATTGCAGGCACACTTCCTCTGGGCAATCACTATAAACCATCTGTGGTTTATAGTACCATGTAGAGTGATATCAGCAGAAAACCTTATACAACATATTTAAAGGGGCAGTCACATTAGAGGGTCATCGGTTGTTTATAGTACCATGTAGAGTGATATCAGCAGAAAACCTTATACAACATAATTAAAGGGATAGTAATGTTTCAGAAAAACAGCAGCTCCAATTAGTCTTCATAGTATTTGAGCCATGGAAAGTGTTATTTCTTGTTGTTCAAGAGTAATTGAGTGATAAAGTTCCCCACCTCCCACCCCTTTTACCTAGTGTAAGCCACCTCGTCTCAGATGTGGAATCTGGTCCACAGACCAGACAGCTGACAGCAAGGGACAATCTTCTTACTGTGCGAACAATGAAAGCCCTGCTCCTATTGACAGGTTTTTCAGGTTTTTCCTTTATATTAATTGAAAATTGTCCCTCTCTGTGATTATGGTTGCCACCCAGTCGGTATTTTACCGGCAGGCCGGTAAAAAATTGACTTCTTTCCAATGTTAAGTCTATGGAGGGAATGCCATGGCCGGTATTTTTTTGTAAGAAAAGGTGGCAACCTTATCTGTGATCCATCCAGATAGTCTTGGTGCTCTGAGCTGATCAGTGTTACATCACTAAAAGGGGGGGGGGGGGATACTTTATCATTCAGTTACTCTTGAACTACAACTCTGACAGTATTGAAATTGCTAAGATGATTAGTTGGAGCTGCTTATATTATGAAACATTACTATCCCTTTAAAGCTACTTGTCTATAGCAGTACAGACATTATCCACACCAACATACTAAAAATATGTAGTATTGTAAGAATAAGCAATATTAAAATGTGGGGAAGCTCGTAACCTGTTAACCCTTTGACTGCCAGAGGGGTACGCAATGTATTGCAGACCAATGTGTTGCATACTCCTCTGGCACTCAAAGGGTTAATGACATGATATTAAATTTGAATGAAACCAAGGACAAAAAAAGACAGCAGGATCCAGGTTATAGTCCATGGAAATCTAGGACAATTAGCAGGTATGAAGTGGCTTGCAGGAAGTAGGATCATATTTCCAACATAGCAGCCTTATAATTCACAATCTCTGGTAAACCAAACCAACCAGTTATTGGACCTTCAGCTCCTGGAATATAACTTTGTAAAGTTTTGACCAAATCTCTCTAAATTAATTGAAGGAACTACCATTCTCTTATTTAATAAGAAGTCAAGGAAGATATTTTTTTATAATGGACAAGGAATGGTTACAGATACGTATTTATATGGTGTAGTTTTTATTATTGAAGATGCTAGAGAAGTCTTCAGTATATTGATTCACAGAGCCATCTCTAGCGTTGAATGGGATGAAATAAAAAAAATCTCTTCAACCTCTTACGTCTTTTAGTGCCACAGAGGTTCTCAAACCATTGCTTTACATACCCCTCTAGCACCCACAGTTAAATGGCAAATATATTATCTGAAGGACTTATTTAGAAAGGGTTTACTATTGAAATGTCGCCCTCTATTTGGCGACCAACAAAATGCCATGTTAAAAATGTCACCTGCATGAAAAGGGTGACATCAGAATGTCTCCCGCATCAAAAGGGTGACATTCTGATGTCGCAGGCTTTAGTGTCACCAAGCCAAGTAGCCTCCATCTGTGCCTAAACCCTTTGAGTTCCAGAGGGGTCTGCAACGCATTGCAATGTGTTGTGGACCCCTCTGGCCTTCAAAGGGTTATTAGTTATCCATGAAGACATAGAATAAAAAAACCTTTAACCCCTAGAGTGCCAGGTGGGTACAATGTACGAGTGAGCACAGCTGTACCTGCTGTGCCACGCTCGTACATTTGACAGCTAAAATGCGGTCACTGCTTAAGCCGGTATAACCAGCTGGGAGTGGCCACATTTCAGCTGAAATGCAGCCTGGCACTCTTGGGAGGACATGAGGATTACTCCTCATGTCCTCCCAGGTATTGATCTCCCAGCTGATCGTGCTGGGAGATCAATATCGCCAAGGGAGAAGCTCTGACAAACAGAGCTTCTCCCTCTTCCGCCCTCCTACCCCGAACTTCCGGGTAGGAGTGGGCGGGACCGGGGGAAACCTCCTAACGTCATCGGTGACATGATCACCGATGACGTTAGGGAAGTTTCCCTTATCCGATTCACTCCTACCGGTGGTAGGAGTGAAAGGCAGGAGAGCTTCTGCTCTCCTGCAGTCGCCAAATTGATCTCCCAGCCTATCGGCTGGGAGATCAATAACTGGGGGGACACCAGGAGGGGTCCTGATGTCCCCCACGAGGTCTGAATACATTTAAAAAAAAATAAAAATAAAAAAAAAACAATAGTAACCCTGTGAGTGCCGCAGTGGTCCCCAGCACATTGCTTTGCAATGTGCTGGAGACCCCTGTAGCACTCACAGGGTCATTTCTTTGGGGTTTTTGTTTTTTTGAAAGACCTCATTGGGGGGATCAGGGGGGATCCTGATGCCCCTCAATGAGGTCTATTATTAAAAAAATAAATACATTTTTTTTTAACCATGTGTGTGCCACAGGGGGGGTCCAATGAACCCCCCCCCCTCCTGTGGCACACACAGGGCTTCTATCATTACTTTGTTACTAGAGATTGTTGGGGGGGCATCAGGATTGGTCCTGATGGCCCCCCAACAAGCTCTGATTACAAAGTAATAATAAAAAAAAAAATTAACCCTCTGAGTGCCAGAAGGGTCCAATGCATTGCTTTGCAATGCGCTGGAGACCCCTTTGGCACTCACAGGGACATTTATTTTGATTCCTTTTTTTTTTTTTTTTTTTTCAGACCTCATTGGGGGGAATCAGAGGGGTCCTGATATCCACCAATGAGGTCCATAATAAAAAAAATGTAAAGTAAAAAAAATTAACCCTGTGTGTGCCACAAGGGGGGCCAATGCAGCCCCCCTTCTGCGGCGCACACACAGGGCATTTATCATTACTTTGTTATCAGAGATTGTTGGGGGGCCATCATGATTGGTCCTGATGGCCCCCCAACAAGCTCTGATTACCAAGTAATGGTTAAAAAAAAAAGTAACCCTCTGAGTGCCACAAGGATCCAATGCATTGCTTTGCAATGCGCTGGAGACCCCTGTGGCACTCTCAGGGTCCCTCTGTTTGGGGACATATATATATTTTTTTTACTAAGACCTCATTGGGGAGGGATCAGGGGGTCCTTATGCCCCTCAATGAGGTATATAATAAAAAAAAAAATTAAAACACAAATTAACCCTGTGTGTGCCACTAGGAGGGGAGTTCAATGCCGACCCCCTTCCTGTGGCACACACAGGACTTTTTATCATTACTTTGTGATCAGAGCTTGTTTGATGGCCATCTGAATACAAAGTAACGATAAAAAAAATTAACCCTTTGTGTGCCACAGGGGCCCAAATGCATTGCTTTGCAATCCACTGGACCACCCCCTTTATTTTTTATTTAGACCTCATTGTATGGGTTCTGATGCCCCCAACGAGGTCTACACAAAAATATTGTGGGAAAAAGCCCCAAAAAATGCACGTGCCACAGGAGGGAGGGGGTCCAACGCAGTGTTTTGTATGAGGGGACATACATTGCACACTGGTAGTCACAGATCTCCCATACACACTATCAAACACTGCCCCACCATCACCACCATCCTTGCTCCTCTGCTCATACCCACACACACTGCCTAATCCCTCACCCTCCCACATACTTTGTTACACTTGTAGTCACAGGTCCGCACGTACACCGGCTGACGCCCTAGCTTCTTTCATCTGTTAGCCATAAAATCACACATACACTGTTTGCTTTACCATTTCTGTTTCACTGGTAGCTACGCTCCTGTAGCGTAAATTGGTATGTCAACCCACAGCAGTGGGGTACCATTTTTCTTAGGCTGGCAAGAAGTCCTCCTAGGAAATCCCACGCCATTGAACCATTTTAGTATCTTTGAAGTGACTGATGTGTAAAACAAATTTTTTTTTTCCTGTAGCACCACATTCTGGAAATAGTTGTGCAACTAACTTAGGGGTAAAAAGGCAAGTGACCCCTCATTAGATGCGGCAGGTTGTCTTCTTTCCAAAATGGTATGGTTTATCTACCTTTTCTTCAATTCTGAAGGTGTTATAGTCATTTTCGTACAGGCAAGTCAGGTTTGAGAAAATGTTAGAAACATCAGAGGTTGTAGTAGGTGTAGTTTTCTACTTCTAGCACCCCCTAAGGTAGTTCAACTCATACCAATGGGGTGTCATTTGACTCCTAAGAGCACTAGCTAATGAATGCAGTTGAAAATTCCATGGTTTTTACAAAGTTCTATACATTTGAAGGGGCAGAAATGTAAGAAAATGCCTTTTTTTCACTAGTGCCACCTCCTGGAAGCATTTGTGCATACCAGCCTTTGGGTAAAAAGGCAAGTGACCCCTCATTAGATGCGGAAGGTTGTTTTCTTTCCAAAATGGCATTGTTTCTCTACCTTTTCTGCATATCTATTATGGTTATAACCATTTTAGTGCAAGCAGATAATTTCAAAAACAAAAGTGTCAGGTTTACGTACGTGTTCCTAGCACCCACATATTGTATGTTAACCCACACAAATAGGCTACCATTTTTCTCATGTTGGTAGCAGGTACTGAATACAGCAGGAAATGTTATGGTTTTCAAAGATTTTAGTACCTTTGAAGTGGTGGAAATGTAAAAAAACATGTATTTATTCCCATAGCGCCACCTTTTGGAAATATTTGTGCACTTCAGCCCAGGGGGTAGAAAGGCAAGTGACCCCTCAATTGATGCGGGAGATGTCTACTTTCCAAAATGGTATACCTTTTATACCTTTCCTTCATGTCTCTAACAGTTATGGACATTTTAGTACAAGCCGCCATTTTCGAAGAAGCAAACAGGTAGGTGTGGTGATGTGCTTCTGGCACCCCTAAGGTAGGTCGACTCATTCCAGTGGGGTGTCATTTTTCTCCTAAGAGCACTAGCTAATGAATACAGTTGGAAATGCCATGGTTTTCACAAATTTCAGTACATTTGAAGGGGCAGAAATGTAAGAAAATGCCTTTTTTTTTCATTAGCGCCACCTTCTGGAGGCATTTGTGCACTCCAGGCTTGGGGTAACAAGGCAAGTCACCCATCATTAGATGCGGCAGGGTGTCTTCTTTTCAAAATGGTATGGTTTGTGTACCCTTTCTTCTCTTCTGTAGTTGTTATAACCATTTGGGTACAGACAAGTAATGTTTGAGAAAATGTTAGAAACATTTGAGGTTGTAGTAGGTGTCGTTTTGCACTTCTAGCGCCCCCTGAGGTAGTTGAACTCATACCAATGGGGTGTCATTTTTCTCCTAAGAGCGCTAGCTAATGAATACAGTTGGAAATGCCATTGTTTGCACAAATTTCAGTACATTTGAAGGGGCAGAAATGTAAGAAAATGCCTTTTTTTTTCATTAGCGCCACCTTCTGGAGGCATTTGTGCACTCCAGGCTTGGGGTAACAAAGCAAGTCACCCATCAATAGATGCGTCAGGGTGTCTTCTTTTCAAAATGGTATGGTTTGTGTACCCTTTCTTCACTTCTGTAGTTGTTATAACCATTTGTGTACAGACAAGTAACGTTTGAGAAAATGTTAGAAAAATTTGAGGTTGTAGTAGGTGTCGTTTTGCACTTCTAGCGCCCCCTGAGGTAGTTAAACTCATACCAATGGGGTGTCATTTTTCTCCTAAGAGCACTAGCTAATGAATACAGTTGGAAATGCCATGGTTTTCACAAATTTCAGTACATTTGAAGGGGCAGAAATGTAAGAAAATGCCTTTTTTTTCATTAGCGCCATCTTCTGGAGGCATTTGTGCACACCAGGCTTGGGGTAAGAAGGCAAGTTACCCCTCATTAGATGCGACAGGTTGTCTACTTTTCCGAAATATATAGTTTTATATAGTTATTCCACTGTTTTAGGGTAGTTTTACCACAAAAACCCTAGAATGCGCATATTAGTTTATAAAGTTGAAAATGTCATTTTGCGCTGCTGGTGATTAGGGCTCTACGCTAGCCATGGACATAGGTAAAACTATACAAATTTGGTATTTTTTTACTCGGGGGACTTGGGGCTTTTTCAAATAATTGAAACTTTTTCAATCAAGGTAAATGTTTTTGATACATATTATGTGATTTTAGGAAAATGAGTAAATTTTCACTTTTTTTGTCATTATGACATCATAGCTTTTTGCACAATGTAAAATTCTCTTCATGTAAGGTACCATGAGAAAGCTCAATTCGTTCTGAAAAAAACAATATATAGTTTTCCATATTTAACTAAAAATCCCCAGAGGAAATCAAGCATAAACAGAAGGATAGCAAAAATGCTGGAAAAGTGTCTGGCCTGCAGGGCACAGGAAATGGCCCAAGCCTCTGGCACTGAAGGGGTTAAATAATGTCCCTTCTTCTACTCACCCCCCTCAAAAAATATCGTAAGAAATAACATAATGCATACCCTCCATCTGTGCCTGAACCCTCTGAGTGCCAGAGAGGTCTGCAACTCATTGCTCTTTGCAATGCATTGTGGACCTCTCTGGCACTCAAAGGGTTCAGACACAGATGGAAGCTACTCGGCTTGGCAACACAAGCCAGCGACATCAGAATGTCGCACTTTTCATGCAGGCGATATATACAGCGCTCCAATATAATAATATTAAATGAGACAAATATAATAAAAGACTCATTCAATGATATCAATAATAATGATAGTGTCCTCTCAGGGTATTGGACGACAGAGAAAAGAGGATTTTAGTCTTACCTGTCCTTATCCTTTTCTCTTAGTCCATACAGGTTACTGGTCTCCCTCCCTGTCAACAGACCATGCTTGGCTCTCCTGTGGCAGACCGTGGGGGTCCATCGGGGTCATGCTCACATGAGTCTTCTTTCCCTTCTACTATCTAGTCAATAGTTAGTGTCTCAAATCTTACTGGAGCTGGTTGGCTAGCTGCAGCCAAGGAGGGAATGTAGGCTCCACCCCCTGCATACAATTCTAGAATTGTTCCTGCCTAATTAAAGGGGCAGATTGCCTACCTAATGTTACCAGTAACCTGTATGGACTAAGAGAAAAGGATTTAACAGGTAAGACTAAAATCCTCTTATCTACATGTATGTGTGTGTCCCTACCTATAATAATATATGTAAATGTGTATGTAAGTGTGTGTGTATATGTATGTTTCTGTCTATCTCAGCATCTCTATGTATGTGTCATAATAAATATATGTGTGTTTGTGTATGCATGTATGTATAAAAATATGTATCTGTATGTTTCTCTGTCTCTATGTATGTGTGAACACAATTCCACCAAACATAACTGAATACAAGGCTAGCCCCCCCAAAAAACTGACGGGCAGCGCCGTCCCAAACTGCTACCAAATAAATAAAATAAATGCCTTCAGCCTTCTGCTGCATATAGTGCCTTATATTATTTCCTATTGCAGCCTCTTCTTATGACTATATGATATTCTGAATACTGAAAATGCTCTATAGCAAAATGTAACATTTAACACATAGGCCAATTTTTGTCAAGCAGCAAACGTAACCATATGGCAAATTTAACCCTTTGAGGGTTAGAGTTAGCAGCTGTACTAAAAAAATGTTGTGTGTGAGAATTTTAGTGTGAAAAAATAAATGGGACAATACACAAGTTCATTAGCTTATAAGCTGGCAATGCACATACATGGGAAATTTTTCTTCTGGTTTCCCCGCAGGGGGAGTCCTGTGGTGCCGTTGGGGGAGATAAGCAACGTGATTTGTGTAAAAAAAGGGGGTGAGGTGTAATCATGAGTTGGGGTGGAACTTAAGAAAGGTAGCAAAAGGTAGGAGGGATAGGCTGTGGAAGGAGGAGAAGTGGGTGGGAAGTGGGAAGAACAGATTTGGAAACAGCAGAAGTGAGCAGAGTTTCAACAGAATCAGCCTCTGCAAATGCTGAGAGTTTCCAGATATAGCAATGCATCACATCCACATTTTCCCCAAACTAATACCAATCCTCCCCACACCAACCCCCAAATAATTTGCACACAAAATAACACTGACAACAGGATTATGGTGGGAATAAAGAGGTCACAGATTTATTAAGCTGGGTTTGACCTATTTACCCATGGAGGACCCTCCTTCTAGTAATGCAGGACCCCCAAGCCATTAATGGGGAACTCTCACGTGTATTAATGCTGCCTTGATTCGAATGCTCCTGTGGTCTGAATCTGTAATCGTGCTGTATTCTTTAAGAAATTTGCTTTCAATGACGTCACTTCAGGACAGGCTGCGGGTCAACTCTGCCCCACAGCCTGTCACTCTTCGTCTTTTCCCCTCCTCAAGTAGTGCCTCGTTCCAATCTCCTCTGATGACAGAGGATTTATCCATGTGAGCTGGAGCGCTCTTTCCAATGAGACCACTCCAAGTCACACAGAGGAAGCCTCCATCATTGGAGGAGGTTGGAACGAGGCAATACTTGGGAAGGGGAAGAGACGAAGATTGGCAGGTTGCGATACCGCAGCCTGTGTTGAAGTTACATCACCGGATTAACTTTAAAAGCCAATATCTCAAAGAATGCAGCATTATATAAAAAACAAAGAAAAATGAAACACAAGATTACCATCAGCCTGCCACCCGGATTTTATTGCTGTTTTAAAGGGCAGCTATTATGTGTATATGCCTTTTTGTCAGGCCTACTCACCTGCAAACAGACCTGCAGGTGAAAATGGGGCTGCACTGATGAACCTCCACACCAATAGGGGAGCAGAATGAACCTCCCTTGTTAGTGAAGTAAGAAGATACTGAACTGCAATACTGAATTTTTGCAGTTCAGTCTCTTGCCCAGTGCAGTACAGTCTGTAAAGACTCTCTGTGGCAGGAGGCTGCACCCACATCCTGTGGAGTTTGTGGCGGAGAACCACATACTTCTAAGTTTTGTTCCTTCCGTGGGGGTCAGAACAGCTGATTTGGTGCTTCACCTTGCAGCCCCAGGCATATTACTAAGACTTCTCCCATAAAGGAATTGTCCTTTATGTCTATAAGGGCTTTGTGCTCTTTAGTAAATACCAGCCTTACTATAGCAATGCAGGGTGAGTGTTCTACACAGTTAACAATTAACCAGTAATGATCTTGTACTGTGCAGTTTGTCTTGGGAAATGCTAACAGAATGACAGAATGAGACTGGTCACAACCAAATAAGGCAAGTACGCAGACATTCTATAGTTTACATTAGTCTGTAAGAGAGATGTATATCTCAACAAAACCATATTGAATACAGCATCAAATAAATCCCTTGAAGGGGAACGATCACCCCCACTAAAGTCCATCCCACCTAATTAGGCATCTAGTGATAAGCTGAACAATCAAACTGTGATGCAGAATGAAGACCGCATTAGTCAGAAATTCTTCCTCAGCCGACACTGACAGCCAGGCAACAGCACTCTAGAGGCATCACATTCACTCTTAAAAGGACACTCATATTTGACTTTGTGTACCACAATTCATCTGGATAGTTTTCACTTTTATTCTGAACTAGCAGTGTGTGACGGCATTGCCCATTTGTTTCTTTTTTTAAACAATACTTAACCCTATCAGTGGCACAGGGATATGCAACACATTCAAAGGGTTAAATTGTTCTGTGGCTGTGGTAAAACACAAATTTTGGGGGGCACAGAAACTTCCTCACTCCTGTCAAAATCAGTTTAGTATGTTCTTTGCTGATCAGCCGTGCCACTCCTCCGCATACATCTCCATGCTATTCATACAAACTTCAGATACATGGTGTCAGTCATCAGGACACTACAAGCCTCACACATATACAGTCAACAGACTGCAATGTATTTCTTTCTCTTGGCTGGTGAGCCTTTGCACTATGTATGTCTGTAGATTGTGACTCACCGCATGTATGTAAAAGAGTATTTTAGTCTTACCTGTTAAATCCTTTTCTCTTAGTCCATATAGCTTACAGGTAACTGTGGGAAGGCGACAGCCCTTTTAAGTTGGCAGGAACAATTCTGGGAAAGAATGAAGGGTGGAGCCTTCCTGACCTCCTTATCTGTTGACTAGCTAGCCCCCTCCCAGTTAGATTTGAGACACTAACCTATCTAGCCAGAGAGCAAGAATGAAAAGAGAAAAGACTCCTGTGAGTATGAACCCGAAAGGACTCCCACAGCCAACCACAGGAGAGCCAAGCATGGTCCCTTGACAGGGTGGGAGACCTGTAAGCTATATGGACTAAGAGAAATGGATTTAACAGGTAAGACTAAAACCCTCTTTTCCTCTCAGAGTACCCTAAAAACAGTGTTCGCATCCCCCAAAGCCCCCCAAGACACTGAGGACGTGCACCGGAGTATAGGGGAAAGGCAGACAAGAAGAATGAGCCATCTCTGAACTCTGTAGGTGGAGCAGTTGCAGAGATATGCCTCAAGTAAATCTGTCCCATAGAGATCAATGGAACATTGTGGTTAAGGCGCGGAATTCAGATAAACACATTTTAACAAAAGTCACCCAAAAGGTGTAAAACACATAGAGAACACATGAACATTAATAGAAAACACTGACCCACAAGGGAAATGTATAAAAACGTTCCCCAGATCACCTAACATGGCAGGGAAGGGTTTAAGGTACCACGGAAAATGCCAAATGCTCCAAAGACCCTAAGTAGACAGAAGATAAAACCCAAATGAGTGCAGGAGTATACATGGAGTAAGTCCTAAAGGAGACCCCATGTGCAGCGGGGGGACAAGTGGACCATGGCACTCAAAGGGTTGCTCACCTTTTCTGCAGGTCATCAGACTTAAGATAACCATTGAGACAAGGAGAAGCCTGGACTTCTCCAAGGGAAAAGACATAGCACACAAGTTTTTCCCCCAGGGCTGGAAGGTTCACAAACAGCACCTGTTAACTGAGCAATCCACCACTGGGAAGTCAGTAATGGTAATCCGCCTAATGGGTTATTTCTGCACCCCTTATCTAACAAGAAAATAACAAAAGAAACTAAAACTAAGCTGAACTGTTCTCTTGCCTTTCTTCTACAAGGAACAAATCTAATTGGGAGGGGCTAGCTAGTCACCAGCTAAGGAGGAGAGGAAGGCTCCACCCTGCATTCTTTCACAGAATTCTGCCTGCCTACTTAAAGAGGCTGTCGCCTTCCCAGAGTTACCTGTAAGCTATATTGGACAACAGAGAAAGTTTCTTATAATTGCACTGATATGTATGTGGAGAACTGCCACTAACGTCTCTCATGCTCCCAAACTATTTCCCAAACTACGGCATCTTACAATCCACAAATTCTTTACTCTGTCTCCCACCAACCTCCCCCCCAACTACAATAGTTTACCCACTCTCACCCCCGCTCCCTGACCAAGCTTCTATGGCTCATCCACACACCTTTCCCCCCTCCTGCAGCACCCTCCGCTTCTCTCATTCTTCAACTGTGAGTAGAGGCTGTAGGGAAGTGTGTCATGTTCTCATTAGGTTCCACTGGCCTGTCTCATCGCATGTCCCCTACACTCACCATCTGTACTGGTGCAAAGTAGCTGCATGAAAGGAAACAAATAAAGTAATGGTGTGTGTGTGTGTGTGTGTGTGTATTTACAGCAAGTTCTCTCTAGCACCAGAAATACTATATGTTGACAGCCTGTAATCCCTCATCCTTATCTACCAAACTTAGGGCACTGCTTTCACAATCTGTCCGGTCACTTCTCATTTAACCCTCCCTGCTTACTTCAAATATCTGTGCCAGCGAGTTTTACCTTTACACCACTGGTTACCATTCAGTTTCTTACACAACTCTCACACTGCCCACTTCACCAAAACCCTGTAAGGATCGGAGGTGTTTGCAATGCGTTACATACCCCTCTGTTCCTTACATGATTAAAGTCAATCTGCCTCTCTAACTCAAGTCTACAGTCCTTTTCATTACAGGTAATTATAACTCTCCTATAGGTACTACCCGTTTCTGGTGTAAAATGGGGGGGTTATTCTTTTCACCCTTTGAGTGCCACAGAGGTATTACACACATTGCAGGTCCTTGCACAACTCTTTGCCACTCACACGGTTAAACCTTAGAGTGCCTGACAAGTACCCAAATAGCCAACATATTATGCATTTTTAAACCCCTTCAGTGCCACAGAGGTATCCAGTGTAGCAAAACCTTTTTTTTCCTCACAAACAGTTATATTGCACGGCCAATGGTGTGTCAGTGTGCCACTGGTGATTGTTGCTGTATATTACTATTCAAGTGCTGTGTTTCTGTACTGTATGTGACTTGATATGACTTGTGATAAACTAGCCAGGGTCACATGGCAGGCCAAAAATTTTTTTTTAACTCTTTGTGGACTGGAGGGGTATACAACCCACTGATCTTTGAAGCTTTAAAATTCTCCTTGTGGTATTTAAATGGAGTCTCATTTACATAACTCATTTGTAACAATCTTTCAGTTTATAATGTAACATTCTTTCATAAATAAGTCCTCCTCTCTGCCTGCTGTTTAATACATTTATGTAAGATACAATGGGTTAATGCATATTAACCTTTTTAAGGTCCGTATGGGTGTTCAATACATTGCAAAGCATTTTGTTGCTTATTAAGGGTTGTAATACATAGGCCGTACTTTCACCTTCAATACACTGCAAATCCCAGTGGCCTCAAAACGGTGCACATATATACTGGCCGTATTTAGTGTTGGATACCTCTTTGGCACTGAAAGGATTTAAAAAAAACAAAGAAAATGTCAATGTGTTAGGTTCCTTCATTCCTAAAGAGGCATCCAACACATTGCACTGCATGTATAAGGGCCCTGATAGTGCGGCATAGCTCAGTCAGTGAAGGTGGGCAGGCAGGGTTGTGCTTCATGGACAGGTCAGTGGGCGGGCAGGTGATTGCCATAAAGCACTGTGGAAGAAGAGGCATGGGGGTAATGTAATGGCGGATTGACATTGGGGACTTTTCGTTTCCTCTGGTATGGTTTGGTATTGACAGCCATGGAGTGGGATCAGAGGTGGGGAGACGGTGTTTACCTGAAAGGATACACCCTTTACTTTCCAAGGCTTTAAGGTGGGTGCAGGTGGGGCCCAAGCTGTTAGGGGCCCCACATAGTGAGGGGAGAGGGTAATCCTGGGTTTCCCTTAAATATACTTTACATATACATATGCAATCTCTACTGCGCATGACTGCATTGTGACAAACGTCCTAGCGAATTATTATATAGGATGTATAGTAACTTGTCATGACACTTGTATGGCTATGTGCTGCATTTGGGGGACTCCTAAGCTCCAGCACTGGAATCTTCCATGTGTCATGTTGAAGCTTCCACTGCCATCTTGCAATGCTGATGTCACAAAATGGTAGGGCCCACTAGAGCTCCTACCACATCTGCTAAGAGGCTATGTCATGTGCCTATCACCCTTTTTATTTTCACATCAATGGTTTATTTATGAAGTTATATTCTATTATTTGCAGTCATATAGCAGAATATGTTGGCACTGAGGAAATGGTTAAGTCAATGAACAGAAGCTCAAGCACAAACTTGTTAATCACTGAGGGGTGAATCAAACCTTAGGGATTAGCAGTGCCCAGAGCATTTCCTAGGTTCATCCAACCTGATCAATTATGAGTGCACAGTGTAGCCCAGTTGCACCATTACATGTCCCAAGCTCGCAACAAAAACTGAGGCTTTAATCCCCCTCCACCAATACTTATGATATTCCCTGGTAGCATTAACCCAAGTCCAGATTTCCCATTAGGCAGAGTATGTAGATGCTTAGGGTGTCTTAGGTGTGCTGGCCACATTGATTTCTGGGTGTGGCCAGTGCAATTCCAGTATCTGTAAACAGGCTTGTTTTTTTCTGAAGCCAGTTAACATATCCTTTAAGAGGGAATTTTTAACCCTTTGGTGACCTCTGTAGCAGCCAATGGGTTTGTATGTTGTTTTGATTAATTATTTCCTGTCTAAGGGATGGGTATGGGAGAGTCATGTGACGAGTATGTAGGTGGTCATGGTTGGGGTTTGGGCGCCTTGGCTAGGGGCTCATGAAATGTGTCTACTGTCTCACATTCATTTTTGCAAACAAATATTTTGATAGTGTGTATATAAACACATCCCATTCAATCTCTGTTCTGTCAGATGAAGGTAACTGTATTACCTGGGGAATGTGTGCTTTCCCTCAACACTCAATTTTCATTTTCCCTTGTGGAAACTTGTAAGTAAACAGTTACTCCTTATCCTGTATTATTCTCTTATAATTCAGAATGCTGCCTTCCTTAACCGCTTAACTCTTTGAGCACCAGAGGGGTATGCAAAGCATTCCCCTCTGGCACTCAGAGGGTTAAGGACCAGAGGGATGTGGAACGCATTGCTACTACTCAATTAAAATTATTTTGCTGGTTCGTTTTTTGGTAAATAAATGAGTATATAAAAAATTTCAGGTTCTTAGCTGCCAAAATGATGCATTACACAGGTTTCTCAAAATATACAAATGTTGTAACATCATTTTTCTTAACTCCTTGGGTCACAATGCATTGGATTCAAGCATCCAAGTGGTTAAAATGGTTAAATATAATGAAAGTCTCCATATTCATGCTAAATGGAAATCTACAAATAAAAAAAGTTGCTTCTGAAACAAAGCTACTGCACCATAAGGTTCAAATGAATATTCTGTAAATCCACATTAGTTTAACCCCTTAAGGACTGGCCACGCATGCACGGTGCGGTCACTTAAGGACCAGGGACCATTTTTTTTTCAGAATCGGATTCCGCGCGGGGAGGCCGGAATTCCATGATGGTCCAGGACCATCAGGGGTCCTTAAAGGGTTAAAGTGGACGTTTCACCTTAAATTTCTTTTGAAATATTTGAAAACTTAATTCATAACTGCTTTTGTTTCATATGTGCCAAAAGTCCAGCAGATGTATAGTTTAGGTAAAATTCACACTTTTATTTCTGGGAAAGTGAAAGTCTCTCGGTGCACCACAGAGCTTAAAGGAGCAGTGAACTTTTTTTTATGAAAACCTTTATGTTATAGAGCTTTCCTGCTGAATAAAGCAAGGTAATTTCCACTGCTGTCAGCTTTTTTATTCAAAATTTATAACAGTTTTTACTAATCGGGAAGTGAAGTTACCTTGCGTTTACTTCCTGAAATTTCTAACTGACAGGAAGTTACATTCAGTTTCTATCATATTCTGTGGAGAACTGTAAGTCACTGACTTTCCTCTCCATTACAATGTAACAAAATAACTATTTGGAATTTGAACACTAGATGGCACTGCTAATGTAAAAAAACACAGGTTTAAATGGTAATAACTGTGGAAATATTAATATCTCAATAGTGGGAGTACCCATATTTTACTCAACAGGAAACATCCTACAATATACATTTTTTCATAAAAAACATTTACTGCTCCTTTAACTAGGATATGAAATGTCACTGAAAACCATATGAAAGTATAGGGAAACACCTCATTGGCATATACAACTGCACCCAAAGCTTCAATAATACATTGGTACCAAGTATGAATATCTCCTAAATCATACCTCCCAATTGTGCCTCTTTAGGAGGGATAGTGCATTTTACAGAACCAAGTACCTCTGTCCCTCTTTCCTACCCTGATGTCCCTCTTTTTAGGTGATCAGACTGTGTGGTGTGTGTCTATAAGTATATTACATTGCTCCACAGCAATACAATTCACATTAATGTTTATTTAAAATTCAGTCTGTAAATAAAATACGTAGATCATGTTCTTAATAATTTATTCAGTTATAAGTAATGTCCCACCCACGAGCCATGCCAAAGCAACACCGCCTAAAACAAAAGTGGCCCTCCTTGGTCATATAAAATATTGGGAGATATGCCTAAATTATACATCTGCTTGTCTTTTGTCTAATCCAGGGGAAGCCAACCCTGATCCTCAAGAGACATGTACAGTGCATGTTTTCAGGATAAAACTGAAAGAGCACAGGTGGTTCAGTTAAATTGACTGAGCCACTAATTAGTTCACATGGGCTCCAGCTGGGATATCCTGACAACATGCAACGGCCTCAGTGCAAATGCTGCCATTAAAACAGGTCGAACAGTAAAAACCAGCACCGTGTAAATTGCAAGCATGGGTTTTACAGCTATTCAAATGCTGATCCACGGTAAATCAAAACAAAAACAAAACAATAAACAGTTGATGACAGAAAGGTCAAGTTAACGCTTCGAGTGCCGGACAGGTACACAATGCATTGGAAAGCAATGCGTTGCTTACCACTGTGGCAACGAAAGGGTTAAGCATTCGAAACACTCCGACATTTCATAAACAAGGAGGGCAGTGTATGTCGAATAAAACTGGAGAAAGAAGAATGTCGGATGGGAGCACTACAAGTCAAAATACAAATGGAGAAAGTTAGTATGTTGATTGGGAGCGATATATGTTGAAGGGGGGCACTGTATGTTGGATTTCTAATATGTTGTGCAGCATGGAGAACAACACTATTGTGTTTTAGCCCCATATACCCTGCCTGATACCCACAGCCTTCTTCCCTTGCCCAGGCATTAGCCTTGGGGAATTGTGGCTAGCAGTGGGCAAAGGAAAAAGGCTGGAGAGGGTCAGACAGTGTTCAACGGAACAAGTGTGGGGGCCAAGCAGTGTATATGGGGTTCTTTGGCTACCACTGGCCAAGTTAAGAAGGCTGGGGGTGTCAGGCAGTGTATGTGGCTTACACACACAATCTGTTAGACAGAAAAAAAGACCTGTGCTCCTCTATGCGAATTATCAATGTCAATAATCAATGTGAATCCTGTATAAGGTGTATTTCATACCTCTCTTAATAAATTTGATACCATTGTTAATACATTTGAGGTTTTCATATTCATAGTTTGGCCAAAGTATGGTTAAGCTCGCTCACCATGTCAAGGTACCGCCAAAATTTCAAGTGAGTCCCAAACTTGTATATTTTTATAATTTTTTTTCTTGTATTTTTAATTTATATATAACATGTTCCTGATGATTTTTTATAAATGTGTTGAACCGTGGACCTAGTTTAAAAACATTTGAATAAAAAAATTTGTTGATAAAAGGACTCGCTTACTTTGAAACCAATGTGAACCTGCAATGAGTGGAAGGCCAAGAAGACTGAAAAACATTAGCCTCCTTTATATATCTTCCCTACCCACCCCCACAGGCCACATGACAGGCGCCCCTCTGTGGGGTGTGCCTGTAGGCAGATGCCTACTCTGCCTTATTATGAATCCGGCCCTGTTAGTAACGCATTGCCTTGCTTTGCCTTTTTGTACCGTGCTTTCAATGTGATTTATAAACCACTGAATGCTAGATAAGGCTCAATCGTATTGCTTCATTCTTTGTAATGCCCCGCCCACAGCCACAACCCCAGAAACACCACCTAAAACACACGTGTCCCTCTTTGTCCATTTGAAATGTTGGGAGGTATGTGTGTATCTCGTTCGTTGAGCTAGTGAACAGGGCTCAGGAGCAGAGGATTAGTATCAGAAAGAGATAGAGAGGATCAGTCATTGGAGAGAGGTAGAGTCACAGTTGGTAGAGGAGAGAATTGCTCATATATAAAACACATCACACCTTTGAATATATTGCACACATTACATCCACACACAACCACAAACACACATTTATTTTTTATTAACACTACACACATTTAACTTTTTTCTACAGTGTGACTGAGCAAGTGTAAGGTGGTGCTAGAGGGTGATTGTGATCGAGTGCTTGAGTGAGTGCCTGTATGAGTGACAGTGTGTGAGTAGGTGTGAGGGAGGTGGAGAGAAGAGATGGCAGGGAGAGGAGTGGAGGCTGGAGGGAGAGGAGAGATGGCAGGGAGAGGAGTGGAGGCTGGAGGAAGAGGAGAGATGGCAGGGAGAGTAGTGGAGGCTGGAGGGAGAGGAGAGATGGCAGGGAGAAGAGTGGAGGCTGGAGGGAGAGGCAGGGAGAGGAGTGGAGGCTGGAGGGAGAGGAGAGGTAGAGGAGGAAAGTGTTCAGGGCATCCCCAGGCAAGAAAAGGGGAGGGAGAGGGAGAGCAGGTGGGAAGGGGGGGAACCCATCGAGAGACAGGCACACATCAGGAAGTGAGAGAGATGCCAGTGGGACAAGGTGTTGGTGTCAGGGTGGGACACACACAGCCAGGGCCAGGGAAAGGATCCTGTACTCCTTGCGTAAGGGAAGGGGCATCTCTGTCCATAAGAGGCAGGCATGGCAGGAGGTGACTGACCTTATCAATGCTGTTGGAGACTGTAGGAGGAAAGTGGAAGGTGTCACAAAACGCTGGACGGACTGTAAGAGGTGAGTAAAAAACAAGCTGGGTGAGCTTGCAGCCTCCAGAAGGGGAACAAGTGGTGGCCCTCCATCCTCTATCACTTTCAATGGATGGGAGGAGCTGCTCCGTGGCCGCACGTCCAACACCCTGATACAGGGAGTCCCTGGTGGCAGTGACACAGGAGAAGAGACTGGTAAGCCACAATCTCCCTGTCCCACAACCAACACCCTGTTATAGATGCTGTCATATCATTTTTCCACATATCTGTAGTATTGTTCCTTGCTTCAGTGTTGGGAAAACTGGGCTCTTAGAACATAGTTATGTAGATCTTGACCTAAGCCCCTAAAAGTGTCAGACCACATATCCCACCTCAGTTCATCCTTATGATTGCCCGAAAGGTATACAATTCATACCCTGCCATGTGTTGGCTTCCCCTCTGACACTCATTTGGATGAAGTATGTTGTTAAAGGGATAGTAATACTTCGTTTTATCTTTATTTTATTTTGTAGACATTAAAAAAACATGAAGAACGATGTAACGGATGCTGAGAAGGGACCTCGTCGCCTTCCGCCGTCGTTCCTGGGTCTCTCCTTCTTAACGCCAGATAAGTGCCGTCGGATGCACCAGTTGAAGTATGGACAGTCACTGGAAACAGCCGCAGGATCACTGGAAGCAGGGAAGAGTCCACGTCGCCGCCTGACAGTCCACGAAGTTAGGACGCAGGAAACTGGCAGCAGGCGGTCGGCGATTCAGGATACTTGGCGCAGATGGGTATCAGAGGGGATACTTTAGACCATAAGCAATACAAGACTCCAGGACTCCTTGTTCACTCCAAAACAGAACACACTTTATTGAAAAAGACACTCAACTTTTATACAGTTTACAACATGGTACCACAATAGGAAGGGGAAGGGCCAGGCATTCTCATGCAGGCTTGGCCCAGGGACCAATACAACACAATGGGCATATACAACAGACCAATGGTGACAGTGAACAATGGACCAATGGCAGGGGGAACAGAGGGACCAATGGTTGCCAAGGGAAACAAGCCAATGGGAGATGGGTTACTGAGCACACTATTGACAATGGTACAATTAACATGATTAATCAACGTCTGGACAAAGACAATGGACTGATCTGAGGGAATACACATCTGAGGACTGGGCCAGGGGTTGAAGCACGTACACACTAGTTTGAATATGCGGCTTCAACCCTGGCCAATCAGTGTGCGCAGTGAGTCGTACGTCGGCCAATCCGGCGTCGACTCACTGCCTCCGGTTTCCCGCGTTCGAGATGGCGTCGATACCTCGAACAAAGGATCCGGGGAATCACCGGCTTCGGTGTTCGTGTATCCCTCGTACATTAAACCATACAATACATTAAACGTTCGACATTACACAATATACAAAACTTACAACATTCAACATCAATCCTTGTAACATAATGATAGGGAAACCCCTATCAGAGTTCACATGAGGCCACAAGGCCATAGTCTTTAAGAAAATTGTTCGTGGTCCAGACAAGGGCCTAAGTAACGGATAACATCCGTTACACTTCTCCCCCTTTTGGTTCCAAGCCAGCAGGTGCGGTAGTAAACGCTGGCTTGGAGCTGTAGGAGGGCATGGAGGTGGTGAGGCACTTGTCTGGACAGTGCATTAGTCCGAAGGCCTTGGTCCTAGGCCAGTTTTAACTGAGGGGCCCCTTGTCCTGGGCCAGAGATTGAAGGAGTCGTTCTGTACTGGGCCAGGGGAAAACATGAGCCCTTTGTTTGGGCCTGGTAGTGGTGAACAAGGCCCTGGTCCTGGGCCAGTGAAGCAAATGCAAGTCCCTGGGTCCTTAATCCTGGGCCAGAGGTAGAAACAGTCTTTTTGTCCTGGGCCAGGGGAAAACATGAGCCCTTTGTCTGGGCCGGGTAGGGGTGAACAAGGCCCTGGTCCTGGGCCAGTGAAGCAAATGCCAGTTCCTTTGTCCTTAGTCCTGGGCCAGGGGAACTGATGCTTGGTTGTCCTGACCAATAGCAAATTAGGGGGCCTCTCCTGGGCCCTTCTCAAGGCAGTGCTACAGTCAAATCCTTCTGGGTCTGGGGCCAGTGGCTCAGGGTCCAGAGCCAGTCTATAAGGGGGATCTCCCTGAGGCAATGATGACGCTGGCTTCTGGGCATCAGAGTTTGGGGAGAGCGGCACATCTCCCCCTTTTAGTTGGGCCAGGGTCCCAGAGGGACAGGAGCGGATGCAGTTCCCACGCTCCTGAGTCAAATCAGGTATGGGCCTGATGGGGAATACATTCCCACCCATCAAGCTGGGGTCAACAGGGGACAAGGCAACACAAATGTCCTTGGTGAGGATCCTGGTCCCACTCACCAAGGTGGGAATCTCCAGTGCAGGGGTAAAAACAGGCTCCTTAAGCATGACTGGGCCCCCATTCACTAGGCCAGGGGTCTCAGGGAAAGGCAGAACAGGTGTTGGGCTGGGGATGAGGACGGCCGTCCCACTCATCCCAGCCAGGGCTTCACATGACCTGCTGCGCTTGCTTCCATGCACCAAGTCAGGGGTTACAGGGGGACTGGAAAGCTCTATCCTACTCTCCAGCATGGGGGTCTTGGGGCAGCACATAGGGTTTCCAGGGCAAGCAGCAGCACTGCTGGACCCTTCTTCTTCCTGGCCCCCCACATCAGGGCCATCTCTTGTCTTGGGGAGGAGGGCAATCTCAATCCTCCTCGCCATCTTATTCAGATACCTGGAGAAGACACTCTTCCCCTTCTCCAGGACAGTAGTAACAGGGGACGGACTGGGGCTGCTGGTGGGGACCTGCATCTCCTTCACCACAGCAGGGGTATCCCAGGCCCTGGTGAGCTCGCTCCTACTCACCAGGCCAGGGGTCACAGGGGGGCTGATGGGGCACTCTTCTCTACCCATCAGGTCACATAACACATTCACAGGAGGGCCAGCAGCGCTGCTCTCTTCCAGCCCGCTGGGGACCTCCTCTTGTAGGCCGTCACGTTCAAGGCTCTTCTCTGCCTTGAGGGAGACCGCAGTCCCATCCCTCAAGGCGGCATCCTCTGTGGCCCTGGAGAGCACATACTGCTCCGCTTCCAGGGCATTTTCCACAATAACAGGGGGCATCACTTTGGGGCAGCTGGTGAGCTCTTCCACACTCACCACAGCAGGGGGTTCACAGGGACTGATGGGCTCTCTCCTACCCATCAGTTGGGACATACAATCGCTGCTGGTGGGGACCTGCATCTCATCCACCGCAGCTGGAAAGACAGGGGAAGGGGCAACATGCCTATCAGGGGAGACATCTGTCCCATCCCCTGATGCAGAGGCATCTTCTTGGCTGAGGAGGAACGAATTCCCACTCCTCAGCTCAGGCAACACACAGTCCAGGGGCAAAGGGGTATCAGGAAGGACGATTTTCCCACTTCCTGATGCAGGGGCAACAACAGGGGCACTGGTGAGGAACGAATTCCCACTCACCAGTGTGGAGTGAACAGGGGTAACACAATCCTGGCCCTCAAAGTCGCTGAAGTCCTCCTCAGATGCATTACCCCCCCATTCTTCTTCCTCTTTTTGGAATTCCTGGACCTCTTGAATGAACCCAGCATATAGTTGCTCCAGGTCCCATTCACATCCTGCCAGAATATCCAAATTTCCCTGGCAGTCCGCAGGAATGTATCCACCAAAACGGTCCTCTCTTTTGTCCCGGATCTCCCAGTATCTGCTGGAGTCAGGGCACCCAAAAGTAGAGTCCATGTGGTAGGCGTTCCATACCAGCCCTTGGATGTCCCATCGCAAGCGGGATGGGCACCAGTCAAAAAGGCCCTCGGATCCATATTCCTGGTCCAGGTATTTAACAAAGTCCCAGTACTCCTCCTGTACTCTGAGCTCCTCTGTAATGCACGCATCCAACTCTGGAACAAAGTCATAGATAACATCGCCCAGCCGGGTCCACCACTGTATTCGGATGGCGCTGTAGCGATCCTCATATGCTCCAAGAGTGTCTGCCAGCACTGCTTCGTCTGCCATGTCTCAATTGCTGCACCCGATATGAAGGAGAAATCCCACCGCTGCCACCAATGTAACGGATGCTGAGAAGGGACCGCGTCGCCTTCCGCCGTCGTTCCTGGGTCTCTCCTTCTCAACGCCAGATAAGCGCCGTCGGATGCACCAGTTGAAGTATGGACAGTCACTGGAAACAGCCGCAGGATCACTGGAAGCAGGGAAGCAGGGAAGAGTCCAAGTCGCCGCCTGACAGTCCACGAAGTTAGGACGCAGGAAACTGGCAGCAGGCGGTCGGCGATTCAGGATACTTGGCGCAGATGGGTATCAGAGGGGATACTTTAGACCATAAGCAATACAAGACTCCAGGACTCCTTGTTCACTCCAAAACAGAACACACTTTATTGAAAAAGACACTCAACTTTTATACAGTTTACAACATGGTACCACAATAGGAAGGGGAAGGGCCAGGCATTCTAATGCAGGCTTGGCCCAGGGACCAATACAACACAATGGGCATATACAACAGACCAATGGTGACAGTGAACAATGGACCAATGGCAGGGGGAACAGAGGGACCAATGGTTGCCAAGGGAAACAAGCCAATGGGAGATGGGTTACTGAGCACACTATTGACAATGGTACAATTAACATGATTAATCAACGTCTGGACAAAGACAATGGACTGATCTGAGGGAATACACATCTGAGGACTGGGCCAGGGGTTGAAGCACGTACACACTAGTTTGAATATGCGGCTTCAACCCTGGCCAATCAGTGTGCGCAGTGAGTCGTACGTCGGCCAATCCGGCGTCGACTCACTGCCTCCGGTTTCCCGCGTTCGAGATGGCGTGGATACCTCGAACAAAGGATCTGGGGAATCACCGGCTTCGGTGTTCGTGTATCCCTCGTACATTAAACCATACAATACATTAAACGTTCGACATTACACAATATACAAAACTTACAACATTCAACATCAATCCTTGTAACATAATGATAGGGAAACCCCTATCAGAGTTCACATGAGGCCACAAGTGTAACAGGATCCTAAGTCCTCAGATTGACTTAGCCTGCTATGCCAGGTCTCTCTCTTGCAGGGGCCGCCAGGGAAGGGTGATGTCTCCGGTGCTCCGCTCCAGCTATCCCAGGATGGGGGTCAAAAGAAGACCCTTGATACCACCCCAAACGAATGACACAGCACGCCAGTCAGGTTCCAAAACTGAACTCTCTTTATTTTGGCTGAATTCAGCTCTTTTAAGCAGAGTTAATTGCATCACGTCAAACAGTTAACAAAAGGGCACAAAACATTCTATAATTAAATTAACATGATTAAATTTAGCAACAATGGGCACACAATGTCACAAAGGGCTGAACTTCATGGATAAGGGGCAGGGGTAAACATGAGAACAATGGAAGTCCAGACTCTGTGGAGCCTCTGCACTTTGGCTGCTTCTTACAGCCAGCCAATGAGCTAACGAGCTACCAGTTCAATTGGCCAATCCCGTGGCCGCCGACATTTCTCCATGTTATGGCAATGGAGTCTCTTTAAATTGGTTCTTAGTCAGTCAGCCAATCAGAACCGGTAGGCGGGCAACCAATCGACCAATCAGGAAGCCGCCTACTTTCCCATGTAAAGCCTATGGGGTTTTTCTGACCAGGTTGCTCCGCATAGCAGCCAGCCTACGGCTCCGTTCTACCAGTGAATGCAGTCTTTTTGGTGGAACAAGTGAACTTCCATAGTAACGGCCTAGGGTCCGTTACATTTCCCCCCCCTTCGAGACCCAAGCCAGAGGCAGCTTGGATGAACGCTGGCTTGGGAAGTCCGACACATTCCTGCGTGGAGGAGGGTCGCCTCTTGTCCGGGCCAGGTAAAGGCTGGAGCCCCTTGTCTGGGCCAGTGAAAGCGTTGGGCCCTTTGTCTGGGCCAGTAGACAGCAGATGCGCCCCTTGTCCTGGGCCAAGGGTTAAACTGGGGCCTTTGGTCCTGGGCCATGGAACCCGGTGCCTCTTTGTCCTGGCTGGCACCAAACTGGGAGGTCTCTCATGGGCCATGCCCCCGACAGAGCTGAGGTCAGGCCCTCCTGGGTCTGGGGCCAGTGGCTCAGGGTCCATAGACAGTCCATGCGGAGGAGTCCTACTGGCCAGTGGGTTCTCTGGGCTCTTACAAGGCTGTAGATCAAATTGTGGGGGGATGGGTACACCTCCCCATTTTGGTTTGGCAAGTGCCCCATGGTGGCAGGAGAGGAAGCTGCTCCTACTCTCCTGAGTTGAGGCAATATGCAAAGGGCTGTTGTCAAAACTGGTGGACCTCTTGCCCAGGGTAGGGGCATCCAGAGGACCGGTGAGGAGCGTACTCCCACTCATCTATCCAGGGCAAATGGATTCACTGGGGTAAAACAAACAGCACCCAGGGAGGACGGTGGTCCCACTCCATGAGGCTGGGATAACGGCTGGCCTGGTGGGGAATGCATTCCCACCCACAAGGCTGGGGCAAAGGAATCCAGGGGACACCCCAACATCCCTGGTGAGGACAGTGGTCCCACTCACCAAGGCTGGGGACTCAAGCAAACGGGCAACAAGCAATGGGCTGGAGATGAGGACTGTTGTCCCACTCATTGCAGCTGAATTTTCACCGGGCCTGGTGGGCTCGCTCCCACTCACCAGGCCAGGGGTCACATAGGTGCTGGTGGGCTCACTCCCACCTATCAGTTTAAAGTCACTAGGAGCCCGAATACTGCATTGGCGTAGTCTGCAGGGCTCCTCCTCTTCCAAGTCATCAGCCTCCTGGACTTTTCTCTTCTTGAGGAGGAACACATTCCCCATTTTCCTGACAAACGTATCCATGCACCTGGAGAGCACACCTTTCCCATTCTCCAGGGCAGTAGCAATAGGGGAAGGACAGGGCCGGCTGCTGGGGACCTGCTTCCCGTCCACCACAGCAGGGTTTCCCCTGGACCTGATGAGCTCGCTCCCACTCACCAGGTCATGGGTCATGTAAAGGCTGGTGGGCTCACTTCCTCCCACCAGTTCAGGGTTGCCAGATGCAGCCGCACTGTAGTCAGTCAGCCTGTTGGGGCCACCTCCATCGGGCCCAGCCCAAGGGATACTGGTGAGTACCTGTGTCCCACTCACCATATCAGAAGGCATAGGGGTACTGGTGGGCTCGCTCCCACCCCCCAGTTCACAGTTCACAGGGACAACAAGAGGATCAACAGCACTGTTTCCCGTCCGTCCGCTGGGATCCTCTTCTTCATGGCCACCCACTTCAGGGCCATTCTCTGCCCTGAGGAAGACCGCAGTCCCATTCCTCAGGTCAGTAACATCCGTGCCCCTGGAGAGCACACGTTTCTCCTTCTCCAGGGCAGGGCAAACACAGGGCCTGGTGCAGACCTCGGTCTCGCCTCCCAGGCCAGACAAAATAGCGCCACTGATGGTCCCACTCCCCAGGGCTGGGTAATTACTGGAGCGCCGGAGTTCTTGAAAGTAGTGCTGCTCTACTGCCATTGTAAGTTGGGCCACCGTCTCTTCCAATGGGTTGGGTTCAAGGCGAGGCAACAGTTTCTGCACCCCCTCCGATACCGGATCACAGAACTCATCAAATTGGTGTTCATCTGCTGGAACTGAGCTGCCATGGCAGGGCGGGTTGGTCAGCAGGGTCATCTCTTCCAGTGGTGCAGGATACAGGTGGACTGTCCCTGGTCCCTCTCTTGCACCATGCCTTTCAATCATCTGGAAAAGACTCTTGTAGGCTCTTTCAAGATGCCACTCCTGCTCCGCCAGGTCACAAAGTTCCCCCTCCAGCTCTGGGGTGTCATGGAGGCCCAGCACCCTCTCCCGGGCATCCCGGATATCCCAAAAACGACCGTCCGCCTTGCTGCCAAAGTTGTGGTCGCTCCACAAGAGCGCCCATACTTTTCCAGAGCTGCAGTAGTCATAGCCATCAAGGACCCCATAGCGTGGTGCAGAGCTGTAGCCCTTCCGCTCCGCTTTATGGCGAAAGGCTGTGTACCGGTCTTGCAGACGAACCTCCTCTTCGACGTAGCAGGCCAGACTTTCTTCCCACTCTGGTAGAGGATTGTCCCCCAACAGCGACCAGCGCAGCTTTAGTAGCTCCTCCGTCTGTCTCCAGTTGGGCGCAACATAGTCCCAGGGTTCTAGCGCTGCCATCAGTAACCGGCTGGATCCCCTCAGTGGAGTGAGAGAAAAGATCCCATGAACTGTTGCTGAAACCGGGGTCAAGCCAGCGGCTATATCTCCCCCTGCTGGGCTGGTTTCAGTTCGATCCCACCGCTTGCCACCAGTGTAACAGGATCCTAAGTCCTCAGATTGACTTAGCCTGCTATGCCAGGTCTCTCTCTTGCAGGGGCCGCCAGGGAAGGGTGATGTCTCCGGTGCTCCGCTCCAGCTATCCCAGGATGGGGGTCAAAAGAAGACCCTTGATACCACCCCAAACAAATGACACAGCACGCCAGTCAGGTTCCAAAACTGAACTCTCTTTATTTTGGCTGAATTCAGCTCTTTTAAGCAGAGTTAATTGCATCACGTCAAACAGTTAACAAAAGGGCACAAAACATTCTATAATTAAATTAACATGATTAAATTTAGCAACAATGGGCACACAATGTCACAAAGGGCTGAACTTCATGGATAAGGGGCAGGGGTAAACATGAGAACAATGGAAGTCCAGACTCTGTGGAGCCTCTGCACTTTGGCTGCTTCTTACAGCCAGCCAATGAGCTAACGAGCTACCAGTTCAATTGGCCAATCCCGTGGCCGCCGACATTTCTCCATGTTATGGCAATGGAGTCCCTTTAAATTGGTTCTTAGTCAGTCAGCCAATCAGAACCGGTAGGCGGGCAACCAATCGACCAATCAGGAAGCCGCCTACTTTCCCATGTAAAGCCTATGGGGTTTTTCTGACCAGGTTGCTCCGCATAGCAGCCAGCCTACGGCTCCGTTCTACCCGTGAATGCAGTCTTTTTGGTGGAACAAGTGAACTTCCATAGTAACGGCCTAGGGTCCGTTACAACAAGGCCATAGTCTTTAAGAAAATTGTTCGTGGTCCAGACAAGGGCCTAAGTAACGGATAACATCCGTTACAAACGATATAAGTCTTATCTCTCAAACCTTTATGGTTTAAGAGATATTCACAAGCAAAGTATCCCCCCCCCCCGTTCAGCCAGGTCACAAGGGAAGTGCCCAGGTAGACTGCAGAGAGGGACAATCTTCAATTAAGATAAGGGAAAAAGCTGAAAAACTTGTTAAGGGGGGAAGGGCTTTCATTCTTTTCATACAAAGAAGATTGTCCCCTGTCTGGTCATACAACTAGATTCACATCTGAGAAGAGATGGCTTGCACTAGGAAAAAGGGGTGGGAGGGGGAAACTTTGCTTGTGAATATCTCTTAAACCATAAAGGTTTGAGAGATAAGACTTATATCATTCTTCATGTTTTTTAATGCCTACAAAATAAAATAAAGTTAAAATGAAGTATTACTATCCCTTTAACCCCTTCTGTTCCTTGTTGCTCATACATGCTATTCACAGTTGTGACAGTCAGACCCATCATGTACTGATTGACACACGTGCAATATGTGACATGTTCTAATGACTAAACTTGTGCCACAGAAAGTTGTGCAAAACTGCAAACAGCACCCAGTTGTTTAGCAAATGGAGGTAAGTATCACAATGCTGAGTGAAGATAGTGATGCACCCACAAAATGCATCTCCTGGAGAATCAGTCCAACAATATCTGCAGCTGTGGGAGTACACTGTTCACACAACATGGTGAAACCCTCAAATGAGTAGATAGAATTGAAAGGATCTTAACCAATTGAGTGCTATAGGGGTATGCAACACATTGCTTTGCAATTACGAGTGTGTCCCTTTGATACTCAAAGGCTTAAGCCTGTTATAGGCTAAAGCAGTCTTTCCATATGTCCAGGCTAGGGTTCAGTGGCATATGATGTATGCCGCAGCAGAATTGTACCAGCAACTAAATCCCATTCTTCATGCTTCAATTGTAGTCACTGCACAGGAGCAGCTAGCAGGGGTCATCCTGGAAGACCCTGAAGAGGCTCCTGCCCCTTTCCTGCCAGCCAGGCCTCAGTCACTGGACCTGCCTCAGCCTCTGGACCTGGCTCAGCCACTGGTCCCACCTGTCCCTGAGGCAAGTGACATGCCATCATTGTGTCTGCCACCTGCAACAGCACCAAGGTGGTGGATTCCCCACACCTACCCCTGGCTACCTCCACAAATGCCTTTCTACCACACATATGGGCCTACACCCAACATGGCTCACACTACTACCATACACCAACCCAACCAGACTGGAGTCAGCCACACAACAGTCGGTGGTTGGGGAGCAAGTCCTGGCCACTGGACTACTCCTACATTGGGCTTGTAGGTGAGCCCCAGTGGCCACAAGCCCAGTTCAGTCCGCAGACCCAGGCTGAATCATCTGCATCTACCACCGATGTGCTGGGTGTGGGATCCTCCTCATCTCTCAACCCAGAGCCACCCCTGGAGCCTACTGAGGAGGTGGAGCCACCCCTGGAGCCAGCAGAGGAGATGGTGATGCCCCATGGAGCCTCTGGAGGAGATGGTGATGCCCCTGGAGCCTGCGGAGGAGATGGTGATGCCCCTGGAGTTTGCTGGGGATTCCTCTCCTGCACCCTCAGCATCCGGTCCGGTTGAAGGGGACTTTTACAATTACATGTAAGCGTTGAGGCTCCAGAGGCAGACTATCAGGGAGAATCAAATACATCACAGGCAACTGACACATGACATTCTCCAGGTTAGGGATGTGCTGTCTGACTACTTGGGCCAGAGGGTGAGTGAGTTTAGGGAACAGAATTGGATCCTCTTGCAACTGATCCACCAACAGAGCTCCTCCACCACCGCATCCTCCACCACAACACCATCCCAAACTCCAATCCTTGGTATACCCACAAGGCGGTCTAGAAGGGGGGACCTTCTGACGCCTCAGCCCCTCATGCCCCCGGCAAAAGGGGAAGGAAGTGATTTACCATTATAATAAAACATCCCTTGCAAAACAATACATTGACTACACTTCTGGCACTCAAAGTGTTAAGATCCTCATTCCTATAGATGGTGGTGATTATTTGTTCCATATGGTGCATTTGGTTTGAACCGGAATTATTCCATTTACTTGGTACATCAGTCTCAGGATGCAAGCCATTACACCAGTGAGCTCAGTAGGAACAGTAACACTGACAGATGGTGAGAGAGAGAAAATGAAGAGACTGACAGGGCAAAGGAGGGAAGAGATTTAAAGGAAGAGAGAGGGAAGGAGACTGTCTACACCCCTCACTTTCACTCCTTTACATTCATTCCCTCCATCTGTCTCCTTCCCTATCATCTGTCAATATCCTTCTGTCCTCTTCCCTCTCTGTCCCTCTGTCTATCTCCTTTCCTCTCTGTCCCTTTGTCAGCTTCCCTTTCTTCAAATGTGTGTCTGTCTCCTTCCCTTTTCCAATCTCTAAAGGAGACAAAAAAGGGTTAGAGAAACACATATGTGTTCTTGTCGCACATGCATGTAGCAGTATCATTGTATGAACAAATATCATTATGTGATTGTTGTTCATGTCATGATCTTGTCACATGTGTGCTTGGCTCCAGGCCATAGCACACACCTACCGTTCCCATTTGCAGGCTAGCACTAATTGAGTTTGGGTGGGTAAATCACAATGACAGTGATGATTCACCTGTACCCAATCAGGGCTAAAGGGCAAGTGCCCCATGGTGGCAGGAGAGGAAGCTGCTCCTACTCTCCTGAGTTGAGGCAATATGCAAAGGGCTGTTGTCAAAACTGGTGGACCTCTTGCCCAGGGTAGGGGCATCCAGAGGACCGGTGAGGAGCGTACTCCCACTCATCTATCCAGGGCAAATGGATTCACTGGGGTAAAACAAACAGCACCCAGGGAGGACGGTGGTCCCACTCCATGAGGCTGGGATAACGGCTGGCCTGGTGGGGAATGCATTCCCACCCACAAGGCTGGGGCAAAGGAATCCAGGGGACACCCCAACATCCCTGGTGAGGACAGTGGTCCCACTCACCAAGGCTGGGGACTCAAGCAAACGGGCAACAAGCAATGGGCTGGAGATGAGGACTGTTGTCCCACTCATTGCAGCTGAATTTTCACCGGGCCTGGTGGGCTCGCTCCCACTCACCAGGCCAGGGGTCACATAGGTGCTGGTGGGCTCACTCCCACCTATCAGTTTAAAGTCACTAGGAGCCCGAATACTGCATTGGCGTAGTCTGCAGGGCTCCTCCTCTTCCAAGTCATCAGCCTCCTGGACTTTTCTCTTCTTGAGGAGGAACACATTCCCCATTTTCCTGACAAACGTATCCATGCACCTGGAGAGCACACCTTTCCCATTCTCCAGGGCAGTAGCAATAGGGGAAGGACAGGGCCGGCTGCTGGGGACCTGCTTCCCGTCCACCACAGCAGGGTTTCCCCTGGACCTGATGAGCTCGCTCCCACTCACCAGGTCATGGGTCATGTAAAGGCTGGTGGGCTCACTTCCTCCCACCAGTTCAGGGTTGCCAGATGCAGCCGCACTGTAGTCAGTCAGCCTGTTGGGGCCACCTCCATCGGGCCCAGCCCAAGGGATACTGGTGAGTACCTGTGTCCCACTCACCATATCAGAAGGCATAGGGGTACTGGTGGGCTCGCTCCCACCCCCCAGTTCACAGTTCACAGGGACAACAAGAGGATCAACAGCACTGTTTCCCGTCCGTCCGCTGGGATCCTCTTCTTCATGGCCACCCACTTCAGGGCCATTCTCTGCCCTGAGGAAGACCGCAGTCCCATTCCTCAGGTCAGTAACATCGGTGCCCCTGGAGAGCACACGTTTCTCCTTCTCCAGGGCAGGGCAAACACAGGGCCTGGTGCAGACCTCGGTCTCGCCTCCCAGGCCAGACAAAATAGCGCCACTGATGGTCCCACTCCCCAGGGCTGGGTAATTACTGGAGCGCCGGAGTTCTTGAAAGTAGTGCTGCTCTACTGCCATTGTAAGTTGGGCCACCGTCTCTTCCAATGGGTTGGGTTCAAGGCGAGGCAACAGTTTCTGCACCCCCTCCGATACCGGATCACAGAACTCATCAAATTGGTGTTCATCTGCTGGAACTGAGCTGCCATGGCAGGGCGGGTTGGTCAGCAGGGTCATCTCTTCCAGTGGTGCAGGATACAGGTGGACTGTCCCTGGTCCCTCTCTTGCACCATGCCTTTCAATCATCTGGAAAAGACTCTTGTAGACTCTTTCAAGATGCCACTCCTGCTCCGCCAGGTCACAAAGTTCCCCCTCCAGCTCTGGGGTGTCATGGAGGCCCAGCACCCTCTCCCGGGCATCCCGGATATCCCAAAAACGACCGTCCGCCTTGCTGCCAAAGTTGTGGTCGCTCCACAAGAGCGCCCATACTTTTCCAGAGCTGCAGTAGTCATAGCCATCAAGGACCCCATAGCGTGGTGCAGAGCTGTAGCCCTTCCGCTCCGCTTTATGGCGAAAGGCTGTGTACCGGTCTTGCAGACGAACCTCCTCTTCGACGTAGCAGGCCAGACTTTCTTCCCACTCTGGTAGAGGATTGTCCCCCAACAGCGACCAGCGCAGCTTCAGTAGCTCCTCCGTCTGTCTCCAGTTGGGCGCAACATAGTCCCAGGGTTCTAGCGCTGCCATCAGTAACCGGCTGGATCCCCTCAGTGGAGTGAGAGAAAAGATCCCATGAACTGTTGCTGAAACCGGGGTCAAGCCAGCGGCTATATCTCCCCCTGCTGGGCTGGTTTCAGTTCGATCCCACCGCTTGCCACCAGTGTAACAGGATCCTAAGTCCTCAGATTGACTTAGCCTGCTATGCCAGGTCTCTCTCTTGCAGGGGCCGCCAGGGAAGGGTGATGTCTCCGGTGCTCCGCTCCAGCTATCCCAGGATGGGGGTCAAAAGAAGACCCTTGATACCACCCCAAACAAATGACACAGCACGCCAGTCAGGTTCCAAAACTGAACTCTCTTTATTTTGGCTGAATTCAGCTCTTTTAAGCAGAGTTAATTGCATCACGTCAAACAGTTAACAAAAGGGCACAAAACATTCTATAATTAAATTAACATGATTAAATTTAGCAACAATGGGCACACAATGTCACAAAGGGCTGAACTTCATGGATAAGGGGCAGGGGTAAACATGAGAACAATGGAAGTCCAGACTCTGTGGAGCCTCTGCACTTTGGCTGCTTCTTACAGCCAGCCAATGAGCTAACGAGCTACCAGTTCAATTGGCCAATCCCGTGGCCGCCGACATTTCTCCATGTTATGGCAATGGAGTCCCTTTAAATTGGTTCTTAGTCAGTCAGCCAATCAGAACCGGTAGGCGGGCAACCAATCGACCAATCAGGAAGCCGCCTACTTTCCCATGTAAAGCCTATGGGGTTTTTCTGACCAGGTTGCTCCGCATAGCAGCCAGCCTACGGCTCCGTTCTACCCGTGAATGCAGTCTTTTTGGTGGAACAAGTGAACTTCCATAGTAACGGCCTAGGGTCCGTTACAACAAGGCCATAGTCTTTAAGAAAATTGTTCGTGGTCCAGACAAGGGCCTAAGTAACGGATAACATCCGTTACAAACGATATAAGTCTTATCTCTCAAACCTTTATGGTTTAAGAGATATTCACAAGCAAAGTATCCCCCCCCCCCCGTTCAGCCAGGTCACAAGGGAAGTGCCCAGGTAGACTGCAGAGAGGGACAATCTTCAATTAAGATAAGGGAAAAAGCTGAAAAACTTGTTAAGGGGGGAAGGGCTTTCATTCTTTTCATACAAAGAAGATTGTCCCCTGTCTGGTCATACAACTAGATTCACATCTGAGAAGAGATGGCTTGCACTAGGAAAAAGGGGTGGGAGGGGGAAACTTTGCTTGTGAATATCTCTTAAACCATAAAGGTTTGAGAGATAAGACTTATATCATTCTTCATGTTTTTTAATGCCTACAAAATAAAATAAAGTTAAAATGAAGTATTACTATCCCTTTAACCCCTTCTGTTCCTTGTTGCTCATACATGCTATTCACAGTTGTGACAGTCAGACCCATCATGTACTGATTGACACACGTGCAATATGTGACATGTTCTAATGACTAAACTTGTGCCACAGAAAGTTGTGCAAAACTGCAAACAGCACCCAGTTGTTTAGCAAATGGAGGTAAGTATCACAATGCTGAGTGAAGATAGTGATGCACCCACAAAATGCATCTCCTGGAGAATCAGTCCAACAATATCTGCAGCTGTGGGAGTACACTGTTCACACAACATGGTGAAACCCTCAAATGAGTAGATAGAATTGAAAGGATCTTAACCAATTGAGTGCTATAGGGGTATGCAACACATTGCTTTGCAATTACGAGTGTGTCCCTTTGATACTCAAAGGCTTAAGCCTGTTATAGGCTAAAGCAGTCTTTCCATATGTCCAGGCTAGGGTTCAGTGGCATATGATGTATGCCGCAGCAGAATTGTACCAGCAACTAAATCCCATTCTTCATGCTTCAATTGTAGTCACTGCACAGGAGCAGCTAGCAGGGGTCATCCTGGAAGACCCTGAAGAGGCTCCTGCCCCTTTCCTGCCAGCCAGGCCTCAGTCACTGGACCTGCCTCAGCCTCTGGACCTGGCTCAGCCACTGGTCCCACCTGTCCCTGAGGCAAGTGACATGCCATCATTGTGTCTGCCGCCTGCAACAGCACCAAGGTGGTGGATTCCCCACACCTACCCCTGGCTACCTCCACAAATGCCTTTCTACCACACATATGGGCCTACACCCAACATGGCTCACACTACTACCATACACCAACCCAACCAGACTGGAGTCAGCCACACAACAGTCGGTGGTTGGGGAGCAAGTCCTGGCCACTGGACTACTCCTACATTGGGCTTGTAGGTGAGCCCCAGTGGCCACAAGCCCAGTTCAGTCCGCAGACCCAGGCTGAATCATCTGCATCTACCACCGATGTGCTGGGTGTGGGATCCTCCTCATCTCTCAACCCAGAGCCACCCCTGGAGCCTACTGAGGAGGTGGAGCCACCCCTGGAGCCAGCAGAGGAGATGGTGATGCCCCATGGAGCCTCTGGAGGAGATGGTGATGCCCCTGGAGCCTGCGGAGGAGATGGTGATGCCCCTGGAGTTTGCTGGGGATTCCTCTCCTGCACCCTCAGCATCCGGTCCGGTTGAAGGGGACTTTTACAATTACATGTAAGCGTTGAGGCTCCAGAGGCAGACTATCAGGGAGAATCAAATACATCACAGGCAACTGACACATGACATTCTCCAGGTTAGGGATGTGCTGTCTGACTACTTGGGCCAGAGGGTGAGTGAGTTTAGGGAACAGAATTGGATCCTCTTGCAACTGATCCACCAACAGAGCTCCTCCACCACCGCATCCTCCACCACAACACCATCCCAAACTCCAATCCTTGGTATACCCACAAGGCGGTCTAGAAGGGGGGACCTTCTGACGCCTCAGCCCCTCATGCCCCCGGCAAAAGGGGAAGGAAGTGATTTACCATTATAATAAAACATCCCTTGCAAAACAATACATTGACTACACTTCTGGCACTCAAAGTGTTAAGATCCTCATTCCTATAGATGGTGGTGATTATTTGTTCCATATGGTGCATTTGGTTTGAACCGGAATTATTCCATTTACTTGGTACATCAGTCTCAGGATGCAAGCCATTACACCAGTGAGCTCAGTAGGAACAGTAACACTGACAGATGGTGAGAGAGAGAAAATGAAGAGACTGACAGGGCAAAGGAGGGAAGAGATTTAAAGGAAGAGAGAGGGAAGGAGACTGTCTACACCCCTCACTTTCACTCCTTTACATTCATTCCCTCCATCTGTCTCCTTCCCTATCATCTGTCAATATCCTTCTGTCCTCTTCCCTCTCTGTCCCTCTGTCTATCTCCTTTCCTCTCTGTCCCTTTGTCAGCTTCCCTTTCTTCAAATGTGTGTCTGTCTCCTTCCCTTTTCCAATCTCTAAAGGAGACAAAAAAGGGTTAGAGAAACACATATGTGTTCTTGTCGCACATGCATGTAGCAGTATCATTGTATGAACAAATATCATTATGTGATTGTTGTTCATGTCATGATCTTGTCACATGTGTGCTTGGCTCCAGGCCATAGCACACACCTACCGTTCCCATTTGCAGGCTAGCACTAATTGAGTTTGGGTGGGTAAATCACAATGACAGTGATGATTCACCTGTACCCAATCAGGGCTAAAGGGCAAGTGCCCCATGGTGGCAGGAGAGGAAGCTGCTCCTACTCTCCTGAGTTGAGGCAATATGCAAAGGGCTGTTGTCAAAACTGGTGGACCTCTTGCCCAGGGTAGGGGCATCCAGAGGACCGGTGAGGAGCGTACTCCCACTCATCTATCCAGGGCAAATGGATTCACTGGGGTAAAACAAACAGCACCCAGGGAGGACGGTGGTCCCACTCCATGAGGCTGGGATAACGGCTGGCCTGGTGGGGAATGCATTCCCACCCACAAGGCTGGGGCAAAGGAATCCAGGGGACACCCCAACATCCCTGGTGAGGACAGTGGTCCCACTCACCAAGGCTGGGGACTCAAGCAAACGGGCAACAAGCAATGGGCTGGAGATGAGGACTGTTGTCCCACTCATTGCAGCTGAATTTTCACCGGGCCTGGTGGGCTCGCTCCCACTCACCAGGCCAGGGGTCACATAGGTGCTGGTGGGCTCACTCCCACCTATCAGTTTAAAGTCACTAGGAGCCCGAATACTGCATTGGCGTAGTCTGCAGGGCTCCTCCTCTTCCAAGTCATCAGCCTCCTGGACTTTTCTCTTCTTGAGGAGGAACACATTCCCCATTTTCCTGACAAACGTATCCATGCACCTGGAGAGCACACCTTTCCCATTCTCCAGGGCAGTAGCAATAGGGGAAGGACAGGGCCGGCTGCTGGGGACCTGCTTCCCGTCCACCACAGCAGGGTTTCCCCTGGACCTGATGAGCTCGCTCCCACTCACCAGGTCATGGGTCATGTAAAGGCTGGTGGGCTCACTTCCTCCCACCAGTTCAGGGTTGCCAGATGCAGCCGCACTGTAGTCAGTCAGCCTGTTGGGGCCACCTCCATCGGGCCCAGCCCAAGGGATACTGGTGAGTACCTGTGTCCCACTCACCATATCAGAAGGCATAGGGGTACTGGTGGGCTCGCTCCCACCCCCCAGTTCACAGTTCACAGGGACAACAAGAGGATCAACAGCACTGTTTCCCGTCCGTCCGCTGGGATCCTCTTCTTCATGGCCACCCACTTCAGGGCCATTCTCTGCCCTGAGGAAGACCGCAGTCCCATTCCTCAGGTCAGTAACATCGGTGCCCCTGGAGAGCACACGTTTCTCCTTCTCCAGGGCAGGGCAAACACAGGGCCTGGTGCAGACCTCGGTCTCGCCTCCCAGGCCAGACAAAATAGCGCCACTGATGGTCCCACTCCCCAGGGCTGGGTAATTACTGGAGCGCCGGAGTTCTTGAAAGTAGTGCTGCTCTACTGCCATTGTAAGTTGGGCCACCGTCTCTTCCAATGGGTTGGGTTCAAGGCGAGGCAACAGTTTCTGCACCCCCTCCGATACCGGATCACAGAACTCATCAAATTGGTGTTCATCTGCTGGAACTGAGCTGCCATGGCAGGGCGGGTTGGTCAGCAGGGTCATCTCTTCCAGTGGTGCAGGATACAGGTGGACTGTCCCTGGTCCCTCTCTTGCACCATGCCTTTCAATCATCTGGAAAAGACTCTTGTAGACTCTTTCAAGATGCCACTCCTGCTCCGCCAGGTCACAAAGTTCCCCCTCCAGCTCTGGGGTGTCATGGAGGCCCAGCACCCTCTCCCGGGCATCCCGGATATCCCAAAAACGACCGTCCGCCTTGCTGCCAAAGTTGTGGTCGCTCCACAAGAGCGCCCATACTTTTCCAGAGCTGCAGTAGTCATAGCCATCAAGGACCCCATAGCGTGGTGCAGAGCTGTAGCCCTTCCGCTCCGCTTTATGGCGAAAGGCTGTGTACCGGTCTTGCAGACGAACCTCCTCTTCGACGTAGCAGGCCAGACTTTCTTCCCACTCTGGTAGAGGATTGTCCCCCAACAGCGACCAGCGCAGCTTCAGTAGCTCCTCCGTCTGTCTCCAGTTGGGCGCAACATAGTCCCAGGGTTCTAGCGCTGCCATCAGTAACCGGCTGGATCCCCTCAGTGGAGTGAGAGAAAAGATCCCATGAACTGTTGCTGAAACCGGGGTCAAGCCAGCGGCTATATCTCCCCCTGCTGGGCTGGTTTCAGTTCGATCCCACCGCTTGCCACCAGTGTAACAGGATCCTAAGTCCTCAGATTGACTTAGCCTGCTATGCCAGGTCTCTCTCTTGCAGGGGCCGCCAGGGAAGGGTGATGTCTCCGGTGCTCCGCTCCAGCTATCCCAGGATGGGGGTCAAAAGAAGACCCTTGATACCACCCCAAACAAATGACACAGCACGCCAGTCAGGTTCCAAAACTGAACTCTCTTTATTTTGGCTGAATTCAGCTCTTTTAAGCAGAGTTAATTGCATCACGTCAAACAGTTAACAAAAGGGCACAAAACATTCTATAATTAAATTAACATGATTAAATTTAGCAACAATGGGCACACAATGTCACAAAGGGCTGAACTTCATGGATAAGGGGCAGGGGTAAACATGAGAACAATGGAAGTCCAGACTCTGTGGAGCCTCTGCACTTTGGCTGCTTCTTACAGCCAGCCAATGAGCTAACGAGCTACCAGTTCAATTGGCCAATCCCGTGGCCGCCGACATTTCTCCATGTTATGGCAATGGAGTCCCTTTAAATTGGTTCTTAGTCAGTCAGCCAATCAGAACCGGTAGGCGGGCAACCAATCGACCAATCAGGAAGCCGCCTACTTTCCCATGTAAAGCCTATGGGGTTTTTCTGACCAGGTTGCTCCGCATAGCAGCCAGCCTACGGCTCCGTTCTACCCGTGAATGCAGTCTTTTTGGTGGAACAAGTGAACTTCCATAGTAACGGCCTAGGGTCCGTTACAACAAGGCCATAGTCTTTAAGAAAATTGTTCGTGGTCCAGACAAGGGCCTAAGTAACGGATAACATCCGTTACAAACGATATAAGTCTTATCTCTCAAACCTTTATGGTTTAAGAGATATTCACAAGCAAAGTATCCCCCCCCCCCCGTTCAGCCAGGTCACAAGGGAAGTGCCCAGGTAGACTGCAGAGAGGGACAATCTTCAATTAAGATAAGGGAAAAAGCTGAAAAACTTGTTAAGGGGGGAAGGGCTTTCATTCTTTTCATACAAAGAAGATTGTCCCCTGTCTGGTCATACAACTAGATTCACATCTGAGAAGAGATGGCTTGCACTAGGAAAAAGGGGTGGGAGGGGGAAACTTTGCTTGTGAATATCTCTTAAACCATAAAGGTTTGAGAGATAAGACTTATATCATTCTTCATGTTTTTTAATGCCTACAAAATAAAATAAAGTTAAAATGAAGTATTACTATCCCTTTAACCCCTTCTGTTCCTTGTTGCTCATACATGCTATTCACAGTTGTGACAGTCAGACCCATCATGTACTGATTGACACACGTGCAATATGTGACATGTTCTAATGACTAAACTTGTGCCACAGAAAGTTGTGCAAAACTGCAAACAGCACCCAGTTGTTTAGCAAATGGAGGTAAGTATCACAATGCTGAGTGAAGATAGTGATGCACCCACAAAATGCATCTCCTGGAGAATCAGTCCAACAATATCTGCAGCTGTGGGAGTACACTGTTCACACAACATGGTGAAACCCTCAAATGAGTAGATAGAATTGAAAGGATCTTAACCAATTGAGTGCTATAGGGGTATGCAACACATTGCTTTGCAATTACGAGTGTGTCCCTTTGATACTCAAAGGCTTAAGCCTGTTATAGGCTAAAGCAGTCTTTCCATATGTCCAGGCTAGGGTTCAGTGGCATATGATGTATGCCGCAGCAGAATTGTACCAGCAACTAAATCCCATTCTTCATGCTTCAATTGTAGTCACTGCACAGGAGCAGCTAGCAGGGGTCATCCTGGAAGACCCTGAAGAGGCTCCTGCCCCTTTCCTGCCAGCCAGGCCTCAGTCACTGGACCTGCCTCAGCCTCTGGACCTGGCTCAGCCACTGGTCCCACCTGTCCCTGAGGCAAGTGACATGCCATCATTGTGTCTGCCGCCTGCAACAGCACCAAGGTGGTGGATTCCCCACACCTACCCCTGGCTACCTCCACAAATGCCTTTCTACCACACATATGGGCCTACACCCAACATGGCTCACACTACTACCATACACCAACCCAACCAGACTGGAGTCAGCCACACAACAGTCGGTGGTTGGGGAGCAAGTCCTGGCCACTGGACTACTCCTACATTGGGCTTGTAGGTGAGCCCCAGTGGCCACAAGCCCAGTTCAGTCCGCAGACCCAGGCTGAATCATCTGCATCTACCACCGATGTGCTGGGTGTGGGATCCTCCTCATCTCTCAACCCAGAGCCACCCCTGGAGCCTACTGAGGAGGTGGAGCCACCCCTGGAGCCAGCAGAGGAGATGGTGATGCCCCATGGAGCCTCTGGAGGAGATGGTGATGCCCCTGGAGCCTGCGGAGGAGATGGTGATGCCCCTGGAGTTTGCTGGGGATTCCTCTCCTGCACCCTCAGCATCCGGTCCGGTTGAAGGGGACTTTTACAATTACATGTAAGCGTTGAGGCTCCAGAGGCAGACTATCAGGGAGAATCAAATACATCACAGGCAACTGACACATGACATTCTCCAGGTTAGGGATGTGCTGTCTGACTACTTGGGCCAGAGGGTGAGTGAGTTTAGGGAACAGAATTGGATCCTCTTGCAACTGATCCACCAACAGAGCTCCTCCACCACCGCATCCTCCACCACAACACCATCCCAAACTCCAATCCTTGGTATACCCACAAGGCGGTCTAGAAGGGGGGACCTTCTGACGCCTCAGCCCCTCATGCCCCCGGCAAAAGGGGAAGGAAGTGATTTACCATTATAATAAAACATCCCTTGCAAAACAATACATTGACTACACTTCTGGCACTCAAAGTGTTAAGATCCTCATTCCTATAGATGGTGGTGATTATTTGTTCCATATGGTGCATTTGGTTTGAACCGGAATTATTCCATTTACTTGGTACATCAGTCTCAGGATGCAAGCCATTACACCAGTGAGCTCAGTAGGAACAGTAACACTGACAGATGGTGAGAGAGAGAAAATGAAGAGACTGACAGGGCAAAGGAGGGAAGAGATTTAAAGGAAGAGAGAGGGAAGGAGACTGTCTACACCCCTCACTTTCACTCCTTTACATTCATTCCCTCCATCTGTCTCCTTCCCTATCATCTGTCAATATCCTTCTGTCCTCTTCCCTCTCTGTCCCTCTGTCTATCTCCTTTCCTCTCTGTCCCTTTGTCAGCTTCCCTTTCTTCAAATGTGTGTCTGTCTCCTTCCCTTTTCCAATCTCTAAAGGAGACAAAAAAGGGTTAGAGAAACACATATGTGTTCTTGTCGCACATGCATGTAGCAGTATCATTGTATGAACAAATATCATTATGTGATTGTTGTTCATGTCATGATCTTGTCACATGTGTGCTTGGCTCCAGGCCATAGCACACACCTACCGTTCCCATTTGCAGGCTAGCACTAATTGAGTTTGGGTGGGTAAATCACAATGACAGTGATGATTCACCTGTACCCAATCAGGGCTAAAGGGCAAACCTGACCTGTCAGTTTGTCCATACCAGCAGTGGTCAATCCTGTTCTCAGTCCACAATAATGCCACATGTTTGCTGCGTCTCCTCAAATTAACACATTTGTGGGGTGATTCTCAGCAATGGCCCTGTTGTCTAGGATGCACAATCATGCCCTCTAACCACCCCAACAGTCACGTTGTCAGGATGTTCTCACTTAAATACAAGAGATATTGACATTCATTTTGACATGCAATGATGTGCCAGGACCGTCATGGATTTCAGGGCTCTCTGCGTGGCTGCACGCTGTTCTGGGAGCCCAAAATTGTGAATAAAAAAAAAAAAAAAAAGCTATGTGCTCCAGTCCTTAAGGGGTTAATGAGTATTGTATTTAAACATTTGCAATCTCCCAGAAATATTATGCTGCTCACACTTACTGTCCAATGGATAAGTTCCACTCCTGAAGGTGGTCAGGAAGAGGAGAGATGCACCACCAATGATGGGAGGCAGCCACCACTCAAATTCCATACTGACCTAAATCACTAACATGCTATGTCTACCTGGGGATTGAAGGAGTAGATTTGAGACTGGAACACTTCTGGTATCTTGTGGAGTCCATGAAGCAATACTAAATAGTGGAAAAAGGAAGGGCCTATTCACTATTAAGTCAGTGTACCGAATAAACTGGCCATTCAGTGTATATATACCACCCACATAACAATCATACCATATTACAGTAAACTCGTCAATCACTCTTTTAGATGTCATCACAATAGCATTTCTATGCATATTCTGAAAACAATATTGAATGTAACCTTCCTTTTCTGATTGCCCGCAACAATGTGCATATAATTTCAATGCACTGCCTGGCTATAAGCATGGAATGCGTACTGTAATAACTCGAAGTAACTAGTACAAGTAACAGACGATGATATTTCCTGCTCTTAACATATTCTTCTTCACTAGGTTATGTTCTCTAATTATGTGGGCTGCCTGTTCTTGCCAAGAGGAGGCTCCAGCCCACATCTCTAACATGATGTAGTGACAAGAGGCCACTGTTAAAGTACATTGTGAGGCGTTCTTCACATAATGCTCAGGTGATGTGGTAGTAATAATAATAATCATTTGCTAATGCAGCTACTTTTTTTTTTTTTAGATGAGTTGGGGGGTCCATTCACTGGTCCCTGGCCAGTTTTACAATTTGCCCAGATCTACACAAAGAAGTGGAGCAATTCTGGGGCAAACCAACTGCACCACAAGGGCAAATAAATAAATCCCACTGGTTTAAATAGGACATTTAATGCCTTGAATACTAGAGAGGTCACCAAAGCACTGCTCCACAATGTATTTGAGACCTAGCATGCAAGGGCTTAAAGGGATAGTAATGTATCACAAAAAAGCAGCTCCAATTAATCTTCCTAGTCTTTGAGCCATGGACAGTGTTATTTCAATACAGTCAGAGTTGTTGTTCAAGAGTAATTGAATGATAAAGTATCACCCCTCCTGCCCCTTGTACCTAGTGTAAGCCCCCTCCCCTCAGATGTGGAATCTGGTCACTAGACCAGACAGCTGACAGCAAGGGACAATCTGCTTACTGTGAGAACAAAGAAAATCCTGCCCCCTTGACAGGTTTTTCAGGTTTTTCTCTTATACTAATTGAAGATTGTCCCTCTCTGCAATCCATCTGGACACCACCTTTCTGCTTTGAGGTGAGCAGTGTTACATCAGTAAAAGGGGTGGGAGGGGGATACTTTATCATTCAGTTACTCTTGCACTATAACTCTGACAGTATTGGAATAACACTCTCCATGGCCCAAATACTATGAAGATTAATTGGAACTTCTTTTATTTTGAAACATTACTATCCCTTTAAATAACCCAATTGAAATAATTTGGGAATTGCTATCGACCTACTACAGTGTATATGATTTCCCCCAGAATTGCTTATCTTTGCTCTTCTGCATATGTTCCATTGCCCCTTTAACTAAAATTTAACCCTTTGAGTACTAGAGGGGTATGCAATGCATTGCGCACCCCCTCTGGCACTCAAAGGGTTAACAAATGGTTACAATATAAATAAGCCTTTTGTCATCAGATTTGAAAACAGACATTGTTTGTCCGTGACGTGAGGGTATCACATTGCTTTGCCTTCAGAACTCCTCTCTGCCTTTACAATGATAGTTTTTGTTTTCTACAAACAGTAAGAACATGTATTCATGACCTATTCATTTTTACCTGCCATCCTCCGCCAAAATGCACAAAGCTCACTGTTGCTAGGAGACCAAAGGCAAAACTGAACAGCAATGAGCCAGACCTGAGTCCAGGTCACACCTGTTCTGCAAGGCAGAATTTTACCTTGTACTGTTGTCACCTTGTACACTGCTATCAGAGCTGTATAATTGATATGGTGCATTGCACATGTATAAAGCAAACAGCGGAGCAATTCTGGGGTAAACCAACTGAACCACAGGGATCAAATAAAAATTATCATTTAAATAGGGATTTAACCCATTTTACAATACAGACGTGTTCAATGTAAAGCAATGGGTTGGTCACCTATTTAGAATTCACTGTTGTTATTCACTTATTATAGTGCCAAACTTTTTCTTTTACATTAAATTGCAGCTTTCTATTGTGGTCACCAAGTGGTGCTTTTACTGTGGAGACCAGTGGGAGATGCGCTAAGCTTTGATAAGGGTTCAGGTTGGCAATAGTGTGGCATATTTGCACAGATTCCTTGTCATATGTATTAACATGTTTTCACCATAATAGCCCTGTGAATGGGCCACAGATACACCAACATTACCATGCCTTCTCCATGACTTCGCCAGGATTACAGTGTCTAGTTTGACAATGGCTCATTTACATATTACAATGCAGTTTAATGAGCCATTGTCATATTCTGTGGTTATGTTAATGTGGATATTCTCACATGCACTAAACTCCGATATGTGGCTAGGATCACGGAATTCATAGTCCCAATGCCGCCAAAGTTAGATAGTTTTGATTTTCCCATAGAGTTCTATAGAGCCACAGAGGACAGTTTGCTGTCTGTCCTGGAGAGGAGCCACAGCAACTGCCCTCCTTTAATCCTCTGAGTGCCAGAGAGGTATCGAGATACCTCTCTGGCACTCAAAGGGTTAACTCTTTGACTGCCAGAGGGGTATGCAACACATTGTGGAACAATGCATTGTGTACCCCTATGGCACTCAAATGGTTAAAACATAAACACTCCTGTTTGCCTTGAGGAGTATAGTAGTCTTCTGTTCACATGAATCAACGGATCAACGGATAGTCCACTGTGGTCCTGACCACCTGATCAGTCCATTCAGGTAAAGACTCAAACGGCACAGAAGCTGGAAACAACAGCTACTCTTCCCAATCTGTGTTTACTTGAAAAACCTGTGCAGTGGGGACAGGAGTTTGTTTATTTTATAATCCTTTTAGGCCACAGGGTTGTGCAATGCATATCCCTATCCTATATAATAATTCGCTAAAACGTGGGTAACACCTCAGACATGAACAGTAAAGACTGCTGCGTGTGCTGTAGTCATGCGCAGTAGAGACTGCCAGTGACGAGGCTGATACAGAGCGGGGAGCTCCGAAGGAGCGTCCCGCTCTGTATCGGCCGCGGAGCGGGCAGTCTCTACTGAGCGTGACTGCACCGCGACAGGCTGGCAGTGGCACTGTGGCCCGTGTAACGGGCTCTTCAACTAGTAGAACATAAAGGGTTAAGGGAAGGTCAATGGTGTTCTTGGTTCTAAAGTCTGACCAAATCCTCTTTGCACCCCGAGTTGCTTTCCCCAACACATCACAGGCATTACACCAACCCTATATGCTAATGATTACAATCTCTCCCCCTACCCTTGCATAAATAATTCTTAGCCCATATAGGAACATAGAATTTGACAGCAAATAAGTACTATTCATCCCATCTAGTCTGCCTGTTTTTTTCTGCTGTGAAAACCTCAGACCTTATATGGTTAGGGTTGCCACCTTTTCCTCAAAAAAATATCGGCCATAGTGGTGGGTCAGTGAGGGCGGAGCCACAAAAGGGAAGAGCCACAAAAGGGGCAGAACTGCTCAGTGTTGCATGACCCTACAAAATTGAGCTTCAGGCTCCATTACATGTACCAAGTGCCTGGAGCTCAGTTCTCATAAAGCACTGTGGATATCCTGAAGCACAGTTGTATCTGGTCTGTTAACAGGACCAGCGGGATGTCAGTGGTTTTACACACTCTATGGTACATTAACCCTTTGAGTGCCAGAGGGGCACACAAAGCAGCTTTGGGTACCACTCTGGTATTCAAAGGGTTAAACAGTTACATATCAAATGGTGTACTATGCACATATTTTTAATAAACATGGTGACACCAATAGGCCCAGATATTTCATCTGACAGGTTACAAGACTTTAGAGATCTATGTTAACGGGGAACAAGATTAACATAATATACTGCAGGTCTATAAATAATATGAACCAAAAAGAAGAAAAAAGGGACTCGAAGAGGAAAAATACCAATGTCCCCACAAGACAAGACAAAAAAATGCACTGTCCAGTCATAAGTGGGAGTAATTGCCTCTAATATATAGTCCCTTAAGAGACCAGTTCAGTATTACCATAAATGACCATGAACCCTAAAATCACCTTTATTAGTATTAAAAATAAAAACCTACATGTAACAACATATGACCGGGATCATTATGACTAACATGATCCCTTTAAAAACACAGTGTAGCTCTTCATGCGTGGCTGATAGTGAAATCACTATATCGGGTTGCGTGCTATATAATATCTCAAGCTACGGGTGTCATATATATGGAAGAATAACTGCCTAAAGTTGCAAAGAGATCTATAATGATTTAATATTTATAGCTGGACATCTGAAGAACATGCCGTTACACATGTAACAACAACTAGCATACGCTAGTCTACTAAGTATCCTTGTAGCGATACTATATAACACAGTCCGAAATGGTAAAGACTCGCTACTTTGATTTAGTACGTGGCTTACTGCTAATGATCTGAATCTTCCGATACTAAGTACATGTAACAATATCTCATGCTACAATATCTAATAGACGATTCTACTTCAGCCTATACCTCTTATAAGTATCTTGTATTAATATACTATATCTCAGTTTCTCGGTACTTATATCGATCTAACTAAATCATATGTCAATCTCTTATAGAAAACCTAATACTGGCTAGTAGTCTAGTATATATTCCAACTATCTATCCTTTGCAACCTTCTCATTGCTCTCACACCCGTTAGCTTTTCATTGCGGGCAAACCCGCTTACATAAAGTCCCACGCTAACCCGATATTGATAGTAAACTCATATTCACACCATGAAGACTGGGTAACATAATTGAGTACCCTAAATCAAGTGCTACACCGCCCAACGCGTTTCGCCGTATAACCGGCTTCGTCAGGGGCTATATACAGTTTGGCGGGTCTGATCATTCGATCTATATACCTTTTCAAATTCATAGCACGTACCTGATTGGTTCAATTTAGACCAATCCGCTATGTAACATACCATTCACTGGTTATGACATCACTATTTGTCGTTTGACTCGCAAAAGCACTATTTAACTCCTACCATACTCAATTGGACCATGAAGTCAACTATATTTCTCTAATGTGATAAAGCTTAAGGATGAATATGACATCCCACAGTATTAGCTCATTGAACCTTTGTACTACCAACAGTTACACTCTTGTACGTGAGTACATGTGGTGCACCATTGCACAATGTAATACAGTCTTTTCCATTTTTTAATATTTTTTGATGAATGGATTAAAAGTAAATCCCTCGTTTAGTCCTTGTGGACTGAGAGTCCCCAATTTGTATATCCATTCAGCTTCCTTTGTTAACAACTTATAATCCAAATCTCCTTTTCTAGAAGTCATTTCAATCCTGGCTATTCCTTTAAATTTCAAAACCTCCGAATTTCCATCATGTTCAGATATTACATGACGTGCAATGGATTTATCTCTCCTATTTCTGATATCTCCCAAGTGTTCCAAAATTCTCATCCTAAATTGTCTTTTTGTTTTTCCTATATACATTTTTTTTTACAATTGCATACTATTTGATAGACAATACCACTGGATTTACAATTAATAAATTGGTTTATCTCATATATTTGAGATCCATCATAGTTAGTGAAGGTTTTGTCTTTTGAGATATATTTACATGCTGTACACTGTCCACAAGGGTATGTACCTTTAAGTCCCGATTTTAACCATGTAACTGTTTTGTCCTTAGTAAAATGACTATGGACTAGCATGTCTCCTATACTGGTGCTTCTCTTATATGTCACACTAGGTGTGATATTCAAAACTTCCTCTAAATCTTGATCCTGTCTTAGAATCCCCCAATATTTATTTAAGATGTTGTAAATTTCTTTATGTTGACAGTTATATGTACCTATCAATCTGATCTCTTGATCTCTTTTATTATCTTGTAACTTAGGATTAAGAAGTTCTTCTCTATTGGCTGATAATGCTCTTTTATAAGCTTGTTTCAAAATATTTTTTCCATAACCTCGTGCTCTAAACCGGTTTTGCAACTTCTTAGCTTCTAATTTGAATTCTTCAATTGTACTACACAGTCGTCTCACTCTCAGATATTGCCCAATAGGAATTCCTCTTTTAAGAGGTATTGGATGCTGACTATCTGCCTTTAAAAGGCTATTAGTCGATGTCTCCTTTCTAAATACTGTGGTTTCTAGCTGATTGTTTTGACCTTTAAAGATAAGGATATCCAAAAAAGAAATTTTCTGGGTATCAATAACACTAGTCACTGTTAGATTGATGTCATTATGATTAATTGTTTCCACAAATTCCTGAAACAGTTCACGAGTGCCATTCCAAAGAAGCAGGATGTCATCTATAAAACGCAGCCAGATAACAATACAGTTGGTGTATTTCTCCATACCTTCACAGAAGATCCTTTCTTGCTCCCACCATCCCAAATAGAGATTAGCATATGAGGGAGCACAGGTGCTCCCCATTGCTGTGCCTCTAATCTGATGGTAATATTTGTTGTTAAAAACAAAATAGTTCTTCTTTAGGACAAATTCTAAAAGGTCCATCACAAAACCATTATGCCTATAGTATTGTCTCCCTCTGCTATTCAAGAAGTAATTGACCGCTTCTAGACCTACCTTATGCAGAATACTTGTATAGAGAGACTCTACATCTAAGCTAGCAAGAAACTGACTTTTTTCAATTTGGATGCCATTCAGCCTTTTAATAGCATCCAATGAGTCTCTTGTATAAGATGGTAAACTTGTTACAAATCCTCTCAGAATTTGATCAACATATATACTGCTTGTTTCTGTCAGGCTTCCAATGCCTGATACTATTGGCCGTCCTGGGGGTTTGGTAGCATTTTTATGGACCTTAGGAATAGTGTAAAATGTTGGAATTATGGGATCCTTTACAAATAAAAATTCATATTCATTTTTGTCAATGATTTTACTCTCCAAAGCTTGTTTCAACATAGTATGTAATTCATGTTGAAATTGTGTTGTAGGGTCTATGTCAAGTTTAATATAACATTCCTGGTTGTTCAATTGTCTTAAACATTCTTTCTGATAATCATTGATATCCTGTATTATCACATTCCCTCCTTTATCACTGGGTTTAACCACTATTTCTTTATTCTTGCTCAGATTTTGTAGAGCTTTTCTCTCCTTTTTTGTAATATTGTTATCAATCACTGAAGGATCGTAGTTTTTCTTGGACAAGGTTTCCAGGTCTCGCGTGACTCCATCTAGGAACACCGCTACCTGGGGGGATGTGTTTATTGGGGGTGTAAACTTCCTATTAATTTTCAAACTTGTAAAAGGCCCTTTGCTATACTCAGATTCTGATTCATTTTCTAGCAGTAGGGATTCCAAGTTCTCTAAGTTGTTTTTATCTTTCAAAGTCAATCTCCCCATACGTTCTTGTTGTTTAAAATATTTATGAAGTAATAGTTTTCTTCCAAACAAATTAATGTCCGTGACCCACTGAAATAAATTCATAGTCTTTGTTGGTGCAAATGTAAGTCCCTTCTCAAGGACTTTAACTTCTTCATCACTGAGTTGGTGTTTGGACAAATTAATTATCTGGAAGTTATTTTCTTCCTCTAAGATGTGTTCGCATTTCTGTCAGAAACAGATGGGGCTACAAAAATGCGAACACATCTTAGAGGAAGAAAATAACTTCCAGATAATTAATTTGTCCAAACACCAACTCAGTGATGAAGAAGTTAAAGTCCTTGAGAAGGGACTTACATTTGCACCAACAAAGACTATGAATTTATTTCAGTGGGTCACGGACATTAATTTGTTTGGAAGAAAACTATTACTTCATAAATATTTTAAACAACAAGAACGTATGGGGAGATTGACTTTGAAAGATAAAAACAACTTAGAGAACTTGGAATCCCTACTGCTAGAAAATGAATCAGAATCTGAGTATAGCAAAGGGCCTTTTACAAGTTTGAAAATTAATAGGAAGTTTACACCCCCAATAAACACATCCCCCCAGGTAGCGGTGTTCCTAGATGGAGTCACGCGAGACCTGGAAACCTTGTCCAAGAAAAACTACGATCCTTCAGTGATTGATAACAATATTACAAAAAAGGAGAGAAAAGCTCTACAAAATCTGAGCAAGAATAAAGAAATAGTGGTTAAACCCAGTGATAAAGGAGGGAATGTGATAATACAGGATATCAATGATTATCAGAAAGAATGTTTAAGACAATTGAACAACCAGGAATGTTATATTAAACTTGACATAGACCCTACAGCACAATTTCAACATGAATTACATACTATGTTGAAACAAGCTTTGGAGAGTAAAATCATTGACAAAAATGAATATGAATTTTTATTTGTAAAGGATCCCATAATTCCAACATTTTACACTATTCCTAAGGTCCATAAAAATGCTACCAAACCCCCAGGACGGCCAATAGTATCAGGCATTGGAAGCCTGACAGAAACAAGCAGTATATATGTTGATCAAATTCTGAGAGGATTTGTAACAAGTTTACCATCTTATACAAGAGACTCATTGGATGCTATTAAAAGGCTGAATGGCATCCAAATTGAAAAAAGTCAGTTTCTTGCTAGCTTAGATGTAGAGTCTCTCTATACAAGTATTCTGCATAAGGTAGGTCTAGAAGCGGTCAATTACTTCTTGAATAGCAGAGGGAGACAATACTATAGGCATAATGGTTTTGTGATGGACCTTTTAGAATTTGTCCTAAAGAAGAACTATTTTGTTTTTAACAACAAATATTACCATCAGATTAGAGGCACAGCAATGGGGAGCACCTGTGCTCCCTCATATGCTAATCTCTATTTGGGATGGTGGGAGCAAGAAAGGATCTTCTGTGAAGGTATGGAGAAATACACCAACTGTATTGTTATCTGGCTGCGTTTTATAGATGACATCCTGCTTCTTTGGAATGGCACTCGTGAACTGTTTCAGGAATTTGTGGAAACAATTAATCATAATGACATCAATCTAACAGTGACTAGTGTTATTGATACCCAGAAAATTTCTTTTTTGGATATCCTTATCTTTAAAGGTCAAAACAATCAGCTAGAAACCACAGTATTTAGAAAGGAGACATCGACTAATAGCCTTTTAAAGGCAGATAGTCAGCATCCAATACCTCTTAAAAGAGGAATTCCTATTGGGCAATATCTGAGAGTGAGACGACTGTGTAGTACAATTGAAGAATTCAAATTAGAAGCTAAGAAGTTGCAAAACCGGTTTAGAGCACGAGGTTATGGAAAAAATATTTTGAAACAAGCTTATAAAAGAGCATTATCAGCCAATAGAGAAGAACTTCTTAATCCTAAGTTACAAGATAATAAAAGAGATCAAGAGATCAGATTGATAGGTACATATAACTGTCAACATAAAGAAATTTACAACATCTTAAATAAATATTGGGGGATTCTAAGACAGGATCAAGATTTAGAGGAAGTTTTGAATATCACACCTAGTGTGACATATAAGAGAAGCACCAGTATAGGAGACATGCTAGTCCATAGTCATTTTACTAAGGACAAAACAGTTACATGGTTAAAATCGGGACTTAAAGGTACATACCCTTGTGGACAGTGTACAGCATGTAAATATATCTCAAAAGACAAAACCTTCACTAACTATGATGGATCTCAAATATATGAGATAAACCAATTTATTAATTGTAAATCCAGTGGTATTGTCTATCAAATAGTATGCAATTGTAAAAAAAAATGTATATAGGAAAAACAAAAAGACAATTTAGGATGAGAATTTTGGAACACTTGGGAGATATCAGAAATAGGAGAGATAAATCCATTGCACGTCATGTAATATCTGAACATGATGGAAATTCGGAGGTTTTGAAATTTAAAGGAATAGCCAGGATTGAAATGACTTCTAGAAAAGGAGATTTGGATTATAAGTTGTTAACAAAGGAAGCTGAATGGATATACAAATTGGGGACTCTCAGTCCACAAGGACTAAACGAGGGATTTACTTTTAATCCATTCATCAAAAAATATTAAAAAATGGAAAAGACTGTATTACATTGTGCAATGGTGCACCACATGTACTCACGTACAAGAGTGTAACTGTTGGTAGTACAAAGGTTCAATGAGCTAATACTGTGGGATGTCATATTCATCCTTAAGCTTTATCACATTAGAGAAATATAGTTGACTTCATGGTCCAATTGAGTATGGTAGGAGTTAAATAGTGCTTTTGCGAGTCAAACGACAAATAGTGATGTCATAACCAGTGAATGGTATGTTACATAGCGGATTGGTCTAAATTGAACCAATCAGGTACGTGCTATGAATTTGAAAAGGTATATAGATCGAATGATCAGACCCGCCAAACTGTATATAGCCCCTGACGAAGCCGGTTATACGGCGAAACGCGTTGGGCGGTGTAGCACTTGATTTAGGGTACTCAATTATGTTACCCAGTCTTCATGGTGTGAATATGAGTTTACTATCAATATCGGGTTAGCGTGGGACTTTATGTAAGCGGGTTTGCCCGCAATGAAAAGCTAACGGGTGTGAGAGCAATGAGAAGGTTGCAAAGGATAGATAGTTGGAATATATACTAGACTACTAGCCAGTATTAGGTTTTCTATAAGAGATTGACATATGATTTAGTTAGATCGATATAAGTACCGAGAAACTGAGATATAGTATATTAATACAAGATACTTATAAGAGGTATAGGCTGAAGTAGAATCGTCTATTAGATATTGTAGCATGAGATATTGTTACATGTACTTAGTATCGGAAGATTCAGATCATTAGCAGTAAGCCACGTACTAAATCAAAGTAGCGAGTCTTTACCATTTCGGACTGTGTTATATAGTATCGCTACAAGGATACTTAGTAGACTAGCGTATGCTAGTTGTTGTTACATGTGTAACGGCATGTTCTTCAGATGTCCAGCTATAAATATTAAATCATTATAGATCTCTTTGCAACTTTAGGCAGTTATTCTTCCATATATATGACACCCGTAGCTTGAGATATTATATAGCACGCAACCCGATATAGTGATTTCACTATCAGCCACGCATGAAGAGCTACACTGTGTTTTTAAAGGGATCATGTTAGTCATAATGATCCCGGTCATATGTTGTTACATGTAGGTTTTTATTTTTAATACTAATAAAGGTGATTTTAGGGTTCATGGTCATTTATGGTAATACTGAACTGGTCTCTTAAGGGACTATATATTAGAGGCAATTACTCCCACTTATGACTGGACAGTGCATTTTTTTGTCTTGTCTTGTGGGGACATTGGTATTTTTCCTCTTCGAGTCCCTTTTTTCTTCTTTTTGGTTCAGGTTACAAGACTTTGCCATGACTTGAGATCCCACATTAAGTATTCAGTTACCCAGATCACATATTCAGTAAAATAAACATTTACATACATTATTAGCTTACCTGCTATGTCCGACTCCCGCAGCTGCATTCTGACCAGGGTTTTGTTGTCCCAGTTTATGACATTTAGAGCAAAATCCACACCTACAGTAGCCCTGTAGTGCTGTGAGAAGAGTTGGTACACATAACATTTGATGATGCTGGTTTTACCCATTCCCAGCTCCCTGATCATAATCACCTTGAACAGGTGTTCTTTGTTGTTATTCACCCTGGTGCCCACAAACTGCTCCCCGTTCACCCCTTCCCCGGCTTTGCAGATCGCCCAAGTGACTGATTGCTTAATTACACAACTGTAATAGCCCAGCTGCAAATAAGGAAGCAAGATTTAACCAATGACTGTCCTTCCCAATTTCAAATGGAAAATATATATATAAAGATAGGTAAATACGTCTTGCTTTAGCCTTTACAGATATATGCTGATCCGTGGAAATATTACTCTCTTGGGAATTCATTGGTTTGAAGTTGTAAACAAACATCAGCCCAATCAATTACCTTTTAGGCAAACATTAAAAGAATATAATGCAATGTATAACATTATAGCAATTTAAAATAATGTTGTCAATACAACTTGTATCTGACACTTTTATAGTATCAGTCAGGTCACATCACCCCTGCTTGTGGGACAAACACATTAACATAGTGACACTTTGCGGAAGTGGCTAATATCAACAAATGTCCAAGAACTATACCTACCACCAACTACAGGTGGACAGAGTGTCTGTCATCTTTTTATCGTGACACTGTGACACAAATAAAGAAATATCAGTTAGAGTCGCAGGAACCGTGATGGTATCCCAGCAGCCTATCATCTACCTCTCCTGAACTTGTGAGCCCAGAGCTCTCCAAACCTGCGAATCCTACGGATCAGAACCTAGGCTGGAACAGGGAGTCAAATCTGCCACCATTCCCAACTACTGATATCACTCATCACTGCCAGACCCGGTCATGTGATACTGGCTCCGCAGAAAAGGACTATGGGTATTCCGTCACGAGTGACTTTACAGAATATGCATTGTGGTGGCTGAGTGCCCTAGATGTCTCCATCTAGCATTCAAGGGATTAAAGCTTTATTCCCAGCCATTTCATTTCTCCCCCCGCCCTGTAAATTATTGTATTTAGTCAAGTTATCTCACGCCCCTCCCCGGATGCACACAAATACCGGCTTTTTCAGTTGCCGGCTCCAATGCTCGAATTACCGGCTGTGCCGGTAAAATATCGGCCGGGTGGCAACCCTATATCTGGTCCATGGTATTACCTTATGTCAGTCTTATGTCTATTCCATGCATGCTTAAAATCCCTCACTGTATTAACCTCTACCCCTTCTGCTGGTACGCTATTCTACTTATCTACCACTTTCTCAGTTAAGTTAGACTTTCTTACATTACATTTAAGCTTCTGTCTCTCTAGTTTTAGACCATGACCTCTTGTCCTAACATGTATTTTCCTCCTGTATTTTGTTGAATCCCTTTATATATTTGACTGTTTCTATCATATCCCCTCTCTCTTTTCTCTTCTCCAGTAATGTATACAATACTCTAGGTGAGTGGTCTGTACAGTTGCATGGCCACCTCCCTATTTCTGCTTCAAACACCTCTAGCTATACAACCCAGCACCCTGCTTTGTTATTTTGGTGAAGTGTGTCATATTCTCCATGGTAATGTGATTGACATAGCATCGACCATTAATAGAACTCCCCTCTGGAGTCTAAGATTCAGATTCTCCTATAGAATGCATAATTTAAGGGGATACAAATGTCCAATAATAATTTTATGTTGTGTTATAGATTTAAAAAAAATATATTTTGAACTAATCCCATTTCTCAAACCTTGGTTTGAGAGATATTCGGTGCTAAAGTTCCCCCCTCCCTCCCCTTCTTAGTAGAGTGGTGACATCAGGAGATCTCGGTCCTGTGACCAGCCAGCGGCTCTTCAGCAGAGCCGAAATCGCAATATTTAAGAAGAATTACTTCATTTGAATGGTCTACAAAGTGTGTATGGTATGCAAGCACACTTTGTAGACCATTCCAATGAAGTAGTTCTTTTTAACTATCTGTATTTCGGCTCAACTGAAGAGCCTCCTCTAGTCTGCCGACACGGATCTCCTTCTGTCAGCTATACAACTGATGTCAGGAGAAGGGGGGAACTTTAGCTGCGAATATCTCTCAAACCATAAAACCATAAAGGTTTGAGAGATGGAATTTGGTCCATGTGATTTTTTAAAAAAATCTACAATACAACATAAAATTATTATTGGACATTACTATGCCTTTAAAATGCTTTTTTGGACACCGGGGGGTTATGCACTAAGCAGTGATAAAGAGGTAATAAAGTGGAGATGATTCTCCAGTGATATCACTTCTCCAGTTCCTTTGTTATTCTAGGAAACCTATGCGCTAAGATCTCTCAAATTGGAGAGATATTAGTACATAGGCTACATAGAATAACATTGGTATTCAAGAAGTGATATCACTGGATATGTCATTTCCACTTTATCACTTCTTTATCACACCTTAGTACATTCTCTCCTAGGTGTTAAAATTGCTTACTTTCTGAGAAAAAAAAAACCTTGAACTATAATAATCAGATAGGAAGAAATTTTATTCTGGCTTCCTTCTTGCTCGAGACACAGTACTATGACATCATAATGTCAATTCATATTGGCTTCATGTAAAGGAGAATTATTGTGCTGGTTTACTCCGTGATGGAAACACAGTATTATGACATCACAATCTCAATTCCTATTGGTCTCATGTGTAGGAGAATTAATGTGCTAGTTAACTCCATGTTATTAACACAGTATTATGACATCACAATGTCAATTCATATTGGTCTCATGTATAGGAGAATTATTGAGCTGGTTTACTCTGTGTTAGAAACACAGTATTATGTCATCACAATGTCAATGACCATTTGCTTTATGTATAGGAGAATTATTGTGCTGGTTTATCTGTGTTGGAAACACAGAGCTATGACATCATAAAGTCAATGGAAAATGTCTTCAGTTAAAGGAGAATAGTTACTTTCGTTTCCTTCTTGCTCGACACACATGACTATGAAATCATAATGTCAATGCCTATTGGCTTCATTTAAAGGATAATTATTGTGCTAATTTACTCCGTGTTAGAAACACAGTATTATGACACCACAACGTCAGTGTCTTTTTGCTTCATGTAAAGGAGAATAATTGTGCTTGTTTACCTCGTGTTGAAAACACAGTTCTATGACATCATAAAGTCAATACCTATTGGCTTCATGTAAAGAAGAATTATTGTGCTGGTTTACTCCATTTTGGAAACACAGAGCTATGACATCATAATGTGTCACAGTACCTTGTTTCCAGCGCCGCCGCTTCAGCGACGCTTGGCATCTTTCCACACGTCTTCTGCAGGCAAGAGGCTTCAAGCATGCTGCAGACCTCTGTTTTATGTGTGTTTGTTTTCTGTAGTCTCCTCCTACCTACTTCCTCCCTCTAGCTGCTCCTCCTACCTACTTCCTGTGGAGGGGTTTAAAGGGCAGACTGAGTGACTGACTCAGTCACTCTTACGTTGTTCTTCTGAGCAGTTGATTTTCTAGTATTCCTGATTCCTGTGTATGAACCAGCTTGTCTGTCCATCCATTCTTGTGTTGACCTGTGGCTCTGTCTGACTATTCCCCTTGACGTTCCGATTTTGCTCAGATATCCTTTCTGTTGCAAACCTGTGGCTCTGGCTGACTACCTGCTCAGTGTATGACCTAGGCTTGTCTGACTACCCACTCTGGTGTTGACCTGGGGCTCTATCCACTGCGCATCCAGCATACATACGCTCCCGTGGATATCCTATCTGGTGCAAACCTGTGGCTCTGGCTGACTACCCGATCCGTGTATGACCTAGGCTTGTCTGTCTACCCACTCTGGTGTTGACCTGGGGCTCTATCCACTGCGCAGCCAGCATTCCATGCCTTCAGTGGATATCCTTTCTGGTGCAAATCTGTGGCTCTGGCTAACTACCCGCTCCGTGTATGACTTTGGCTTGTCTGACTATCCTATCTGGTGCTTACTAGAAGGCTTTGTCTGTTCCCTCAGTTTGTTGGTTCTGTTATGCAGACATCCTTCCTAGTACTGACCTAGGGCTCTAGCAGACTCCTAGCTACTGACTGCAGGCTGAGTAGGTATCTCTTGGGCGTTACCTTACCATGAGACTCCAGTGGGCTGAGGCCTAGTCTCGGACAGTGTGGTGCAGAGATTGGGAGACTGCTATTTGCTTGCCGTTTCAATCACCCACTGTGTGTATATATTGCATTACTGTCATTACTCTCATAATAAAGGTTCTATTAACTATACCGTCTGACTCCTGGTTTTGCTTGCCAACCGTAACAGTACGTAAGGGTCATGACAATAGACTGTGATAGTGATCCTCCTTTACAGAGTATATTTGACAGAATGCAGGATCAGGATCAATGTATTGATCATTTGGCAGGTGCCTTGCAGACCCTGCTTGCCAGTGGGCTTACTTCAGCCTGTGGCCAATGGGGAATGCCCTTGGTCTCACTTATCCATTGATTTTATGGTCGACCTTCCTAGGTCCATGGGCTTTACTGCAATACTTATGATTGTGGACAAATTGTCATAGATGGCTCACTTTGTGCCACTCAAAGGCTTGCTATTCGAGCAGGAATTGGCGGTGGTATTCGCAAAGGAGGTGTTCTGACTCCATGGTATCCCGAAGGTGATCGTGTCTGACAGAGGAAGCCAGTTTGTGTCCCGCTTCTGGAGGTGTTTCTGTGCGCAAATGGGAATTCAATTGGCATTCTCCTCCGCATAACATCCGCAATCCAAAGGTGCGGCAGAAAGGTTGAACCAAGCCTTGGAGCTATTTCTACTCTGCTATGTCTCTGACCACCACGACAATTGAGCTACCCTGTTCCCCTGGGCGTAGTTTGCCAGAAATTGTGCGGTGAACTCTTCCACTCAGAGTTCCCCTTTCTTGATTAACTATGGGTTTAACCCTCTGTTCTTCCTGAAACATTCCGTGCACAAGCTATTCCAGCTCTGGATGAGCATTTGCAGGCACTCTGTTCCTCATGGGTTCGGGTACAGCACACCCTACGTGGTTCAGCGCAGCAACAAAAAAAGCAGGCTGCCCATAGACGTCTGCCAGCACCGACCTTCCAGGTTGGAGATAGAGTGTGGTTGTCGTCCTGTAATTTGCACCTCCAGGTCCCATTCAATAAACTAGCTCCTCGATTTGTTGGTCCCTTCAAGGTGTTGCACAAGATCAACCCGGTGGCTTGCGCATTGGAACTGCCTGCCAATATGAGGATACATAATGTCTTTCATGTCTCCCTGTTAAAGCCCTTGGTCTGCAACCGGTATACTTCCTCTCTTGTCCGTACTGCTCCCGTGATAGTTGCAGATCACGAGGAATATGAGGTTCAAAGTATTCTGGACTCCCGTATGGTTAGAGGACGTTTACAGTATTTTAACCATTGAAAGGGATATGGTCCGGAGGAGCGCTCCTGGATTCCTGCTGCTGACGTTCACACTCCTCTCCTGGTAAGCAGATTCCATGCACGTTTCCCTGACATACCTGGTCCGGTCCCTCAGAGTAGGGGTCTTTGAAGGGAGGGTACTGTCATAGTACTGTAGCGTTTTTTTAAAGACTCTCAGACCAGTGTGTGAAATAAAACACAATTTATTTAGAGTAAGGTAAGGCAAAGGTCCGCCCTCTAGTGGCGATTGATATACACCAGCAATGATGACTGATAGATACAAATGTAATTGCACAAACGTATTAAATGTACAAATATAAGGCAGTAGAATGGCATATAACCACAGAGGGTTAAGTCCTTGATAACAGTCAGTCTCAGATGTGGAGGTTTGGCACGCCCTGGGTGTTATTAAGCTGTGCTGGAGACAATATTCACCATAGACTGGATACAGGACTGCCTCGCCACGGTGTTCAGTAACAAGCAGAACAGGAATCCACTTAGCCCCCTCGGGCGTACCTACTGGAACTGTTACTGTTGGTGCGAGTGAAAATAGCCCCACGGGTGTAGCTGGAACCGGCCTGCAATGCAAGAGTTCCCAAGCCTCCTCGTACTCAACCGGACACTGGGATATGACGTACAAGAGCCAATAGCCCCACGGGCGTAGTAACGGATTTGCTGAAGCTGAAGCCTTTGCCTGCCACTACTCGGTATAACGGAATCGCCCAGTATTAGCAATGAGAGAGAGAGAGCCAAAAGCGCCCAACTGGCCCAACGGATGTGAATACTCTGCAGGGATGTACAGAGTTGCCGACGGAGAGTGGCCAACTCAGCAGGAGTATCACCGTGAACGAGGCTCACACTGAGTAGCGAGAGTGGTACCAAGGCAGCCCTGCTAGGGTTAAAAGGCACGTTTACTCGAGGCTTTTCAGCGGTACAGCAAGGCTCTGCCATATGAGTGAGGCGTACAAGCACACAGCTCTGCACAGGTAGAATCACTGCACTGATCGGGGTAACACCAGGCAAGACAGCCATACAAAGACTGGAACAGCGGATAATAATGTCGCGGCGGCGACAACTGGAACGCAGGTCACTGGAACAAGCTGGAAGTCGATCTTCGGAGCAGTAAGCCAGCCAGGCCGGGTCGGAGCACATAGGAGGTAGTCATACAAGCCGGGTCATACACAAGCAGGAACGTCAGCCAAACCGGGTCAGGATCCAAGGGTGGTAGTCAGACGGACCGGATCATACACAAGCAGGAACACTGGAGAATAGTCAGGACAAGCCGAATCGGTACACAGGAATCCGGAACACAGGAACACAGCAACAGTATAACTGGCTCAGAAACACCTCGAAAGGGCATCTGACAGAAGTGATAGCCAGGTATAAAAAGGTCACCAGAGGGTGGGCCAAACCAACTCGGCAAATCAGTGTCTGCCATAGATGAGAGTGACAGGAATCACAGGCACTGTGATAAGTACCTTGTTTCCAGCGCCGCCGCTTCAACGACACTTGCCATCTTTCCACACGTCATCTGCAGGAAAAGAGGCTTCAAGCATGCTGCAGGCCTCTGTTTTATGTGTGTTTGTTTCCTGTAGTCTCCTCCTTCCTACTTCCTCCCTCTAGCTGCTCCTCCTACCTACTTCCTGTGGAGGGGTTTAAAGGGCAGACTGAGTCCTGACTCAGTCACCCTTACGTTTTTCTTCTGAGCAGATCATTTTCTAGTATTCCTGATTACTGTGTATGATCCAGCATGTCTGTCCATCCATTCTGGTGTTGACCTGTGGCTCTGTCTGACTATTCTCCTTGGCATTCCGATTTGGTTCAGATATCCTTTCTGGTGCAAACCTGTGACTCTGGCTGACTACCTGCTCCGTGTATGACCTAGACTTGTCTGACTACCCACTCTGGTGTTGACCTGGGGCTCTATCCACTGCACATCCAGCATACATATGCTCCAGTGGATATCCTATCTGGTGCAAACTTGAGGCTCTGGCTGACTACCCGCTCCATGTATGACCTAGGCTTGTCTGACTACCCACTCTGTTGACCTGGGATTCTATCCACTGCGCATCCAGCATTCCATCCCTTCAGTGGATTTCCTTTCTGGTGCAAACCTGTGGCTTTGGATGACTACCTGCTCCATGTATGCCTTTGGCTTGTCTGGTGCTTACTAGAAGGCTTTGTCTGTTCGCTCAGTCTCTTGGTTCCATTATTCAGACATCCTTCCTAATACTGCCCTGGGGCTCTAGCAGATTCCTAGCTACTGACTGCAGGCTGAGTCAGTATCTCTTGGGTGTTACCTTACCACAAGACTCCAGTGCGCTGAGGCCTAGTCTCGGACAGTGTATTGCAGAGATTGGGAGACTTCTATACCTGATACAGTACTCGCCGTTTCAATCACCCACTGTGTGTATATTTATATATTGCATTACTGTCATTATTCTCTTAATAAAGGTTCTATTAACTATTCTGTCTCCTGGTTTTGATTGCCAACCGTAATATAATGTCAATGAAAAATTACTTTAGTTAAAGAAGAATTATAACTCTGCTTTCCTTCTTGCTCGAGACACAGTATTATGGCAACATAATGTCAATGCCTATTGGCTTCATGTAAAAGAGAAAGTTTGTGACAGTTTATTCCGTGTTAGAAACACAGTATTATGACATCACAATGTCAATGACTATTTGCTTATGCATAGGAGAATTGTTGTGCTGGTTCATCCATGTGGAAACACAGAGCTATGACATCATAAATTCAATGAAAAATGTCTTCAATTAAAGGAGAATTGTTACTTTCGTTTCCTTCTTGCTAGACACACAGGACTATGAAATCATAATGTCAATGCCTATTGGCTTAATTTAAAGGATAATTATTGTGCTAGTTCACTCCGTGTTAGAAACACAGCATTATGACATCACAATATCATTTTCTTTTTGCTGCATGTAAAGGAGAATAATTGTACTTGTTTACCTCGTGTTGAAAACACAGTACTATGACATCATAAAGTCAATACCTATTGGTTTCATGTAAAGAAGAATTATTGTGCTGGTTTACTCCATTTTGGAAACACAGATCTATCACATCATAATGTCAATGAAAAAATGACTTTATTTAAAGGAGAATTATTACTCTGGTTTCATTCTTGGTCGAGACACAGTACTATGACATCATAATGTCAATGCCACTTGGCATCATATAAAAGAGAAAGTTTGTGGCAGTTTATTCCATGTTAGAAACACAGAATTATCACATCACAATGTCAATTCCTATTGGTCTCATGTATAGGAGAATTATTGTGCTGGTTTACTCCGTATTGGAAACACAGATCTATGACATCATAATATCAATGCCTAATGTCTTGAGGTTAAGGACAATTATTACTCTGGGTACTTTCCTGCTTGAAACACAGTACTATGACATCATAATGTCAATACCTATTGCCCTCATATAAAGGAGGATTATTTTGCTGGTTTACTCTGTGTTGGAAACACTGACCTATGACATCATAATGTCAATGCCTAATCTATTTTTAGGTTAAGGAGCATTATTACTCTGGGTTCTTTCCTGCTCAAGACACAGTACTATGACATCATAATGTTGATACCTATTAGTTTCATGTAAAGGACAATTATTGTGCTGTATACTCCATGATGGAAACACAGTATTATGACATCACAATGTCAATTCCTATTATTCTTATGCATTGGAGAATTATTCTACTGGTTTTCTCCGTGTTAGGAAAAAAGGCATGATGACATAACAATGTCAATGCCTATTTGCTTCATGCAGTGGAGAATTATTGTGCTGGTGAACACCATTTTGGAAACACAGAGCTATGACATCATAATGTAAATGCCTAAAGTCTTCCAATAAAGGAGAATTAGTAATCTGGTTTTCTTCTTGTTAGATACACATTACTATAACATCATAATTTCAATGCGTAATGTCTTCAGGTTAAGGAGAATTAATAATCAAATTTCCTACTTGATCGAGACACATTGCTATGACATCACAATATCAATGCTTAATGTCTTCAGGTTAAGGAGAATTTCTACTCTGGCTTCCTTCTTGCTTGACACAGTACTATGACATCATAATGTCAATTCATATTGGCTTCACGTAAATGAGACTTATTGTGCTGGTTTACTCCGAGATGGAAACCAAGTATTATGATATCACAATCTCAATTCCTATTGGTCTCATGTATAGGAGAATTAATGTGCTAGTTGACTCCATGTTAGAAACACAGTATTATGACATCACAATGTCAATTCATATTGGTCTCATGTATAGGAGAATAATTGAGCTGGTTTACTTTGAGTTAGAAACACAGTATTATGACATAACAATGTGTTACGGTTTTCAGACACTCAGACAGTGGTAGATAAAATAAATAGAGTTTTATTAAGAAAGTGAATAACAAGGTCACCACTGGGGCGGTACTGGTAATAACAGAAATAAGGCAGAGATGCCTGGTGCAACAGGTAATACTACACAAAGTATGGAAGCACAAAACAGGTCACAAGAGGTTAATAGTACTGGTTATCAGTCTCAAATGTGGTGTTAGGCAAGCCCTTGGTGCTGCATATAGCTATGTATGCTGTAAGGTAGCACCCAAGTCCATTCACTGTGTGGAACTGTAGCATAAAGTTCTGACTGAACGGAAACTGCAAGTGATAAGGAGATAGCCCCCACGGGCGTAACCGGAGACTACTAGTACAGTGATTGCGTGAGCCAATAGCTCCCACGGGCGTAACCGGAGACTACTAATATCACAGTTGCTTAAGCCAATAGCCCCCACGGGCGTAACCGGAGACCACCAGAATAGTGATTACTTGTGCCGATGGCCCTAGCGCGGGCGTAACCGGAGACTACTGGGTACTGCTTGCCAACAGCCAACAGGCGTAACGGACCCGCTGCTCAGTCACGGAGAGCCGCCGACTACTAAGGCCCGCAAGTGGCCGGCTCACAGAGATAGCGGACAGGCTTAGGCGATAGGTGGAAGAGTAGCAGTAATCGGATGAACATCACCAGTGTCTCAAGTGCAGGAATTGACTCAGCACAGTAAGGTCTGGACTCAGCACACGAAAGGCAGATAATGGAAGACTCAGCAATGGCTCAGCAACTGACAGGCGGAGGCTCAGTCACACTATGCAGTATCAGAATGTTGCCGGGACGACAACGTAGTCGTCCGTCAGTATCGCAGGAACAGGGCAAGAGTGCTCGGTAGCCAGCCAGGCCAGGTCAGGATACACAGGAGATTCGCAGACAAGACGGGTCGGTAACGGAGAAGGGTCGTCAGCCAGGCCGGGTCAGATGCCGTAGGAGATTCGCAGACAAGCCGGATCAGGAACAAGCAGGAAGTCAGCCAGGCCGGGTCAATCACGGAACAGGAACACAGGAACGTCGTCAGGCAAGCCTAGTCGGTACACGGTGGATCAGGATACAGAATACAGCAACAGCAACGCTGGCTAGGAAACACCACGAAAGGGCACCTGACAGGTGCCAGGGGCCAGATTAAAACGGATAACCAGGGGCGGGCCAACACAGCTCAACTAATCCGGGAGCAGCACAGTTGAGAGTGACAGAAATGATCACGGGGACCGTGATACAATGTCAATGACTATTTGCTCCGTGTATAGGAGAATTATTCTGCTGGTTTTCAGACACTCAGACAGTGGTAGATAAAATAAATAGAGTTTTATTAAGAAAATGAATAACAAGGTCGCCACTGGGGCGGTACTGGTAATAACAGAAATAAGGCAGAGATGCCTGGTGCAACAGGTAATACTACACAAAGTATGGAAGCACAAAACAGGTCACAAGAGGTTAATAGTACTGGTTATCAGTCTCAAATGTGGTGTTAGGCACGCCCTTGGTGCTGCATATAGCTATGTGTGCTGTAAGGTAGCACCCAAGTCCATTCACTGTGTGGAACTGTAGCATAAAGTTCTGACTGAAACAGAAACTGCAAGTGATAAGGAGATAGCCCCCACGGGCGTAACCGGAGACTACTAGTACAGTGATTGCGTGAGCCAATAGCCCCCACGGGCGTAACCGGAGACTACTAATATCACAGTTGCTTAAGCCAATAGCCCCCACGGGCGTAACCGGAGACTACAGTATCGTGATTGCTTGAGTCAATAGCCCCCACGGGCGTAACCGGAGACTACAGTATCGTGATTGCTCGAGTCAATAGCCCCCACGGGCGTAACCGGAGACCACCAGAATAGTTATTACTTGTGCCGATGGCCCTAGCGCGGGCGTAACCGGAGACTACTGGGTACTGCTTGCCAACAGCCAACGGGTGTAACGGACCCGCTGCTCAGTCATGGAGAGCCACCGACTACTAAGGCCCGCAAGTGGCCGGCTCACAGAGACAGCGGACAGGCTTAGGCGATAGGTGGAAGAGTAGCAGTAATCGGATGAACAACACCAGTGTCTCAAGTGCAGGAATTGACTCAGCACAGTAAGGTCTGGACTCAGCACACGAAAGGCAGATAATGGAAGACTCAGCAATGGCTCAGCAACTGACAAGCAGAGGCTCAGCCACACTATGCAGTATCAGAATGTCAGCGGGGCGACAACGGAGTCGTCCGTCAGTATCGCAGGAACAGGGCAAGAGTGCTCGGTAGCCAGCCAGGCCGGGTCAGGATACACAGGAGATTCTCAGACAAGCCAGGTCGGTAACGGAGAAGGGTCGACAGCCAGGCCGGGTCAGATGCCGTAGGAGATTCGCAGACAAGCCGGATCAGGAACAAGCAGGAAGTCAGCCAGGCCGGGTCAATCACGGAAGAGGAACACAGGAACGTCGTCAGGCAAGCCTAGTCGGTACACGGTGGATCAGGATACAGAATACAGCAACAGCAAAGCTGGCTAGGAAACACCACGAAAGGGCACCTGACAGGTGCCAGTGGCCGGATTAAAATGGATAACCAGTGGCGGGCCAACACAGCTCAACCAATCCGGGAGCAGCACAGTTGAGAGTGACAGAAATGATCACGGGGACCGTGATACAATGTCAATGACTATTTGCTTCCTGTATAGGAGAATTATTGTGCTGGTTTATCCATGTTGGAAACACAGAGCTATGACATCATAAAGTCAATGAAAAATGTCTTCAATTAAAGAATTGTTACTTTCATTTCCTTCTTGCTAGACACACAGGACTATGAAATCATAATGTCAATGGTTATTGGCTTCATTTAAAGGATTATTATTGTGCCAGTTCACTCTATGTTAGAAACACAGCATTATGACATCACAATGTCAACATCTTTTTGCTGCATGTAAAGGAGTATTATTGTGCATGTTTACTTTGTGTTGAAAACACAGTACTATGACATCATAAAGTCGAAGGTTGAACTTGATGGACTTGTGTCTTTTTTCAACCTAATTTACTATGTAAAATTATTTACTATGTAAAAGTCAATACCTCTTGGCTTCATGTAAAGGAGAATTATTGTGCTGGTTTACTCCATTTTGGAAACACAGGGCTATGACATCACAATGTCAATAAAAAAATGACTTTAGTTAAAGGAGAATTATTACTCTGGTTTCTTTATTGCTCGAGACACAGTACTATGACATCATAATGTCAATGTCTCTTGGCTTAATGTAAAAGAGAAATTTTGTGGCAGTTTATTCCGTGTTAGAAACACAGTATTATCACATCACAATGTCAATTCCTATTGGTTTCATGTATAGGAGAATTAGTGTTCTGGTTTACTCCGTATTGGAAACACAGATCTATGCCATCATAATATAAATGCCTAATGTCTTCAGGTTAAGGACAATTATTACTCTGGGTACTTTCCTGCTTGAGACACAGTACTATGACATCATATTGTCAATACCTATTGGCCTCAAGTAAAGGAGGATTATTGTGCTGGTTTACTCCGTGTTGGAAACACAGTATTATGACATCACAATATCAATTCCTATTTGTCTGATGTATAGGAGAATAATTGTGCTGGTTTTCTCTATGTTAGAAAAACAGTATTATGACATCACAATGTCAATGTCTAGTTGCTTCATGTGATGGAGAATTATTTTGCTGGTTTACTCTGTGTTGGAAACACTGACCTATGACAATATAATTTCAATGCCTAATCTCTTTTCAGGTGAAGAATTATTACTCTGGGTTCTTTCCTGCTTGAGACACAGTACTATGACATCATAATGTTAATACCTATTAGTTTCTTGTAAAGGACAATTATTGTGCTGTTTACTCCATGATGGAAACACAGTATTATGACATCACAGTGTCAATCCCTATTGGTCTTATGTATTGGATAATTAGTCTGCTGGTTTACTCCATGTTGGAAAAAAAATGCATTATGACATAACAATGTCAACGCCTATTTGTTTCATTCAGTGGAGAATTATTGTGCTTGTTAACTCCATTTTGGAAACACAGAGCTATGACATCATAATGTCAATGCCTAACGTCTTCTGGTAAAGGAGAATTAGTAATCTGGTTTTCTTCTTGTTAGATACACATTACTATAACATCATAATTTCAATGCGTAATGTCTTCAGGTTAAGGAGAATTAATAATCTAGTTTCCTACTTGATTGAGACATATTACTATGACATCACAATGTAAATGCTTAATGTCTTTAGGTTAAGGAGAATTTCTACTCTGGCTTCCTTCTTGCTTGAGACACGGTACTATGATATCATAATGTCAATTCATATTGGCTTCACGTAAAGGAGAATTATTGTGCTGGTTTACTCCGTGATGGAAACCCAGTATTATGACATCACAATCTCAATTCCTATTGGTCTCATATATAGGAGAATTAATGTGTTGGTAGACTACATGTTAGAAACACAGTATTATAACGTCACAATGTCAATTCATATTGGTCTCATGTATAGGAGAATTATTGAGCTGGTTTACTCTGTGTTAGAAACAGTATTATGACAAAACAATGTCAATGACTATTTGCTTCATGTATAGGAGAATTATTGTGCTGGTTTATCCGTGTTGGAAACACAGAGCTATGACATCATAAAGTCAATGAAAAATGTCTTCAATTAAAGGAGAATTGTTACTTTCATTTCCTTCTTGCTAGACACACAGGACTATGAAATCATAATGTCAATAACTATTGGCTTCATTTAAAGGATAATTATTTTGCTAGTTCACTCTTAGACTAATTGGCACTTACTGCTATGAACACAAGCAAATTCAAAATATTTTGCATAAACATTGGAACATCCTCATGGAAGATACAGATATAAAAGAAGCAGTAGGGGATTATCCTAGAGTAACTTATTGGCGTAGTATAAATTTAAAGGATCTCCTAGTTAGGAGTCATTATACACGCTCTAAACCTGCAACATGGTTGAAGTCAGATATCAAAGGATTTTATAAATGTGGCGATTGTTCGGCTTGTAAGTTTACAGAGAATGCAAAAAAATTTTTGAGTCACAACACGAAAAAAGATTATGTCATTAAACAATTTATCAAGTGTAAATCCACAGCGGTGGTATATTTAATGTCATGCATAAGTGGTTTACAGTATGCGGGAAAAACCAAGAGAGAATTAAGACACAGAATTTTGGAACATGTAGGTGATGTGCGTCATAAAAGAGATAAACCTACAGCAAGACATGTTAATGAAGCCCATAAAGGAGATCTTTCATATATGAAATTTATGGGCATTGTTAGGATTTTTCCCAATCAGAGAAAAGGAGACATTAATAGCAAGCTTTTGAGAATTGAAGCCCAATGGATATATATGTTAAAAACAAGATCTCCATTGGGTTTGAATGAAAGATTTACATTTACTCCCTTCATTAAAGATTAAGATGTTATGAATTATTATCCATCTTAGTACGTGAATAATAGGGTTGCACCGATACCGATACTGGTATCGGTGCCGATACCAGCATTTGCGCGAGTACTTGTACTCGCGCAAATGCGGCCGATGCCAGCACCGATACCCTGTGTCGGGGTCGGTGCTGCAGAGAGGGAGCCTGGGGAGCTGCTCACAATGCTCCCCGGTCACCTCTCTCACTCCTACAGCGTCGGAGCATTGCCGCGGGTTACCATGGCAACTCTCCGACGCTGACCTCTGCCGGGGCTCGCGAGAGAACAGCGAGCACCCGGCAGAGGAGAGTAAAGGAGGCAGGATGGGGCAGGGGGTGGTGAAAGAGGCAGACAGTGGGGTGAAGAGGGAGAAAAAGTCAAAAGGAGGAAGAATCAGGAGACCAAAGGAGGGGGGCCAAGAAGAGGCAAAAGGAGGGGTGATCAGGAGGGAGAGAGAGGCAAAAGGGTGAGTCAAGGAGGAGTGGGAGAAAGGGGGATCAAAAGCCAAGACAAAAGAAGGGGGCTCAAGGGGGTAGAATGAAGCAAAAGGTGGGAGAAAGAGTCAAAAAGGGAGAATCAAGAGTCAAGAGGTGGTGTGTGTGTGTGTGTATATATATATATATATATATATATATATATATATATATATATATATATATATACATATACACTCATAATATTTTTCAAGTACTCACCAATACAAATTACCAATACTTTTTTTTTGCAGTCATTTGCCAGTTTTCCAAGTACCTAAAACATGTAGCTACTTAGAAAACTGGCAAATGACCGCAAAAAAAAAGTATCGGTAATTGGTATCGGTGAGTACTTGAAAAAAGTATCGGTACTTGTACTCGGTCTTAAAAAATTGGTATCGGTGCATCTCTAGTGAATAATAATATATAAAAAAATTCATATGGTTTACTCTGGTACTACAAACAACCTAAAATTGTCTCCTTTAACAATCAATAAATTATAGGAAGTAGACACTTTTGGGGATAATTACAACTGTTGGATCCTTGATGATACTACTATTCGTTGATTAAAAATTAATATATTAATAATCAATAATTAGAAATTACTTATATGTCTTATTATTTTTATTGGAATAGCCATTGTGGAGTTATCTTCATAGATATGATTTTCTATCCTCCTTTCCTATGAACTAAGGTGCTTTTTTGTGAAATAATTTGATAACATCAATTAAAACAATGGAATTTCTTATAGCCGGCATGCAGTCTATAGAGTCAAGCATATTATCAATGGAACACTCGTCTGACTAATGGATGACGTCAGATGACATTCTCTAAACACGCCCAGATAATAAGGTTTAAATACCGGGTTTTCTACACAATCGGTAACATTGCCCCTGACGAAGCCGCAGGGCGAAACGCGTTGGGTGATTCTACATTGTGTTGGGGGGATACTATGTGGGAAAATGATTGTAGTTAGGTAGTCAGTTGTAATCACAAGAGGCAGCGAGATAGCTGAGTTTAATGCGGTATCCATCTTCCTAGCGTCTCACATGGAGACGCGGCATTGAATACTAGTCAGCATACGAGAGCGGATCTTAGGACTAAGAGATCCGTCTCGTCTCTCATGTAGCTTGGGTGTTTGTTACTTGAACACCCTTTTGTTACATGGTGTTTAGATGATTGGCGTGCAAACGGATCGCTACATTTTAGATCTGTCTTGCTCAGTGTGTTGTGATGGGACGCCTTCACTAGTTTATAGCTCAGCTGTTGTTTTACCGCAAGTGTACTGATGGAGTGAGAGGATTGCCTAGCTTTTGCAAGTATATTATAAACAGAAAACTCACGCTCCATATTTACTAGTGTAATTACTGAACTATTACGCTATACATCCTTAAAGGTTGCGAGTGTATACAGCCTTTGGATTGTGGTGTTTTAGAATATATTACAAAATACAAGCCTATTAGTGTACATGGTTACACAATTACAATTGAATAAACTTGATTAATGGGTGCTGATTATATAACAGTTCCCATGAGGGATTTTGACAATAATAAAATAATAAAACATCATATCCCCAAGGTGTACACAGGATACACATTGATATAGGCATCAGTAATTAACACATGAAATTAGAATGTTAATAGAGATATGTGTTCACTGACAGGCAGACCTGTTTTCCCACATCCCTGAGATTTGTACCAATTTTTGTGGGCCATTGGGTTCACTGTTTTTAGAGGTTCCCATTACTGATACATTCCACTGTGAAGGGAAATACACTATTATAAGTTTTTAATTTAGATAATAAAGTTGATGACTTTTAACTGGTATTTAATACATATGGGCATTATCTTGAACTGAACTGATCTCTGCCTATTGCTATTCAGATATAGTCTATAATACCACTAATAGACTATTCTGAATTTACAATAGTATTCCTTTTTCTCTTTTTGTTGTTTCATATTGAGAGATTTAAGATCTGCGGTTCACAATATAAATCTTCCACTCTCTTTTGTTTGGAAATATATTCACTCCATGTTAGAAACACAGCATTATGACATCACAATGTCATTGTCTTTTTGCTGTATGTAAAGGAGCATTATTGTGCTTGTTTACTTCGTGTTGAAAACACAGTACTATGACATCATAAAGTCAATACCTATTGGCTTCATGTAAAAGAGAATTATTGTGCTGGTTTACTCCATTTTGGTAACACAGAGCTATGACATCATAATGTCAATACCTATTGGCCTCATGTAAAGGAGGATTATTGTGCTAGTTTACTCTGTGTTGGAAACACAGTATTATGACATCACAATGTCAATTCCTATTGGTCTCATGTATAGGAGAATAATTGTGCTGGTCTGCTCTGTGTTAGAAAAACAGTCTTATGACATCACAATGTCAATGTCTATTTGCTTCATGTAATGGAGAATTATTGTGTTGGTTTACTCCTTGTTGGAAACACTGACCTATGACATCATAATGTCAATGCCTTTTCAGGTTAAGGAGAATTAATAATCTGGGTTCCTACCTGCTTGAGACACAGTACTATGACATCATAATGTCAATACCTATTAGTTTCATGTAAAGGACAATTATTTGTCCTGTTTACGCCATGATGGAAACACAGTATTATGACATCACAATGTCAATTCCTATTGGTCTTATGTATTGGAGAATTATTCTGCTGGCTTACTCCGTGGTAGGGAAAAAAGCATGATGAAATAACAATCTCAATGCCTATTTGCTTCATGCAGTGGAGAATTATTGTGCTGGTTAACTCCATTTTGGAAACACAGAGCTATGACATCATAATGTCAATGCCTAACATCTTCCGGTAAAGGAGAATTAGTAATCTGGTTTTCTTCTTGTTATATACACATTACTATAACATCATAATGTCAATGCTTAATGTCTTCAGGTTAAGGAGAATTTCTACTCTGGCTTCCTTCTTGCTTGAGACACAGTACTATGACATCATAATGTCAATTCATATTGTCTTCACTTAAAGGAGAATTATTGTGCTGGATTACTCCGGGATGGAAACATAGTATTATGACATCACAATCTCAATTTCTATTGGTCTCATGTGTAGGATAATTTATGTGCTGGTTGACTCCATGTTAGAAACACAGTATTATGACATCACAATGTCAATGACTATTTGCTTCATGTATAGGAGAATTATTATGCTGGTTTATCCGTGTTGGAAACACAGAGCTATGACATCATAGAGTCAATGAAAAATGTCTTCAGTTAAAGGAAAATTGTTACTTTCGTTTCCTTCTTGCTCAACTCTCACGACTGAAATAATAATGTTAATGCCTATTGGCTTCATTTAAAGTAAAATTATTGTGCTAGTTTACTCTGTGTTAGAAATACAGTATTATGACATCACAATGTCATTGTCTTTTTGGTGCATGTAAAGGAGAATTATTGTGTTTGTTTTCTTCGTGTTGAAAACACAGTATTATAACATCGTAAAGTCAATACCTATTGGCTTCATGTAATGGAGAATTATTGTGCTGGTTTATCCATGTTGGAAACACAGAGCTATGACATCATAAAGTCAATGAAAAATATCGTCAGTTAAAGGAGAATTGTTACTTTTGTTTCCTTCTTTCTCTACACACACGACTATGAAATCATAATGTCAATGCTTCTTGGCTTCATGTAAAGGATAATTATTGTACTAGTTTACTCCATGTTAGAAACACAGTATTATGACATCACAATGTTATTTTCTTTTTGCTGCACGTAAAGGAGAATTATTGTGCTTTTTTACTTCATGTTGCAAACACAGTACTATGACATCATAAAGTCTTTACCTATTGGTTTTATGTAAAGCAGAATTATTGTGCTGGTTTACTCCATTTTGGAAACACAGAGCTTTGACATCATAATGTCAATGAAAAATGACTTTAGTTAAAGGAACATTATTACTCTAGTTTCCTTCTTGCTTGAGACACAGTACTATGACATCATAATGTCAAAGCCTATTGGCTTCATGTAAAAGAGAAATTTTGTGGCAGTTTATTCTGTTAGAAACACAGTAATATGACATCACAATGTCAATTCCTATTAGTCTCATGTAGAGAATTATTGTGCCGGTTTACTCGGTGTTAAGAAAACAGTATTATGACATCACAATGTCAATGTCTATTTGATTCATGTAATGGAGAATTATTGTGCTGGTTTCCTCCGTGTTGGAAACACTGACCTATGACATCATAATGTCAATGCCTAATCTCTTCAGGTTAAGGAGAATTATTACTCTGGGTTCTTTCCTGCTCGAGACATAGTACTATGACATCATAATGTCAATACCTATTGGCTTCATGTAAAGAACAATTATTGTGCTGTTTACTCCATGATGGAAACAGTATTATGACATCACAATGTCAATTCCGATTGGTCTCATGTATTGGAGAATTATTCTACTGGTTTACTCCGTGTTATAAAAAAGCATTATGACATCAAAATGTCAATGCCTATTTGCTTCATGCAGTGGAGAATTATTGTGCTGGTTAACTCCATTTTGGAAACACAGAACTATGACATTATAATGTCAATGCCTAACGTCTTCAGTTAAAGGAGAATTAGTAGTCTAGTTTTCTTCTTGTTAGATACACATTACTATAACATAATAATCTCAACGCGTAATGTCTTCAGGTTAAGGAGAATTACCGTAAAATCTCAGGTATAATACGCACAATTTTACCCCTTTTCACCTTATGTGAAGTGGGGGGTGCGTATTATACCCGAGAGTTTTTTTTGGTGAATTAAAAAAAAAAGTATTGCTGCCAGCTACCTTCCCTCCCTCCCACCTAGCGTGATCCGCAGTAAGTAGAATCCTTACTTTATTTTGCTGCCCTTGAATACCGCACTCTGTCTGGTTTAAGCTCTGGTCCCATCTTCCCATATGGGAGGCAGGCTTTCATTTGCCGCCCCCTTCCTTCATTGAACTTTCAGGACCTTCCGTCTCCAATACCATTGGATGCAGACGGAAGGTCCTGAAAGTCCATTGAAGGAAGTGGGCGGCAAATGCAAGCCTGCCGCCCGCATGGGAAGATGGGACCAGAGTTTAAACCAGACAGAGTGCAGTATTCAAGGGCATCAAAATAAAGTAAGGATTCTATTGACATCAGATCACGCTGGGGGGCGGGGAGGGAGTAAAGGTAGCTGGCAGCAATATTTTTTTTTTAAGTAGGGGGGAAAACAAGGGTGCGTATTATACATAGGCACTCTTGTTTTACCCTAAAATCTTGGGCATAATATACACCTGCGTATTATACACAGGTGAGTATTATACCTGAGATTTTACGGTAATAATCTTGTTTCCTACTTGATCGAGACACATTACTATGACATCACAATGTCAATGCCTAATGTCTTCAGTTTAGGGAGAATTTTTATTGTGGCTTCCTTCTTGCTTGAGACACAGTACTATGACATCATAATGTCATTTCATATTGGCTTCACGTAAAGGAGAATTATTGTGCTGGTTTACTCCGTGATGGAAACCCAGTATTATGACATCACAATCTCAATTCCTATTGGTCTCATATATAGGAGAATTAATGTGCTGGTTGACTTCATGTTAGAAACACAGTATTATGACATCACAATGTCAATTCATATTGGTCTCATGTATAGGAGAATTATTGAGCTGGTTTACTCTGTGTTAGAAACACAGTATTATGACATAACAATGTCAATGACTATTTGCTTCATGTATAGGAGAATTATTGTGCTGGTTTATCCGTGTTCGAAACACAGAGCTATGACATCATAAAGTTAATGAAAAATATCTTCAATTAAAGGAGAATTGTTACTTTCATTTCCTTCTTGCTAGACACACAGGACTATGAAATCATAATGTCAATGCCTATTGGCTTCATTTAAAGGATAATTATTTTGCTAGTTTAGTCCGTGTTAGATACACAGTATTATGACATAACAATGTCATTGTCTTTTTGCTGCATTTAAAGGAGAATAATTGTGCTTGTTTATCTCGTGTTGAAAACACAGTTCTATGACTTCATAAATTCAATACCTATTGCCTTCAGGTAAAGGAGAATTATTGTGCTGGTTTACTCCATTTTGGAAACACAGAGCTATGACATCATAATGTCAATGCCCAACGTCTTCCGGTAAAGGAGAATTAGTAATCTGGTTTTCTTCTTGTTAGATACACATTACTATAACATCATAATGTCAATGCTAATGTCTTCAGGTTAAGGAGAATTTCTGCTCTGGCTTCCTTCTTGCTTGAGACGCAGTACTATGACATCATAATGTCAATCCGTATTGGCTTCATATAAAGGAGAATTATTGTGCTGGTTTACTCTGTGATGGAAACTCAGTATTATGACATCCCAATCTCAATTTTTATTGGTTTCATGTGTAGGAGAATGTATGTGCTAGTTGACTCCATGTTAGAAACACAGTATTATGACATCACAATGTCAATGACTATTTGCTTCATGTATAGGAGAATTATTCTGCTAGTTTATCTGTGTGGAAACACAGAGCTATGACATCATAAAGTCAATGAAAAATGTCTTCAGTTGGAGAATTGTTACTTTCATTTCTTTCTTGCTTGACTCGACTATGAAATCATAATGTCAATGCCTATTGGCTTCATTTAAAGGATAATTATTGTGCTAATTTACTCCGTGTTAGAAACACAGAATTATGACATCACAATGTAATTGCCTTTTTGCTGCATGTAAAGGAGAAATATTGTGCTTGTTTACTTTGTGTTGAAAACACAGTACTATGACATCATAAAGTCAATAACTATTGGCTTCATGTAAAGGAGAATTATTGTGCGGGTTTACTCCATTTTTGAAACACTGAGCTATGACATCATAATGTCAATGAAAAATGACTTTAGTTAAAGGAGAATTATTACTCTGGTTTCCTTCTTGCTCGAGACACAGTACTATGACATCATAATGTCAATACCTATTGGCCTCATGTAAAGGAGGATTATTGTGCTGGTTTACTTTGTGTTAGAAAAACATTATTATGACATCACAATTTCAATATCTATTTGCTTCATGTAATGGAGAATTATTGTGCTGGTTTACTCGGTGTTGGAAACACTGACCTATGACATCATAATGTGAATGCTTAATCTCTTCAGGTTAAGGAGAATTATTACTCTGGGTTCTTTCCTGCTCGAGACATAGTACTATGACATCATAATGTCAATACCTATTGGCTTCATGTAAAGGACAATTATTGTGCTGTTTACTCCATGATGGAAACACAGTATTATGACATGACAATGTCAATTCCTATTGGTCTTATGTATTGGAGAGTTATTCTGCTAGTTTAGTCTGTGTTAGAAAAAAAAGCATTATGCCATCACAATGTCAATGCCTATTTGCTTCATGCAATGGAGAATTATTGTGCTGGTTAACTCCATTTTGGAAACACAGAGCTATGACATCATAATGTCAACGCCTAACGTCTTCTGGTAAAGGAGAATTAGTAATCTGGTTTTCTTCTTGTTAGATACACATTACTATGACATCACAATGTCAGTGCTTAATGTGCTGCTACCCCTTGTGCTGTCCCTTTGGACTGTGAACTGGTCGGTGGGAGCGAGCCCACCAGCCCCTATGTGACCCCTGGCCTGGTGAATGGGAGCGGGTCCACCAGGCCCTGTAAAACCCCGGCTGTGATGTGTGGGGCAACAGACCTCATCAGTAGTCCCAAATCTGTTGCCCCTTTTCATGTTACCCCAGCCTTGGTGAGTGGGACCACGGTCCTCACCAGGGGTCCCCTTGTTGCCCCTGGACCTGTTGAGCCCAGTCTGGTGGGTGGGAATTCATTCCCCACCAAGGCAAGTGATGGCCCTGACCCAGGGAGTGGGACCACGGTCCTCCCTGCTGGGCCTATTGTCCCTTTGTCTGATGCCCCCACCGTGGTGAGTGGGACCCCGGTCCTCACCAAGGAGACTTTGTTGGCCCTGGCCCCTACTGACCCCAGCCTGGTGGGTGGGAAGTCATTCCCCACCAGGCCAACTGTTGATCCAGCCAGAGGGAGTGGGACCACCATCCTCCCTAAGAAAGTTGGAATTTGCCCCAGTTTTGCCAGAAGCCCAGAGTCTGTTTGCCCTGGATTGGTGAGTGGGGGTGCACTCCTCACCGGTCCTCTGGATGCCCCTACCCTGAGCAAAAGAGTCCCCAGCGTTGCCAGCGGCCCTTTGAATGTTGCCCCAGCCCAGGGGAGTGGGAGCAGCATCTTCTCCTGTCCCTGCGAGGTACTTTCCCCACCAAAAAGGGGAGATGTTCCCAGCTTGCCCATAGTTAACCCCCAGGCCATTGAGAACCCAGAGACACGGTTGTCGCAAGGAGATATACCTTATAGACTGGCTATGGACCCTGAGCCACTGTCCCCAGACCCAGGAGGTTCTGACCCCAGCTCTTCCTGGCCAGTCAAGACATACAGTAAGTCGGCTGGTCGACCAATTCCCAAGCCGCCTACTTTTCCCCATGTTAGATCTATGGGAGACCTTTATACCTCCTGCTGAGGGACTCGGCCAATCTGGCGTCGACTCTCTGCCCTCGACTCCTCATGCTCGACTCGGTGTCGACCCCCAAACCGGGAATCTCCGACCCGTAGTTGGTGAATGTGTAAACCCTCAAATACACCACGTACATTAATCCAGACCGTTCGACATTACATTAAACACAGTCTATGAACACAGGTCTTGGGCTAGTCTCTTAGATACAAATGCAAGCGCTCGACTTGCCTAGCACAGGGCAGTTCTGTGCACAATGTTCCGTCCAACTCTACTGCCTGTTCACATAAGGTAGAGTGAGAGTCTTTGGATCCGGCTTACTGTCTGTCTGGGTTGTAGAACCGGGCCCCATAAGGGTAAAATGTCCATAGTCTTGTGTGTCTAGGGCTAAACAGTCTTATGCCCAGACAAGGGCTCCAGTAATGGACTAAGCTCCGTTACACCCCTATGTATATAATTTTTGAATGAGGCACCTCCCAGTGGTTTAGTTGACAGAAAATTACAGCTGCACGGGGAGACCCTACAAGTCTTACACGTTTCACACTAAATTGCACTTACTCATAGACGCAATTTAGCGAGAAACACTTAAGATTTGTGGGGTCTCCCCTTTTATGTCTTACCTTACTTTAACCCCATGCTGCTTTTTTCACTTGTATGTTTTTTAAACAATTCCCAATAAAGGCAATTTTTACATATCACAAGTGTGTCGGAATGGATGTCCGAGTGCAGCTGTAACTTTCCGTGAACTATACCATGTGACCCGGTGTTTGGAGAACCGGGAAGGCTTGTGCACCGGACTGATGGAGCTCCTAATCAGCCTGGAGAGAAGATGATACAAATGAGGTACTGTGTGTGTCCATTGGCATGTTAGGGCGCAGATGCTTTCTTTTTCTTCCAGTGGTTTGCCTATCATGCTATTTTTCCTTAACCCCTTGGATGCTAGTACTTTACGGTGTGTTGGAGACATTTCTAACATCTTCTTGATTACAGATTGATAGTGAAATATTTCCAATTCCTGAGAATGAAAACAAACAGTGACTGCGATATGTATAATATACATTTCCTTATCAGATGTGTTCAGTATGCAGCTACATACCTTGTATGGAATATTTACTGCTTGTCACTGCCCAAAAATACCGAATCAAATGTGTATTTGTGTTAATGGTGAAGAAAAATCCGTCACACTAAAAACTGCTTCATTTTAAAATCACTTCTTTATATATAAGTTTGCAGAACACTGGAAAATACCATCTCACGTGTTTCACGCGGATGTGCTTGTGATGGTCGTTTCTTCTCTTTGCTATTGATGATTTTAGCACTTTTTTCCGCTCAGCACCTGTCTTTATGTTACACTGTGTTGGTGAGTTTTTATTTTTTACTATGTCTGAGAGTGGTGCCTCTGTTTGTTCCCTATCTTACTTTGTGTTAATGGTACCAGACCTTGTGGTTCTCAAGCTATTTTTGTACTACATTAGCAACGATGAAAAAAACATTTCTACAACAACTGAGGATGATGCTGTTTGCAGCACAGCAACATATAGAAAACCATATGTTGTCCACCCTGCCCTAATTGCGTTATGGATGTCAAAGACACCTTTTAAAGAAATAGTAACCCTTTATTAAGACTTTACATATTCTGCAAGTGCATAATTTGTACAGTCAAATTGCCTATACTTTTATTTATTTATTTTTTTGTCTTTAGCTATTTTTTTAACTTTTATGTCCCTGACAATGAGTTGCCTGGGCTTGCTTGCAGAAAGCAGACCTATTTTTCACCTATTTTTTACACTTTATTGTCCCTGATCTTCAGGGTAAGATTTCCAATTAGGCAGAGTAGGCAACTATGAAGAGAGAGAAATTGTGAGGGCTTCTCAGCTGTGCTGGCCACACCCATGTTCTTAATTGTGGTTGTGGTCAGTGGAATCTCGTTGTCCCTACACTTATATGCTTTTACTGGCTGTTATTTATCCCATTGTTTTCAGTGCCAGGGAGCAGTGGTTGGGTGGTGAGCAGGGTCATTTTGGGTTTGACCAGTGGCTCAAATTGGTCTTGGAGCATAGGGTCCATATATTTTAAAGGGAAGATCTAGAGAGCTACAGGTAATGAGAAGAGAATTGTAGTAGATAAGTTACCTGTAATTAGATATTGGATATGAGGATAGAGAGTTAGGGGAGAGGTGACAGGCAGTGGACAGGGGAATTAGAGGGAATGGGTAATGAAAATATAAATATTGGATGGGACAAGTAAGGATGGTTAGAATGAAGAAGACAGGTATTCAGAAGGGTGACAATAAAGGAAACAAAGGATGGGGAGGTAGAAGTTCTTCTGTTAGAAGACTCAGGTATTGTTTTGTTTAACCCTTTGAGTGCCAGAGGGGTATCCAATGCATCGAATTCCCCTCTGGCACTCAAAGGGTGATGGGATTATAGTAAAGGAAACAGTTAGAACTTTGGAGTTTGAGATATCAGAGACATGATTTAAAGGGATAGTAATGTTTCATAATAAAATCAGCTCCAATTAATCTTCATAGTATTTGGGCCATGGAGAATGTTATTTCAATACTGTCAGAGTAAATGAATGATAAAATATCCCCCCCGCCCCTTTTACTGATGTAACACTGCTCAGATCAGAGCAGCAGGGTGGTGTCCAAGTGGATTGCAGAGAGGGACAATCTTCAATTAACAAGCAAGCAGAAGGCAATCCTGTGCTACGTTCCCTCCCTCCCATTCCCTCCCTTCCCATTACTCCCAATGACTGTCAAAGAGAGAGAGAAATTAGTGTCACTGATGTACTAAAAAAGTGGAGAAATAAAGCAAAATACAAATTCCAGTTGATCTAAATGGAGATTTTAACCCCTTGAATGATTTTCAATGCACCTGGAGAGCTCTCAAGGGTTTAAGCCTTTGAGTGCCAGAGAGGTACGCAATGTATTGCAGAGCAATGCGTTGCGTACCTCTCTGGCACTCAAAGGGTTAAAGGCCCATTTAAATCAAAGGGAATTTTTATTTGGTTGGTTTGCCCCAGAAGTGAACTTGTTTGTGTAGTCTACCAGCCTGTCTCTTTCCTTCCTTCTGAACTCTCTTCTCCAGAGGCAGATGCCTTACTGCTTTTGTTAATTTTTCAAGGAAAAACATGAAAAACCTGTCAAGGGGGGCAGGGCTTTCATTGTTATCACAGTAAGAAGATTGTCCATTGCTGTGACCTGTCTGGTTTGTGGACCAGATTCCACACCTGAGGGGAGGCGGCTTACACTAGGTAAAAGGGGCAGGAGGGGGATACTTTATCATTCAATTACTCTTGAACTGCAGCTCTGACAGTATTGAAATAACACTATCCATGGCCCAAATACTATGAAGATTAATTGGAGCTGCTGTTTTTGTGTAACATTACTATCCATTTAATCCCTTGAAGCGGCACATTCATGCTAAAAAAATTGCGGCCAAATATATTACTAACCTATGCACAGTTTTACTACCCTTAAGCTCACTAAGGCAGTGGTATTGACAAAAAAATCACATCTTGGGCAGGAACCAGAGGACAGACAGAGCAGACATCTTAGAGGAAATGTACCTCTGAGTCTGCGCTGTATGTCCTGTTCTCTGCCAGCATTGGTGATTGGCACCCTTTGTGCCTTAAGGTACCAGAAGGGACTGACAGCACAGGTGGACAGAGCTTCTCTTGTAAGCTCTATGCAGCCCGATGCCTAAAGAAGATATGTTTTTTCTTCAATACCCCTGACTTAGCAAGCTTAAGGATAGTATAACTTTGCATATCGCTAAGTCAGTAATATATCCTGCCGCAATTTTATTAGCAAGGAAGTTCCGCTTTAAAGACCAGAAAGGTACACAATGCATTGTGGAGCAATACACTGTACCCACTTCTGGTTCTCAGGAAGTTAACACTTTAAAGCGCTAGTAATACTTGTAACAAAGTGCAGGTACAAGTTCTTTATACTATATGTCCCATGTAGAGCTGTATTTCAATATTATTAGGCTTGTAGTTCATCAGCAATTGAATTAGAAAGGATCCCTCTCCTGCTAGCCATCTCCCATCGTGTGGAACCCGATTGTGGGACAGCACAGCTAGCAGGAGGGACAGTCTTTAGTCAGTAAGTATAAGGAAAACCCTGCCTTGATGAAGGATGGATTTTCCTTTTGCTTACTGAAGATTGTCCTTTGCTGCACAAAGAAAGGCAGAGTGATGCAGGGGAAAGGGGCCAGAGGGGAATCCTTTCTGATTCAATTGCGGTTGAATTGCAAACCTGATTGTATTGAAATACAGCACTATGTGGGACAAATAGTATAAAGAAGACTCAGTGCTGCACTTTGTTACAATCCCTTTAAGAGTGAAAGGGTTGTCTGAGCAGCACAGTACAAAGCAATGCAGTGTGCACTCCTCTGGCAGTGAAAGGTTAATATTTAACATTCACATGAATCCATCCACTGAGCTGTGTAAATTGCAGGCTTCCATGATGAACATGTAATATTGTAATGAAGGAAATATAATTACTGGGCCCTATGTTCAAAAGCAAAGTGGAGGAATTGTCAGGCAAACCAAGTGCACTAGAGGGGAGAACTTAAAATTCTCATTGATTTAAATGGGTCTTATAACCACACAAATTCTAGAAAGGTCTCTAAAGCATTACAACGCAGGGTGTTGGAGACCTCTCTAGCATTCAGTGGGTGAAAAGATCCATTTAATTCTATGACAATTTTGGACATGTGTATTTGTCCCCTGTGGTGCAGATGTTTGGTCACAGAACGACTTCTTTTCTTATGATCTCAGGGGTCTGTAATGACTTTTTTTACCTGCATTCCATCTTACAGGATATTAGTCAGAGGTGACATAACTAGTCTTTGGAAGGTCCGGTGAAAACAGTATTTGGGAACCTATTGGATCCAGTGGTGTAGTGGAGGCCACAGCAGCCCCCTCAATGCAGGGGGGCTGCCAGATTTGGGGCCCCCAGAAAGTGTGGGCACTTATATTTGATTGCGGCCCCCCGGAAACTTGCTTTCCTTTACACCAGATTACATGGTGTATTTTTTTCAGAGGCAGAGTTGCCAGCCATAAGACCCAGCATGTTATGACAGTCAAATCTGAACACTGATAACAGATTTATTGTTTGAGTGGCTTCCTCCCCTGCAGTCTAATTTATTGCCTGTCAGGTTCACTAGTCACTTCTTCTTCCCTTTGTTGTTTTCTGTGATTAACCCTTTGAGTCCCAGAGGCGTGTGAAATCCATTGCTCTGTAATGCGATGCACATTCCTCTGGTACGCAAAAGCTTAAACTTTGGTTATCACAGAGAGAAAGCTTAACAGGGCAGTTAACCTTAGTAGTGATATTTTACCTTTATATTACTCAATAAATAACTCTGTTAAAAAATTAAAGTTTTATCCAGCTGTGATCTTACAGGTACCACTGACTGTTACAAACAATCTGTATTTATGTAGTAGTAAATGGATTTTGTATCTTTAAATTCTGCCTGGTGTCACCAATTCAAACTTTCTCTGTTGCTTTTTGTCTGTTATAGTGCAAGACTGAATCATTAGTGGTAACACGAACATAATTTAACCCTTTGAGTAACAGAGAGGTATCAAACACATTGCAACACAATGCATTAGATACCTCTTTGGAACTCAAGGGTTAAAGACACAAATCCTCCCCTACACACATTCACAGTGATGTTTCTGCTACAGATGACAGCCTGATGCAGTTTAAACTTACACAGCAAAGACTGCGGGTATTCACTATCACAAAGTCAGCCACACACAACCCAGTATTTTGTATTAGCCCTTTGAGTGCCAGAGGGGTACACAACACATTGCAGAGTTATGCAGAGGGTTATCCTACTGAGTTCCAGTTCCCAGTCTAACAGCTTTTTCATCATATCCCAGTAAACATCACTGTTATACAGGACTGGATTTACATCCCAGGTGCCCTTGGCAAGACACTTTAGTCTCCCTTTGCTCCACCCATAGTCACTCCCCCAGTCCTCACATGACCCCGCCCCCAGCCCCATCCTGGCACAGAAAATATCCTTGCCTTATAACAAGCAAGGGCAAAAAGTGCTTTAACCCCTTGATTGCTAGAGAGATCTCCAAAGCAATCATTTGGAGATCTCTCCAACATACAAGGAGTTAAATAGTAGCCTGTAAAGAGTTATAAAACTGGTGTAGGGAGATTGAGATTGCTCTGGTCACACCCACAACTCAGAATGTGGGTGTGCCCAGCACAGGTGAGACGTTTCCCCTCAAAATTTGGAGCTCTAAGAAGTTGCCTACTCTGCCTATTGGGAAATCTGGCCCTGCTGCTATAAATGACATTGATGGTAGTTAAGGAGTGCACTAAAATATTGTAAACAAGTTGAACAGTTCCACCTCTGTAGGCATGAGCAGTAGAGAGTGGCAGTGCCGCAGCTGATACGGATCGAAGTGCTTCGAATTCAGACCGGAGTCCTCTCTGTGTGACTCCGGTCTGAATTCAGAGAGCCCCGCTCCGTAACAGCCACGGCGCGGGCAGTCAGTACTGCTCATGACTAAAGCGAAGCAGCCATCTCTACTGTGCATGACGGCTTCTGACAAACCTTAGTGAATTATTATATAGGATATGCAGCAATTGATCACTTCAGGAGACTTTCAAGGGCTTAGTGCATGCATTGTATTATTCTGCCTTTCTTGCTCGTATAGCCTATAATCACTCCACATCACTTGAGTAAATGAAGGACTCAGTACATATTGAAGAGGTGTATTGGTCAGTCTCCCTGCAGTTAACAGAAGTGGGTGGAGTAGACCTCTAAAAATGGACTGAGAATACATCCCAATTTTTGAGGTCCCCACCCACTCACTGCAGCCAGTGTCTTCTAAAGACAGGTCAGTTAAGCCATGAAGTCATTAGACAGAGCTTTTAATATGAAGAATTTTTGTAAGCCATATGATATGGTGATATTTAATTGATATGACTGGCCTAAAATGGTGTGACTTGGTATGGCAGACAAGTCTAGCCATATTTTGGCCAAACTATGCAACAAAACCTAATCTTTAAATATGTGAGTTAATGTGGGTAATATATGGTATACACATTGTTCACTTTTAAGTAATTTATATGAAGTAGCACAGTATTGTCTTTTGTATGTATATCATGTGAGACGTATGTAACATCCAAAGAATTAATCTGGTCATTCTGACGGACGCAGTTGTGTGCAACAGGAATATCATTAAATTCTGGCTTTTGGAGCACTGGAAGAATGGAGCTGGATGCTTCTGATGTGAGGTATTAAAATAACTAAATTAAAAATGCAAATATTTTGCTTAGTATTCTGTATCATTTGGTGAAGAGAACCAAAAATGGAAATCCACACTCTGGCTGTGATTTACTTTATGGCAAAATAGTCCAGGGGCTATTTTAGCCAGCACCTGTGCAGAAAAATTCTCCTATGTATTACTGAATGGAGCTTTGGGATCCTACGGATGCTACAAACAGTGGTTCACTCCAGGTGTAGAACTCTTGTGAAAATTTGGTTGTTGTATTTTCATGAAAACAAATGGTAAATGCCAGAAGTGAGGTTCTCACCAACTCACCTTTCTATCACTGACTAAGATGCTCTTCAACCTCAACAAATATCCCACAATCATATCAATGCTTCTACTTATATTTTGTTCACATTTTACCTTACACTCTTCTGGAGGTACTATCATTCATATTTCAAAACAAAACAAACTGAATCGATGAACTGGCAAGTTAAAAATGTTACCTGTTATCTGAACTGTTTTTTCTATCCATCATTTTAAATAAAAAAAAGCTGCAGTTCCTCACTGCACCATGAGGTGGCAATAGAACCTTTCACAAATTCCCAGTTACTCTTGAATTCATTACTAAAAGGTGTTCATTGTTCCTTTCTTGCAATTTTCCTAAGAAAAAATACTATATGTATGTATGTGTATATGTATGTATATGATTTCATTGATATGATGCTACACAACATACGCAGCACTTTACAAAATGAGAATATAAAATAAGCAAAATAGGAGTTACAATAATCAGGGCTACATTACGTGCAAAAACACAGGTCCCTACCTATCTTACAGTGTAATTGGGTAATAGGAGACAATCAAACAGGTATCAGGATGTCAGGTGCTGCACAATGCAGTGCTGATATTTGGAAACAGATTTCATATAATGATAGTTCTCTAAATGTCTGGATTTCAGCACAGTTTTAAATATTGAGGGGGCATTTGCAGACATAGGGGGAGTGGTATGGAGTTCCATTGGTAAGTATTAGAAAGAGGAAAATGTTTTGGGGGGGGCAGTGAGTGTAACAATAAGAGAGCAGTACTCTGTACAGAGGAAGTGACCAGGAAGGCCGGTTAGATAGATAGGTTCAATTCCCGGCAGGGTCAACTCAGCCCTTCATCCTTCTGAGGTCTATAAATGAGTACCATTCATTGGGTAATAATAACACCTATTATTCAGCTGCTGATTTGGTTAATTGAGAGTCTGCACTGACAGAGCTTTGAGTCCCACTGGGAGAAAGGTGCTATATAAATACTAGTTGTTATTATAATATAACTAGATATAAGGGAAGAAGTGTACGGGGCAACAGCTGAGCAAAATGCATTAAAGGAACACTAAAACCTAAAAATGATCTAGTTTTAGACACACTTTAATACCGCATACTCCATACTAGTCTCTGTAAAAAATCTGTTTTTGAGGCCTACAATCTACTCTTATATATGCTAAGTGGGGGCTCTCATTTCTGCTTTTTCCAGGACTCCTGTGGGGTAATGCAATAAGGTGTGATAAAGAGGTGATAAAGTGGAGATAACTTATCCAGTGACATCACTTCTCCAGTTCCTATGTTATTCTATAGAGTCTATGCACTAAGATGATCTCTCCCACTTGAGAAATCTTAGTGCATAGGCTCCATAGAATAACACAGGAACTGGAGAAGTCTTAGTGCATCGCCACAGGACTTCCATTATAATAGCAATCTTGAGAGGTGACTCAGAAGTAATATTGTTTTATTGTCTATTAATTGGTCTAGGATAAGATAAGCACATTTCTGAACAGAAGGGCAGTAGTTACTAATTTTAATAAAAAATTGTGTTGATATAGGAAAGCCTACGCATGCATTGAAATGCAAGTTTAGGATAAGGTTTTTTGCAGATGACAGCTACAAGACCATGAGATTTAAAATCATGTAATCCTTTTTCATTTTTTGGTATCAGTGTTCCTTTAACTCAGGGGTCTCAACAGGTATCCCTCAAGCTATTGTTAGCTCTTCAGCTACCAGTGAGCAGCTCTCTCCACTGCAACCAAGTTATTAGGCAAGCAAGATATTGGTCCAGTAGTTTAACCCCTTAAGGACCAGCTATGTGTGCAGACGGCATCACATAAGGACCACGGAGCATTTTGTTTTTGCCAATCCGATTCAGGGCTTCCTGAACGATGTCCCAGAACCGTTATGGGTCCTTTAGGGAAGTTTTCCCATGATGGTCCTGGCACGTCATGAGCCCTTAAGGGGTTAAATACGCTCCCTGTTGGCTGCACACAATCTGGGAACAGCTTTCATCCACAGTACCCAATAGCAGACAGTCAGAGAGCTGATAGTAATGTATGTAGAGTGCCTCACAGGGGCAGGAGGGGAAACATTCAACTGGAATTACAAACAGAATACAAAGAGAAGGAGATTTCAAACAATAGAATACATTATATAAAATTACAATGCACAATTTAATATAACTTTAACTTTATATGTTGACATTTCTATCTCTGTAAGGATGGGAAGGCACTATCAATCAGGGAATCTAGGGCTTAGCGGAGAGCCACAGGTTTTTGTCTTCTATAGTGAATGCAGATTTCTTCTGCTAAAAATTATATGTAACTGTGACTGAATGTTGTTGATCTTTAGCTGTCATGCCCTTCAGATGTTATGGAGGTCATTTGTTTCCTGTGCAGCATTTTGTCATTGGAAGGTGTGGGAAGAAACTAAGAGTTGGTAAGAGCTGTGATGGAGATTGTTTAAAGATAGTTATTAATTTATATATTTTCAATATGTATTTTAGAGTAACTCTGTATATCTTTCATTTATTAATAGTAGCTCCCATTAAAGAAAAGGTTGGCTTTAAAGGAAAGAAAACTTTGTGGCTAATGACATGATTAATAGGAAACCTTGTGAGAGATCTAAGGAGAATATGAGCAAATTAGGTTTTGGGAGAGTGTGTGGTGATTCTTGCAGTTGAGATTAAGACAGATTACATATGAGAGAGATAGTAAGCAGGAAGGCCAGTTAGTTTTAGGTTGCAGTAATCCAAGTGGGATAGAATAAGGGTGTGTCAATAGTTAGTTGTTACGGGTATTTTATTACTATTATGAAGTGGCAGGTTCTAACTAAGGCATCAATATGAGTGTAAGAGGAAAGCAACAAGTCCAATATGGCTTCAGGTTTTGACATGTTAATTTTAAGATAGTAGCATGAAACTCTCAACTGAGTTTAAGGTGAAAAATTTGAAGTGGACGTATAAATTTAGGTATCATCTGCATATATATTATAGGTGAAACAAAATAAATAAGTATGTTTACCCAATGAAAACATGTTCATGGAGAAAATTAGAGGACCCAGAATGGAGCCTTGAAGTTGAGGAAGAGATAATGTCAGGAGAGGCAGAAAACATACATTGGGAGAGATTAAAAAAACAGGAATCAGCTTGAACGAGAAAACCCAGAGAGTGGAAAACCTGAGAAAGAATAGAGTAGTCACATGTATTTAAAAAAAAATTATAATTTAATTAGTTAGAATAGAAAAGCGTCATGTGGATTTGGTAACCAGAAGCCCATTCATCATTTTATAGAGGGCTTTCTCCATTTAGTGTCCAGACTAAAATACAGATTTCAGAGGGTCCAAAAGATGATTGGAGTCAAAGTACTTTTTTATTTGGGAATGACAAGTTTTGTTTAAAGGGATAGTAATACTTCGTTTTATCTTTATTTTATTTTGTAGGCATTAAAAAAACATGAAGAACGATATAAGTCTTATTTCTCAAACCTTTATGGTTTGAGAGATATTCACAAGGAAAGTTTCCCCTCCCGCCCCTTTTATCTAGTGTAAGCCATCTCTTCTCAGATGTGGAATCTGGTTGTTAGACCAGACAGATAACAGGGGACAATCTTCTTTCAATGAAAACAATGAAATCCCTGCCCCCCTTGACAAGTTTTTCAGGTTTTTCCTTTATCTTAATTGAAGATTGTCCCTCTCTGCAGTCTACCTGGGCACCTCCCTTCTGCTCTGGCTGAACAGTGTGACATCAGTAAAAGGGGCGGGAGGGGGAGACTTTGTCATTGAATTACTCTTGAACTACAACTCTGACAGAATTGAAATAACACTCTCCAAAGTCCAAATACTATGAGGATTAATTAGAGCTGCTTTTATTATGAAACATTACTATCCCTTTAAGATTTTTGAAGTTATTGGTAGAAAATAGGCCGATAGTAGAAGAGACAGAAAGGGTCACGGTTAGTCTTGGGTTTAATTTGTACATGTTTAAGGAAGAAGGTGAAGTGCCAAAGGAAAAGGGTATATTGAAAAATGTGCATTGGTATAGGTGTAATGACTGGAGTGGGGGTGGAATTTAAGTAAGTGAGAGGGATTAGGGTCTAACGAGTAGGTGCTGAGGTGGAAGCAGAGGAGAAGCTGAGAAACTTATACCTGAATCACTGGAGTAAAACAGTTAAAAGTGGATGAGGGGGATTTTGAGAGATAGAGTTCAGAAACTGAAGGAAAAATAATAGGCATTGGTTTGTGAATAGATTCCACCTTGTCTTTTAGGTGATCAGTAAAAGCTTGTGGTGAATGTATGGAGGAAGAGAGAGTGAAAAGTCAAAAAGGGAGAAGAAAGGGAGGAATTACAGTTATAGCTGTGAATTAGTGTGGTGTAATATTTCTATTTGGCCTTTGACAAGGCAGATTGCACATAAGAAAGAAAAAATTTAAAGTGGAAGATTGCTTGTGAGATATCCTCCAAATGTATTCAGCACAGCATGTGCAGGAGCGCAGAAAACTGGTAAGGGAATTAAGCCAAGGATTAACCTCATAAACCCATCGCTGTTGCAGAGGGGCAAAATAATTACATGTAGAGGATAGGATTGAGCTGTAGGAGTTGTCAAGACTGTCGGGGTCAGAAGAGAAAAGGATAGCGTAGAGGTTACAGGTCAGAGAGAAAGTAATGCCATGGATATCAAGAGAGAGGGCATCCCAAATGAACATATTGGAGGGAGTGCTGGGGGGACAGAAAAGAAAATAGAAACGAGAGATGGTTTTATAGTGGGAATGAGAAAATTGTGAAGACAGAAATTTAAGGGTTCTTTGTGAAGACAAGGTCCAAATAATGAAGACAGAAATGCTAGGGTTATTGGGGAAGACAATGGGGAAGATTCACTAAGTGGTAATAAAGAGGTGATAAGGTGGAGATGACTTCTCCTGTTTATCACTTCTCAAATTGCCATGTTATTCTATGGAGCCTATTGACTAAGATTTCTTCAACTTTGGAGAGCTTAGTGGATAGGCTCCATAGAATAGTATAGGAACTGGATAAGTCTTTTCCACTTTATCATCTCTTTATTACTGCTTAGTGAATCTCCCCCCAAGGTCTAAATAGTTCTAGAATCAGTCCATTGGTTGAGATGAAAGGAAGCAGTTATATTGAAAAGTCAAGAGGTCAAAGGACAGAGGGATCATGAATATGATGAAGGATCCCTGAGAACATGCTGGGGTCCTGGTACATTAATTAATAGACGGGAATTTAAATGTAGATTAACCATGGGGGAATATAATATTTTTAAACTAAAATTGTTAATGCATGATTCTAACTATTTTCTTAGCTATATGTTGGAGAACTCTCTTATCATTCAAGACATCTTAGTGTATAAGCTCCATAGAATAACATAGGAACTGGAGAATGATAAACTGGAGAAGTCATCTCGACTTTATCACCTCTTTATCACTGCTTGAATACTAGAGGTATAACCAAAGCATAGAAACGTAATGCACTGCAGACATCTCTGACATCCAAGGGGATAATCCATATAAAAAAAGAGATATTATAACATGCGTTCAGTTAACGGAACACTATACAACATATCAGGCAGTAGATCAGGTGGGATCAACCTGTCCTCAGGACTTCCTCGCATGAACACAGATGAATCATTCAGTGGTTCAATCAATGTGTAGGATCTGCCTGAGTTAAAAACATCCACCTGTGTTTAACCCCTTGAGAGCCAGAGAGGTATCAATGTGTTGGATACCTCTCTGGCACTCAAGGGGTTAATTTAGAATATCTTGAAAATATGCTCTGTTGGAGGAGGTTGAGGACAGGTTTGAGCGCCCCCTGCAGTAGAGCCTAAGACTGTCCTGGGTGATAAAGTACACAAAGTGCCTTATGTTCAAAGGAAAAGAGTAGGAATTCTGGGACAGTACACCTGCACCATGGGAATTAAATAACATGCCCACTGGATTAAATTGGGCTTTTAACCTCTCGAATACTATAGAGTTCTCCAAAGTGTAGCTTTGTAATACACTGCAAACACATCTGGCATTCAAAGGGTTAAAATGCCCTTTTAAATCAAAGTCTATTTTGGAAATGTTTATTATTCTGCAATGGTGCAGTTGGTTTGCCCCAGAATTCCTCAATTTTCCTTCTAAACATATGGCCTATTGTAATGATTAGAATGTATGTGATTGCTCTAACTGAATCTGAGGCTGATATATTAAGGGTAATGGAGAAATTTTTGGGGAAAGCAAACTGTGCCATAGACAACAAATACAATTTCCTATTGATTTAAAAATATATTTTTTAATTATTTTAATGCAAGTGTGGTTTCCAATGCACTGAGATCTCTTGTGTCAAATCCAAATGAAGTGTCCATTGGGACTTATGCAGGATATTTGCATTGAAACCAGTTGAGTCTAGCCTAGGGCGATACAGGATATTTTATATTTTTTGTGTTTTAGGTTTTTCAACTAAGCCTGCTACACGTTTCCTTAAAGACAATTACATCAGGAGAATATTTTAAATGTACGTGTTTTTAATCTAGAATGTTCTTGGAGGTCATAAACATGGCAGTATATAAAGGTTAGGACTCACTTGAAATGGGGTACCTTGGCGAGGTAAGCAAGCTTAAACATACTTTGCCCAAAATATGCAACAAAACCTAATTATTTTCAAATAAGTAAATTAACACATTGGTATGATAAATGCCTTCCACAGGGTTCACATTTGTTTTGTCTCCATAAGGTAGTCACAGAAGAACTGACTGCCTATTGAGAAATCTAATTGGGAACAAACACCAATACATGGAATATACAGATAACAAAAAAGAAACCATTCATCCCTGATAGTCTACAGGCATCTACAAGAGTTACATAAAAAAAAAAAATCATAACTTTTTTTTTGTTTTTTCTTATAAATGTATTGTACCAGGAAGGATACATTGAGATTTTTCTCTTGTTTTCAAGTTCTGGGTGCTCATTTTATCTACCTAAGAAGGGTGAAAGGCTGAGTTGACCTTGCAGGGGCTAGAACCTGTGACACTGAGGTTTGAATAGATTCTATAGCTCGTGCTTTAAGTTCTATGTGCTTTGGGCAAAAGATAACTGATTCCCATGTGACCCAAAATCTCAAACCTCTAGTTTCTTTTTCGTGCATAGTTGCGATACGTACTACATGGGCAAGTTTGATTTTTATTGAAGGCACATTTTTGAGAGTGGGGTATCTAGTAGCCAAAAGTGAAGGATGGTTTTAACCCCTTAAGGACCCATGACGATCCTGGACAGTCATGGGTTGTTATACCCTTAAGGACTCATGACTGTCCCTGACCGTCATGGAATTCCGGGCTCCCCTCGCTGCTGCACGATGTTTGGGGAGTCCAGAATCGGATTCCGAAAAAAAAATGGTCCCTGGTCCTTAAGTGACCTCACCGTGCATGTGTGGCCGGTCCTTAAGGGGTTAATGGCTGTATTCATTATTATATGAAACAAACATTTCTGATGTTTAGATAATGATAGTGAAAACTGATTAGGATTTGTTTTTTAACACACAAAACAAATTATTTGCCCATATTTATAAGCAAAATTGAAACTATACAAAATATCTTAAAATGTAAGCTGCTGATTAAAAAAGAGTCTTAGAGGGAGATTCACTAAGCGTTGATAAAGTGGTGATAAAGTGGAGATGACTTCTCCAATTTATCACTTCTCTACTTCCTACGTTATTCTCTAGACCCAATACACTAAGATCTCCAAAGTTGAAGAAATCTTAGTGAATTGGCTCCATAGAATAACACAGGAATTGGAGAAGTGATAAACTGGAGAAGTCATCTCCACTTTATCACCACTTTATCACCGCTCAGTGAATCTCCCCCTTAGTGTCTTTGTTTTTCTTTTTATTTAATAAAAAGTGCCCTTCACTTTTAAGTAGTCTTTCAAATTTTTGTAAAATAGTATAGTTTGAGTTTGCTGTAAATCTTAAAAAAGTGACAGAAATCTGCTACTTTTCACTATTTGTTTTAATTTCCTAAGCATAACTTAGTGAATGGTAAACACAGATAAAAATTAGCTGCTCTTCCCAAATTGTTTTTTTTGTTTTTTGTTTTGTTTTGTTTGTTTTTTTCGTTTTTTAGCAGAACCTTAGAGAATGTGGTCCATAGGCGTTAGGCACAAACAGTTTAAAATACAAGTCCTTTGTACTTATTTTAAGACAGAGGATTATTTGTACATTCCCTTACGGTCTCTACGTAATACATATAAAATAACAACTCAACGCGTTTCTGAACTATATTTTCTTTCATCAGGAGCTCAGTATAAGAAATCAATAATGTAAGTAAGGAACATTAGGTGGAAATGGACACTGGAAACTGAGGGGAAGGGACTTGAGTATAGCCAATGGTGGGAGCAATTCCTGGAACAAGCCATCTGCACCATAGTGGAGAAATAACAATTCCTTGATCTTGCAGTGTTATAAATTGGGCCTTTAACCCCTTGAATGTTAGTGAGGTATCAGATGTGTTGCTTTGCAATATGTTGGAAACTTTTCAATGGGTGTTTTTATATCTCCCCATGGTGAGCTGGGCTGTGCCATAGTTGTTCCTCTTTTGTTTTGTGGATAAGGGACTAGATTCTATTGCAGGTGCTAATTTTATCACTGCTTTAATCTCCAGGTTTCCCCATAGACTTCAATAGGAAAATGTTTGCTAAAATGGGAGGTAACATTTATCTCCTGCAATAGAATCTCACCCAAGGTCCCAAGGGTGGAAATAATCACCTGAAGCACAGTGTGCAGGGTGGGACAGAGCTCCATGCTGGTTCTCAAAAGCTTGTCATACGGTGAATTTTACAGTACAACAATTTTCAGTTTTTACATGTATCGGTTGTAATCTATAATTGTGCATTAATGTGTGTTGTTGCACCGCCACAGTTTTGTTTTTATGTGGGTGAGAGTTTACTTTTAATTTTCCTTATATGTAAAAAAATATATGTATTTTTGCACTATACAGCAGTGTTGATAAACTAAGTCACAATTCATTAATACAACAGCAGAGGGAGCAGTAAAACCACAACAGGGAGGCTACTGTACTAAGGAGATCTGGGAAAGAGGTATGCACTAATGTGTGATAAAAAGGTGAAAGAGTTTACATAACTTCTCCACTGTGATTAACTCTCTAGTTTATGTGTTATTCTATGCACTGTCTCAGGTTAAAGACTCAGTGGAAATGGAGAATTCATCACCTCTATATCACACACGCTAGAGCATCTCCCCTTGGAGTAATTCTGAGGCCGACCAGCTGCATTGTATGGTACAAATAAAATCTCCCATTGCTCTAAATGGATAAAGCCGCATACTGAAGACCTCTCTTACATTCATGGGGTTAAAAGTTCCTTTTATATCCAGCCTGTTTACCTCAGAATGACTCCAGTTCCTCACAGTACATCGACCTCAGTTTGTTTAGTGAAATGCAAAGTCCACTGAGCACATGAGGGAGTGATAATAGGGATCAGCAACACAGTCCATCAAGGCAGGATAAACAACCAGTGGCCTTCCAGCTTGCTAGATGGCAAATTATTGCTCACCTAGGGATGATAAATGTTGTACTCCAACAACAGCTAGAAAACAACAGGTTACCCATTCCTATCATACAAAAGCAGGATATCCTAACATCTATGATTATTATGTAACATCAGTCTCACTTGTGATCTTTTCTCAGGTATTCCCTAGTTCATGCTTTTCTTCCTCTCTGTGTTCCTTGAACACATTGTACTAAAAAGAACTATGGGAGATTCACTAAGGGTAGATACAGTAGTGTCTGTGCACGTGTGGTGATCACTTTGCCATGAAAATACAACACACAGTACGCAATATGCACTAATTATTAGCTAAAAGGGAGAGGGGAGAGACTTTAATCATTAGCGTATAGGGCTGGCGTAATGCTGGTGATGTGTTAGGGAGCACACCAAAAACTCCACCAGCTACCCCCTCCAACCCACTGAGTTTTATTGGTATGTGCAATGCTTTGATCTACAATGTATTGCACACCGCTGATGCAATCAAAGGGTTATAACAAAAACAATCCCTTGCCCCTCTTCATTAATTATTAAAATACACATAGAATCAGCAGAGCAGTTGTTATATTTAATGGCTTACCTGCTTGTTCTGACTTTGCCTGAACCGGTTGATTCATGTAAACAGAATACTCTGATACACACCTTGCAGAGTATAGTAGAGTCTTTTTTTTTACATTAATCGGTTGATCAGCAGATAGTCTGTTGTGGATTTGAAGCAGCTGATCAGTCGGTTCAGGTAAAATATAACAGGCAGGGAAACTGTTACATGTAACAGCTGCTCTGCCAGATGTGGTGTATGCGAACAATCTTGAACAATGGTTTATGTTAAAACCATTAGGGGTGTGTAACACATTGCAGAGCAATATATTGCACATCCCTGGCACTCAGTGGGTTAAGAGAGGTCAGCTGCTGTCTCTGCTATTTAGCAGAGACAGCAGGAGAGACAGTAAAATGTCCTCTGTGGCTCAATAGATAGCTTTGGGAAGATCCCAACTTCTCCACAATAACATATAAATACATATAAATACACCCTCAGTAATATGACAATGACTCAATAAGCTGTATGCCAATATGCAACTTAGGAATTGATGAAGTAGAATGCAGCATCATACACCTGACAATGGCACGGCAAAAGTATGGCAATGTTTGAGTATTTATGGAGTATTCATAGGTATGTGTTGGGAAGACATCTTAGTGCATATGATGACATGGGATCAGTGCAAATGCTGCACAATATCTCCAACCTGGAGTCTTATCAAACCTTATTGCATCTCCCCTAGTACATCAGCCTCCAAGTGTCTCCTCCAGGTTATATATACTCATGGAGATTACACCTTAGTTCTACAGACTGAAAGGCAACTTTTGTTCCGGCAGTGCAGCAGTGGAATCAGAGCCCTGCATTGGATTGACCTCAACCTTATCTTATGTGTGTGTGTTTGTGTGTATACACGTGTGTTTGAGTGCATGCACTTGTATTTATGTGGGCATGAGTGTGTGCACATATATGCAAGTGTGTCTGTGTTTATATGTTTGTGCATGCATGTATATGTGTGTGTACACATGTGTCTGTTTGTGCATCTGTGTGAACATGTGTATATGTGCATGTCTGTGTGTGTGTTTTATCTTCATTGGCTGAACCAGTGTACTCACTATTCACTCATGCAAAGGCTGAAGAAGGTTTCTTTAACTCCTTGGATGCTAGAGACATTTCCAACATACTGTGAAGCAATGCATTAGAGATTTATCAAACTTCCAATGGGTTAAAAAGGCAAAAACTTGTATATTCTTTGAGGATCAGAGGTTTGTGCAAAGCATAGTGCAACAATGCATTACACACCCCTCTGTTCGTCAATGGGTTAGGTAATTCCATTCACTTATCTTCAAGGGGATCCCTAGTTATGAAGTAGATCTAGGCCCTGGCATTCGGAGTAAAAGAGAAGGGACAGCATGTCTACACTCCACTGGGAGTTACAGAACAATACAACATGAACATGATTAAACTAACCTATTGAAAATAGATGCAGTTGTTAAAACAAGGGGGTCGTTGTACTGGGGCCCATAATCCAAGGAGGCCCCATCCTTCCCAGGGTCTAGTTACGTCTCTGTGAATTCATGTACTGCTGATGCTGAGTGCCAGGAGATGACATCATATCCTGGTGCACTGCACTCTCAGCCCATATGGAGACTACAAGTGAGAGCCGATATAGAGGTCTGTGCTGGTAGCTACACAGACACCATATCTACCAACATTTCAAAAGGTCAAAAAGAGACACTTTTGTTTTAGGTGGGTTTGCTGGGCGCATGATTTGTAGTTGGGGCATTACCAATAATTTTTAGGTTATTTCATGACCTATTGACGACTCTTTTTATAACTGAAGAAATTATTTAGAATTAGACCAAAGTATTTTATTTACACAGACTAATTTATAAACATGCTAGTTGAAGAGACCATGTACACGGGTCACAGTGCCTCCGAACAACGGCCACGGTGCAGTCATGCAAAGTAGAGACTGCCCATGCCGCAGCTGTGCACAGAGAGGACTACGGTCTGAATTCAGAGCACCTGCTCTGTATCAGCCGCAACGCGGGCAGTCTGTACTGCGCATGACTGCAACGCACACAGCCATCTCTATTTTGCATGATGGCTTCTGACAAACACGCACTTAGTGAATTATTATATACTAGTTGAACAGCCCGTTACACGGGCCACAGTGCCACTGCCACCCGGTTGCGGTGCAGTCACGCACAGTAGAGACTGCCTGCACCGCGACTGATACAGAGATTGACGCTCCTTCGGAGAGCCCAGCTCTGTATCATCCACGGCGCGGGCAGTCTCTACTGCACATGACAGCAGCACGCTCAGCAGTGTCTACTGTGCATGTTGTGGCGTTACACGCGATTTAGCGAATTATTATATAGGATAGGATATACTGAAGTTTACATAAACATTAATGTTAGCTGTATTTCTCTGGAGCAATATGATATTCTCATATAAGTACCACACAGTCTGACCTCCTAAAAAAAGGGACATCAAGGTGGGAAAGAGGGACAGAGGGATTCGGGTCTCAAAGAGGGACTGTCTCTCCTATAGAGGGAAACAGACCACCAAAGAAAAGGCCCCAGAAATGTTGAGAGGTAGGGGATAAAGGGGATGTTAATAGACTGGGTTGGGAGTTGCTAGGGTTGTATGTGTGTGTTTATATACATGTGTATGTGTATATTATTTATATATTTGCATTGGATCCTTCACTTGCACTCAGAGGGTTAAAAAATAATCCCCAGGGCTGGTATTCCAACACAACCTGCCCCTGGTAATTGGGAAGAACAGAGTGCAGCGTTAGAACAATAGGATTTCTGGAGGGACATCTGGTAGATCTTTGTACACAAATCATTTGGGATTGTGCTAACTCAGATTTCCCTAGCATGCATAATAGGGATGAGCAACCCCCAAGTTGTACTTGGTTTACATGCCCTATGATATACAGCAAGCCAATGGATGGTAGTTATTGCTGAACAATAGCTGAAGGGATGCAGAATGCTCACACCTGTTGTACAATGTATAATACTTTGTCCATATTAGTAAATAACAGGCAGGTGTGTATATGCAGGTGTAGTTTATGTCTGAGTTAGACTGCTAAAACAATCACAAGCTTAATTCTTCCAGAGGAGCTCATTTGCAGCTTAACCCCTTAATGACTGGTGGTGTGCCAGGGCCATCACCTGAAGGACCAGTGACGGTTCTGGTACATCATATATTTTGTGCTTGATACCTCCCAACATTTCAAATGACATTTTGTTTAACCCCTTAAGGAATAAGTGACGTACTATGACCGTCACTTATACCCTTAAGGACCAGTAAAGGTCATAACAGGTCACATACTTTTTACTTACAGCGCTCTACTGGGAGCGCTGTAAGTAAAAACGGGGCCTAAAATTGATCGCTCCAAGACCGGAGCGATCTCTCTTAGGTCTCAAAGCAGCGCGCCGGTACGCGTAACAGGTCACATGTACAGACGCGTCGGCAAGGATCAAAGCGGTCCTTAAGAGAAGGTAACTTCCCTGGACCGCTGGTCCTTAAGGGGTTAAGGTGATGTTTCTGGGAGCGGGGCTGGTGGGCGGGGCATTACCGAGAATTTTTAGGTTATTTCATGACCTATTGACACCTGTTTGTTTAAGTGAATAAATGATTTAGAGCATGACCAAAGTATTTTATTTATAAAGACTGATGTATAAGCACTTAAACTGACATTTACATAAACATTAATGTGACCTTTGTTGCTGCAGAGCAATGTCATATACTTATATATACACACCACAGTCTGATCTCCTGAAATAGGGACCCAGGGTGGGAAAGAGGGACATAGAGATTAGGTTATCAAAGAGGGACTGTCCCTCCTAATAATGGCACATGGGAGATATGCTTTTTATGCTAGTGGGAACACTAATAAACAGTATGCTTACCTAACTGTGGACATAAAATCCTAATGTTTCCTACGAATTTTGTTATTGTTCCTTCATTCAGGAAATGCCAAGGGAATGCCATGGAATACAATTCCATGCTCAGCAGTTACTCTGACATTCTATAGAGAACTGCAGTCAGTGAATCACCTCTCACCCAAAATGCAACAGAATAACAATCTGAAATCTGGTAACTCAAGGGTAATGCTGATTTAAAGAAACAAAAAAAACAAAACAATTTAAACTGTAATAATGGAAAGACCAGTAGTGTGAGTACCATTGTTTTAATTAGCAGGAAAATCCCGTCAGTCCATGTTTTTTACAACACAAATATCACCAATCCTGTAGTTTAGAAGATTGGCTTTAGGAGTTGTGGGGATAGACAATTCCATTGTCTGGTGCAGAGAGGAACTGTATTTGTATATTCACCCCAATGTTTGTATTCACTGGTAAGTCTACACCAGTGCTTCTCAATCGTTTTTGCTCAAGACACCCCTAACATAACATCTGGAGTTTTCAGGGGAACCTCTAACATAATCATCAAGGGTATAAGGAAGCATACAATACATAAAAACACAGTTGTTCTTTTGTCTTCCAATCACAATAGTAAAAATAAACATATTCTGCATGACAATTTCTATAAATATATATCTGACACCTTAACAACGCAATCTGTGGGTGTGAGACTCTAGCGGACCAGGGAATTTTTTTTTATGGCAATACATTCTGGGATCAGAGTAGTGTGTAGCCATTCTGCAATGCCAGAATTTCATGAAGTGCCATGGCATGGCGGTCTTGGCACGTCAACGGTCGTTAAGGGGTTAAAACTCCAAATTCTTATTTTGACGTTTTCCTAGCAAAAAAGGGGCACCTTAAAGGGATAGTAATACTTTGTTTTATCTTTATTTTATTTTGTAGGCATTAAAAAAACATGAAGATCGATATAAGTCTTATCTCTCAAACCTTTATGGTTTATGAGATATTCACAAGCAGTTTCCCCCTCCCGCCCCTTTTACCTAGTGTAAGCCATCTCTTCTCAGATGTGGAATCTGGTTGTAAGACCAGACAGATAACAGCAGGGGACAATCTTCTTCCTATTAGAACAATGAAGGCCCTGCCCCCCTTGACAAGTTTTTCAGGTTTTTCCCTTATCTTAATTGAAGATTGTCCCTCTCTGAAATCTACCTGGGCACATCCCTTCTGATCTGGCTGAACAGTGTTACATCAGTAAAAGGGGCGGGAGGGGGATACTTTGTCATTGAATTACTCTTGAACTACAACTCTGACAGAATTGAAATAACACTCTCCAGAGTCCAAATATGATGATTAATTAGATCTGCTTTTATTATGAAACACTACTATCCCTTTAAATGATGTCTGTGGCACACCAAAGTGCCAAGGCACCCTGGTTGAGAACCACTGGTCTACACTGTAAAAACCTTTCTTGTTCAAAGTCTCATGAAAAAGAGACCATTATGCTGTTGTCCTTGCCACAGGGCTGATTTTGCAGTACAGTAAATGCCAGCCAATGAACATAACACTATCAATGTCCCTGACAAAGTAACTGGCTTTACCATCTTCGAGTAAATCACTACCCTGGAGCTAATTGGATTTTTTCCTGTGTTGTGTACATAATTATGTTTCAGAGGGGCGAGTCTTTCATGATAATAGAGCACAGTAGAAATTATTGCATTTCCTATTTCTCTAGCTCAAGTTATGCATTAATCTTTATGCATAATGTTATATTATGTATAAATGTATCACAATAAAACCTTAAATAGATCTACACAGGCAAGGTTTCCTTTGGTTTGTATCAGAATAAATCGTTATTTCTGTTTGTTGCTGCAGATTTCCTTTCCTTTCATTCTGCTTACATAGCTTCTCCTTGGGGAGGAACACAATCATTTAAGCAATAACAATATATTCCCTTCTTCCTCTAGATTATTTTGGGATATTTTCCGCAACCTGAGCTTCCTAGCAACTAATTGCCTTTGGTTCTGTTTAACTGAAGAGATGCACATTGGCATATCTCCTCCTCCTTTGCTGATGAGACAATGACAGGTATGCTATGCAATACTCACTAAAACAACAGTCATTGGAGGTGATTAACCCTTCGGATACAAAGCAATGCATTTAAAACATCTCTAGCATCCAAAAGGTTAAAATAAAACCCAGCAGCCAATCCAGGTGTATTCCAGACTGACGTAGAATTCTGCTCACCTGTCTCCACTGGTTACATAACCATTTTTGCATTTTGGGAATACGTGTGCTAGGTGTGCCCTTATGTATAAATAACCCAGATTTTTAGCCATCATCACCTGTTAGCACTCGTCTACGTGGTTGTGAACGCACAGGTATGAAGATGACTGTCCTATTGTTTGTTGCTTTGCATTGGCTTTGAACTGTTTTTCCCACTTCTCTTCATCACTGAAATTCTTTATCCTTCTCCCAAGTTTGTGTTGGTGAAAATGGGAACATTTATTCAGTGCTAACCTCTTATTTTTTAACCCTTTGAGTGCCAGAGTGGTACGCAACGCATTGCTTTGCAATGCGTTGCGTACCACTCGGGCACTCAGAGGGTTAAGAAATGATTTAGGAAGATACTTCTGCGCAGTATGATAAGAGTTGCAATATGTGTACAACAATGTATTTTTTGTAACTATTTACTATTTAAACTCTTTGAGTGCCAGGTAGGAATTCAACGCATTACATTACCTCCCTGGCATTCAGTTACGATGTCTCAATTTAAATCTTGCCTTAACCCCTTAGCAGCTGGCAGTTAAGGACCACAGATATATATTTTTTTTTGCTCCAATGGAATCAGGGGTCCCGGAATGGCGTGCAGCTGCGGGGGGACCCCTGAATTCCATGACGTGCAGAACTGTTATGGGTCCATAATGGAAGTTTTCCCGTAATGTTCTGGCACATCATGGGTCCTTAAGGTGTTAAAATAAGAGGTTAGAACCCAATATAAAACTCCCCATTTGTGTTATTATCTTAACCCTTTGAGTGCCAGAGGGGCACGCAACGCATTGCAGAGCAATGCATTGTGTACCTCTCTGGCACTCAAAGGGTTAAGTAAGGAGGCTGAACTAAACTGAGGTCAGAAAGGCTAACACACTAGAACTGGAGCAATTCTGGAGCAAACCGATAGCACCATACAATGCAAATCAATGCACTGAATACTTTTCTTGCAGTCAAAGGCTGAAAAGCCTTATGTAAATGAATGGTGAACTCGGTTTGCCCCAGAATGACTCCAGTTCTACGTTGTGCATCAGACTCAGAATGTTATAGCCCTCCAATTTATTTAACATTTCGTTTACTTAGACATCAGAATTAGACTGCAATGTACATGTGTACTTTCACTATTATATATATCTATGTACACATTTGCATTTAATTTGGGATCAATTATTTAAATTTTTAAAGAGGAACTATGCTTACAGAATAAGAAAATCTGAATTTGTTTAGCAGAACGACTTGCCCAGGTAGGTGCCTGATATATAAGTATAGAAACAGACAGATGGATAGATAGATAGATAGACAGACAGACAGACAGATAGTCTCTAGATGCACAGTACCATTAGTAACTATGTAGAAATGTTTCCGTGAGTCTAAAGAATCATGGGTAGGGTTTTTCTTTCATTCATTTTCTTCCATTCATTATGATTTCATTCAGATTGTTTACACTTCCTCACAACAGTCAATGAGGCTGATGCCGGGAAATTCTGGAGCGAACCAACTGCACAACAGGGGAGATATACACATTCTCATTGTATTGAATAGGCTTTTAACCCTTTGAGTGCCAGTGGGCTGTACAACAAAGCGCAAAGCAATGCATAGGAGACCTCTTTAGCATTCATGGGGTTAAATGCCCAATTTAACCCTTTGTGTGCCAGAGAGGTATCTATTGCATTGCAGTGCAATGCATTGGATACCTTTCTGTCACTCAAATGGTTAGACCAAAACGTTTGTTTCATGTAGTACGGTTGGTTTATTCCAATTCTCTTTAATGCATCAATTTCAATGAGATTATAAAATGGAGCTCAATGACCATAGGCAGCTGTAGATACAATGCAAATAAAAACATCTATAATGGACTGGTGTATGAAGGACACACTCAGGGTAGGGATTATTCCTACAGGTATAGATATAGGAGTATACGAGGGTTCTATTGGAATTCATTTAGCCCTTGTGACTTGTGGGTAACTGAGGTGTAAAATCCGGAACTTTTCCTTGTCCTTAGTAATGTATTTCCCTACCCTACCAGACATCCTTTTGCCATCATGCCCACCCAGTTGGAAGGTGCCATGGATACCATGATCAGAATCTTCCACCATTATTCTGGCAAAGAGGGTGACAAGTACAAGCTAAACAAAGGGGAACTGAAGCAGCTTCTTCAGAGCGAGCTCACAGACTTCCTTGCGGTAAGTGTGCTTTTTGGATGTACCTACCTGTAGTCCTTGGGACAGTGATTCTCAGTGTGTTAGTCCTTGATCACAAGCGAGTAATCATTGATCTCAGCTTGATCAAGGTGGGTAATCATTGATCTCAGCTTGATCACATTTGGGTAATCATTGATCACAGCATGATCACATATGGGTAATTATTGATCGCTGCTTGGCCACAGGCAGGTAATCATTTATCACTGCTTGATCACAGGTGGGTAATCATTGATCATAGCATGATCACAAGTGGGTAATCATTGATCACTGCTTGATCATAGGCAGGTAATCATTGATCACTGCTTGATCACAGGTGGGTAATAATTGATCTCAGCTTGATCAAGGTGGGTAATCATTGATCATAGCATGATCACAGATGAGTAATCATTGATCACTGCTTGATCACAGGCAGGTAATCATTTATCACTGCTTGATCACAGGCAGGTAATCATTGATCTCAGCTTGATCACAGGTGGGTAATCACTGATCTCAGCTTGATCACATGTGGGTAATCATTGATCATAGTGTGATCACAGGTGGGTAATCATTGATCATAGTGTGATCACAGGTGGGTAATCATTGATCACTGCTTGATCACATGTGGGTAATCATTGATCATAGTGTGATCACAGGGGGGTAATCATTGATCACTGCTTGATCACAGGTGGGTAATCATTGATCTCAGCTTTATCACAGGTGGGTAATCATTGATCTCAGCTTTATCACAGGTGGGTAATCATTGATCACTGCTTCATCACAGGCAGGTAATCATTGATCATAGCGTGATCACAGTTGAGTAATCATTGATCTCAGCTTGATCACAGGCAGGTAATCATTGATCACTGCTTGATCACATTTGGGTAATCATTGATCACTGCTTAATCACAGGTGGGTAATCACTAATCTAAGCTTGATCACATTTGGGTAATCATTGATCACTGCTTGATCACAGGTGGCTCAATCACTGTGATTGATCTGTCCTTATTACAAATATCTTTTAAATCTAACCTGTTGATGTATCCCAAGAACTTGGGTTGAGAATAACTACCTTGAGGTGTGAATACTTTGGTCCATATGAACAAAGAAAAGATGAGCACATTTTTAGATCAAACCATTTGAATTATAGGGTAGAAATAAAAATAACCCAAATGCTCATTAGTTAAATGGGTCTTCTAACCCTTGAAAGCTTGAAAGGTCTCAAACGCATTTCTTTGCAGAGAGTTGGTGACCTCTCTAGAATTCAAATGGTTAAATCAATGGGATTTTTTTGTATTTCTCTCAGTTGGTTTGACCCAGAATTGCCTCCCTTGTTCTTTGTACCCTTTGAGTGCCAGATGGGTAAAATCTTTGGAAGTGTATTTGTCAATTTTAGTAAAACGATTGCACCTTACGTATTAACCCATTAGATAATGGATACATTACCAATGAATTGAGGAGCAATGCAATGGGGATAATTTGGCATCCAAAGGGTTAAAAAACTAAGCTACATTTTTTTTAACTCAGAAATATGGTAAGTTGTTTTTTCCAGATTTACTAAACTTTTGCCATGATAACTATGCACCCAATGTTTGCTAGCAGGAAATCATTTGGGGCAAATTTAACCCTTTGAGTGTCAGAGAGGTATCCAACACATTGCAATGCGATGGATACCTCTCTGGCACTCAGAGGGTTAATAAGGGCATGCCTTGAAACAACAGTGCAGAACAAGTAGCAACTATGAGTGTCCCTTTCATATTTAACCCCTTGAGTGCCAGAATGGTTGCTGTGCAATGCGTTTAGTACCACTCTGGCATTCAAAGGGTTAATTATGAAAGTCACTTTAAGTCTGTTGTACTAAGCAGAACTGGAATAATTCTGGACTAAACCATCTGCACCTAAGGGACAAATTAAATCCCCCAAAATTCCCATTGATTTAAATGGGTTTTTTAACCCTTTAAATGCTAAAGAATTCTCCAGCTCATGGTAAGAGTCCTCTAGAATCTAAGATGCTAAATCAAGGGGGAATTTTTATTTGTCCCCTGTGGTACAAATGGTTTGCCCTAGAATCCACTGAATTCTTCTTACTACATCAGCTTCTCTGCATTTAAACATTTGCTTTGCTTCCACATTGCTTAAAAAGGATGATAAAATGTCCAAGTGCCAATAAAGTTGCATACAATGCTCTTTTTCATAAAGGCAATGCATCCTTTTGAGTGAATTATCAAATACATCTGAGAGGTTATACACTAACATGTTATAAAGAGGTCATAAGGAGGAGAAAGCTTCTCCTGTGTAATGAATTCCCCGGTTTATATGTTATTCTGTAGAGCCTATGCACTGAGACGTCTCCAGCTTGAGGGATCTGAGTACATAGGCTCCATAGACTAATATAGGGATTGGATAATTTATCTAATTGGAGACATTATTCCATTTATAGCCTCTTTATCATGCCTTAGTGCATCTCCTCCCTGGAGCTTAACCTTTTGAGAGCCAGAGAGATATCCAATGAAATACATATATTTCTATATAGATGATGGCTATTAAAAGTGAAGAAAAAAACTAAATTTATAATAAATTCAATCCAATAAATATTCCACCAGTAATGTATATGCCTACAGAATCCCCATAAAAGTCACAATACTGTGTCACACTAATCACCAGTTAACCAGATACCCCCTATCCCCCACCCCACACAAAGACCTCTTAAATGCAAAGATCTGGACTTGAACAGTACATCCATAATTGTTTCTCTTTAATTCTGTGCACAAAGCCCTGTGGATTCATTTGTGCTGTGGCAGGATATGTACACTAAACCTGGAGAACAGGGTGGGTTATGCTCTAAGGTGTGATAAACAGGTGAAAAAACAGGAGATACATTATCCACTGTTATAAATTCCTATGTAATATTATGGATCCCATGTATTATAATATCTCCAAGTTGAGAGTTCTTTGTGCAGTGATGGGCAATGGGAGGCCTCCCTAGCTACTGCCAGACTACAACATATCTCCCAAGTGTCCCTCTTTAGGAGGGATAGTCCCTGTTTTAGACCCAAATCCCTCTGTCCCTCTTTCTCAACCTGATGTCCTCTTTCTAGGAGATCAGACTGTGATGCATGTATATAAGTGTATCACATTAATGTTTGTTTAAACATCAGTATATGTATTTATAAATTAGTTTGTGTAAATAAAATACTTTGGTCTTGTTATAAGTCATTTATTAGGTTACACAAGGAGGTGTCAATAGGTTATGAAATAGCCTAAAAATTATCAGTATTGCCCTACCCACCAGCCATGCCCGCAGCAACACCGCCTAAAACACAAGTGTCCCTCTTTGGCAATTTGAAATGTTGGGAGGTATGCTACAAATCCCACCCCCCAACCAGCCACTGGTTGGTGGGGATGATGGGAGTTGTAGTTTGGCAGCAGCTGACTGTCTTAACACAACAAACGTCATAGAAAAACATAGAAATTGGAATGTTTCACACTAAAGATTTTTTTTCTCCTCCTTATCAGACCTTTATCACACCTTAGTGCATCTCCCCACATGATTTTAACTGTTTTAGTGCCAGAGAAAAATGTATTGCATAGAAAGATTTAACTCATAGAAATTTCCTGTGCATTGTAGTAACCTATACAGTGGCTGTCTTAATATTAACCCTTTGAATGACAGTAGAATGTGCAGAGCTCTCATTTTTTTTAAAGATATGTTTTATTAATCTTAATCATAATATAAAAAGAAAGACAGTGTATAAATTTGTCAAACATCATAATGATAATGTAAACAATGATAGAGTTGCAGATCTGGGAAAATATTACGATAATAGGAGCAGGAATGTACATGGTGAACTGATTGTTTTTTTTTTTCTTTTAGTCACTGCACAATCATAATAAGAGTTAAACAGGGGCCAAACTGAAGGGAGGAAGGAGGGGAAGGGGGGACAAGGGCAGCTGGCTCATAGCAGTATGGGAATAATGATCTAACCAACTGACATATTGTGGATTCCCTTTCATTGAAAAATACATGAAGGAGCAGTGCACATCAACAGTACATGAGAAGTCATAGCTAATCATTCATCTCTCAGGGTTTGCAGTAACCTGCAAGAGGTGTCTTTGAAACACAGTGTGGAGCTCTAAGTTTTATGGCAATACAATGCTTTCTGCAGTTCAATAAATCAAAGTTTTTTCCAGATTAATTATTTTACTTGCCCATATATTAAAGGGGATCTATCACCCCTATACAAGTTAGCCTTAATAGTTAGATTATATAGCAAATGTATGTAGAAGTGTATTCATTTTGTTTTTTAAAGCACTATTTGGCCGTAATTGACGGACTAAACTCTGCCCTGCACCTACTTCCGGATAGACTGTGGTTACCAGCTCTGTAACAGCAGTCTGTCACTCTGCCTCTACTCCCTCCCCTCTGTTCAGCCTCCTCTGATAACGGAGGCTTTCTGCCTGTAAGCTGGTGCGCTCTCATTGGCAGAGATCAATATATAGTCACTCTAATGCACATTATTGAACCCTTAACTACCATAGGAGTGTGCAACAAACTATGTGGTCTATAATGTGTTAAAATCCAGATCAATAACCAAATTGAGCTAGCCCCCTTGAAAGTTCCCATGGCAATTACAGATTTACCTATGCGACCGGACCTTCTTTTTAACCATTGGATGCAAGATTAGTCTGTGATGCAGGATACCTTAAATCACATTTTCGTCAGGGTTATGCTTGTTTCTATGCAGCCCTACAGAATAATATCTTCATATGAATCATACAGTAAATGAGAGGTCTGGCCTGGTTTACTCAATGGGAAGCGATACCTTAGGAGCAAGTAAGGTGAATGTACAGTGCACTGGTGCATAGCAGGAGCTGTGTTTATATAGTCACAAGTCAAGAACATGTGCTTATGTTATATATAGATATAGATATGTTAGTTTATATTGATACAATGGAAACAAACCCCAAACACCACCTCTATAGTTGGCAAAAGAGAAAGGAAGATTTGTGCACTGATTTTAGTTGTTCTCTGTTAGCACACATTGAGAGGAATGTACAAATCTACCCCTGGGGTATGTACGAGAACGTATGACTACTTTAGTATATACTGGTGCACACAGGGCCGGATTTACATCCCAAGTGCCTCTAGGCAAGGGAATCTAGGTGCCCTTAGCTCCACCCATTGCCACACCCCCATTCCTCACATGAGCCTCCCCTAGTCCCATCCACTGTTTCCTACCACAGAAAATACCATTGGCCTATAACAAGCAAGGACAAAACAAGCTTCATCCCCTTGGTTAAATGGATTGGATATCTCTAAAGCATCCAAGAGGTTAAATAATAGCACCTACTGGTGCAGGGACACTGAGATAGTTTTGGTCACACCCATAACCGATAATGTGGGTGTGGCCAGCACAGATGAGGCACCACTCAAAATCTGGAGCTCTAAGCAGCTGCATACTCTGCCTATTGGGAAATCCAGCAGTGGGCTTGTCATGGACACAAGAAATAGCGCTAAAATGGGACAAAAATAACACAAATTAGGGTTCACCTTTCATCCCAGCTAATATTATGAGGTGCAGTTATTCTCCTATGCTAAGTATAAGTGCACAGCACCTCAAAGTTGTGCCTTGTAGACTGGTCTCACACTTGTTTTATGTGAGCACAAATGAGAAGGACAGAGAGCCAGGTAATGCATAAGATTATTTTATTCCACTTAGATGAAAAATATTAGGTACTAAATATCTATAGCAATTCAACATAGTATAAAATCTAAGCATTACAAATCCCAGGCTAAGCAGAGTATTATATATATATATATATATATATATATATATATACTTGCAGATAAGAAAAGATTATCACATACCAGTCACCAATCAGTCTTGTCTTGTACCTAGTACCTCATGTGTTCGCTACTGATTATATTGGGTCAGCCCTAAGGTTATATATGTTTCTGTAGGGACATAGGCGTGCGCACAGGGTGTGCCGGGTGTGCCCAGGCACACCCTAATCGGCCCCGTGCGCACCGGCCAGGAAGCTGGGGATTTTTTTTTTTTTTTAATATATCTGCCGCGAGGGAGCGCTGATTTAAACTACCAAGCGCTCCCTCGCGGCATCTATGTGACAAGCCGCAGAGAGACCCAGGCTCTGTAGTAATACAGAGCGCTGGGAGATGACATCATCTCCCAGCGCTCTGCATTACAGAGAGCAGCGCGCGGGAGCTTCAGCTCTGTGCCGAAGGAGGCACAGAGCTCCCTTATGGCACACCTCTAGACCACCAGGGACTGAAGGTAGGGGATGGAGAGGGTATTGTGGAGATGAATGGGGCATTGTGGAGATGAAGGGGCATTATGGAAGGGGACAATGTGGAGCTGATGTCAATGTGAGGGCAAGTTGGAGTTGATGGGGCAAGCTGGAGCTGATGGGGGCAATGTGAGGGCAAGTTGGAGCTGATGGGGGCAAGTTGGAGGTGATGAGGGCAATTTGGAGCTGATGGGGATAAGATGGAGGTGATGGGGAAAGTCGGAGCTGAGGGCAATGTGGAGATTATGGGGGCAATGTTAGGGCAAGTTGGAGCTGATGGGGGCAAGTTGGAGCTGAGGGCAAGTTAGAGCTGATGGGGGCAATGTGAGGGCAAGTTGGAGCTGATGGGGGCAATGTTAGGGCAAGTTGGAGCTGATGGGGGCAAGTTGGAGCTGATGAGGGCAATGTGAGGGCAAGTTGGAGCTGATGGGGCAAGTTGGAGCTGATGAGGGCAATGTGAGGGCAAGTTGGAGCTGAGGGCAAGTTGGAGCTGATGGGGGCAGTGTTAGGGCAAGTTGGAGCTGAGGGCAAGTTAGAGCTGATGGGGGCAATATTAGGACAAATTGGAGCTGATGAGGGCAAGTTGGAGCTGAGGGCAAGTTGGAGCTGATGGGGGCAGTGTGAGGGCAAGTTGGAGCTGATGGGGATAAGATGGAGGTGATGGGGCAAGTCGGAGCTGAGGGCAAGTTAGAGCTGATGGGGGCAATGTGAGGGCAAGTTGGAGCTGATGGGGGCAAGTTGGAGCTGATGGGGGCAATGTTAGGGCAAGTTGGAGCTGATGGGGCAAGTTGGAGCTGATGGGGCAAGTTGGAGCTGATGGGGGCAATGTTAGGGCAAGTTGGAGCTGATGGGGGCAATGTGAGGGCAAGTTGGAGCTGATGGGGGCAAGTTGGAGCTGATGAGGGCAATGTGAGGGCAAGTTGGAGGTGATGGGGGCAAGTCAGAGCTGAGGGCAATGTGGAGATTATGGGGGCAATGTTAGGGCAAGTTGGAGCTGATGGGGGCAATATGGAGCAGATGGGGGGCAATAATTTATTTAGCTAGCACACACACATATATATTACATACGCACACGCACGTGTGTGTTTGTGCTTTTGGGTGCACACCCTAATGCAATTGGCTGCGCACGCCTATGTGTAGGGATGACCCAACCAATCATTATTCTGTATCACAAATTAGTATTCTGATAACTGATACTGTTGGACAAATCATTATCATGGGATGCAAAATTATTATTCCAATATCTGTTTCGGTCAGGACACCTAACAGAAAATGTCTGTGTAAACAGCACATATTGTTAGGCCCACTGGCAAAAAGTATCCACATCTATTGTGGCCTGCCTAAACAGAATTAGCATAGTGACAATATACTTTCAGATTCCCTCCATACAATAAAAAACATTGTGGAAACAGATTCAGCTTATTTTTCCAACAATAAGTAACATCGTGATAACATAAAGGGGTCATTGCGGTTTTGTGACTTCCCTTATTTTGGAGAGAATATAACTTATGTCTATTGCAATAGGTTACAGATGTATGGTCATTTCCTGAACACTACGCCTTGTGGTTTTGGCTAGTTTTTCTGTTTTTTTGCAATTTCTCTCAGTCCAAGGAATTATTCTAACTGAAGTGTAGTTGTAACCCTTTCGTAACTGGACCAGAGTATATATGTATCTATATATGTATACATATATATATGTATACATATATATATATATATATATATATATATATATATGCAGGTATATAATGCTAATAAAGGAAAGAAACTTTAATGCCAACCAGGGGCGTTTATTGGTTCCAAAACGATTTGGGGCTAGAGCCCACAGCAAAATTCAACATAGTGCCTGCCACCTGCTGTATTGATGATAATGTTGTAGTGAGGAATGGGTAGTGAGCTAATACTGTTGCCATTTTTTTGTTCTAACTAAAGACACAATGGTCCATAATTATAAATGCAAACAGAAATTATTTTGGCGTAAACCAAATGTACCACAGAGGGACAAATCAAAATTCCTGTTAAATAGGGGGTTTCACCCCTTTAATGCTAGAGAGGTCTCCAGTACATTACAAAGCAATGCATTGGAGACCACTCTAGCATTTAAGAGGTTAAAAATCTCTATTCAAGGGCAGTGGAATTGAAGAATTTTTATTTGTCCCTTATTGTGCAGTTGGTTTACTCCAGAATAAAACCAGTTTGCTGTAATACATATGGCCATTAATCTATACTTGCAGCAGCTCTGTGTTGTTAATATAAAGCACACACATATAATTACATTGCAGCTGAAACACATTGTATTAAAATGTTCTATGTACTGACAACTGAAACGTGAATACATACGTCCTGAGCTGCATTTACAATATAATGTAATCCTTTATCTATGTTAAGTACATTACATTGCAATGTACATCTTTCGTTTTTTATATCACAGAGCTAACAGTTGAAGTGGTGCTTCTCTAGTGATACCACAGAGCTTACCAGGGGCCCACCAATTTTATTTCTTTGTTGATAATTGTATTTGATGGTCAAAAATAATGACCAGAGATTACAAGCCAAGAAGGAGCTTCATAAGAGAGTTTGCATTCTGTAGAGCAGGGGTGCCCAGACTTTAGGGTTCTACTGTTTTGTTAGTCATTCTAACACCATCTTCTACTTTACCAACATGGAGACCTCTCCAACAGGTTTTTGGACAGTGCAGCTTAAGCCCCGCCCACCACCAACACACACACACACACACACACACACACACACACACACATACACCACTCCTCTTTTTTATGTCCATTTCAGATTTCCTGCTTTATCCATTTCTGCCATCCCTGTACCAATAATTCTCACCATTTTTCCTACCACACTCTTTCTCTCCCTCTTTCCTTCCCATCTTCCACTGTCTCTCTGCTGCTATTCTGCAAACCAGGCATAATGAATGTCTGTATGTCCACATGCCCTATGCTGCTTTACAGAATAACAGCAGGGAGACAGTGTGGAATGGGAAGGAAATAGACAGTGAAACAGGGAACTTGTATCCCTGCCCACTGGTAGCCACAGATTCCCATCATACATTGTGTGACACCACCAGCCTTGTTCCCTTGCCCACTGGTAGCCAGTGATTCTCCACATACACTGTGTTGCCTTGCCACATGTGCTCCCCTGGCCACTGGAAGCCACATATTCCCCACATACATTATGTGACCCCCACCAGCCTTTTTCCCCTGCCTACTGGTACCCACAGATTTCGCACATATATTGTGTGACCCCAACAGCATTGTTTCCCTGCCCACTGGTAGTCACAGACTCCCCACATACACTGTGTGACTCCCCACTGTGTCCCTCTGTCCACTGGTATTCCTCACATACACTTTGTGATTCCCAACAGCCATTTAACCCTGGTCACTTGTAGCCACAGATTCCTATCATACACTATGTGACCTCCCCTCCAGCCTTATTACCCTGCTCACTGGTAGCCACATATACTGTACATACACTATATGACCCCCACCAACCTTATTCCCCTAACCACTGGTAGTCACAGATTCTCTACATACACTATGTGACCCACCCTTCTCTTGTTCCCCCGCCCACTGGTAACCACAGGTTCCTCACATACACTATGTGAGCCCCACCAGCCTTATTCCCCTGCTCACTGAAAGCCACTGATTCCCCACATACACTGTGTGACCCCCACCAGCCTTATTAACCCTACCCACTGGTAGCCACATAGTCCCAACATTCACTATGTGACCCCCCCTTACTCCCCTGCCCACTGGTAGCCATAGATTCCCCACATACACTATGTGATCCCCAGCAGCAGCCAACCCAGAAATTCTCCACATATACTATGTGACCCCCCTACCATCCTTGTTTTCCTGCACACTGCTAGTCATATTATTTCTCCCATCTATACTGTCCCTCATACCTTCTCTTCTGTTCTGCCCCATTCTGCTTTCTGTTTCAGTATAGAGCCATGGGCTCCACACTGCCTCCACTGGTACTACCGGGTGCATGTTGATGACCTTATCGCAAAGCACCAGGAAGTGCTAGAAGAGACAGTGTGGAGCCAAAGGCTCCATGCTGAAGCTGAGAACAGTGAGGCAGCAGCCTGCTATTCCAAGCTATATATGTCCACAAGTTGCTGGGCCAGCAACCAGCCTTAGACACAGCAGGAGGAGTGAGTCTCTGGAACACACAACCCATATATATGATTGGGGCCAGCCTTGCCCTGATGATGGCCTGACATTCGGGGCTGCCTACTGACACACACACAGCCTCAGAAAAATGGCACACCCAAAACCCCCAACATACTCACAAGGCTCAACTCTCAATATAAATGGTTCAAAGCAACCATTTTTGCCGTTTTGTCATGCAATATTGGCCCGTGCAGCTAATAAAATAAATAACCCCATCTCCCCTCCCCAAAAAAATTCTCATGCAGTTGTATGCATGACTCAGTAAACAAGGAATGCGATACCTGTCTGGTAGTAATAGGGATAAAAAAATTAAGTGGATTTACGTGTAGGACTATTTTCCTCTGACGTCCAGTTAAATCCAGAAAGCAGACAATGTTCTTAATGTCTGGATTGTTGAATTTGCGTGTGTTGTGTGTTTGTATAGTGTGTGTGTTATGTGTTTGTGTATTGTGCTGCATGTGTGTGTATTGTATGTGTATTGTGTGAGTGTATTGTGTGTGTGTATTGCATGTGTGTTGTGTGCGTGCGTGTTGTGTGAGTTTGTTTTTCATATGTGTGTTGTGTGTGTTTTGCATATGTATGTGTGTGTATTGCATGTGAGAGTGTATTGTGCGTGTATATTGCACGTGTGTATTGTTTGTGTGTTTTGAGATGTTTGTGTGAGTTTTTTGTGCATGTGTGTATTGTGTGGTTGTTTGTATTGTCTGTGTGTGTTGTGCACCTTGTGATGTGTGTGTTTTTTCTGTGTGTATTTATTGTGTGTGTTTATTGTCTGTTTGTGTTGTGCATGTATGTATTGTGTGTGTGTGTGTGTGTTGTTTTCCATTGTAAATATGTATTGCTTGTGTGTATGTTGTGTGTGTGTATTGTGTGTATTGTTTCTGTGTTTTTCAAGTGTGTGTTGTACATGTGTGTTGTGGTGTATTAGGTACCTGTGTATTGTTTGTATGTGTTGTGCGTGTGTTTATTGTGTATGTTGTGCATTTGTGTATTGCTTGTGTGCACTGCATGTGAGTGAATATTGTGCATGTGTATTGCATGTATGTATTGTTTGTGTGTTTTGCATGTGTGTTGTGGTATATTGTGTGTATTGTTTATGCGTGTGTTTGTGTCTTTTTGTGCATGTGCGTGTTGTGTGTGTGTGTGTGTATATTGTCTGTGTTGTGTGTATCTGCATGGATTTTCTGTGTTGTGCATGTGTAGTGCGTGTGTATATTGTGCATGTGTATGTATTGTATTGTATTGTGCATACGTATTGTGTGTATTGAGTGTTGCACATGTTTTGGTTGTGTGAGTTTTGCACATGTGGTGTATGTGTGTATTGTGTATTGTGTGTCTTTGTGTAATGCTTGTATGTGTGCGTGTTTTGCATGTTTTTTTCTGCATGTGTGTATTAAGTATTTTTTTCTGCGTGTGTGTATACTGTGCGTGTGTGTATTTTGGGCATGTGTGTTGTGCAAGTGTGTGCATGTGTTGAGTATTGTCTGTTTGTGCTTTGGATGTGTATTGCATGCATGTATGTATTGTGTGTGGTGCGTATTGTGTGTGTTGTGCATATGTATTGCATGTGTGCTGTACATGTGTATGTATTGTGGTATGTGTATGTATTGTGGGGTGTGTGTGTAAGGCCCCTGCAATTCCTTACAGAGATTATCACAAAAGGGGCAGGGGGGTGGAAAGGGCATGTTTGTTTTTTGGAAGAGGAGAAATTCATTCCCCCGTGTGTCCTGGTCAGACAGTATACAGAAGACATGAATAACGTCTCCTTACTGATGCCCCGGGTGTGTTTGTCCGCCCAGGGGTGTGTGTGTGGCTGGAGATGGAGAATCTGGCACAATGCCAGTCTTCTCCTTTTATTAATTACATTAATTAATACAGAAGAAGATGTGTACCTTTGTTCATTAATCCTTTGAGTGCTAGAGAGGTATCCAGCGCATTGTGTTGCAATGAGTTGGATACCTCTCTGGCACTCAAAGGATTAAAACTCTGTTGTAGTTGATAGTTGGGCTCTGGCATATCTCTGTCAAAATGTTGACATGATTCTAAAAGACCATGATTGGTGCTTCTGTAATCCATACCTATTGTCTGTTATGAAGAACTGTGAACTAAATACAAATATGAGATAAAGCACATACTTTGCAAAATGAATATCCACATATACAAAATACACCCAAAACTAAACATATCCAATAATAAACAATTAAAGTAACTCCCTAAGTCCTAAAAATGAACTGGGGTTATATACACTTAAATATACACTTAAATATCCTGTACTTACAGTAGAGAACGAAAACACAAAAACAAACAGCGCAAGGGATATCTCTAAGCGTAGTATGCTTGTAAATTCTTATTTCTTCACCATCACCACGTGTCCACAATATGGTACTCACATTTATGAGAGGTTATTACTGCCTCTCAGTATTCCCCACACACCTGGTATAAACCCCAGGTCGGTTATAAACTCTCCGTCTCCCAGGTACTTCCACCTCTCCTTCCAATTTTCTTCCAACAGCTTTCTCCTTCTGTTGTTGACTCTAAGCAATTAATTGCACCGTATAATAACAAGGGATATAATCTCCTCTAAACGTGTGGAAACTGCTGGGAATCTATTCAGCAGGAATATGAATAGTACCATATACTAGTGGTATTCGGTAGATATAGAAATTTATTAGGTAAAAAATATAAAGAATAAAATAGCAATACTCAATAAAATAACAGATAATATTGTATCAACAAAATATCAGCTTACGCGTTTCGTAGGACCTGCCTACTTCTTCAAAAGCTACTATTAAAAATACTTGCCATTTTTCATCCACTATTTATGGGGAGTCTTCTCCCGGTCACCGCTGCCCCACAGACGCCACTTTCCTCAACTTCCGTTCCCTTCCCCTATACTTCCGCCCAAACTTTTCTTGCTCTCTATTTCCACGTTCCAACTCGGAACGCATCAACTGCGCATGCCTCATCAATATCACGAGCGATTAACTCTCCAATCCCGATCCCCTCAAATATGTTTGAATAAGCGGGGGTCCACAAGGAAACGGAAAGTTAAAGCTGCAGAGTGCCGAAGACGAAGTCTCCCCCTAAATATATTGTTTGTAATAAACTTAACTGCTGCCTCCTGTCACCACTCACACTCTGCGGGCCAGAGTGTTGTGTTTTCGTTCTCTATAGTACGTTGATGGGATTCCCTACCTATATAACAGAGGCAATGGATTCCAGAGGACTCTCGGAAAGTTTTATCTTGCTCTGTGAGAAGGACTATTTATTGTAAAGAAAGGGATTGTTCCCTATTGTCTTCTTTTTGTTTGAAGAATAATTTTTTTTCTATATATCTTTATATATTTATTTGATTATTATTTGATATCCTTGTTTATTTTTGTGGCGCTCCCTAAAGTGTCCCACGGTTGGAACTTGTAGTAGTTCCGTCCCGAGGGTACACATATATATATATATATTTATATATATTTATTTTGTGTACTTACAGCAGTCTTACATGTGCTCTGTGGGAGCAGACATTCCTGACTTTTCCAGACCTCTAAGTACCAAAGCAACCCTAAGGGGATTGTCCAAGATTGTCTGTAAATGGGATGAGGTAAGATTACAGACTTTCTGAATGCAAGAACAATCCCACCCCCATCTATGTATCTTTCCAGGTTATAATTAATTTCATAAATATAAGCACAAAAAAGCTTTGCCGCTATTGAAATAATAACAAGTTGTTGGCCAAGATTATGGAGAGCGCTGCCATGTTGGTTGGCAGCTCCCACCTCCCAGTACATGTCATTCTTCCATGGAAAAACTGCCCACTCCATGTAGTCTGCATTGCCTGACCTACGTGCCAGATCAGGGATGTACTAATAAAATGTGGAGGGAGGGATTGGCTAATAAGGGGGGAGATATTTTGAAGTCGTGCGTTATAGCTTGTGGCACACTAAGGTACTTTTTAGAAGCATGCTATCTTGGTGACCTTAAAGGTATAGTAATGTTTCACAATAAAAGCAGCTCCAAGTAATCTTCATAGTATTTGGGCCATGGAGAGTGTTATTTCAATACTGTCAGAGTTGTAGTTCAGGAGTAATTGAATGATAAAGTATCCTCCCGATTTTACTGATGTAACACTGCTCACTGCAGACAGAAAGACTGTCCAGATGGATCGTAGAGATGGACAATCTTCAATTAGCATAAGGGAAAAACCTGTCAATGGGGGCAGGGCTTTCATTGTTCTCACAGTAAGAAGATTGTTCCTTGCTGTGACCTGTCTGATCCAGAGACCAGATTCCACATCTGAGGGGAGGAGACTTACATTAGGTAAAAGGGGCGGAAGGGTGAAACTTTATCATTCAATTACTCTTGAACTACAACTCTTACAGTATTGAAAAATAACACTCTCCATGGCCCAAATACTATGAAGATTAATCAGAGCTTCTGTTTTTGTGAAACATTACTATCCCTTTAAAGTTTTATCAACATGTTTGATTTGTAGTTGTTAATTATTCTTTAACCCTTTGAGTGCCACAGAGAGGCATCCAACGCATTGCGTTTAAATGTGTTTGATACCGCTCTGGCACTCAAGAATCACTTGTTTCTGGAGGTACCTTTCTTTTTATCAAGGCTATTGGTTCCTGAAAATATTTTCCATTACTCAAATATTTCTCAAATAGTTCCTGTGCTGTGTTTGAACAGACAATAATGAGTCAGTTTCCCAACAGTCATTTTTATAATTAGGGTTGATTTGAACTGATGGGTCACACATAAATAACTCTGGAAACTCCACACTATGGTCATTATGTACAAAATACCGGAAGAGCAATTCTGGAGCAAATCAACTGCACAGTAGGGGACAAATAAGAAGTCCCATTAATTTTAATGAAATGTTTAACCCCTCGAATGCTAAAGAGCTCTTTGCAATGTATTGCAAACGTTTTAGTAATCCAAGGGTTAAAAATCCCATTTAAATCAATAGGAAGATTTGGGAATTTTCATGTCTTCCTTACAGTTCATTTGGTTTGTTCCAAGAGTCCTCCTTTCTTCTTTTGGGCATAAAGCCCTGTGCATATAATACAGTTTAATCAGGATATATAAAAACAGAGAACATTCGGATACTGTATAAACATTAAAAAAAACACGTTCAAAGGTAGCTGTGCCTTAGGAATAAGTTTCTCTTGTGCATGGATTTCATTTAAACTGGAAATACAGAAAAAGAAATATATTTTTTTGTAACAACTGCATATATTTCCAGCTGCACAATCCTGCAGTCACATTCTGGCTATGGGTTTGGATCTGTTTGCCAAATTGCATTGTTTTTCAATTGTAGTCCCCTTTAAAAAGCTGAAAAACACTCCAAAATGACTCAAAATGAGGCTGAAAATGCCAAAGTAAAGTGGTCAAATTTTGGCCACTTTCCTTGGGCCAAATTTGAAACTATCAGTGGACCCATGTTGGGGGTCAGACAGTGTATGTGGGTGCTGGGACTACCAATGGAACCAGGCCGCGAGGCAGACAGTGTATGTGGGATCTGTAGTTACCAATGGAACTAAGTTGGGAGGCAGGCAGACAATGTATATGAAGACTGTGACTACCAGTGGCACCACTGGAAGTCACAACCCCACATACATAATCTATCTTCACCCCAGCTTGGTTCCATTGGTAGCCACAGCCCCCACATACACTGTCTGCCCCCCTGCCTGGTTCCACTGGTAGCCACAGCTCCCAAGTACAGTGTCTGCCTGCCTCCTAGCCTGGTTTCCCTGGAGGTCACAGCTTCCACACAGAATGTCAGCTCTCCAGCCTGGTTCTACTACTCCAGTGGAACCAGGCTGGTGGGTAGCCAATTTATGTGATGGCTGTGACTACCGGTGGAGCCAGGCTGGGGGCAGACTGTGCATGTGGGTATTTGTGAATACCAGTAGAACTAGACTGGGGGCAGATAGTGTATATAGAGCAATATTTCAGCTGTAAGCTCTGTGGTTGGTATCGTGTGTAGCTCCATTTCAATTGTAAGCTCTGTGATATCACTTATGTTGCACAATTTCAGTTGTAAGCTCTATGGCATCACCTGTGTAGCCCAATTTCAAATTGTAAGCTCTATGGTATCACTTATGTAGTCTCATTTCAATTGGAAGCTCGGTGCTACACAAGTGATTCCACAATATAGGTACATCCTATATAATAATTCGCTAGGATGTTTGTCAGAAGCCGTCATGCGCAGTAGAGACTGCGTGCATTTGGTAGCCTATACTGCGCATGATTGCATCACGTGAGTGAGGCGACGCAAGATTGCATTGCATGGAGCAGTGAGGTAGCGGTTACCCCCCTGGCACTCAAAGGGTTAACATTACCCGGACCTTGGCCTATGTACACGGGCTTTTACACTGGTTTTTTATATATGTAACCAAGGAGGTGCCCAGTATATTTAGGGTCTTGTAGGTTAGAGGTTAGAGGGACTGTCCCTTGTATGAGTTAATCCTTGGGTATAGTTCAATTGGAGACATCTCTAACAGCCAAGAGGTTAAAAGACGGGCTTATCATAGCAGAATTTGTTTTTGTTTTGTTTTTTTATAGAAAGATGATGTCAGTACTCTGTCATACACCATAGCAACTGCACTCTACCCTCAGAGGTCACAATGATATTGCTGGAGTGTATGTTGCCTACTACTGTATTGATTTAATAGAAAAAGGAAGATGCCAATCAAATCATTCTAGGGTACCAAGGTGTCTTACACCTCCATATTTATGACCATGATGCGTTATTCCTTAAATTGTGTGTGTAAGTTTTTTTTTTGAGTGGTATATATGGTGCATGTGTTTGGGTGTGCATGGTGGGATGTGTTTGTGTGTGTGTATATATATTTATGTGCATGTATGAATGTGTGTATGTTAAGCATGTGATGTTTGTGTATATGTTTGTGTGTGTATGTAAGTGTGTGTGTGTGTGTGTGTGTGTGTGTTACAATGCAAAACGCACAGGAAAAAGACAGAACAGAGACAGACTGACTAAAGAGGGAGATATGCACAAGAAAGAGAGACCTGGAAGTTGGCTGTTAAAGATATTTACCAATGCTGTAGAGCATTTTACAAACTATAAGAGGATATCACTGATCAGGTCAATAAACCATTACACAAGACCAGCAATATATTACATGTGACCATTGGCATATTACATGAGATCATCAGGGATTATATGAGACCAGCAGGGTATTGCATGAGATCAACAAAGTATAACATGAGACCAACAGCATTTCACATGACACCAAAAGGTTATATTATATGAAATCAGTAGAGTATTCTGAGACAGAATGAGACCAGAAGGATATTTCATGAGACCAGCAGGTTCTTACATGAGACCAGCAGGATTTTACATGATATCAGCAGGTTCTTACGTGAGACCAGAAGGTTCTTACATGAGACCAGCAGGATATTACATGAAACCAGCAGGGTATTACATGAGACCAGCATGGTCTTACATAAGATCAGAAGTGTCTTACATGTGACCAGCAGGGTCTTACAAGAGACCACCAGGATATTACCTGAGGCCAACAGAGTATTACATGAGACCTGCAGAGTATCATCATACCAGCAGAGTACTACATGAGACAGATCAGTGTAATACATCATCCATGTACTGGTACATTGCCCTGTGAATACATGGTAGACAATCAGCCCTGTTATGAGAAGAGTCAGTAGTAATATGTTGAACAGGAATATAACCCTTTGTAGGTTACAAAGGTCTATAATGTGTTGTGGACCTCTTTAGCATCCAAAAATGCAGGTCTTGTTTACTATCCTTAATTACATTTAAAAAAGTACATACATTGCATTGTGCAAGGCTGACTCTCCCCATTACATCCAAGGTGATGCAACCGTGCTTCACATACAGAGTAGACCATCTAATCGCAGACCGATCCATGTATGAATTGCATCATTCTTACAAATACATTACTTTGAAGCCTGTTGTGGTCTCCTTTTATCCTAATTAGATAATTAGGACAAGATATGGCATCAGATGTATTAAGGAAAAATGTTCCCATTTGACATTATAATATTTTCTTGTTAGGTTAAACAGGTGCAGTGTCATAAGTTTTGCAGAGACAGTTAACCCCTTAGACGCATTTTAAAGCAATTCCTTGGAAACCTCTATAGCATTCAAGGGGTTAACCCACTGAGTGCCAGAGGGGTACGCAACACGTTCCTCTGGAACTCAAAGGGTTAAAGTGGACCCCCTCTTTTGAGTTAGAATAACCACATTAACATAAAAACACACAAACACAAACACAGGAATACAACAATGGCTCATTAAGTTGTATTTCAATATGCAAATTAGCCCTTGTGAAAGTAGTCACGGCAAAATAGTAAACCTGGAGAAAGCATGGCAGATTCATGGTAATCATGGTGTATGGGCAGCGGATCCACAGAGCTGTAATCAAAGGAAATATGGCATCATATCGCCAACCTGGCCTCTTATAGGCCCTTAACCCTTTGAGTTGTCAGAGGGGTATCCAATGCATTGCTTTTCACTCAAAGAGTTAATGCATCACTCCCCTGAACTCAACACTCTTCCCACTGAAGCATGTGTCTGCAGTCCTAGAGCTCGGTAGCAAATCAAATCACTTCTACAGATGTAAAATCCATTACTATTTAACCCTTTGTTGCATACCCTTGTGGCACTCAAAGGGTTAATGAATCATTCTGAGAAATCAGTTTACACTGAATTTACTAATAGCGACAGTTAGGAATTTCTTTCCAGATTATTTTATTAGTTATTTATTTATTATTAATAGGTATAAGTGAAAAATGGTTGGAGGTGGTGATTTGGACAGTATTGGGCACTGGAGCAAAAGCCCCCTGCTTAATCCTGGACAAATCATAACAGGAGCTAGCCAGAGGTGGTGGTGGTGATTTGGACAGGGTTGGCCAAGGGTAAAGCTGCAGAGCTACTCAGCTATACACTGGGAATTCACTGCCCCATCTCTTCCTCTCTACCACCCTCCTTTCATCACTCCACCTCCCACATCAGAATGACCACGGTACTCGTTTATAGCTGCTCAGGTGTCAACATGTAAGTGAGGATGATGGGAGCTAAACACAGGACCATGGATCACCCATCCATGCTGGTCAAGGTGTTCTAATAAGATGACGTTGGTGTCCCATTGGATGGCCCACTCAGTTTATCCTCTGCCTCACTCTGATTAGCTCAAAGCAATGTGCCTCTCCAGCACATAAGTATGAACAAATCAGCATTTTGGAGCCTCTATATGAGAGTGAGAGTAATATAGACAGGGAACAGCTCTGTACCCTGGGACACCAGAGCACTAGAGACACCAAAACAGAACATCCTGGCCAATTTGTGGACCTCCATCCAATTACCATCATCCTCAGCTACATGTTGTCAGGCTGTCTTGAGTGATACACTCCCACACGCACATGTGTACATGCACGCACGCACATACAGTCACATGCTTACGTATATTTTACATTTCTAATCCTGCTTGTGATTTCTCTTTTAGTGCCAAAAAGATCCCCAGCTGGTTGACAAGATAATGAAGGATCTTGACTCTAATAAAGACAACGAGGTTGACTTCAATGAATTTGTGGTTCTCGTGGCAGCCCTGACTGTCGCTTGTAATGATTTCTTTGAGGAGCAATTACGGAAAAAGGGCAAATAGATATAATTCAGTAATTTCTGTGATGAATCAGAGTGTAACAAAGAAATGTCAGCATTATGAATATGTATTGTATCATGTCAACCATTACTAAACAATAAACCTAGAAACCTTGGATTTTGGTCTTTGCAGTTATTTACCAATGAAACCTTGTATGTAGACATCTGAGTCATTTAGCATAATGGTATATATCATTATGGAATTTTTACTCATGTATTACAGCTCTGGAGCAAAAATAACCCATGCAGATTTATAATTCCCTTTCCTGTAAGACAAAATATGATGTTCAAAAGAAAAGTGGAGAAGTTCTGGAGCAAACCATTTGCACTATAGGGAGGAGCTAAAAATTCCTATTGATTTAAGTGGGGATGTTTATCCCTTGAATGCTAGAGAGGTCTCCAACACATTGCTTTGATTTTGAGGGGTTAAAATGCCCATTGAAATCAATGGGAATTTTAGGAATTTCTAGTTCTCCCCTATAGTGCAAATGGTTTGCCCCAGAACTACTTTTCATTTTAACGTACGCCCTTAGGCTACTAGTTTGTAGCAGTAAAATCGTGAGGGGAAAAAGGAGATTCACTTGATTGCTTTCTTCTCTTATTTTCCATACACTTTTACTGGCTTTTACATATGATTTAACCCTTTGAGTGCCAGAGGGGTAGGCAACGCATTGCAAAGCAATGCTTTGTGTACCCCTCTGGCACTCAAAGGGTTAAATACAAGTTCTTTACTCTTTTTCTTCTTGCATATTTTGCTTGAAATAGAAACATCTGATTAAAAACACACTGATGATCTAAGTAAAAGTGTGTGATTCTGGGACAAAGCAGCTGCATCACAGGGACAAATAAAAATGTATTTGAATTGAATAGGGTTTTATCCCCTTTTAATGCTAGTGTGGTCTCACACACATTGTTTTGCAATGCCTTGGAGACATGTCTAGCATTCAGTGGCTAAAAGGGATAATAATGTTTCACAAAAAAAAAGCAGCTCCAATTAATCTTCTTAGTATTTGGGCCGTGGAGAGTATTATTTAAATACTGTCAGAGTTGTAGTTCAAGAGTAACTGAATGATAAAGTATCCCCCTCCCGCCCCTTTTACTGATGTAACACTACTCACCTCAGAGCAGCAAGACTGTCCAGATGGATCTCAGAGAGGGAAAATCTTCAGTCAGCATAAGGAAAAAACCTGAAAAACCTGTCAAGGGGGGGTCAGGGTTTTCCTTATCCTCACAGTAAGAAGATTATCCCTTGCTGTGAGCTGTCCGGTCAAGTGACCAGCTTCCACATCTGAGGGGAGGGGTCTTACACTAGGTAAAAGGGGCGGGAGGGGGATACTTTATCATTCAATTACTCTTGAACTACAACTCTGACAGTACTGAAATAACACTCTCCATACTATGAAGATTAATCGCTGCTGCTGTTTTGGTGAAACATTACTATCGCTTTAAAAGTCCCATTGAAATTCATTTGAATTTGGAAGATTGTTTTTTGTCCCCTATAGGGTAGTTGGTTTGCTTCAGAATGGAACCACTTTTCTTTATCAGATCAGCCCCACAGAAAATACAACTACCTGCATTTTTAATGAGAATCCATTGTGATTCCATTGAAAACAACAGTCAAAATCTGATGGAGCTAAAATGCCCAAAGTTTCAGCAACCTGAGTTACCTAAGTTAGCTTTTAACATTGCTTCTCAATGTATTGGATACCCCTCTGGTACTCAAAGGGTTAAAATAGCCCATGTGAACAGAACAACCACAGGCCATGATATCAAACACGTGTTTCATCCAGGGGTGGACTGACAGGACCCAGGGCCCATGGTCCAAAAAAAAGGCCTGGGACCCCTGCTCAATGCTATCAATGGCCCCTCCCCATGACATCATTGGCCCCACCCCTTGTCATCATTGGCCCCACTCCATGACATACATATATAAAAACTAAAAAATAAATAAAACTAACCTTACACTGCAGGTTGGCTGGAGGCTACTTGGCACCTGGCTGGATAGCTTGAGGTTGTGCTGGCTCTCTGGCCTGGTGGCTGTGCCTGTAGCAAGTACAATGTTTCATATATAATTTGCAAAAGTATGGTGGCCTGGGGGAGTAATGGATGGCCTGGGGAGGTACCCCAGGACATCCAGTACCCCCAGGACATCCAATAACCCCTCAGGCCATCCAGTACCCCCCAAAACATCCAGTACCCCAGTCCATCCAGTACTCCCCAAGACATCCAGTACCCAAAGGCCATCCAGTACCCCCCAGGACATCCAGTACCCCCAGGACATCCAATAACCCCTCAGGCCATCCAGTACCCCCCAAGACATCCAGTACTCCCAGGCCATTAAGTATCCCCCAAGACATCCAATAACCCCCAACACATCCAAGATTCCCCCCAAGACATCCAGTACCCCCCAGGCCATCCAGTATCCCCCAACATATCCAGTAACCCCCAACACATCCAAGATTCCCCCCAAGACATCCAGTACCCCCCAAGACATCCAGTACTCCCAGGCCATCAAGTACCCCCCAGGACATCCAATAACCCCCAACACATCCAGTAACCCCCAACACATCCAAGATTCCCCCCAACACATCCAGTACCCCCAGGCCATCCAGTATCCCCAACACATACAGTATCCCCAACACATCCAGTACCCCCCAACATATCCAGTAACCCCCAACACATCCAAGATTCCCCCCAAGACATCCAGTACCCCCAGTCCATCCAGTATCCCCAACACATCCAGTAACCCCCAACACATCTAAGATTCCCCCCAAGACATCCAGTACCCTCAGGCCATCCAGTATCCCCCAAGACATCTAGTACCGCCCAAGACATCAGTACCCCCCAAGACCATCCAGTACCCCCTAAGACATCAGTACCCCCCAGGCCATTCAGTACCCCCCAAGACATCCAGGATCCCCCAAGACATCCAGTAGCTCCACAAGCCATCCAGTACCCCCCCAAGACATTCAGTACCCCCCAGGCCATCCAGTACCCCCAAGAAATCCAGTACACCCCTGAGCCATCCAGTACCCACTACTAGGCCATCCAATACCCCCCAGCCCATCCGATACCTCCACAAGCTGTCCAGAACCCCCCCAGGCCATCCAGTACCCCCCTCCAGGGCACTATACACTGTGAGGCCTCAGTGCCTCATGAGCACAGTGTGGTAGACAGCAGCAGCTTTCAATAGGTGCGGGTGGGCCCCTTAACAGCAGGCAGGCAAGCGGAAGGGTGGCAGATTATTAACATTGCTGGTGGTGGTGGCAGGTCCCCCTTGGTCACAGGCCCTCGGTCCATGACTGAATGCCCAAATGGTCAGTCTGCCCCTGGTTTCATCCATGCACTAATAGCAATGTGTAAAGGAAACAGAGATGAACATAGCCTATCTTAACCCGTTCAGTACTAGACGGGTATACAATACATTACAAAGTAATGTGTTACCCACACCCTTGGCACTCAAAAATCTACAAAATATTACGCTCAACAAAACCATTTGACCTGAATGCACAAAGCAATGTACCATATGGCAGGAGAACCTAAACCTATCCTTAAGCCCACCAAAGAAAAAAAATATGACTATCAATTAACCCTTTGAGAGCCAGAGAGGTATCCAACGCATTGCAATGCAGATACCTCTCTGCCTCTCAAAGGGTTACATATGTGCCCCAGTTACTAGGCAGAGTCTTCCAGACAGTATGGTTTGCAGGAGCACTACAAAGAGGTCATTGCTGCCTATACCGAGTATTGGTGTGTCTCTAATGAACGCTTTGGACTTGTTTTTCCATAGGGAACATAGAAACATCCACACTGATTTAACTAAGGCTTTCAACCCCATAAATGCTAGAAGTCTCCAGTGAATGAAGAAGCATTGGGGACCTGACACTGAGCTCCCTCGATCTGCTTCCAGAGAGCTGTTCTTTTTGTCAGGTACTGTGAAATAAGGTAGCGATCTAACGCACACAGCACTCAGTGCTGCTGTGTTAGTGTTACATTATATCACATCCTGCTTTGACGGTCAACTGACCAAAAAATTCTTTGGAAACAGGGAATATAGGAGATTTTAATTTACATATTATGCATTGCCAGAATATCTGTGAAATCGAACTAAAAGATTACTATCATACAGCATTATATCTACAGTTTCTAGTATATAGGGATCTCTCTGCTCAAGACTGCTTTTAGGTTACTCCTCCTCCCAGCAAACAATAGGCCTCAACAGACCTAAATGACTGAATGACTGACAAAGGACACAAGGGCGAGATTAATTAAGGAGTGATAGAGATGACTTCTCCACTGATATCATTTCTCCAATTCTTATGTTATTCTATGGAGCCAATGCACTAAGATTTCTCTACCTTTGGAGATCATAGTGCATAGGCTCCATAGAATAACATGGGAACTGAAGAAGTGATATCACTGGAGAAGTTATCACGACTTTATCACCTCTGTATCATGCCTTATTTCATAACCCCCAAGGTGCTCGCGGATTGTAAACTTACATAATTAGAAACAGCCTACAAAAGAGATAAAAAATGACTAAGGATAGTATATAGATCTAGCATAGGCAGCCTTCAGCACTCCAGCTACTGGAGACTACAATTCCCATCAACCCCAACCAGCCTTGGCTGGTTGTGGATGATGGTAGTTGAATTTTCCAACAGCTGAAGTGCTAGAGGTTGTCTACTTCTGATATATATATCTATATCTATAGATATACAAGTATATTCAGCCTCAGGGGTTCCATAGACCAAGGAAACAGCACTCAGGATACATCTTGTAAAATTAAAATTACTTTATTCAATCCATGGCATGGATTGAATAAAGCCATTTTAACTTTACAAGATGTATCCTGAGTGCTGTCTCCTTGGTCTATGGAACCCCTGAGGCTGAGTATACTTGTATGTTCATTTATTTTATGGGACGTGCACCAACCATTATCATGTTGTAAAGATATGAGTGACACTGTCTACTGTTTTGTTATATCTATAGATAGATATATAAAGATAGATATAACTGCTGTTTCAAGTTCCTCCCACTGAAAAGATTAATGGTTGCTTATTTATAAGATATATTTTCCCTTTAACTCTTTGAATGTCAAACCCAAGGGAGTTGAAAAAAAACTAACAAAAGGTACCCAGGAGATGATCTGTCAAAAGTATCCAGATGCTACAGTCACGCGATGATTACATTGATAATTGATAACTCCTTCCTGCCCTTGAGCTATCAGTGAATCACCTTGCAATATTTACATGTTCTATGAACAGCAAAATGTTTAAGAAAAGCATGGATGTTTTTTTAAAGAGCAGATACAAACTGATGCAATCAATAATGCACACGTTCTACATATGTATGTTTGGCTTTTGCTGTCAGAGATGCATGCAAAGACAGGTTTTAGGAAACCTGCAACCCTCCCAGTGTTATTGAACTACATTTCCTATCATCCTCAGCTGGATGACAACTGCTGGATGGTTCTGGTTGACTAACCATGGCTTAAAACATTTCATGACCTTTCACATTTAATGGATTGGAAATGCTCTAGACCAGCAACACATATTACATGCCCCCCAACAATGGCCAAAGAAGGACACTTTTGTTTTAGGTGATGTTGCTGGGGGGCATAGCTGATATGCAGGGCCCACAAGGAGTTAAAGGAGCAGTAAACTTTTTTAGTGAAAATATATATTGTAGGGCATTTCCTTGTGAGTAAAATAAATGTACTTCCACTGCTGAGAGATATATATTTACAGACTTATTACAGTTTAAACCTGTGTTTTTTTTTATTAGCAGTGTCCTCTAGTGGTCAAATTCCAATTAGTTATCCTGTTATATTCTACTGGTGAGCAAAGTCACTGACAAATGCAAACAGTTCTCCATAAAATGTTATAGAAACTGCTGAGTAACTTCCTCTCAGTTATAACTATCAGGAAGAAGACACACAGTAAATTTTCTTCCTGATATTTGAACTTTTATAACTTTTGAATAAAACAACTGACAGCAGTTTGAGTGTCCTTGTTTTACTCAGCAGGAAAAACTCTATAACATTTAGTTTTTCATAAAAAAAAGTTTACTGCTCCTTTAATGGAGTACAGGCATTGAACACCATGCAACGTGTCTGTCTGCAGTTACACTTATTGAGGCTGATCTACTAAAAAGGACTGCAGTCATTCTGGAGCAAATCAAATGTGCCATAGGGGGCAAATGAAAATTCCCATTGTTGTAAAATGGACTTTTAACCCCTTGAATTGTAAAGCTGGAGACATTTTTAGCAATAAACGGGCTAAAAGCTCCATTTGAATCCCGATTTAAAACCAGTTGGGGATTTGGAGAATTTGGAGTTGCCCTCCATGCTACAGCTGATTTGATGCAGAATTACTCTGGGGCATGATGCACTAAGCAGGGATAGCCAATCTGGTCCTCAAGAGCTACCATCAGTGCATGGTTTCAGGATATTAATGAAAGGACACAGGTGGACCAATTAAGGTGACTGAGCCACTAATTGGTTCACCTCTGCACTAACTGTGATATCCTGACAACATGTACTGTTGGTAGCTCTTGAGGACTAGGGTTGGCTACCTCTGCACTAAGTTGTAATAAAGTGGTGATAAAGTGGAGAAGACTTCTCAGGTGTGAACCTCTTCAGTCTCTGTGGTATTCTATGGGGCCTATGCACTGATATCCCTCAAAACTGAGAGATCTTAGTGCATAAGCTCCATAGAATAATATAGGAAATGGAGAGCTTATTCCACTGGAAAAGTTATCTCCACTTTATTACCTCTTTGTTATACCATAATGCATAATCCTCTCAGTTCTTCTTAATACATTAGCCTTTCTGTCCCTTGATCATGCCTGGGAGCCTACTTGTACCAAGTCCCTGGAGAAACACTGTAGAGATGAGGATGGACATGTCCAAATGAATTGTTTTACATCATATTGGGAGTGTGGCTTATTTGTGTTGAAAGGAGGAGTTTACCATGAGTTTACCATGAAATGGGAGGGAGAGTGGGTGTAATGGGGCAAGAATGGGCTGAATGAGCAGGAAAGTGGGTGAAGGTTATCGCTGAATTCACCAAGCCAGGTAATCAGCCTCTGTCCTCCACAGAGACCTGGTACTTCAATCTGAAAACTAAAGTGTGGGCTGGTGGGCCACTGCATCACTCAATTTCCATCTTGTTGCTGTAAATGTAAATAGAGTTTACAGAGCTACACTAGCAGGGTTCACTTTTGAATGGTCGCACACAAAACAGCATGTGACCTAAAGGCACAATAACCATGTCGCCTTGATTAAAAGGGCGACATGAGAATCTTGCCCTGCATGAAAAGTGCGAGATTTTCCTGTCGTGTCCTTAAATATAATTTAAAACCGCATCAATTTAGTGCCCGTTTAGAGCTTGGGCATAAAGACAGCACTGTAACCAGGATATCTATCCCCACAGACAGGGCAACAAGGACAGGGAGCTTTCAGGCCTGCTCCATGCTCTCTCTCCCCTTGTCTGCGTGCAGTGATGACATGCTTGATAACTACAGACAAGGGGAAAGAGAGCTAATGACAAGCAGTAAAATAAAATGTTATATTACTTTAAATAAAAAAACCTTCAACATTAGGAACATTGTGGAGGTGATCAACCTATGGCTATCCAGTTGCTGTTGAACTACAACTCCTAATAGCTGGCTAAGGACGACCCAACATGGATGAGAAGTGATTCTTCTGACAGTTGGAGAAGGATTAAGCTCAACCCTTAGAATTTATTGCTCAACTTATCACTCAGCTCAGCGCTGCTCTGGGCTCTCTCTCCCCTTGTCTGTAGTTATCAAGCAGCTAAGCTCTGAACGCAGACAAGAGATCCGGAGCAGCACTGAGCTGCTTGATGACTACAGACAAGGGGAAATAGACCCCAGAGCAACTGGGTGTCTGAGGGGATGCAATACACTTGAGACATTTTAATTCTTCCTGACTCAAGAGAAATGAGAAATGTTGGCACAGGAACGCTTTGGAGACCAAGTTGCCAGTCCAGCATGCAATTGAGTGACACTGAACATTAATTGAAAGTGACAGCATTTGGATCAACTCCTTTCATGACTTTGGACCCTACATCTCTAAGAATGGACTACAAATCCCAAGCACATCAGGAGTGAGATGAAAGACCTCCTTTGATTGACGAGCACTCTTCTGCTTTCTTGAATGTTTACTTTATAATAATCTACATCTCTGAGTAAAAACCTGCTATATGATTATATCATAAAAAAAAACTTAACCTAAGGTCTGATCCTAAACTCGCTTATTTAATGCATGTAGTTGCCCACCTCTAGCCCACACTGACAATCCTGCACTAACACTTCTGAGATATATACGGTTATAGGAGTCAGGCAAAATGCAGGAATTGTGGCTATTCAAACTTTCAGTACACAACATGAGAATCTCGTGCTTTCATGTAGTGTGAGATTCTCATGTCGTCATTTTTATCATGGCGACCTGGATATTGTGTCTTGTGGTCGCACGTTCTTTTGCGTGCAACCTTTTAAAAGGATACCCACTAGCAGTGTAACTCCATTTCAAATGTAATCTCTGTAGTATCATTAATGTAGTTACATTTCAATTATAGGCTCTGTGGTATCACATGCATCACTTAATAATATTAATGACAATTATAACTTTAACAAAAGGGGTGGGCTTGGACATTGGGCTGGAGTGATAGTAGAAATAGGTAACTTGATTGTATTTGGCCCCCAAGCCAAAAATTGCCAGAGTTAGTTCTATAAATCTAGGTAGCACCCAAAGACTAAGCAATCAGATAATACACTACAGTATTGTATTACATAACAATAAGGGGGTGTGGGAGGGAACAAGAAGATGCTTCTCAGTCATAGAGAGCAAAGAGGAAGAAACTGATAATATAATTTCGGCATGGCCCCTATCAGCTGGGACTTCCATGAGCCAACTTGCCAGCTGTGTCCCATTTTGACACATTGTGTTCCATTTTTGTACCTTCAGAGTCCTACCAGCTGTTCCAATAAAATATAAACACCATATAATATGATTAAACACAGTAATTGTAATACAGAACGTCATGGAACAACATACAGTTGCAGGCTTAGACATTTAACCCTTTGAATGCGAAGCAATGCATTGCATTCCCCTCTGACACTCAAAGGGTTACATAGTTACATAGTAGTGTTGAAAAAAGACTTGTATCCATCAAGTTCAACCCTTTTCCTATTCGTGTTTACCAGTGTTGATCCAAAACAAGGCAAAAAAACGAAAACAAACCTTTACTTCAGCAGTATGGTTAACTCCTTAAGGACCGGCTGTCAATTAAGGACCATGGACCATTTTTTTTTTTTAACCGAATCGGATTCAGGTCTCCCCAAACTGCATGCAGCCGTGCGGGGAGCCCTGAACTCCATGACGGTCCTGGCACATCATGGGTCCTTATGGCTCACCAACCCATGACGTGCTAGGACCGTCAAGGCAGTATGGTCAGGGTTAAGGCAGCATGGTCAGGGTTAAGGCAGTATGGTCAGGGTTAAGGTAGTATGGTCAGGACCGTTAAGGCAGTATGGTCAGGGTTAAGGTAGTATGGTCAGGACCGTTAAGGCAGTATGGTCAGGGTTAAGGCAGCATGGTCAGGGTTAAGGCAGTATGGTCAGGGTTAAGGTAGTATGGTCAGGACCGTTAAGGCAGTATGGTCAGGGTTAAGGCAGTATGGTCAGGGTTAAGGCAGTATGCAAAAATAGCAGGAGCGATACAAATAAAATATAAAACTTGCTAATTCAAAGTTATTTAATGGGGCTTTTAACTGCCTGAATGCTAGATATGTCTCTATAATGCAATGCATTGCAGCAGCATTCAGCAGTTTAAAAGCCTGATTTTCTTCAAGTGGAATTTATGTTTTATCCCCTATTTTATATATTATTTGCACAAATATTGCTCCTCTTTTCTGTTTGCCCTTACCTCATTATCTGTCTCACTTTTTTTTTTACAATTTATTTAGTTTTAAAGATAAATTCTCTCTCTCTCTCTCTCTCTCTCTCTCTCTCTCTATATATATATATATATATATATATATATATAGTACTAGCCATATTCTTTAAAATATGGCACTTTATGCTAGTTAATTACTGTACTGGGCTGGTATTACCCTACACCAGAGTTTCTCAGCCCATGCCCTCAGTGGCCACTAACAGGCCAGGATTTAGGAATTTCCCTGCTAGAACACAAGTGTGTTGATCAGAGGCTCAATTGTATTGATTAACTCACCTGTGCTCTTAAAAGAAAATTCTCAAATCCTAGCCTGTTAGTAGCCACTGAGGGCATGGGTTGAGAACCACTGAACTATAAGTTTGGACTTCAACAGTACTAATTAGCTTTCCATGCAGGAAATTATTTTGAAGTGCCATACTGAACCATCAAAATATAAATATTCAATTGTATAAAACTATTTATTTTACAGAAAATTTTCTAGGACAGCATATAGGACCATTTTAATTGACTTTAACGCTAACTGAACATGTAGTAGGATGACAGGTCCTCTTTAACAAACTGCAAACAAAATATAGCAATGCTACTGACAAGGATGGGACCAGGGTTTTTGAAAAGGGACAGTTTATTAAAGGAGATATAACACCTTCTAATAATAATCCACCACTTGTCTTACTATGGACAGGAAATCCTAATGTCCCATATGGAATTTGCCCTTGTACCCATGTCCGAGAGATAACACCTTTAACCCTTTGAGTGCCAGAGAGGTATTCAATGCATTGCAACTCGTGATGCATGGCAAAGGGATTAAATCACAGCAAAGACGATATACAGATATATATATTTGGGTCTAGAGCAGTATATGTTCCTCAGGCTATGTAGACGGGAAGATGCAATTTAAGACACCAATAGGTATCTGAGCTTGCTAAGACTGTCTGCAGAGTATTTCTGGACCCCAATATAAGTCCCACAAGTCATCTAACAGGTGAAGGAATACATGTTTCAAGATATATAATATGGACAGATACCGGGGATTTAAGAGAACCACTAAAGTTAAACTGCTGTTATCTTAATTTAAGCCAAAAGAAGACACACAGCTGTTATTGTGAGTGGAAATGGGGAACATTTGAATGTGTGGGTTCCCTATACAGGGAGGTCCTGCCTTGAGTTCTTATTTCATATCTATAAGTAACTATTGAGTGATACTTTTCTCCTCCAAATAAGTGACTATTCAGTACTTTATCTATTTTTTACATGCAAACACGTTAAGTTCTGGTCCAGGTGAAGTTTTTAGATTTTAATTAGTGTTTTTGTTATTTTCATGGTCATTTTTGTTTATTTTACTATTTTCTTTTTGTTGCTCTGATCTGTGTTTTTATTTATTCTGGGGGTTGAATATTGATGTACTAGCTCACACATAGGGCCGTATGTTCAAAGGGATAACGACAAAAAATTGTCATATAAAAGACAAAAATAAGTCATTGAATGCATGAACGACATATTTTCTATAGAGTATACGACAAAAAACTAGTAATGTTCGTTGTGTACAACACAACTCCAGAATTGACGGGCAAAGGGGCGTGGCTAGGGCATGGCTAGTGCATGGCTAAACTATTCTCCAGTGTCGTATAGAGGCAAAGAAAATTTGTCGTAACTAAAAACATAAAAATGTCTTTCAAAGGACAAAATTTGTACGTTAAGAAAAAAGTGGAGGGAATGTGAATTTTTGTCTTTAGTTAAGACATTTTTTAAAACATTTTTGTCATTAGTTAAGACATATTTTTGTCTTTCCATACAACAATTTCAGTCAGGACAAACGACATATTTCCAATCACAACCAACACTCTCTGAAAATATTAATGATCCCAGCGACACTGTACTTTGAAAAGTCATTACAAACGACAAAAGCTATTTCACTACTTCTTTGAACATATGGACCATAGTGAATGTCAGACGTTTCCCATCTGTCAGTCCCTTTAGTCTAGGTTTTCTGTATATCACCGGTATTATTAGACTTGGTTATCCTGCACATTGGTATAAATAGGGATTTTATGGGTACATATTTTAATAGCAGTTAGTTGTTTATATCTGTTTGACCTCTTGTTGTTCATATCAGGTCAGTGATCAGTGGCTCATTCATTGTGATTGAGAACTTAATTAGAGATATCTTGAAAACCTGAACTGCTGTCTTCTGGAAGGACTGAAACTATGAATCATTGCCTTAGTACATCAGCCTCACTGTTGTCTTAGGCTGTGCACCCTGCATCAGTTCTACATCATCAAGAATTTATTGATTCATTAGAACATAATTTTATCACAATATTTTGTGAATACCCTTTATCTGAAGAACGATATTCAACAGTTTCTTTCTTTAACCCCATTGTTTCTATAAATATTTCCAACATCCAAGGGCTTAATAGTGAAATTAATTATTCTTGATGCAAGTTTATCATAATTGTCCACTACAGTTTCTGTAACTGAGATAGAGAATGTGTGCGTCATGATAAGACGTAGCACCACATAATTTTATGCAGATCTACACAATAGAAAGCGTAGGAGAACTGTCAGCACAAGAATTACTATACCAGGAGAAGTAATTAGATAATAATATATTCATTAGCAGTGAAAATGTTGCCAAATTCATTTATTGTTATCACTTAATTAGAGATGAACTTCAGATTGTCTATTCATCTAGAACTATTTCAAAGCCATAAATATTAGTAATATCATTATTGGGCCGATGGAAAATCCACAGGTGCAGCTCATTTTGTGCAGTGGGACATTGGCTTCCTACTCACAGGCTCCTTTAGTGCACCCCAGAGCACACACTCATCTCATTTTCTGCAGTGGGGTGTTGGATTTCTACTCACACAGCACTTAAGTGCACACCAGAGCACACACTCATCTCATTTTCTGCAGTGGGGTGTTGGATTTCTACCCACACAGCACTTAAGTGCACACCAGAGCACACACTCATCTCATTTTCTGCAGTGGGGTGTTGGATTTCTACTCACACAACGCTTAAGTGCACACCAGAGCACATGCTCATCTCATTTTGTACAGTGGAACATTGGTTTCTTGCTCACACAACACTTTAGTGCACACTGGAGCACTCACAGCATGCAAGTAGAAATGGAGTCTAGCTACGACACTTTCTTCTGGCGCCTTGTTAGTACATAGTGATAATCCAGTGGGAGAGACAAGGACTGCCATATACATCCCCACTCCCTACCCACCCTGTGGAGCCAGTGGCATATAGAGAACTATTTTTTGGTAAAAATGTCATTGTAAATTGGCATTAGGCAGGTGCAGCACTAAAACATATGTTCCTGTTTTATCAAGGCTGTAAAAGGCTGGCAAACCATTCGCACTATAGGGGAGACCTAAAAATTAAAAAAATATATATCCCATTATTTTAAATGGGGCTTTTAAACCCTTGAATGCTAGAGAGGCCTCCAACACATTGTGAAGCAATGCATTATAAACCTTTTTGACATTCAAGGGGTTACAATGTCCATTTAAATCAATGAGAATTTTTAGTTTGCCCCAGAACGCCTTGATTTTTCTTTTGAACATACGGCCCTATGACACTTCTAAATGCTGTTAGTTAAGTTCCAGAATTGCACCACTTTTATTTTGCAAATCATCCTCAACCCCTATTTAGGCTAGAAAATCCTAACGGCCCCTATGAATTTTGCCCTTGTGACTTCCTTAAGGAGAACTTCAATGAGGTCTGGATGTTATGTCTGGAAGCAGACATGACAGATGCTAGCAGGACCTCAGAACATAAACTCCACCCACTGCTCATGAGAGATTGCTCTCCTCTGATAGAAGCCTAGTGACAGTGGATACTGGATATGCCAACATTGTTAGTTAAATACAGATTAGACAAATCTCCCATGAGTGCCACACTCAGTGCTGATGTCACCAAGCCTTGCAGGTCACTGTGATCTGCAATGTTGCAATTGATGAGTTTAGAGCTATGTTTTAGGGGTGTGGCTGGGGATGTGGCTGGTGGGTGGGGAATTACTGAGAATTTTTAGGTTATTTCATGACCTAGTGACACCTCTTTGTGTAAGTGAATAAATTATTTTATTTACACAGACTAATTTATAAACACATATACTTAAAGGGATAGTAATACTTCGTTTTAACTTCATGTTTTTTTAATGCCTGCAAAATAAAATAAAGAATGATATAAGTCTTATCTCTCAAACCTTTATGGTTTAAGAAATATTCACAAACAAAGTATCCCCCCCCTGTTCAACCAGATCAGAAGGGAGGTGCCCAGGTAGACTGTTATCTGTCTGGTCTTACAACCAGATTCCACATCTGAGAAGAGATGGCTTACACTAGGTAAAAGGGGCGGGGAGGGGAAACTTTGCTTGTGAATATCTCATAAACCATAAAGGTTTGAGAGATAAGACTTATATCATTCTTCATGTTTTTTTAATGCCTACAAAATAAAATAAAGTTAAAACGAAGTATTACTATCCCTTTAAAATGGAACTTTCCTGCATATTAAAGTGCCCTCCCCCAAATCATTTTAACATAGCTTTAAGCATATCAATACTTGTATTATACTTAGTAAGTTGTTCATTATTTTAAAATCTAACTTCCCGGGAAACTCAATGCAGATGACCATAGCTGAAGAGGCATCTGTGCGCCTGCGCTGTCCGTCCCAGGCTCTTCTGTGATTGGTAAGGGGGAGTTGAGTGCACTGTAAGGAGAACAGATTCCTCTATGTCATGATGCCTGCTGGTGAGTCTCCGAAAAAGTTACATTTCTAAAAAATGACGGACTTACTAAAGATAATACAAGTATTGATGTGCTTAACGCTATGTTAAAAATGGTTTGGAGGGCACTTTAATATGTATGAAACTTCTGCTTTAAACAAACATTAATGTGAGTTTGCTGTGGAGCAATGTGATATAATTATATACACCTCATGGTCTAATTGCCTAAAAAGAGGGACACCAGGATGGGAAAGAGGAATAGAGGGATTTGGGTCTGAAAGAGGGACTGTCCCTCCTAAAGAGGGACACTTGGGAGGTATGCAGTCTGTCATTTAAAAGGGCCATATATATAGACCTTTTTCTGACACTTCAACCCTTTCAGTGCTAGAGAGGTACACAATGCATTGCTTACCCCCTCTGACACTCAAGGAGTTAAAAAAGAAATACATCCTCTGAATAATAAACCCCCAATCACCTTATTATGGTCAGAAAATCGTAATGGCCGCATTAATTTTTTCCTTGTGAATTTAAATAGTAGTACCGATAAGAAATAATGATGGAACAAAGGAAAAACTATAAGTAATGACTTTGTGATAAACAGACTTCAGTTCATTAGACAGAACACAATGAATGTGACAAGTCTATTACGTTCCATTATCAAACCGTACTTTGCTAAGTCATTTAATGCACTTGCTATCATAAACTAGAAAAAACTGTCAATCCATAAGCATATCTGCATGTTGGTATTTTCAGGTAATTGTGACTTTCTGAGTAGGCTATTTAAACTGCCAATATAGGTACGGCTACTTGATATTTAGTATGTTTAAATTAGCCTATATAGGTACGACTTCTTGACATTTATCACCTATTCATCTGGATGCCATCAAAATATCTCTCTTTTCTCTCATTTACCCATTATCTTTGCAATACAATTTAATTTAGCTTTTTGCTGTCAATCACATCTGATTGTTCATGGTAGATACGTGTTTTTATAACACATGCAAAATCATAGTTGTTTATCATTTCGGAATTTCCAAAATAAATCTATGGTGGAGGGGTTCAGTGGTATGACTTCTCTTCTTGGTGTAAACGTGCCATGATAAAGAAAGTAATAGATTTACTAAATTACATTTTATTTTCACGCAGACACACTCACATGCACACATATACATACATACACACAAACACACACACACACGTATATACACACACAAACACACACACACATATATATATATATATATATATATATATATATATATATATATATTTATATATCCATACACAAACGCACACGCATGCACACACACACACACAAACAAACACACACACACATTCAGTATGAAACCTGAGACTTTAGTCCACTAAAGCAGTACCTCACATTGCCCCTAGGCCAGAGTTTCTCAGCTCCTGTCCTCAGGACCCACTAACAGGCCAAATCTTTGGGATTTCTCTGCTAGAGCACAGGTGTGGTGATCAGGGGCTCATTCACATTGATTAACTCACCTGTGCTCTAACAAGGAAATCATCAGATCCTGGTCTGTTAGTGGGTCCTGAGGACAGGAGTTGAGAAACACTGCCCTAGGTAAAGGTAGTTTTCTCAGCGCCAGCCAAAGGTGTAGCATATGGCAATATGCAGAACTAGGGATACTTAATTCTTCAAAATTACTATCCCTTATATTGAAGCCCTTTAAAAACTTAATTAAATGCCACCAGTGGCATCTCTCAAACCTTTATGGTTTGCGAGATAGCCACTTTTAAACTTCGTTCCCCCCTCCCTCTCCCCTGACGTCAGAGTTCTTGCTGCAGCAGGGGAATCCGTTCATTGAATCAAGCGGAGGCTCTTCAGCAGAGCCAGATCTCGTTATAGAAGAAACGATCCTTCACTAAAACGGTCTTCTACGTGTGCTTGGTAACCAAGCACAGGTAAAAGACCGTTTTAGTGAAGGATCTTGTTTTCCATAACAAAATCTCAGCTCTGCTAAAGAGCCTCCGCCGGTCTCGGGACTGGATTTCCCTGATGCAGCAAGAACGTTGACATCAGGGGAGAGGCAGGGGGGAGCGAAGTTTAAAAGTGGCTATCTCGCAAACCACAAAGGTTTGAGAGATGCTGCTGGTGTCATTTAATTCAGTTTTTAAAGGGCTTCAATATAAGGGATAGTAATTTTGAAGTATTACTATCCCTTTAAAGGGGAACATTCTTTTGTAAAAAACTTTTGGCCATGGGCTTAAGTTAGTAAAACTATTTTAGGATTCATGTTTTACTTACCTACTTCTTAAGATATGCAGACTTAATATCGGGAACTTTTGCATTCTACGGCACACTGCATGTGTGGCACAGCGGCGCATCCAGTAGCTCAGTATGATGGTAACCAGAGCTTGCTGTAAAGATAGACCAGATAAATACCACTACGAAGGGAAGCATGAACGCACTCCCTGGGACAACTGAGAGGGAGGTGGGAAGTCCTGCTCTGCTATGCTGCACATACAGAATTTGGAAATGCCCCGTATTAAAGAAGTAGGTAAGTAAAATACAAAAAAACACGAATCCTAATATAGTTTAACTAACTTAAAGCGAACTACCATGTCTCAAAATGTTTAGCTTAACTAAGTCCCCTTCTGGCGACTAGCTGCTTAGTAGCGCTAGTCGCCAGAATTATTAACTGATTTAACAGATATATGCTTTATTCCCCAGCTGTCAGTAGCACGGAGCATGGACATCTTGCCAGAATGATGTCCGCGCGCCTGAGCTGTCAGTGCCAGCCGGAGCCGAATGGCTCCTAGCAACGCCTCCTAGACCCGGCTGCGACTGACAGCGCAGGAGTGCGGACATCATTCTGACAAGATGTCCGCACTCTGTGCTTCTGACAGCTGGGGAATAAAGCACAAATCTATTAAATCAGGTAATAATTCTGGTGACTAGCGCTACTAAGCAGCTAGTCGCCAGAAGGGGACTTAGTTAAGCTAAACATTTTGTGACATGGTAGTTCCGCTTTAAGCCCACGGCCAAAAGTTTTTTTTATATGTGAATGTTCCCCTTTAATGTTCCTTTGATGTAAACCCACCTCTCGTTGTAACCCTTACATGTTAACTTGCAAAGCAGGGATATTCCTTTGCCCTACATACCATGTCTCACTGACATTCTTGAGCAGGGAAGAAAATAAACTGCATAACCTGATAAATATGCTTAATTTGATTAAGAGTAAAGTGACTGCACGCCTCTATTACTGATTGAATGTATTGTAGTCACAATATATAAACACACTGTCAGTTTTATCATTTATGAAACATGCTCCTCTTTCTCAGCCAGGCGATCCTATTTATTTCCATTTTTAATTAAAACTTCACTCGTTTCCACAATTTAATTTGTAATTATGTCAGTGTCATTTCTGTGCTCCCTTTGTGAGATTGATTGTAACGGTGTGCCATAATGAATTGGTTCCATTAATTACCATGCCCTGTGTTCTTAATGATAGCCAGTTTTTTAGCTTTACATTTGATTTGTTACTTCAAGCTTCTCAAAAGAAATGGAAAAATGCTGAATATTTTTAATAATATTACTACAGAATGCTTTATAATAAAAAGTCTTGTTTTACCGATGGCTGCAAGTATCTAAAAACGTGCATGGAAAATGAAAATGTGATTACCTAAGTGGAAGAGCAAGGTCAGGGGTAGTCAATTGCTGGCCTTCCAGCTGTTGAGAACTACAACCCCCATCATTCCCAGCCATTGGCTGGTTCGGCAATGGGGATGGTGAGAGTTGTAGATTCCAACAACTGAAGGTCCAACAGCTCACTACCTTTGTACCATGTACAAATGTTTTATGAGTTCTTTTCACAAGCTTGATCATCTAAATCTTGAACACCTAAAGTTAATACCATAGTTGATATATTTGTATCATAAACACATGTAAGATTCACACTGTCCCTTATAATTAATACTTTGAGGTGTTAAATAGATAGTAATGTTTCAAAATTAATGCAGCTCCGATTATTGTTTATAGTTTATGGTCCATGTAGAGAGTTATTATCATTTTCTATGATGTGTAGTTCCAGAGTAATTAAATCATAAAGTGTCCCCTCCTGCCCCTTTTATCTGTGTAAAGCTGCACAGCATGACCTTCCGGATGGATCGCAGCAAGGTACAATCTTCTGTAACTAAAAAACTGCCCTCCTCCTTCAAAGGGGGCAGGGTTTTCCTTATGCTCACAGCCAGAAGATTGTCCCTCACTGTGAGCTGTCCGGTCAAGTGGCCAGTTTCCACATCTGAGGGGAGGCGGCTTAAACTAGGTAAAAGGGGTGGGAGGGGGACACTTTATAATTCAATTACACATCGTAGAGTTATAATACCGCTCTACATAGCCAAAAACTATAAAGAATAATTGGAGCTGCATTTATTTAGAAACATTACTATCTCTTTAAAGTAATATGTGTCAGTTATACCTCCTATGAACCACTCTTTCAGAGGGACAATGCCTTTTTGAAACCCAAATACCTCTGTCCCTCTTTCCCACCCTGGTGTCCCTCTTTTTAGAAGATCAGATTGTGTGTTATGTATATAACTGTACCTCACTGTTTCTCAGCATAAAATCCACATTAATGTTTGTTTAAACTTCAGTATACGTGTTTATAAATGATTATTTGTAAATAGGGTTGCCACCTTTTGTTCAAAAAAATACAGGCCAAGGCATTCCCTCCATAGACTTATCATTGGAAAGAAGACAATTTTTTACCAGCCTGCCGGTAAAATACTGGCTGGGTGGCAACCCTATTTGTAAATAAAATGCTTTGGTCTTGCTCTAAATCATTCACACAAAGGGTGACAGTAGGCCATAAAATAGCCCAAAAATTCCTGGTAATGCCCCACCCACCAGCCACGCCCCCAGCAACAAAACAAAAGTGTCTCTCTTTAGCCAATTGAAATGTTAGGTATTATACACTTAGAAAATCAACAAAACTTAATTTCACCAAAGTGCCCACACCTTTGCAAACAACTGTATGAGCTCATGCATATTATAATTTTTGTTTTGTTTTGTTTTTATATTTAGATTTACTATTAATGTCATAGTTACACTGAACAGATAGTATTTCCTAGAAAATCAGCAGTGCATCTGAGTTTTTATTTAAAGTGACAGATCATTGTTCAGCTTGTCACTACACATGAAAAGCATTATTGTAGAATCGGCTATATTGGGCTGTAGCAGATAAAGCTTTAACCCTTTTGAGAGCCAGACGGGTACACAATGTATTGCAGCGCAATGTGTTGCGTACACCTCTGGTGATCAAAGGGTTAACTGCCGCTGAATCTCTGTGGTAGGTTAAAAATATTGCAAACAAACGTGCAGAAATCATTTATTTTGCTTTTAGCATGTCTAATTGAATTGACCCCATGATGACATTGATCTTAATTAAAAGAGAAGTAACACCTCCTCATAAAAGCCCCCCAGTTACTATTCTATGGCCAGAAAATCCCATAGGCCCCTATGAATTTTGTCCTTTTGCCTTTGAAGATAATATCTTCAAATGTCTCTTGATGTCATTTCTGTGGAGGAGAAGATGACAGTTGCTGGTCGTCTTTTTAAATGAAGCAGGTAGGGTGCATATGAGAGGTTCACAATGCATTGTGAGACAATGCCTTTCAGAACCCTCTGGTCCTTAAAGGGTTAAGATGTGCACAACCATGTGACGTGTGTGGCATTTGTATCCTTTGTTCTGCTAGCAACTGTCATGTCCTCCTCCATGAATATGAAACGTGGGACTGATGTTATCTCTTGAATAAAGGCACAAGAACAACATTCAGATGGGCCATTAAGATTTTCTGTCCATAGTAAGGTAAGGGGGGTTATTATTAGGATGTGTAACTTCTCCTTTAACCCTTTGAGTGTCAGAGGGGTATATGCGTTGGATACCCCTATAACACTAACAGGGTTAACCCTTTGAGTGCCAGAGGGGTACGCAACTCATTGCTTTGCACTCAAAGTGACCCCCAATTAATTTTTACTATTAAGCATATACATCTTTTTATAATCCTTATTAAGTCCAGCATTATTTAGCAATCTAAGTTCTTATGAGAATCACCATCAGACATCTTACGGAACAGGCATCTGTGCCCCTGCTCTGTCAGTCCCTGTCTACTCAGTGATTGGCAAGGGGGAGTTGCATTGTACCTTAAGGTACAGACAGGGATGGACGGCGCAGGTGCACAGATGCCTCTTCCGCAAGATGGTGATTCTCATAAGAACTTAGATTTCTAAATAATGCCACACTTAATCATCTATATATATATATATATATATATATATATATATATATATATAAAAGGCCAGATGTATGTTTGTCCGATGCAGTCATGCGCAGTAGAGACTGCCTAAACGTAGGCTGATGCAGTCATGCGAAGTAGAGGCTGCCCAAACGCGGGCCGATGCAGTCATGCGCAGTAGAAACTGCCCTAACACACAGAATGCTGGGATTTCTGTACGCACTTTGGCCGGTGTACACTGGATTTTGCAATAGTAAGGATTATAAATGGATGTATATGCTTAATGCTAATTAATTTGGGGGCACTTTTATGTGGCTGATAGTTCAGCTTTAAGAGAAAATTGAACTGAATTAGAATAATGAAAAGAGTAACATAGTTGATGAGGCTGGAAAAAAAGACATGTGTCCATCAAGTTCAGCTATTGCAGATCTGAGACACCTCAAAATCATTAATAAACAAATTAAAAAGCATTGTACTCAGAACTGAACCTCCACAAAAGAAATGTTATCTCAATGTATGAGTTTAAATTGCTGCTTGAATGCGCATGGTCCATAAAGTCTCATACGTGAGAATGTAGCAGATGCCAGTGTTACAGAACATGCTCTTAGAGTTTGATAAACCCCTTGTGGACTAGAGAGGCCTGCCAAGCAATGCTTTGCACACACCACTGGTCCTCAGACAGTTAAAATACTTCATTAACAAGAGAAGCTCTTAGCAAATGTGTTTATTTACAGGTGCACGCCACACTGCTCCTTCGTAGCGAAACACGTCATCATGCAGGTGTGCAGTAACCTCTGTTCAGTTACAGCTAAGCACTGTGTTTTCCAGTACTTGCTAATAAGATAATGATGAAATGATAGATGTAGCCACAAATCCCATTTGTGCACTTTTCTTGGTTTTTGTTCTAATATAATTTAATGAGTCATTTCATTGTTTATCATCCTGTAAAGCAAAGCATTACATTTAATCCAATTTAAATGAAATTACTGAGTCTCTGCACATGACTAAACCTTCTATGCCATCACAATAAACAGTAAACATAGGGAGCACACATTAACTGCTTGGATGCTAGAGAGGCCAATGCATTGCTTTACAATGTGTTGGAAAATTAGCTAACATGCAAGGAGTTAAAATATTAATGGGAAATATTATGCTTGAAATTAATTATTTCAAACTTATAATAATAATAACTAGTATTTATATAGCGCCTTTCTCCCAGTAAGACTCAAAGTGCTTTCAGCTCACTCTCTCAGAATTAACCAAATCGGCAGCTGAACAATAAATGTTATTACTACACCAATCAATGGTACTCATTTTATCGACCTCAGAAGGATGAAGGGCTGAGCTGACCCTGCTGGGATTCGAACCTGCAACCTTTGAGGTTTGAACAGGGCAGTGAGGGCATTTACCACTGAGCTATCTCATTATTATTAGTGTTGAGCGAGCATGCCTGGCCGATGCTCGGATCGGCTCGAGCATCGCTCTGCTCGGCACATGGCGGTACTCGTACGAGTACCGCATGTGCTCGCCCGCCATGTTCGGGTCTCCTCCCCGCACGTTTTGCGGCTGCTGCGCAGCCAATAAACATGCAGGGAGGCTCTGACATCGGTGTAATGCCAGCAGCCATGTTGGCTGCTGGCATTACACTGATTGGCTGGCCAGAACCCGTCGAGTTCGGCTCAGTCTTAGCCAGGGAGAGCTGAGGATAGGAAGGGAAAGGCAGTGTAGGGAGGAAAAAAACCAAAATTGTGAAAAAAAAGAACCAAAAGTCCTTTTTAGGACTACTGTGTGTGGGGGCAGCAGGTTATTTTGTGTGGGGGGGAAAAAAAAAAAAAAAAAAAAAAAATATTCTGTTTAGTGTGCAAAGTTGCAGATTAGAGCACATTCTGTTTAGTGTGCACAGTTGCAGATTAGAGCACATTCTGTTTAGTGTGCAAAGTTGCAGATTAGAGCACATTCTGTTTAGTGTGCAAAGTTGCAGATTAGAGCACATTCTGTTTAGTGTGCAAAGTTGCAGATTAGAGCACATTCTGTTTAGTGTGCAAAGTTGCAGATTAGAGCACATTCTGTTAAGTCTTCAAACTAAAATATCAAAGTCACATATTCCATTCAGTGTGCGTCGCCGCAGTTTAGCAGCACATTCTGTGTACTGTGCAGAGT